>JAKOOJ010000001.1:172463440-173063440 GCA_022577455.1 Arizona elegans | reverse complement strand
TATGAACTTCAGGAGAGGTCCAGTTCTTGGCAGAGCTGGTTGCCACCAATCCATAAGTGTTGGAAGAAAAATCCAGTCCGGTTCCAAACCAGGATAAACATGCTGGAAATAAAATGGAGCCAAGCTGCAGGAAAGGAGGTCTCTGTTTATTTGGTAACCAGAAACTAGTGACAGCACCATGTTTCTGGGGTTGCTGACAAAATGGGGTTGAGAGTAGATGTACATCCTTTGGGGCTTTGTGATTGAGATGCCTGTCTTGTGCAAGAATATGTCCTTTAATATTTTAATAGATGTTGCCAGATTCCTATGGGGTCATGTAGGGGTCATGGCTAGATCTAAAGGCAAAGGGAGAAATGCAAATCCTAGATGTTTTGTTTTGTCAGCTAATATTGTCAGCTTCTGCTCCTTGCCTATTGTGTTGCTTATTTGGAGTTTCTGACTGCTCTTTGCTTATGAATAGAGTAGCCCAGGACACAAAATATCCATTCCTAAAGATTAGCCTGTTCAGGTTTCTGCTTAAGGCTGTTAAGGAAAGAAGGGAAGCAAAAGTGAAGGGAGAAAGAGAAAGATACACCCAGTTGAATGCAGAATTCCAGAGAATAGCTAGAAAAGATAAGAATGCATTCTTAAATGAACAGCACAAAGAAATAGAAGAAAACAATAGAATAGGGAGGACCAAAGATTTCTTCAAGAAAATTGGAGATATGAAGGGAACGTTTCATACAAAGATAGGGCATGATAAAGGATCAAAATGGCAGGGACCTAACAGAGGCAGAAGAGATTAAGAAGAGGTGGCAAAATTACACAGAACTATACAAGAACAAGCTTAATGTCCCTGATAATCACGATGGGATGGTTACTGACCTCGAGCCAGACATCCTAGAATGTGAAGTCAAATGGGCCTTAGGAAATCTGAGCAACAACAAAGCTAGTGGAGGAGACAGTATTCCAGCTGAGCTATTCAAAATCTTAAAAGACAATGTAGTAAAAGTGCTACACTCAATTTGCCAGCAAATTTGGAAAACTCAACAGTGGCCACAGGATTGGAAAAGGTCAGTTTATATTCCAATTCCAATGAAAGGCAATGCCAAAAAATACTCAAACTATCGCACCATTGCACTCATTTCACATGCTAAGGTTATGCTTAAAATCCTACAAGCTAGGTTCCAGCAGTATGTGGATCGAGAACTACCAGAAGTACAGGCAAGATTTCGAAGAGGCAGAGGAACTAGAGATCAAATTGCCAACATACGCGTTCCAGAAAAACATCTACTTCTGCTTCATTGACTATGCTAAAGCCTTAGATTGTGTGGATCACGACAAATTGTGTAAAGTTCTTAAAGAGATGGGAGTACCAGACCATCTCATTTGTCTCTTGAGAAACCTATATGTGGGTCAAGAAGCAACAGTGAGAACTGGACACTGAACCACTGATTGATTCAAAATTGAGAAAAGAGTCTGGCAAGGCTGTATACTGTCACCCGGCCTATTTAACTTATATGCAGAGCACATCATGAGAAAGGCAGGGCTAGATGAATCAAAAGTTGGAATTAAGATTCCCAGGAGAAATATCAACAACCTCAGATATGCAGATGATACCACTTTAATGGCAGAAAGTGAAGAGGAACTAAAGAGCCTCTTGATGTAGATGGAGAGCGCAAAAGTTGGCTTGTAACTCAACATTAAGAAAACTAAGATCATGGCATCCGGCCCTCTCAATTCCTGGCATATAGATGGGGAAGAAATGGAGGTAGTGACAGATTTTATTTTCCTGGGTTCCAAGATCACCGCAGATGGGGACTGCAGCCAAGAAATTAAAAGATGCTTGGTCCTGGGGAGGAAAGCTATAGCAAATCTAGACAGCATACTAAAAAGCAGAGACACCACCCTGCTAACAATAGTGCATATAGTCAAGGCTATGGTTTTCCCAGTTGCAATGTATGGCTGTGAAAGTTGGACCATAAGAAAGGCTGAGCGCCAAAGAAATGAGGCCTTTGAACTATGGTGCTGGAGAAGACTCCTGCAAGTCCCTTGGACTGCAAGGCGATCAAACCGGTCAATCCTAAAGGAGATAAACCCTGACTGCTCTGTAAAAGGCCAGATACTGAAGATGAAACTCAAATATTTTGGCCACCTAATGAGAAGGAAGGGCTCATTGGAGAAGAACCTAATGCTGGGAAAGATTGAGGGCAAAAGAAGAAAGGGACGGCAGAGAATGAGATGGCTGGATGGAGTCACTGAAGCAGTAGGTGTTAGCTTAAATGGACTCCAGAGGATGATAGAGGACAGGAAGGCCTGGAGGAACATTGCCCATCGGGTCGCGATGGGTCGGACACGACTTCGCAACTAACAACAACAAATGAATATTTAAAATTAAAATCAAGGTAATGTTATGGTCTCGCCTCATTAAGATTTTAAGCACGCTGGAGGATATATATATTTGTTAATGTTGGATGGATCTAACCCAATTACTCACAGGAGACAATGGTATCTCTTCATTGATTCTTTATTCTAGGCCTGGAGTCCTCCTAGGCCCAATTCAGGGTAAAGGTCACTGACCTCTGTCTTGTCTTTGCAGGCACACATCTGGAACTGCTGGATGCCCACATATAGGACCCTTTTATATACCAGGGGAGGAGTCTGAGGTAAGGGGGTATGATGAGATATGGGGAGGTGCCAGCCCCTGCCTGGGAGAATTAGACATTTACCCTGACAAATCCCCCTCTAAATGTCTAATTAACAGCGGACATATGATATCTGTGAACATACATGTTAGGTACATAAAACACATGATCTACATATATACACATATTTTTGATGTGAGGTATGCGTGTTGCTTTTGAGGTAGTGGCTTTGTAAGTATGTCTGCTGTTTGTTGTTCAGTGTCACAGTATATGGCTTTAATGAACCCCATTTCTGAGAATTGCCTAACGTGTTTATATTTTATGTCTATGTGCCTTGATCTCTGTCCCACGGCATCTGCTTTTGATATTTTTATAGCTGCCTTGTTGTCTTCATGTATGACTATGGGGTATGTTGGTTCGGCCCAGATGTCAGTAAGTAAATCATCAAACCACACTAGGTTATTTGCAGCTTTTGATAAGCAGACGAATTCGGCTTCGGTGGTAGAAGTGGCCACCAGCTTCTGTTTTCCCGTATACCAATGTATGGGGCAATTGTTTAAGAAGACTATGTACCCAGAAGTGCTTTTTCTGCTTTTGGCATCCCCGGCCCAGTCAGCGTCTGCATAGCAGGTTAACTTGGGTTTCTCAGACAGGTCTGGTTCAGGGCACAGCTGGGCGTTGGCACTGTGTTTCAGGTACCTGAGCAGTCTTTTTATGGCATCCCAGTGCAGGATAGTGGGCTTGCTCACGTGTCTGGACAGTAGATTGATAGCCAGAGCGATGTCAGGCCTCGTCCAGTTGGCGATGTAGAGTAGCGATCCTATTGTTGACCTGTACAGCTTGTTGTCAACGAAGGGTTCAGCTTCATTGTACATGCTCCTTATGAAGTCCGGTTGCATGGGTGTCTCGCAGGGTTTTGCCCCTGACATGTTGCATTTGGATAACAGTTCCATGATTTTCTCTCTTTGTGAGATCCGGAAGCCCTTGTCAGTTTTAATCACTTGCACCCCTAGGTACTTGTCTATCTTCCCTAGTGACTTCAGAGAGAAATGATTTCCTAACTCGGTGGCAAATTTATCGCATTTGGCCCTTTGCTTCCCTATGTACAATATATCATCCACATCCACAAGAACACCTTCGAATGCTCCTCCCTCTCTCTTTGTGAAAAAACATTTGTCTGCAGAGGTGGCTTTGAAGCCCATGGTGTTGAGAGCTTTGGCTAGACAGTCGTACCACCTCTTGCCAGACTGTTTGAGTCCATATAAACTTTTGTTCAGGAGCCATGTGTTGTCCTTTCCATTGTTGTATCCTGGTGGGGCCTTAACATAGATCTCCTTATCCAATTCTGCGTGTAGATATGCGGTTTGCACATCGAATTGGAATACTTCCAGCCCTAGGATGATGGCAATTACTAGGGCGCTCTTGACACTCTCAGCCCTGATTGTGGGGGAGTAGGTGTCCGTGTAGTCTTCCGGGTACCTTTGGGCGAAGCCTTGTGCGACCAACCTCGCTTTGTAGAGCGTTTTGTTGTCTTCGAGTGTTTTGACTTTGAACACCCACTTCGTCCCAATTGGCTTTTTGTTCTCAGGTGCTTGAGCTGGCGAGTATACCTGTAGTTCTCGGAGGCTCTCCATCTCCTTTTCCATGGCTTGCTTCCACCTTTCCCTCTCTTCTTGGGGGAGGCCGAGTATCTCTTCGTAGGAACTGGGTGTGAAATGCTCTGTGTGTATGGACATGACATAGTCCTCTAGTCTCTTTGGTAACTTGTTCCTACTGGATCTAGTTGGTCTGTCTGGAGGCGTATCTGCTTCATGCAGGCATTCGGCTTCTTTTTCGGTGAGGCTATCTAGGTTCAGTGTGGGGTGTCCTTCTTTCCATTTCTTGGCTTTCAGTTCTTGGTGTTTGGGTCTGTCTGTTTCAGTTTCCTCTGGCCCCCTGGTGGTCAGTTCTTTGTCGCTTTGGTTATGTGGTTGCATGTCTCTGCCAAGGAAAATGTCATTGCAGTGGAGCTTTGACCAATTCGAGTGCTCATGGAATTCCGCAGACCTGGACACAATAAATTTGTTATTGCAGTCCACAAATCTGAATCCCTTTGTTCCAGGCTCATAGCCCACGAACCTTAGTCTTTTTGACACCTTTTCTCCCTTCTTCCTTAGCTGTCGGGGAATGTGGACGTCAGCTGGGGCACCAAATACGTGTAGGTGGGCTAAATTGGGTTTTCTATTGTACATTAGTTCGTATGGGGTTTTATTGATTGAGCTTGACCACAACCTGTTTAGTGTGTAATTTGAATAGTGTAGTGCCTCTGACCAGAATGATTGGCTCATTCCAGCGTCCTCCAAAACACACCTCATCATTGTTTGGAGCAATCCATTTTTTCGTTCTGAGACCCCATTCTGGAATGGGGAAAAAGGGGTGGAGCTAAAATGCAATATGCCCCTCTCCCTTAACCATTTTGCAAAGTCCTTGGCCATGAATTATGTGCCCCGGTCAGTCATTATCTGTTTGATTTTCACCCCATGTTGTAGTTCCACCCTTTTATAAAAGTCTTTGAACCTTTGGAATGTCTCATTTTTATGCTTGAGAGAGTACACATAGCCATACCTGCTGTAGTCATCTACTATGGTTAAGAAAAACCTTTTCCTGTGTCCAATGGAAGGTCTCAGTGGTCCCACTAAATCCATGTGTACTAGTTGAAATGGGTGATCAGTTGTGCGCTCTGACCTTTTGGGCCTCGCTTTGACCTTAATTTTTGAAGATTTACACACTGAACACTCCAAATTATTTTTGCAGTCCTTTACTTTCAAACCCTCTGTACATCCTAGCATTTTTTCTACAACCGGGAAACTGATATGTCCTAGCCTTCTGTAAAGGAGGTGGGCACAATTTTCATGGATGGGTTTTCCCACGGATACCTTGTTTTTGCCTGGTGACACAGTGTTTGTTTCCTTCTGGGGTCCCCCTCTAGATTCAGTGTCTCCCCCTGGTGATTGGTGATGCTTGTGTTTATACTTCCCTCACTGTTCTCACTGGGTGTAAAGTACGGTAATCCATCATGTGTGGTTACCTTGCCAACCTTTTTTCCTTGGTTGAGTATCTGTACCCTGCCTTCCTTGAATGTTACCTCTGTGTCTGTGTCTGTTGTGAGCTTTGCGATAGCTAAGACATTGTGGGGTATTTCTGGCACGTACAGTACCCCCTCTATTTTCCCAACCCCTGGTATGTGTACATTCCCTCTCCCTATGACCTTGGCTGTGCTCTGGTTAGCCATTCTGATCTTGAAGTCTGTCTCTACGAGGGAGGTGAATAGATTGGGGTTGTGTGTTGTATGATTAGTGGTTCCTGAATCCAGAAGCCACATGTTCTCATCTGTCCCCTGCTTGGGGCCTGCTTTACCATGCCTGAAGCCGTACATGGTCCCTGGGTTGCTATCTCTGGAAGCATCCCTGCGTTCACTGCTTTTTCTAGGGTTGGGTGACCACCCACGTCCCCGTTCCCTGAAATGTCTGCGGTCTGGTGACCGTCTCTCTTTATATCCCCTGTCCCTATCACCTCTGGGGCAATCCCTCCTTAAATGATTCCTGGACCCACAGGAAAAACACTCTGGGGCAACCTTTCCCCTGTCCTGGAACTCAACCCTTTTGGTGGATCTGGGGTCCCTTCTTGACATGTGGCGGTCCCCCCTTAAATTATCCTCTGCAATAAGGCGGTTAGTGAGTGTGTCTAATGTTAAGTGTTCTAGACTGAGGCTGTCCAATTGCATCACAAAGTTGTCCCAGCTATTGTCTAAAGAGTTTATGACTATACTCATCATACTCTCCTCAGTGATTGCTTCACCCCTATGAATTAATTCAGTCCTGGTTGCATTAAGTTTTAACAGGTGTTCACTCATGGGGACTCCTGGTCTAAGTCTGGCAGAATGGAATTCTCTGGAAATCCTAGTTGTGGTTGCTCTACTTCTGCTGTAAAAAAGGTTATAAAGTTTTTGTATCACTTCATGCACTGTCATGTGATTCCCTATGCTTGGGTACAAAGTTGGAGAAATACTGGTTAACAAAATACAAAAAGCCCTGTGGTGGTTACAGTCAATTTCAAAAGTCCAGGGTTTCTGGGATGGATCTGATATTAGGAAAAGTAAGTTTTCTTTCATAAAAACTATCTGCAGCTGTTGACTCCACTCTAGAAGATTTTTTCCATCTATTTGCAGTTTGGGAAAGTTGACAGGTAAAGCCCCAGAATTGTTAGAATGGTTACTTACAGAGGGTAGCTGTCCATGGTTTTGTGAGTGAGGGAACTCACAATATGGCATGGGAATGGCTATTCTGTACTGACTTGTCTCTATGTTCTGACTTATCTCTATGTTCCTCTCTTCTCTTCCTGCAGGTGGCGTCTGAGCATGTGCGAGGCCCATTTCATGCTGGAGGCCGTCTGGAGGGGAGCTCATGGCTGCAGTTCTCAGGCCTAGGCCTAGGCCTGCTGGTGGAGCCCTTGACTCACCCCTGGTGGGTCTGGATGCATCGTGGGACCCTGGAAGTCGCTGCTGGGCTGTGTAGTCCCCGGCAAAGAATGGCTGGAGGCTCGGGATCAAAACGGTCGTAAGTCAAGGACTTTCGAGGATCGGTGGCGCGGCGGCAGCGGTGGTGGCGATGGCTGGTCCTGATCCGGATGTGCTGGCCCCTGGTCAGTTGGAGAAGCCTGGCAGAGGTCGCAGAGCAGGTAGGTAGCTGGCGCGTCTCTCTTCTCTTGGATCCCTCGTAGTTAGTGAGGCGGGTGGTGAGTTCGAGTCCTGCCTTTGTTCTGCTCCATAGGCGGTCGGGGTTTCTTGTTCGTCATGGAAGCACGTTGCCCCCTTTGGTAGTGATAGGGTTGGTGTCTTGAAGCCGATGGTCACTCTGGTGCCTTCTTGGCCCTCGAGGTTTTCCTTGCAGCTTGTGGTTGGTGCAGGAGGCTTGAATGCAGAGCCAAAGGCTGCTGCTAGAGTCTCCATTGCTTTTTCTATCTCGAGCATGCTAGGCAAGTTCTGGTTTACTTGGACTTGTCTATTGCAGTTGTTTTCTGGATGCCCCCCATTTGTTTTGGGGCCTTGGCTGTTTCCCGCCATTGGATTCAAATCCCAGCTTCCCATTGGTTGCTGGCCATTCCAAGATGGCCACCAGGAAATTGGCGCGAAACTGAGCCCCTCTATGTCCAGGGCCTCTGCGAGGGAATTCCCTTCCCTTTCCCTTACCGGGCTGGCGTCTTTTTGGGTGCTCATCACTGCTCCATGGGTTTCTAGGAGGCCTTGGAGTTTCGTGATGAGCTCTCCATTGCTGATGGGCGCTTCCATCATTTTCAGCAGGGCCATTCTCAGTTCGTCTTCCTCTCGTGGCCCTTCTCTTTCGTGGTCATCTGCTTCCTCCCGTGGTCTCTCTTTGCAGAGGAGTGGGCCTGGCTCGATGTCCTGTCCACTTTCAGCTGGGGTGGCTCTTGGCATGGCACCTTTGGGTGTCAGTTGAGCAGCCGTCCTCTTGGTGAATGCCCTGGTGTTTACTCTGCTCTTCTTATCAGAGTGAACAGCTTGTTCAGTCATTCTTTAGAGTTATGGGTAACCATCCTCTGCTGCCAATTTGTTAATGCTGGATGGATCTAACCCAATTACTCACAGGAGACAATGGTAGACAATCATTGATTCTTTATTCTAGGCCTGGAGTCCTCCTAGGCCCAATTCAGGGTAAAGGTCACTGACTTCTGTCTTGTCTTTGCAGGCACACATCTGGAACTGCTGGATGCCCACGTGTAGGACCCTTTTATATACCAGGGGAGGAGTCTGAGGTAAGGGGGTATGATGGGATATGGGGAGGTGCCAGCCTCTGCCTGGGAGAATTAGACATTTACCCTGATATATGTGTGTGTGTGTGTGTGTGTGTGTACAATTAATATCTCGGGTTTCTTCCCGTGTAATTGTAAACATATCCTTTAAAGGGTAGTAGTGACGTTTCGACGAAATCGCATTCGTCATCTTCTGGCTGATGTTCTCGGTTTGGTGCTTATAGGCAAACTGTGTGATCGTAACTGACATTTTTCTATGAAAAGAGGCAAAGATGTATTCTGATTGGTCGACAGTGTTGTATTCTGATTGGCTGATGACGTAGCTGTGTTTTGATAGGGTGGAAGCGCTGTTGCTTGGTTGTGGTTGTTATATATATAAAGACATCAAGCTGGCGGTGTGCATAGTCTAGAATACAAGTAACGGATTTAGCTTCCGAATACCCATTAAAGAAAGGATTAGAGCTGCTTGCTTGTGCTCCTTATATACCTCCATAACATTTCAGATGTTAAGTTAAATTTCTTATGAGGTGAACCATAAATGAGTTTGGTTAATTCAACAATCTCACCAGTTCAAGCATCACATTATATAAATAGTCAACACCTTGTTCTCTCTCCTATGATGGAGCTGTTTTCAACTAAACACATTTAGTGATTTTTATTTCAGTTGGGATATCTTGTTACTTAGCTACAGTTTATCCAAGCAAGCCAAATAACAAACCAATATTACTTGATAATGGAAGGAGAGCTTCCAGCCTCAGAGAGCAATGCCCCAAGAAGAATAGAAGGGCATGAGACTTAATATTATATCCAAACCTGGCCACTCAATAAAATTCAACAAAATACAGCAATATCTGACAACAGTTGGATCTCCCAATTCCAAATTTTCCTACAAACAAACAAAAATGTTACCAATGGTTGGTCTATTTTCTTTAAAAAGTGGAAGAGTGCGAGAGAGAGTTTGGACTCTCTAAAATAATAATAATTTGCTGCTGTTGCAGTGAAAATCTTTGTGGAGAAAGTAAATAGCCAATCCACTGTATAGCAAACACATCAGGTTATCTTTTAATTGCTTGCTTACTTTTTAATGCACAACCTTCTTTGCTAAATGTAATAACTCATTTGCTGAATAGGTATTTTGCATTGGATTCAAGTTTGTTCTCTCTCACTCAGATTTTGGGAAGTGGAATGATTAACTGGTTTCCATCATCATTCTTCCTATAAGTCGCAGCTTGCAATGCTATTTCAAATTCTCATTGACAAAGATTTCATTATGCAAAGCCATAATTTTGAACCAGAAATTTAGCAAAAGGTTTTAGTCTCCACCATGAATGAGGCCCATATGTTTTAGTAGCATGCAGAAAACATACACTGGGGAAGGAAATAGGGGAGTGGAACAGGTCTGTTTAAACGTCCACCCACATCAGAGCACAAAGACACTCTGAATCAGTCTCTCTAACCCCTTCATTAAATAGAATAAATCAAAAATACATTTTCGATGGATGCTGAAGGATTTGCTTTCATAGTCCAAAAGGAGTTTTAAGCACTCACCAGGTGAGAGTTATCCTAAGAGTAGAACAATTTTTATTGACCTTGACAGGTGAGGTAGCTCAATTACCATCATTACAAAATTCTTTACAGACTTGAGATCAGTGTATTATTGAAGTGATTAACTATTCAAAGCAGATATCAGTTTTGTGTTATTTATTACATGTACAACTCATCCTTTCCTCTAAGGAGCTCAAATGTCTGGCAATATTTATGCAGCAAACAACTTGTCTGAGTGGGCATTTGAACCTACTGATTTGGGGAGATGTGGGGAAGTGAGGTGAGGTGGATGATTGAGGATATTCCAATTTTACAAATAATAACCTGAGACTGCTATTACATGATGCTCCAGGTCCCTTCAATTAAATACTGTCATCTTCTGAGACCAAGGAAAACATGCCTTCTCTGTCATAGCCCCTGCTTTCTGACTCCACATTCTGGATAGTGTCCATTCTCCAGGGGTTCCAGAAGGTCCTTAAGACTTGGAGCTGTTCCCAGACATGAAGATAATGTGCAATCAGAACCCCATTGGTGTATGTGTGTTTGTATGTGCATGTGTGGAGAGGGTATAAGGAACAGCTTTGAAGAACAAGAAGAAGGGCAGCTACCAAGGTTATGGTCAGATAACAGGGGCTTGAGTCCAGGCCAAGAAAATAACTTGAAAAAATGTCTTATACAGACTCCTGTCTACTTCATATGAAGATAAGGGGAAAGCATATGAGGAAGGGGAAAGCACACTCAGACTTGCAAGATTTTGTTATGATAGCTGTTATGTTAAAGGTAGTTCTGACATAAATAGTATTAGTTTCTTAGTTTGATCTATCTTGTTTGGCTAGCAATGAATGAGTATGTGTTATTGATAATTCTATATTATCTCTAACATTCTTCAACATCTTTATAAATTATCTAGATGAGGGGATAGAAGAGGAACTCAGCAAATGTGTAGATGATACCAAGCTGGGGGGGGGGGGGATAGCTAACACTTTAGATGATAAACTCAAGATTCAGAAGGACCTTGACAGACTTGAACACTGGACTCTGAATTGACAAAATTGCATTTTGTCAATTCAATTGAATAGCAACAAAGATGAACTAGATATGTCTAGTCTAACAAAGAAAAGGACTAGGGGTGATATGATACCACTCTTGCAAGTACTTGAGGGGTTATCACATAGAAGAGGGAGTCAATTTATTCTCCAAAGCACCTGCGGACAGAACTAGAGGATATGGAATGTCTACTTTAATGAAAAGGACTAGGAGTGATATGATAGCAGTGTTCCAATATCTAAGGGGATGCCACAGAGAAGAGGGAGCCAACCTATTTTCCAAAGCACTTGAAGGCAGGACAAGAAGCGGTAGCTGGAAACTAATCAGGAAGAGAAGTAATCCAGAACTAAGGAGAAATTTCCTGCCAGTGAGAACAATTAATTAGTGGAACAACTTGTCTCCAGAAGGTTTGGGTACTCTTGTCTGTTTTATTACTCATATCACTGTCTTTTCCTGATTATTTTTAATACTGTCTAAGTTCAGATTGTAAGCTCCTTGTAAAAGAGTGTTCCCAAATGTTGTGGTTTCCAGTTCAATATTCTGAATATATCTATAGGGGTCATACATGAGAGACAGTTTGGTGTAGTGGTTAAGAGTTAGAGTTAGAAACTCAGAGAATGTGAGTTCCAGTTTTGCCTTAGGCACAAAGTTACTAGGTGACCTTGAGCTAGTCACTTTCAGCCCTAGGAATGAGGCAATTGGACATGACTGAACAGAAGAAAAACATGGGGTTCCTATACAAGCATAATGGGGAAAAAAGGAGAGGAGAGGAGAGGAGAGGCAAAGAAGAGAAGAGAAGAGAAGAGAAGAGAAGAGAAGAGAAGAGAAGAGAAGAGAAGAGAAGAGAAGAGAAGGAGGGAGGGAGAGAGAGAGAGAGAATATTTTAATTGCATGTGTAATTTAAAAAAAAAAATAGAAGACAAACATTTCCCACCTTGTCTATACAATAAAATAACTTATTTTTTATGACATCAGATGCTATGCTTTTTCAACTTGTCTGAGCTATATACAAAAGTCTTGTGTTTAACATATTTATTTATTTGCTTATGCAAACTTGTTATAGGTACCGACTGCAATGGACTCTGGGCACCATACCACAGTGAGCATCTTGATTCATAGCATTCTTAAAAATTGTATTCTTGAAAGGGTTTTATTGTTGTTGTTGTTTTCCTGTGCCTACTTGTCACATTGGAAGAGTGACTGAATCAATTCTCCCTAGGAGTGAGTATCTCTAATGTTATTATGTTTGAATCACAATCTCCATGCAAGGCTATCTTTACTTAAAATAATGTCTTGCATAATGATCTCAATTATTCTATTGTATGCAGCCCAAAGCCCTGCCTTGTAAGATGGGGGTGTGGCTATATAAACATGATCAATAAATAATGAAGACTAAATACATATGCGCTGAACTGGTCAATACCAATTAATGAACAAGGTCATGCAAAATTAAATAGAAGTGACATTCAACTCAAACTTATCAAATTGTTAATGATCTGTTATACAGCTAATTGCTTGCTCCTTTAAATTTTATACGTTATGAATCCTTTGACAGCATGGTATATCTTCATTGTGTAAGGCCCAACAGCAGAGGTAAAGAACCTATGCAATAATTACATAAAACTACAACTCCCAATATCCTTGATTTTTGACCATGCTTCCACAGATCAAACGACCACAGGAGCTCTGCCACTCTCCTACAGCATAAGTAATGGTAACTAAATGTTCCATCAGAGATGGATCAGCAGGGTAAATCAGGGGATAGAAGCAAAGGAGGAAAACAATAACATTTTAATAAGATCTCTCCTTTCTGCACTGAGCTCTAAAGCTTTAATACTAAACACCTCACCCTCTTCCTCAGCTTTAGACTGAGCATATTAACATTCACTAATATCTAACTTCTCAGGTGCCTTCAGATGTAGAACGCGTGAATATTACATGAGATTGCAACCCTCATATTAAGAAAAAATCTCAAGGAAATTAGACTTCGGGCATCTCAAAGGTTTTCTCTACCCTCTCCCCCCTCACACACACACAAACAAGCAAACAAATTCTGGCCTGAGGTACTGCCTTCCATGCCTTCATTCCCAATTTAGCCACTGAACTTGCATTTTAAATTATCATAAGTGGATGGCCAGATAAAATAATGAAAATGTAAAACATTTAAAACATACTGTAAATCACTTATTGGCAGGTTTAATTCTAAAGTATGATGTCTACATTCAGCCTCTTTTGAATTCTCAAATTAAAACCCAGAAGACCTCATGCTGGCACAGAAAAATGTAAGTTAAACATGTAATGTTTCTGCAGACAAGTTGCAGGTTTTAAGTCCAAAAAACAATTTGGCTCACTACTCAATCATTTTTAAATGCCTGCTTTTTTCTTCCTTTTTTGTTTCTGAAAAGCAATATATTGAAGCAGCTGATCCTTTTGAATGTTTATTTAAAGCTAATATGGTTATAGGTTTTCATGAACCTAAAAAAGGAACTACATTCTGCTTTGTGAAGCAACATTCTCTTATAAGTGTTTGATACTCACATAATCTTTATTATAAATAATAACTGTTTGACTGTTACAAGTGTACAAAAGCCTGGGAATGCATTCATGTTTTAGAGAAATATCCAGCAGACAGGGTTTTGTCTAAACAACTTTTTGGAACCCTTGTATATATCTCTGAGGGGATGATGCTCCTGAGAGCAGGAGCCTTAACAGAAAAGGCACATTTCCATGCCTATGTAAGATAACAGAGCTTAATAGAAGGGACCTGGAACACACCCATTCTGCCAGAATGTACTAGGCAGGCAGAAAGATTTGGAGATAAATGTCCCTCAAGTATCCAAGCTCTGCCATTAAGAAATTTATGGGTAACAACCATTACCTTGAATTGCTCTGGTAGCCAACTGGCAACCAATGCAGTTCACATTGCAACAGCGACACCTGAGAAGTACCCATTTTTTTTTGCACCACTGCATGTTGTAGTAATTACTATTTATTATTTAAGAATTTATTCTTACTAATACATTTCCAAAAAAATGTTAATGTAAGAATTTGAATGCTCTCAAAGAGAGAATAATAAAAGACCACAGATATCTCCTGTATCTTCAGTGAAAACAAGGATTTAGCCTTGGTTACTACAACTCATCTGTGCTCAGTAAAAAGAAGCAGATTTTGCACACATGTTCACACATAAACATCACAAACCAGAAATTATTATAAAAGAAAGAAGACTTAATGATTGAGACATTTGAACGTGGGTAGCAATTCCAAAGAGTGCAAGGATTTAAGCATTCAAAATCAGCATGCATATCTACTTTTTGAGCAATATAACATACATGCTCAAAAAAATAAAGGGAACACAAGCAGAAGACATCCGAGATCTGAATGAATGAAATAGCCTTATTAAATACTTTGTTTGTTATATACAGTAGTTTTGTGTTCCCTTTAGTTGTTTGAGCAGTGTATAAACTACTGTATGTAAAGAACAAAGTATTTAATAAGGCTATTTCATTCATTCAGATCTCGGATGTCTTCTGCTTGTGTTCCCTTTATTTTTTTGAGCAGTATATCTCACATTTCAGGCAGGAGCAGTAAAGCATAAGGAAATAATGGATGGATGGATAGATGGGAATTTTATTGAGGCCTTGGTGCTTAATTGTGGATAGTTTAATGTCTCAATAGGAGTTTATCTGAGGAGTTCCTTCCACAGGCTGGAGCTGATTCTTCTTTTGGCTGAGTACTCTTCTCTGGAGAGTGGATTTAATCAACAAGGTTTCAGATTTCTTAGGATCAGCATTTTATTCTTCACTTGGTATTCCATAATACCAAGTTAATATACTCTATCTATATGTTCCTGTACTACCTAACCTGGAATAGAAAAATCTGGCTGACCTCTAGATGACAGCAGATTGCGTGTTTCTGTAAGCCTTTGCTACCATCTAGTGGTTATCTGGATTTCTGCAAACCAGATCTGATAGCTGTAATTCTTCCTGTTTTGTTTTTTTTCTTTTCAGCCAGGTAACTTGGAAATTAGTATAGTATAATCTCTCTGAGTCAAAAAATTATTCCTCAAAGAACAGTACAGTTTCTTCTTTGGATTCTTCAACTAAAACTGATTTATGATTTTAAATAGTTACATACACACATATGGTTGCTTTACATTATTTAGCCACTTCTTTACTTGTTTTATATTTTATCTTTTGTATAGTTTTTTAGTTTTTAGTTTAGTTTTATTAAATTTGTATACCGCCCTACTCCCGAAGGACTCAGGGCGGTGAACAGGCGCAAGATAAAATACAGAAATACAAAAGTTAAGAACAATTTAAAACCAAATTAAATAATATTGGATTAAATAATAATATAGGAAGTCAGGGTACTTTTTCCTCCTGTTTTCCCTAGCACAACCCTGTGAGAAGACTTGACTGAAAGCTAATGACTAGCCCAAGTTGCCCAGTGAATACTTGTGGCAGAGAGTGCAGAAGAATTTTTTGTTTCCATGCTGTTAGTATGACATCTAAAGCACTATCTAACCTCATCACCAATATGCCATATCACCAATATACACATTAATGTGTATGTGTGTGTATACATGTTTATGTGTGTGTGTATTCAAATTATGACTTCTGCAGTTTTTTTATTATATGAACAGAAAAAGATATTAGAAAAAACTGTTGCTTAATCTAGAACACAAATGGGTCACAAGATGTCGCTCCCAAGATAACTGAAGCATTTCACACTTTTGAAGAAAGGAGTAATTTTTTAATGTTTAGATTAACAATTTAACTACTAATTTGGCTAAAGATTTTATACTAACAATTTGACTAATACATTAGCCCAAGCATTTTTTTTAATTGAAATACTTATTTTATTGCCTGGTAATGGCATTTCACTGGTGCATTACAACCAGGTCAACCTCATCACTCTAATAAAGATATTGAATTTGTTGGCTTGAAGACTATTCTATATTTATTATCTTCCTTCACTAAAGACTTTTATTTATTTATTTTATTTTATTTTATTTTTAAATTTGTATACCGCTCTTCTCCCTTAGGACTCAGGGCAGTGAACAGCCAAGTAAAAACATAAACTACAAACATTAAAATACAATTAAAAATATATATAAATTTGGCCCCATGATTAAAAACAATAACAAACAATTAAAAACATTTTAAAAAGTGTTAGGCCAGCCCGGCTTGCTGGAAAAAGAAGGTTTTAAGGGCACGGCAGAAGGCACCGAGGTCTTGGATTCTCCTTATCTCTGGGGGCAGCTGATTCCAGAGGGTAGGTGCCCCCACAGAGAAGGCCCTCCCCCTAGGGGTCAGCAGCCTACATTGTTTGGCTGATGGCACCCCGAGGAGGCCCTCTCTGTGGGAGCGCACAGGTCGATGGGAGGTCGTTGGTAGCAGAAGATAACTAGGTCCTATGCCATGAGCGCTTTAAAGGTGATAACCAACACCTTGAAGCACACCTGGAAGACCACTGGGAGACAGTGCAGCTCACGCAGGAGAAGTGTTGTATGGGAGCGCCATGTGGCTCCCGTGACTACCCGCGCGGCCGCATTCTGGACCATTTGGAGCCTCCGGGTGCTCTTCAAGGGGAGCCCCATGTAGAGAGCATTGCAGTAGTCCAGGCGAGAGGTGACGAGGGCATGAGTGTCTGTGCACAGGAAATCCCGATCAAGAAAGGGCCGCAACTGGCGAATCAGGTGAACCTGACAGAAGGTCCCCCCGGCTACAGCCATCAGATGTTCCTCCAAGGACAGCTGCGTATCCAGGATGACTCCCAGATTGCGCGCCCTCTCCGTGGGGGCCAAAGACTCGCCCCCGATAGTCAGTGATGGAGTCAACTGACTATATCGGGATGCCGGGAACCACAGCCACTCAGTCTTGGAAGGGTTGAGCTTGAGCCTGTTCCTCCCCATCCAGATCTGCACAGCCTCCAGACACCGGGACATCACTTCAAGGACATCGTTGGGGTGGCCTGGGGTGGAGATGTACAGCTGGGTGTCATCAGCGTACTGATGGTACTTCACCCCAAAGCCACAGATGATCTCACCCAGCAGCTTCACATAAATGTTGAACAGAAGGGGCAAGAGGACTGACCCTTGAGGCACCCCATATACAAGGGGCCTCGGGGTCGACCTCTGCCCCCCTGCCAACACGAACTGCGACCGGTCTGAGAGAAAGGAGGAGAACCACCGTAACACGGTGCCCCCCATCTCCAACTCTTCCAACCAGTGCAGCATGATACCATGGTCGATGGTATCAAAAGCCGCTGAGAGGTCTAACAGGGCCAGAACAGAGGAGCAACCCCTGTCCCGAGCCCTCCAGAGATCATCTACCAACGCGACCAATGCCGTTTCTGTGCTGTGCCCGGGCCTGAAACCCGACTGGAATGGATCTAGATAAGACGTTTCCTCCAGGTACTGCGGAAACTGTCGTGCGACCACACTCTTGACAACCTTCGCCACAAAGCAAAGGTTGGAGACAGGACGATAGTTGGCTAATACTGCCGGGTCCAGGGAAGGCTTCTTGAGGAGAGGCCTCACCACCGTCTCTTTCAAGGCCGTGGGGAAGTTTAGGTTTAGGTTTAGGTTTATTTGATTTGTATACCGCCCTACTCCCGAAGGACTCAGGGCGGTGAACAGCCAACAATAAAATACATAAATACAAAAAATTTAAAAACCAGATAAAATCAAATTAAATCATTTTGGCCCAGACAGATTAAAACACCCCAATAATTTAAAAACAGATTAAAATTTACATATTTAAAAAGGGAAGAGTTTAGGCCAAGCCCGCCTGATGGAATAAAAAGGTCTTCACAGCACGGCGGAAGGAGCGCAGTTCCGGGATCCTCCATATCTCCGGGGGGAGCTCATTCCAGATGGTAGGTGCCCCCACAGAGAAGGCTCTCCCCCTAGGGGTCGCCAGTCAACACTGTTTGGCTGACGGCACCCGGAGGAGTCCCTCTCTATGAGAGCGTACTGGCCGGTGGGAGGCTATTGGTGGTAGTAGGTGGTCCCGTAAATAACCAGGTCCTAAGCCATGGAGCGCTTTAAAGGTGGTAACCAAAACCTTGAAGCGCACCCGGAAGACCACCGGGAGCCAGTGCAGCTCGCACAGGAGAGGTGTTACATGGGAGCGCCATGTCGCTCCCATTACCACTTGCGCGGCCGCACTCTGCGCCAGTTGGAGCCTCCGGGTGCTCCTCAAGGGAAGCCCCATATAGAGAGCATTACAATAGTCCAGGCGGGAGGTGACGAGGGCATGAGTGACCGTGCGTAACGAGTCCCAATCCAGAAAGGGACGCAACTGGCGAATCAGGCGAACCTGATAAAAAATCCTCCCGGTCACGGCCGTCAAGTGCTCTTCTAAAGACAGCCGTGAATCCAGGAGGACGCCCAAGTTGCGAGCCCTCTCCGTGGGGGCCAATGATTCGCCCCCAATAGTCAGTGATGGCGTCAACTGACTATATCGGGATGTCAGAAACCACAGCCACTCAGTCTTGGATGGGTTGAGCCTGAGTCTGTTCCTCCCCATCCAGATCCGTACGGCCTCCAGGCACCGGGACATCACTTCAAGGGCATCGTTGGGGTGATCCGGGGTGGAGATGTACAGCTGGGTGTCGTCAGCGTACTGATGGTACTCCACCCCGAAACCACGGATGATCTCGCCAAGCGGCTTCACATAAATGTTGAACAGGAGAGGTGAGAGGACCGACCCTTGCGGCACCCCACATATGAGGGGCCTCGGGGTCGACCTCTGTTCCCCTGTCAACACAGACTGCGACTGGTCAGAGAGAAAGGAGGAGAACCACCGCAACACAGTGCCTCCCACCCCTAACTCTTCCAACCGGTGCAGCATGATACCATGGTCGATGGTATCAAAAGCCACTGAGAGATCTAACAGGACCAGGACAGAGGAGCACCCCTTGTCCCGAGCCCTCCAGAGATCATCAACCAACGCGACCAATGCCGTTTCCGTGCTGTACCCAGGCCTGAAGCCCGACTGGAACGGATCCAGATACATCGTTTCATCCAGGTGCTGGGGGAGCTGTTGCGCAACCACACTCTCAACAACCTTCGCCACAAAACGAAGGTTGGAGACCGGACGATAATTTACCAACATTGCCGGGTCCAGGGAAGGCTTCTTGAGGAGAGGCCTCACCACCGCCTCTTTCAAGGCGGCAGGAAAGACACCCTCACCCAACGAAGCATTTATAATCCCCTGGAACCAGCCTCGTGTCACCTCCCGAGAAGCCAGCACTAACCAGGAGGGACACAGGTCCAATAAACAAGTGGTCGTGTTCAGTCTACCCAGAATCCTGTCCACGTCCTCAGGGGTCACAGGATCAAACTCATCCCAGATAACATTCTCAAGACCTGCCCCAGTCCCTCCCCCTGAGACTACCCAGTCAGAGTCCAGATCTTCCCAAATCTGTATGATTTTGTCATATAGATATTGAACAAAATCCTCGGCTCTACCCTCCAAGGGATCCTCCCGCGCTTCCTGGTGGAGCAGGGAGCGGGTCACCCTAAACAGGGCGGCCGGGCGATTATCTGATGACGCAATAAGAGCAGCAAAATAGCTATATTTCACTGCTTTTATCGCCACTAGGTAATCCCTAATATGAGATCTTACCAGTGTCCAGTCAGATTCAGAAAGACTGGCCCTCTAACTACTCTCTAGGCGTCTTTTCCGGCGCTTCAACTCTCTCAGCTCCTCAGTGAACCAAGGAGCTAAATGAGATCGGCGCCGGGTCAGAGGCCGCAAAGGCACGACCCGATCCAGAGCTCCAGTGGCCGCCCTATTCCAGGCGGCCACTAGGTCTCCAGTCGAGGCGTGTGCCAGAGCCTCAGGGAATGGCCCAAGCTCCATCTGGAACCTATCAGGTTCCATCAGGCGCCTGGGGTGGAACCATCTTACCGGCTCCGCCTCCCTGCGGCGGGGTGTAACCCTCACCCAACGAAGCGTTAATAATTCCCTGGAGCCAGCCTCGTGTAACCTCCCGGGAAGCCAGTACTAACCAGGAGGGACACGGATCCAGTAAACATGTGGCCGCACTAAGTCTCCCCAGAATCCTGTCCACGTCATCAGGGGTCACAGAGTCAAACTCTTCCCAGATAACGTTCTCAAGACTATTCCTCGCCACCCTGCCCGAATCTACCCAGTCAGAGTCCAAATCCCCCCGGATCTGAGTGATTTTGTCATACAGATATTGTCCGAAATCCTCGGCCCTGCCTTCCAAGGGGTCCTCCCATGCTCCCGGGTGGAGCAGGGAGCGGGTCACTTTGAACAGGGCGGCCGGATGATTCTCTGATGACGCAATAAGAGCGGAAAAGTAATTAAACTTTGCCGCTTTTATCGCCACTAAGTAGGTCTTAATATACGACCTTACCAGTGTTCGGTCAGATTCAGCGAGACTGGCCCTCCAACCTCTCTCTAGGCATCTTTTCCAGTGTTTCATCTCCCTCAGCTCCTCGGTAAACCAAGGAGCCATGAGGGATCGACACCGGGTCAGAGGCTGCAAAGGCACGACTCAATCCAAGGCCCCACCAGCTGCCCAATCCCAGGCAGCCACCAGGTCCTCAGCCGAGTCGTGTGCCAGATCTTTAGGAAATGGCCCAAGCTCCATCTGGAACCTATCAGGATCCATCAGACGCCTGGGACGGACCCACCTAATTGGCTCCACCTCCCTGCGACGGGGTGTAGCAGTTCGAAGGTCCAGACGAAGGAGTGAGTGATCTGACCATGACAAGGGTTTCATGTCTATATCCCCTATAATAAGACCACTCAACCACTGGCCAGAGACAAAAATCAAGTCCAGAGTGTGTCCCCCCCTGTGAGTGGGGCCATGAACTAACTGGGTCAGGTCCATGGCCGTCATGGAAGCCATGAACTCCCGAGCCATCTCCGACGTTTCACCAACGGACGGCAAGTTGAAATCACCCATGACCATAAGCTTGGGTGTATCAACTGCCACCGTAGCTATCACGTCGAGTAGCTTGGGCAGGGCCATTGCTACATGGCAGGGAGCCAGGTATGTAAGCAGTAAGCCCATCTGAACCCCATGACCCCATCTCACAAAGAGGGATTCACATCCGGCAATCTGTGACACAGTGGTCTCTCTCGGACCAAGACCTTCTTTAATAATAACCACCACCACCCCACCCCTCCCCTGGGCCCTCGGCTGATGGAATGCTCTGAAGCCTGGTGGGCACATCTCAACCAGAGGGACCCCTCCCTCTGGACCCAACCAGGTCTCTGTAATACCCGCCAGGTCCGCTCCCCCCTCTTGAATAAGATTGTAAATGTGGGGGGCCTTATTTACCACGGACCTGGCGTTGCACAGCATCAGCCGGAGGCCCAGGTCCTGAGTAACTGTGCCACCTATATCCGAGAGGAGCCTTGGAGACCGGGGCGCACAATTGCTCTCAAGTAGCAAGTGCTCACCCCCGACATATGATATGGTCCCCTGCTCCCACCATATCTGCCCCTCCCATCCATCGTGCTGATGGTACATCCCTCATTAAGATAGCCCACCTTCCCCTCCCCAATCCCTCGTCCTGCACCCTCCAAACCATTACCCCATGCCGGGCTCGGCCCCGACCTTGGTGGATTACCCCCCATCCCCCTTGGTCACCCTCCCAGTTCCCCTTAAAAAATTATTAAAAGCCCTAATTAAAAAACTCCTCAATCCCCACTTTAAAACATGCCACCTCTCGGGGCTCCAAAGCCTGTCCTTAAGGTAGGCCTTCAATAAAGTGGAAGGCCATCGCCGCGAGAGGGGGGCATCTCGCAGCGCGAGCATTTTGGGCACTTTATGCCCAAAGTGCCTTCACTGAAGTCGTTTCATGATGCCTTTTGTGATGCTTGAATTGTTCTTACACAATAGCTTTTCATCCAGAGTTCTACCATAATACAAGATTGCCTGCATTATATTTTGCTTCTTCTACTTTGTATCGGGAAAGCTGGACAATTATATAGAGCTGTATCACAGATGGCAAAGGGTATAAATTTCCTAAATCTCTTTGCTGCCACCTATATGTAGTCTGGGTTTTTGCAACCTATATATGATTACCCTAGAAGATATCAGTCCTGATTGCCCTGTGAGATATCATATGCAAGTCAGTTGGCTTTCTTGGACATTTCAATAATTTTCAGATTTTCAGTGGGCTTCTTTTGGCTATATAACTTAAGTAGGAGGATAATGATTTTTCTCCATCTTGGATGAGCAAGTGGTACTGGGGGATTATTGCTATGCTCAGTGAGGTTCTCCATAGCTGTCCGCAGATTCTAACATATACATGTTCATCTAAATAGAGTTTATCCTGTTCAGGAAAGCTTTCTACTCTCTCTTTCCTTCCAAAAAAGCAGATATATATAGTCTCTGGATACTCACAGATCCAGAATAGAGATTGGAAATTCAAGTGGCCTCAATTTCACTTATTTAGGTCATCAGCTCAGCCATTAAGCTGATTACCAATCATGACACTGAGACACACCTGAAACAAAGGGATAGGAAAGAAAATCCCCATCTTCCAAGACTTCCGGTTTTAAGACATCGCTGACTGAATTGATGTTATAAGAACAAAAAGGTTCTGCCTTTGTAGTTTTAGACACCTTAGGATAAAGAAACAGAAATGTGTAAACTTTGAGACTAGAAACAAAAACAAAAAGTAGGAAGACAGGAAGGAAATGTTTGTAAGAGCTAAGAGCAACTAAGAGCTAAAATCACCCTTTCTTGCTGAGAGGGCTATACAGAATAATAGGGGCAAAAGGTCATCACTTTTTGCCATAAATTTCATTTGTTTGGCTCAAAAGGGAGGAAAATCACCTTGAGCAAAAGAAAAAAACCCCTCTGATGACTTTTTGATTTAATAGGCTGATAATTAAAGACAGGTAGGTTGATAATTAAAGATATATAAGCTGATAAGAAATTCCATTTGACTATATAAAGGCTGATGTTTAGAGTAGTAAATTAGGTGTTTCAGCAAACCCTCTTAAAATAGAGAAGAAATAATGTCTGGAATTCAGTACTGTATGCTTTTTATGTATCTTAACGTTTGAATGATATGTTTAATGTATCTGTTTTATGTATTTCTTATCCTTACAATATTTTATTAATAACATAAAAGCAGATACTTCAAAATGAAGGATAGGTTAGACTTTTCCTGTGTAGAGGGTTTATTTGGAAACTTATTGTCCTTATCCAGCAAATCTTAGGATATCAAACTCAGATATATATTTTGGGTAGGATTTAAAATTACTTGGAAAAGGAGAAAGAAAAACAATGCCTCACTAAAAATCCATTAGCATCTTGCACAAACGTTATCCCAATCAAAGCTAATCAGTTTGGCTAGCTCATATAAGTAGCCAGCAAACTCCACTCCTCCAAGTACTGATGATGTTACCTAGCCTGGGAATGAAAGGTCTGCAGGAAGAGAAGAAAGCTCAAACACCAAATACCCAACAAAAGCGAAACCTGCATTAAACAATTCAGCAGTTTCTGATAATCTTTCATTGGGTATACAGTAGTTGTGAGCAATGAAAAATCATTTGGTTTTTTTTCCCAGTCCAGCCCTTAGTTACTTGCAATAACCAACTTTCTTTTTAAGGATAACACCTCAGTCTTCTTTCCTGAAGTAACATAGCTTTCTTTTCTTGGCAGGTAAGAAAATCAGGAGAAAAAAGGTTGGATCCATTAGCAATAGTTTTCCATGCCAATATGAGAATTTAGTTAGTCATTATTTAGAATCGATATTTTTGAATTGTCTGTCTGTATATCTTGGAACAGTTATGAAATGGTTTTTCTTTGCTTTTATTTTGTTGCCATAATAGCTGGGTTGAACAATAAAGTTCTCATAATTGGAACCAGTAGTTTTGTCCTTGACTCACTTTTGCTAATCTGAACACAGTTCAGCCGGGGAAACCAGAGGAGTACATTGAGGCTTAAAGAGAAAACTTTATGCACTGATTAGAGCTCATCGCTTGATTCTTTGTATGCAATTCACCAAAATAGTTGTTTTACCTCACATGACAGAATTACTACATAAATGAATGCAAATATACATGTCCCAGGATAATGTTGCAAGATCCAATATAGTTGGTCACCGGGACCAGAGATTCTGTCTTCCAAGCTTTTGAACTCGTGCTGGAGCCCATCCTCAGGGAACTTCTCTCTGCTGGAATGTATGCTTTGAGCTACTATAATTTGTTATAGTAGCATTTTCCTTTCTTCATCAAAACATTTCTAACCAGTTTGTAGTCTGAGTCAATAAAATAGTTTAATTGGTAGATCATTGGTTTATCAGAAAGCTGGATTAGGGAACAAAGATAATGTTAGACAATTTGATCAAAATTGTTAAAACCATCATGTTCCTTTATCAAAAGAACAGGCAGAGCATGGTCATGAAGCAAATTCATTAGAAATACTTCAGACAGCTCCTGGGCATTTTCTAATTTAGGTGTTTGGCTGCCTCATCCATCTGGTGGCCTTCCTTTCTAATATTTTCTTCTTCTGCAAAAGCTAACTCTAACAACCATTGGCTATGTGGAGCTCTGAAACCAAATGTTTATTTTCTCCAGCTATAAAAAGTTTATAAGGGGAGCTGGTATTCTTATGGAGCACTGTGCAGTGATTTGCTACTACATTCCACTCTTAAAACAGAAAGAGCTCTGTGTTTCTTACCAGAGGGAAATCCTTGTGATTTGACTGTCAAGCAGCCAACAAGACTACAGACACCTCCTAAAATATATTGCTGATTTTGCTATTTAACAAACTCTATGAAAGGGAAAGAACTTTTCATATTTGAAGAATAGATCTGGCTAGTTCCAGGATCAAGAATACTTGTAGATAGAACACAATATTAAAAGTAAACTCTCTCTCTCTTGTAATTAGACACAGTGTTCAATATTAGAAAGGAAAAAATCCTGTCTCCAAATACCTTACATCTATCTATGTGTTAACAAAAATTAGGGGATCTCTGATTCATTTCAGTTAAATTGTATTTATTATCTTTGAGGGACTTAAGTTAATACTTTTTTTCAAACATATTTATACAAATATACACATATATATTTCTGATAAAATAGGTTTGGGAGTTATGCAATTTTTTTTTCAATACATTTCATTTTTAATTTATCCAAAATTTCTAATATTTGTTTGGTGGTGAGAGATCTTTTATTTAAATACTTGAAGCAATTAAAATCATTAAGTCTGCATAAAATGGACGCTCTTCATTATATTTCTCTTTTTCAAATAGAGTAGAATCATAATTTGATGTACCTGAGTTTCAGTGTTGCCAATGTTTTATTTATTTTATTTATTTATTTTATTCAATTTATATACTGCCCTTCTCCTAGTGGACTCAGGGCGGTGCACAGCCAGAACTAAAACACATACAGGTACAAAATTTAAAATTATTAAAAGAATTACATACTTTGGCCCTAATTTAAAACAATTTGAATTAAAACCATTGACAGATTAAAAGCTAAAAAGCTTAAAAACTAAAAAAAAAAAGGGGGGGGGGGTTCACGCCAGCCCTGCTTGATGGAAAAGAAAAGTTTTCAGGGCACGGCGAAAGACCCGGAGATCCTATATCCTTCTTATCTCCGGGGGCAAATCATTACAGAGGGCAGGAGCTGCCACAGAGAAGGCCCTCCCCCTGGGGGTCACCAGCCGACATTGCCTGGCTGACGGCACCCTGAGGAGTCCCTCTCTGTGGGAGCGTACTGGTCGGTGGGAGGCTATCGGCAGCAGAAGGCAGTCCCGCAAATACCTAGGTCCTATGCCATGGTGGTAACTAACACCTTGAAGTGCACCCGGAAGACCACTGGAAGCCAATGCAGCTCACATGGGAGCACCCTCTCGCTCCCATAATCCCCCACACGGCCGCATTCTGCACCAGTTGGAGCCTCCGGGTACTCCTCAAGGGGAGCCCCATGTAGAGAGCATTGCAGTAGTCCAGGCGGGAAGTGACGAGTGCCTGAGTGACTGTGCGTTGTTGCAGTATTGCCATTCTTACTGCTGTTAATAAAAGCCTTCTTCTTAAATGTATGTTCTCTTTAATGAACATGTTAGAGTCCCAGTTGCAATGTTTGCTTAATCTCATTAGTATGTTATCTATTATCTAGATAACATAATAGTTGGTCTTATCTATTAAGACCAACATTTCTGTACTATATTCAGTGGTGGGTTCCGCCCGGTTCCCAAGCTGATAGCAGTGACAATATGATGTCACCGAACCGGTTCTGCTCCCCGCCCCACCCACCCATCCCCTGCATTATTCTTGTCACAAGTAAATGCCTTATTCTCAAATGGGGAAAATGTACATACACAGGGTATCAGGGGTTAATTTATTCTTCCTTCCTCAATATATTCATATGTAATCACTCCCATCCTTTACTCCGCCTTATTGATATAAAAGGGGATGTATGCACCTCCCTCTTGCTTCTATCTGTGATCATTCAGAGAATATAGAATGCCTATTGTAAATAAATAGTACTTTGTTTGAATACTTTGTTCCTGAATTATTTATTGAGTCTGATCCTCAAAATATTGCAACAAACTGGTAGCAGAGGATGGTTAAACTGACTCAATAAAAATAGACATGCCTAAGAAAGGAAACTTCAAAAACAGAAGAGAAAGACCCAACACCAGGGCACACAATAAAGAGATGGAAACGGATCAAGAAATGATCGATGAAACAACGGCTATAATAACTAAAGAATCTGAAGACTGCATTACAGACAACAAAGAGGTAATCGATGAAACTGACGACCAAGAAGAGAACGAGATAGAGGGCAACGATCTCAGATCAAAAATACTGAGACTACTGAAAAGCCAAAAAGATGACTGTAACCTCATTGCGAACCTCCGTGACATCATAAAAGACAACAGAGCAGCGAGAGAAAACCACATCGTAACAGCTGAATCTAAAGACCTAAAAATGGTGAGCGAATTACCTATAGATGAAAATGTAATGAAAAGGAAGACTAACGGTCCCGCACAAAATTTTGAATGGCAGCCATCTTGGTTTCAACCGACCACTAAGATGAGCGAAGCAGAGCCAATCAGAAAACAGGATTCAAAATCTCTGGTGCAAAAAGCCATACACAGTGTGAAAAGTAAAAAAGAAAAACTCTATTCTTCAGAAGAATCTCATACAGACATCGAAGAAACCTCTACCAAACTAAAAATAAAATCAGCCATGAGAACACTGTTCGCGACATTTGGCCCAAATTTAAAAATTACAAAAAAATCAACAGAAGCTGCTGATCAAAAAATAAAGAAAAGACAAGCAAGCAAGCAAACGTCTCTGAATGCACCCGCTTCCATCCGGACGGCAAAAACACCAGCGCCTGAACCCAGAGGACCTTGCAAATACTCCCCCACGCCGCAGACGCTTCCGGGAGCCAGAGACTTCAACCAGGACAGCTTCAGCGAAAGGAAGCGAGCGCCGGCCATCTCCTGGACACCCAAGGTCAAACCGGAGACCGAGTCGTCGGAGGAAGAGCACTATGAGGGAGCTACAGCGACGAGAACCTCTCCCGACAGCTTCATAAGTGAAATGAGCAACGCGCATGCGCAAACACACACAGACAACTACGGAAGACATGAAGAACAAAGAGAACCATTCAGACTCATTGCGAGCATACCCACACCATTCTGCAACTACCAACATCTACAAGATCATGGACAACCTCCAGTTGTAAGTAATGGAACAAACAATATTGGGAACTTGCCTAATGATTTCCCAAAGCTGAGAATAGATGGTATTAATTTACAAAAATGGTGTCAACAACTTCAGGTTGTTTTCTAAGAGAGAATTTATTATTTTTCATAACTAACCCTCCCAAAAAACCTTGGACTTTAAAATTGGACTGCCTGCACCACAGAGCATTCTACTTATTAATATCTAGTATATCTCCTGCTATGTATCATAGTATTAAGCATAATCTCACTGTCTCAGAAATAATTCATTGCATGTTTAAACTGTTTCATAGTGAAAGCGTAGCAACCACAACAAGAATGTCTAAAGATTTCTTCTCAGCCAGGATAAAATCTGGGACCACTATAAGTGAACACTTAATATCACTAAACAAAATCAGAGCAGAGCTACATTTAAGGGGAGAAATAATATCAGATCAAACAATGAAAAGTGTTATCCTTAATTCATTAGACTCATCATGGGATAACTACATATCACATTTAGACACAATTAATTTGGGATACCTATCTATAGAAAACTTATCAAATAAGCTAATAGCTGAAGATAATCTGAGAAGAAGCCGCTATAGTACACACACAGAACATAGACAGACTAAGAGAGTAGTATTTCAAGAGAAACATCGAGAATCAATTGAATGTTATAATTGTGGATCCAAAGAACACTGTAGAAGAGATTGTCCTAAATTTCTTGGAGAAAGACAAAAACATGACTATAGAAGCAGATATCATAACAGACAATCATCTATTGATAGATATAGATATAGAAACTCACCAAACTTTAGAGAGCGTAGAGGGGGCAGAGATAATTCAAGAGATAGAAAATCTGGATCATTAAATGGATTAGATAAACATAACATAACTAACATACAAAAGTCAAGTGATAATGCTTGGCTCATTGATTCTGGAGCAACTAATCACACAACACATGACAAGAAAATACTATCTTCATTTATAGAAGATAAATTTGTAATAAAGGTAGCCAATCAAGAAAATGTCCAAGTTATTGGAAGAGGAAGTGTGAATTTACCTGGTCTAGGGAAAATAGAGGGGGTATTATTAATACCAGAAATACCTCACAACATACTTAGTGCAATAAAACTAAGCAGAGATTCTGACATAAATATAGTATTCTCAAAAGGAAAGGCAATCCTAGAGAAAAACAAAACAAACTTGGGTAGTGTGGTTATCAAAGGGGGCCTACCTTATTTAATCACAGAAGAAAAATGGCTACATAATATTGATTCAAACACAGAAGATAACACTAGCATAGAGAATGAAGACAACAGTAATAGTGATAATGAGGAACATGAAACAAACCATGATCACGAAAACACATCCACTAGTGATACACTCAATAACAAGAAACCCACCATTGGGAAACCAATTCATGATGAATGTGCACATATATTACATAGAAAATTAGGGCATGCTAGTTTTCCTGTAATACAAAAAATGATTGAACATGCTGAAGGTGTTAAAATAAAAAATTGTAAAAATTATTTGGAATGTTCAGTATGTAAGTCCTCAAAACTCAGAACTAATCCCAAACCAAAAAGGGCAACAAGGTCATCTGACCACATTTTTGATCTGGTACATATGGATCTAGTTGGTCCATTAACCCCATCAATCACATATAAAAAACGATATTTCCTAACTATTGTAGATGACTATAGTCGTTACGGGTTTGTCTATACTTTGAAACACAAAGATGAAATTTTTCAAAAATTTAAAGAGTTTTATAAACGTGTAGAAACACAGCACAATATTAGAATAAAACAAATCATGACAGATAGGGGATCTGAATTCATGTCAAAAGAATTCTCTCAATGGCTAAAGGATAAAGGAATGCTACACTTCACATCTAGCCCTTTCTCTGCATTCCAAAATGGAGTGGCAGAACGAAAAAACTCAACATTACAAACCATGATTAGATGTACATTAGAAGATGCTGGCTTAGGAAAACAATTCTGGTCAGAAGCCTTATTATATTCAAATTACACTCAAAACAGAACTTGGTCCAGCATCATAAATAAAACACCATATGAACTAATGTATAATAGAAAACCTAAAATATCACACATGCACATATTTGGAGTTACAGTGGATGTACACATACCAAAACAATTAAGACGTAAAGGAGATAACGTATCCAGAAGACTCAGATTCATGGGATACGAAACAGGCACAAAAGGATACAGATTTATTGATAATAACAACAGATTCATAATTTCTAGAACAGCTGTATTTCATGTACAGGCCAATTGGTCTAAGATACATCTTAATGAGATATTTCCAATTACAAAAACAGACATTAAACATCAAGATAAAATAGAGAGAGAAGAACATAACCACAACATACATGAAAACAAGAATAAAACATGGACAAATAGTCACACCAGAATAAGAACAGATTCATTAACCAATAAGGAAGCAAGATACTTACACGATAACGAAAGCATACCAAAAAAGACAATTAGATGTAACAGAAATCAAGTACCAAGTAAATATAAAGATTACATAATGTGCATGAACAACGAACCATCAATACCCAACACATACGAGGAAGTATTAAAACTCCCCATTGAAGAAAGAAAAAAATGGGAATTAGCCATGGCCAAAGAAATGGACAGCTTGCGAGAATTAAATGTATTCACACCAACTTCTGCACCTAAAGACAAAACAATTATAGGCACCAGATGGATATTTAAAATTAAAAACTTGGAAGAAGGCAACACATTATATAAAGCTAGACTAGTTGCACAAGGTTACGCTTTAAAGTATCCTGAGGATTACACAGATACATACTCTCCCACTGTAAGAACTGAGAGTGTTAAAACAGCTTTAGTTATTGCATCTGCACTTAATCTTGATGTTTTTCAATATGATATACAAACTGCATATTTACATGCAAAACTTGATAAAGAGATATATGTGAGAGCACCTCACAGCCAATACACAAACAAAAATGAAACTTGGTTATTAAACAAAAGTTTATATGGATTAAAGCAATCCGGCAAATGTTGGTATGAATGTTTGGTCAATGTACTCAAAACCATGAATTTCAATGCCACAACTGCAGACAACTGTTTCTTTGTTAAAAAGGAAGGTGATTCATTGGAATTTGTATTAATTTATGTGGATGACATTTTATATATTGGTAAACATAAAGAAAAAAGAGATATATTTGTAACAAAACTAAATGAACATTTTTCTTTGAAATCACTGGGGAAAGTAAATAAATATCTTGGAGTTCAAATCAGTAAGACAAAAAAAGGATTTAAATTATCTCAGAAAGATAAAATTATAGAACTTCTGAATAAATGTAATTTAAATGATGCTAAACCTTGTGATACTCCAATGCAAACTGATTTTCTAAGAAATATGGATGAATCATCCCCTGAATTTAAAGATAATATACTTTACAGATCGGTTATTGGTTCCCTTTTGTATATATCTAATTGGACTAGACCTGATATTGCTTTACCCCTTAATCTGTTATCCAGATATGTTAGTAAGCCACTAATATATCATTGGGAAGCTATTAAATGAATATTAAGATATTTAAAGCATAGCATAGATTTCTGCCTACTTTTGGAACCCAATAATGTTAAAGAACCCATTCTCACTTGTTACGCTGATGCGGATTGGGCAGGTGATACTAAGTGCAGAAAAAGCACCTCAGGTTATGTATTCTTTCTTAACGATTGTCCAGTCTACTGGTATACTGGGAAACAAGATTTAGTAGCCACATCAACAACTGAGGCAGAATATGTCTGTTTGTCTAAAGCCTCAAATAATCTAGTATGGTTTAATGATTTGTTATCAGATGTTTGGAAAAATCCTTCATTACCATTTATTATACATGAAGATAATAAAGCTGCTATAGAGATATCTAGATCTGATGCCATTGGTCAAAGGTCCAGACATATAGATATCAAATTCAAACATGTAAGGCAATTATCTCAAGATGGATTCATTAAGGCCATTCATTGCGAAACTTCAGAACAAATAGCTGATATATTGACTAAGCCTTTGCAATCTAAACAACATAAATATTTAACTTCAAAATTACAAGTCTTATATTGTTCTGAATCTGAATGTAATTATTGTTGTATATCGAATCGGCATTTAGAGGGGGATTTGTCACAAGTAAATGCCTTATTCTCAAATGGGGGAAATGTACATACACAGGGTATCAGGGGTTAATTTATTCTTCCTTCCTTAATATATTCATATGTAACCACTCCCATCCTTTACTCCGCCTTATTGATATAAAAGGGGATGTATGCACCTCCCTCTTGCTTCTATCTGTGATCATTCAGAGAATATAGAATGCCTATTGTAAATAAATAGTACTTTGTTTGAATACTTTGTTCCTGAATTATTTATTGAGTCTGATCCTCAAAATATTGCAACAATTCTTATTCTTCTTTTATTTGGCCCCACCCCCAATCTATTGCTGCCTCCTAAGTCCCAGCTGATGGCTAGAGGGAAAAAAAACTGTTTAAACTCTTGCCATGGGGCTTCAAAGTGCCGCCCTACAGCTGATCAGGGTTAAAAGAAAACAAATGAGTAGACCGGTGCCTGTAAAAATAAATGGGTAGACCAGTGCCTGCAAAAATACATGAGTAGTCAGTGCCTGCAAAAATAAATGGGTAGATCGGTACAGCTCTGCAAGCAGTTAAAAGCCTGGTAGACCAGTACCTCTGCTAAATCCTAAATAATTGTCACATGACCATCAAGCCACGCCCACAAAATAAGGCATGCCCACAGAACTGGTAGTAAAAAAATTTAGAACCCACCCCTGACTATATTACAATACCACCATAAATGTATTAATGTTTCCTTCTCTGTACATCCTTTCCAAACTTCAGAATGTCTCCAATACAAACAGGATGAAGAATTATTTGTTGAATACTTGAAGATGACTTTCTTGTATTTTTGCTGATAGTTTGGCTTTCTTCCTTCAAACTGAAGAAGCACAGACTCCATTGTGGTCCCTAAATCTCATGTTATCTTCATGACATTTAGTTGCAATCTACATACTTTGATGTATAATCTGTACAGATTAGATAATCTGGCTAATATATTCAAATTTCAGAACTTCACATAACTCAGAATACAAGGCAAATTGAAAATCAAAGTAAAATTGAAATGAAAATATTTATTTGTATTAGTTGTATTTGTATTTTTATTATTTTTACAAAAGACTAAAGGTTGTAAATATATCCACACTTCCTCCTTCTATTTTTCCCTCAGTCACAACCTGTGAGGTGGGTTAGGCTGAGAGGTAGTGATTGGTCCAAGGTCACGCAGCTGATTTTCAAGCCTAAAGCAGGATTAGAATTGACAGTCTTCTGGTTTCTAACCTGGTGTCTTAACCATTAGACCAAACAGGCTCTTGTACTTATTGAGAAAATAGTTCCAAAGACCTCAAGCACAACCAAAGCCTATTTTGTAGCAGAACTCCTCATTGTAGGAAAGTTACTACAGATAATTTCCACTTTGGTTTCCATCCAGCACACTCCCAGTCAACCCCTACATCCAGCCAGTCCAGCTATCAAAAATATAGTGTCACATTTCTTTATTAAACATTCATTAAGCATAAGTCAATATTAAAAACAGTTGGGGGGGGGAGAAAAGAACAGAAACAAAAAAAAAAAAGAGAGAGAGAGAGAGAGAAAAGGCAGGGAAATACAGGGAAAAAGACATGAACTGCAGGCAAGAATTTACACTAGAGTATTGATGTTTATCTCTCAAAAGGCCCAGAATTTTCCAGAGCCAGGGAAGCAATATTGTGGGTAATTAGGCAAGGCACATGATGATCTGCTTTCATATGGAATTAGATAGGTTTCAAGAGAAAGAAAACCACACGCTGAGATGCAAAGGTGTGCCCTTAGAACCACAGTACATCACTTGCTCCTCTTCATTCAAGGAGCTTGTCTCTTTCTCCTTTTTCCCCTTTTCACTATTTGCATAAAATCAAGAGAGTGAACATGGTTGCATAGATCTATACCCTTCATGCTGTCCTCTGGTTGTTATGATTATGGGTGATATGATCAGACCATGATCCGTCCCCAGCTTTTTCCAGCTTGGCTTTTTTTACATGTGCTGAGACACAGAATCTCTCATAATAAGATCACATGTTTCCCTGATGCTCTCTTTCTTGGGCAGCAAAGCCTACTTTTTTCAGTTTATGTGTGATGCACCTCAAATAACAAAGGTTCTGTTTTGTGATTTGCAGTGCTGGTGCTCAAGGACTTACTTGGAAGTAAATCATTTTCCCATTCACCCTCCTTCCCTATTAAATCTGGAATTCTTTAGTAGATTTCATAAGATACTTTGTCAAAGAGAAGCAGTAGTCAGTTGCAGAATCCACCCTTTTCTTTTTTTCATGTATATATTTATTATGTTTTATCAATAAGAATAAAATACACACACAAAAAAACAGAAAAAAAAACATACATCCAACAGTAACAACAAAAAAGAAAAAAATGTGTACATATAAGGAAAAAAAGGGGGGAAAAGACTCAAACATTAAACATATATATATATATATATATATATATATATATATATATATATATATATATATATATATATATATATATATATATATATATAATAAAAAAAAACAGTCAACAGGTTATCCACTCCTTTCTGTGTAAGCAATGTACATCAAACCTCTTCTACAACCATAAAGCTGCTTCTGGCCCACCAATTGACAGGATTGTCATTGTTGGAAAAATATTTTGCTGCAAAACTATGGTGTCAAGTCATCATCAAGGTTTTGATAGAAAGAATGTCATCTTGATCACTAGATGACATTCTTTACATGCCAATGGTCTGAAATGTTTGCCAATGGCCAAACAGCATATACTGAAAACACAAATGGGGAATTAGTAATTAATTTCTATTTTTTCTCTTTGGAAATATGACACAAAGATTTTTGTTGTCTCAAAGATTGCCATAGCTCAGGGGACAGAATATTAACTAAATGTTATTTCTACGCTCTCTTATTTGAGGGAGTACTGATTGATTCATGATGGGTTTTCCCCCCATGATTTAGGGCTTCCAAAAAATCAGATGTGAAGACAATTTCAAAACCCTTTGGAAAGATAGAGAATAGAAATGATGCTATGTGGAAGTGCCCTGAATTCTTTAGAATCTATCTTGGTGATTAAGAGGGGTTATACTTAACCATCATAATCATATAATATTTAATCTAATAAAGGAGAATGTAGTTCTCCTTTGTAGTTCAGGGTTGAAATGAGGGATCCTTGGTGCTCTCTGAGCTTGGTTGTTTTCTTGCAGATGATTCATTACCTAACTAGGTAAGATAAACAATGGTAAAAAAAACAACAAACCTCACAGAGCACCAAGGACTTCTCAATATTTTATCTTTATTGTTAAAATCAAGTCAAACCAAACCAAATCAAATCAAATTGTGGGATTATGCGAATTGAAGCTTTTCTAAAATGATGCCTTTCATATCTGTGAAAACCCTCTCCTCAAAAAAACTATGGTAGTCCAAAACATCTGGAGTGTGCCAGATAAGAGATGTTGTGTTACTTTGGATGGCTGAAATTGATGCAAGGGCCCTTTTATTTTAATGGAAGACAAAGAACCAAAACTGTCATTTGCCATTAACCAAGCCTACCAGGCCTAACTAGTTATGTCTATGATAGGAATTTCTTCCAGTTTTTTAGGAAATTATGAGTCAAAATGTTGTTGGCAAAATTGTATAATCCTATGTATGACATCCTTTCGACACAATGATAATTCGAGAATGTTAATCACAATTTTAAACCAATATTAAGAAGTGCACCTTTCTATATACTGTAGCTTTCCAATCAAGGGAGAAGCAAATGTGTCAAATGTAGAACCAGATTTCTAGGGTAACTAAACTTCTTTTACAGTGCGAGGATTCAATAACAATTTCTAACCCATGAAAATTCAGTAATTATCCACTTAGCAATTGTCACTTTCTCTCTCTTGAAAATTGTTCATCTAGAAGGCTGCATCTGCTAAATTCAGCATGAATATATTAATGGCAAACTCTGGGTATATAAAACAAGCTGTAGCCCAACTTCAATAAATGTGTTAAAAAAAATAATACCCACACTGGATTGTTTGACTTGAAGCATAAACATGTGCTTAAGGAAGAGAAGTTTGACAGCTCAGGGACTTAATCTTTTTATTAGCAACCTTCAGTGTCCATTAACCTGTCTCCCTGGATTTCCTTTTGTGCCATACTAGAAGCAACTCTTGTAATAAAATAAAGAGGCATATGTAGAAATTTACATTCTTTATATTAAAAATGCTTTAGGTAGCTAGCTTTGGGATTGTTTTCTCATGCAGCAGAGAACCATCTCTAACCATTTCTAACTCCTAGGTAATTGCTAAGTGATTTGTTCCTGTATCATTTATGCTTTGCTCAATTCATAGGACAACTCAAAGTTCAAAAGTAGCTTCCTATATAATTGTAGAGTGGTCTTTTAAAATAAAGTGTTAAAAAAGCCGTGGAGTGACAATGCAGTGTAAGTGGAAGCACTCACAAAAAAGTGGATGGAATTTTTGCTTTTGAATGCAATGTGTTGCAAACCATATCACATACTATCAGTTCAGATAGCATACACATGAATGAATCTTGCTAATGTAAATAAAGTATTATCAGAGTCATACTGTATTCCTTAGTGAAACAATATGAAAAGCAAATCTTGCTAATTTGAAAATACATTTGCGAATGCTTAAGATTGCATATTGTACTGTATCTGGAATATAAACATGTCCAAGTATTTTTTATGGATAAACATAATTTGGATATGTAGATGCTTGATCTATTTATAATCAAGAACTCAGGCACTCTTCAGTGCAGTTCTGATGCTCATAGCCAGCATCCCTCGTTTATTTTTCAAAGAGAAAGAAGAGGCTAGTAGAAAGGCAGGGATGTGTCTGCAGAATATCTCCCTTGGAAGTACAGTACTTGGGTCAAGCAGAATCTCAAAGGCCAAATCATAGTAGCTAAAGAAAAATATCAGTCTTTGTAATGAAAGAATAGGGGCCAACTTATGTTTTGGAATCCCAAGAGGTGGCATGCAGCAAAAAGGAGGCTGAGGAGTTTTCTATCCAAATTTTAATTAAATTTTAAGGGGTTCTGGGGGGGGGAGGGTTGGATTGGAACTAGGGTTGTGGGCTTGGGGGATAACCCATTGAAGGTGGGACCAGATCCGGCTAGGGGGCATGGCACGGGAGGCGCAGGGTTCCGGGTCAATGAGGGGGTCAGAGTTTGTAATGGTGAGGGCCAGTTCATCAGTACTGTGAGTGGGAGGGGCAGATATGACGAGAGCTGGGGGCCAAACCTGGTTGTGGGAGTGCGCGCCCGCTGTCTTCAAGCAGTGGCGCACTCCGGCCCCCAAGGCTCCTCTCGTTCCCCAGGTAGTTCAGATTCTCAGGGCCCGGACCTTCGGCTGATGTTATGCAATGCCAGATCCATAGTAAATAAAGCCCCCCTCATTTGTGATCTTGTTCAGGAGGGGGGAGCGGATCTGGCAGGAATTACAGAGACCTGGTTGGGCCAAGAGGGGGGATCCCCACGTTGAAATGTGCCCTCCTGGTTTCCGCGCATTTCATCAACCGAGGTCACAGGGTAGGGGCAGAGGGGTGGCGGTTGTTATAAAAGAAGGTCTTGGTCGGAGGGAGGCCACTGTTCCTCAGATTGCCGGTTATGAGTCCCTCCTGGTGAAGTGGGGTCATGGGGTACAGATGGGCTTGCTGATCACGTACCTGGCTTCTTGCCACGTGGCAGCAGCCCTGCCCGAACTGCTCAACGTTATAGCCGGGGTGGCGGTTGATACCCCGAGGCTAATGGTCATGTGGGATTTTAACCTGCCATCCATCGGTGAAGCGTCTGAGGCAGCATGGGAGTTCATGGCTTCCATGATGGCTATGGACCTGACCCAGCTAGTGCATAGCCCTTCTCACACGGGGGGAAACACTCTGGATTTGGTTTTTGTCTCTGGTCAGGGGTTGAATGATCTCGATATTGGGGATATAGTGACTGAACCCTTGTCATGGTCGGATCATTCCCTCCTTCGCCTTGACCTTCGAACTGCTACACCCCGCCGCAGGGAGGCAGAACCGATGAGGTGGTTCCGTCCCAGGCGCCTGATGGACCCGGATCGGTTCGGAGCTTGGGCCATTTCCTGAGACTCTGGCTCATGGCTCGACCGAAGACCTGGTGGCTGCCTGGGATAGGGCAGCCGCTGGAGCTTTGGATCAGGTCGTGCCTTTGCGGCCTCTGACTCGGCGCTGATCTCGCTTGGCTCCTTGGTTTACCAAGGAGCTGAGGGAGATGAAGCGCCGGAAAAGACACCTGGAGAGTGTTTGGAGGGCCAGCCAGTCTGAATTTGACCGAACACTGGTAAGGTCTCATATTAAGACTTACCTTGTGGCGATAAAAGTGGCAAAATGTAACTATTTTTCCACTCTTATTGCATCATCAGATAACCGCCCGGCCGCCCTGTTTAGTGTGACTCGCTCCCTGCTCCTTCAGGAAGCGTGGGAGGACCCCTTGGAGGGTAGAGCCGAGGACTTTGTACAGTATCTGTATGATAAAATTGCTCAGATTCGGGAACATCTGGACTCTGACAGGGTAGATTCAGGGGTAGGATGGAGGCAGGTCTTGAGAATATTATCTGGGAAGAGTTTGATTCTGTGACCCCCGAAGACGTGGATAGGATACTGAGTAGACTGAATGCTGCCACATGTTTATTGGACCCGTGTCCCTCCTGGTTGATGCTGGCCTCTCGGGAGGTTACATGAGGCTGGCTCCAGGGGCTTATAAATGCTTCTTTGAGTGAGGGTGTCTTTCCCGCTGCCTTGAAAGAGGCGGTGGTGAGACCTCTCCTCAAGAAGCCTTCCCTGGACCCGGCAGTATTGGCTAATTATCATCCAGTCTCCAACCTTCGCTTTGTTGCGAAGGTTGTTGAGAGTGTGGTAGCACGACAGCTCCCTCAATACCTGGATGAATCGGCTTATCTGGATCCGTTCCAGTCGGGCTTCAGGCCTGGGTAAAGCACGGAAACGGCATTGGTCGCATTGGTGGATGATCTCTGGAGGGCTCGGGACAGGGGTTGTTCCTCTGTCCTCGTCCTATTAGACCTCTCAGCGGCTTTTGATACCATCGACCATGGAATCATGCTGCACCGGCTGGAAGAGTTAGGAGTGGGAGGCACCGTGCTGCGGTGGTTCTCCTCCTTCCTCTCTGACTGGTTGCAGTCAATGTTGGCAGGGGGGCAGAGGTCGACCCCGAGGCCCCTTGTATATGGGGTGCCACAAGGATCGGTCCTCTCGCCCCTTCTGTTCAACATTTATGTGAAGCCGCTGGGTGAGATCATCCATGGTTTCGGGGTGAAGTACCACCAGTACGCTGATGACACCCAGCTGTACATCTCCACCCCGGACCACCCCAATGATGCCCTTGAAGTGATGTCCCGGTGCCTGGAGGCTGTACGGATCTGGATGGGGAGGAACAGACTCAGGCTCAACCCATCCAAGACCAAGTGGCTGTGGTTTCCGACATCCCGATATAGTCAGTTGGTGCCATCACTGACTATTGGGGGTGAGTCGTTGGCCCCCACGGAGAGGGCTCGCAACTTGGGGGTCTTCCTGGACTCACAGCTGTCTTTAGAAGAGCACTTTACGGCTGTGGCTGGGAGGGCATTTTATCAGGCTCGCCTGATTCGCCAGTTGCATCCCTTTCTGGATCGGGACTCGTTAAATATGGTCACTCATGCCCTCGTCACTTCCCATCTGGACTACTGCAATGCTCTCTACATGGGGCTCCCCTTGAGGAGCACCCGGAGGCTCCAGCTGGTCCAGAATGCGGCCGCGCGGGTGGTTATGGGAGCGACGTGGCGCTCCCATGTGACCCCCCCCTCCTGCGCGAGCTGCACTGGCTCCCAGTGGTCTTCCGGGTGCGCTTCAAGGTTCTGGTTACCACCTTTAGAGCACTCCATGGCTTAGGACCGGGGTATTTACGAGATCGCCTTCTGCCACCAGTAGCCTCTCACCGACCAGTACGCTCCCATAGAGAAGGGCTCCTCAGGGTGCCGTCGGCCAAACAGTGTCGACTGGCGGCCCCCAGGGGGAGAGCCTTCTCTGTGGGGACACCCGTCATCTGGAACGAGCTCCCTCCCCGAGATACAGAGGATCCCGGACCTATGCACTTTCTGCCGTGCCATCAAAACATTTCTATTTCAGCAGGCCGGCCTGGCCTAACCTCTCTTTTAAATTGTTTTTAAAAATTTTTAAAAATTTTAAATTTTAAACTTGTCTTATGAATTTGGGGGTGATCAATTTCGTTTTCCGGGCCAATTATTTAATTGTATTTTAATGGTTTTTTAACATTTATATTATATGTATTTTATTCGGCTGTTCACCGCCCTTAGTCCTTCGGGAGTAGGGCGGTATACAAATTCAATAAATAAATAAATAAATAAATAAATAAATAAATAATAATAATAATAATAATAATCTTACGGAGTTTGGCTTCCACAAGCCCATTGTGTTATTCTTCTTTAAAAATGAAATTACCATTGTTAGGTTTAGATGGCATTTCAAGAGCAGCATGATCAGAACTGATATTTCCCTGGTCCAGATATTTTGCACCCTTAATGCCAGTGGATATTAGTTTATATGTTACTTCTGAGTGCATAAGTGTCTTTCTCATCAACCTTCCACTGAGAAAGTGATGGAGGTGAGACCTTTGGACATACAGATAGTGCAGGTACTTCAATCTCAGTGCTTAAGGTCACACCTCTTCTCCTTCAACTGAACTCCTCCAATTTTCTGGCAATTACTACGCATGCAGCCTTGAACTCCTGGAAGAAAAGTAGATTATAAATGTAAGGATATAAATACTGTAAATATTTGCTATGTTGCAGGGACACTGGCAGAAACCATTCTTGTGACAATTATGGTTGTGGTAAGGTCTATATAGCTACCATTTTTAACATACATCTTGTGTGTACATATACAATACTTTTATATGTTTGCAAGGCAGCTCATAACGAAACCTTAACTATAATTTTTAAATGTCTAACATTTAAAGCGTATGGTTACAATTGGGGCTAAAACATATTTCTATGTCATTTTGATGCCCACCATGGGACATTCATACCAGAAAAATACTTAATGAAGGTCAGTGTATAAATATGTCAAGTAGGTTCTTGTTTTTAACTGAAGTGCATAATTTAGGCATAACTACCTCACATGGAGCCAAGTAAACTAGAAGAAGGGAAACCAGGGAGTCTCAGAGGCTGGTGCAATTGAAGTAAATCCCAAAGTCGAAACTCCAACTGGGAATTAAAAAAAAAAAAAAGCTAAAATGTGACTTATTAACTGACAATAATCCTTTTAACAATATATTTTGTTCTACTGTAAAGGCCAAGCTTTCTTTTAATAGAAGAAAAACAAATGAATTTATTTAGGTCAGCCCTCAAAACAGATTGTCAAAAAGAATGACAGTTAAACGTTTGGACATGCAGAGTGGATATTATATTAAAGAGAGGCATTGTATTTAGAATCCAGAAGTAGTCTCTCTGTCTGTCTCTGTGCCATTACTTAGCCTCAGAGAGCAGAGGCTACTGCCAGACTAGAAGGGGAATTCCCGTGGTGCAAAAGTGAGCCGAGTAAGATCTTTTTCCAGAAGCATTCTGGTAAGCGTTGCTTGAGGATCAAGGCTTGCTCCTAGCCTTGTCTGCAGATACCTTAATTACATGTAAACCACAGGATCCTCCCCTCCTATTGCACCATGAAGAAAAAAGTGTGGACAGTTTCAGACATCCGTTTGTCAAGTGGTGGTAGGTTACAAATAGTGTGTAAAGTCATTTCCAGAGGACAAAAAATCAGTAGCAGAAACACTTGGATGTCTCCTCACTATATGGTCGGACAGGAGATCAGTGACTCTCCAGCATGACTTACCAGCAGTGAGTTCATACAGAATTACTAGAGCAGAGATGCAATCTGTACTCCATGCTACAATTAGGGAAGAAATAGATAGTGGTGTTGAAATTAAGCCAAGCTGTGGGTGTCAACTCATCTGATCCAAGAGAGAACTGAAGTTGGCTGGACCAGCTAAAAAGAGTAGCCTCCAATAGACTGGAGTTCGGAAGGTCTGTTTCCCATTTCTTTGAATGCAGTGGCACTGCTGGCTTTTTCACGAAAAGACTCAGGCATGACTCATAGGACATCCGCATTAGATTTTCTATAGTATTTAATTTTCCACAAAGGCAGCTGCAACTAAAGCAACATTAAATATAGGCTTGGTAATACTTTTGACATACGTAGGTTGTCATGAAAAATTAATGGAAAACGAAAGGGGAAAAACCACATGAGGGAGGCAGCTGACTTTCTGAAATAGGTTTGTAAAGGACTTGTGGTTTATGTCCCCCAGGGTTAGAAAGAGCATTTTAAAGTCGCATAGGTATTCTCAGTTTGGGAGTAGAGGCTTGCCCTAAGAATCCAATCCTAGCCAATCCTTTTATGAGTCTAATGGAGGTGAAGTTTTGATGCCTCATGGATCAACATTCAGGACAACTTTCATTTTTCTGGCTTGACTTGGTTCTGAGAGCGAAGTCATCATCTACATTCATGGAAGCCTGGTGACTTTCAAATTCTGGGTGTTACAGTCTCTGTACCCCTGAAGGATGCCAGGTCAGGGAAGACTGCCAGATTCATCGATACAGATATGTAAATTATTCATGTTCAACTTACCATGAGTATTATGAGAATATCAGAAATATGCTTAAATCACTAATGGGATCCAAATATGCTTGGATTTAGTTGAATAATCCATACAATATTTCTTAATAACCTGATGCCTACTACTATATTCATCACAAACCATTTTAACATATGGTATTTCAAGACACTCTCCAGCCTAGAAGTCTTCTTAACAATTATTTTATTGCCTACCGATTTTGTTGTCCTCAGCAGGTTTGAGGCATCATGATTTTTATGAAGAACTTAATATTGCATCTCAGATTCCATGCCATTGCAGAACATATGGCACAAGTTATTAATTCTTCCAAAAGCCACGGTTCAGAGATTTTCCTGTATCTCCTCTTTCAGAACTCAATTTCAACTGCCACGAGAAAGTCTCCTTTCCAGTTAATACTGCCTATTCTTTTCTAATGAAAGATGTGCAGCCCAGATGGAACTTCCCCTTCTGACACCCATCAGAGTAGCAATAGGAAAAACAAAATACAAAAGGCAATCAGCACATGCACAGAGAGCTATTAAACATTTGAGAAGCGTTTAAGACTCGGGATTGGGGTAGAGTAGCCTCATTTTGTTCCAGACACTTTGCCTTTATACATTTTCCTATTTTAATAAAAATAGTTTGAGACTGAATAACCAGAAATGCACAGGATATTTTTTAAAATGGTTCTATTCTGAATTTTTAAATCAATATAAATTGATGTATTTAGGCGTACATTTTATACTGTATAATGCAATCACATTGCTTATGATTTGGAATGTAGTTGCAATAATAGTTTGAAAGAATGAGATTATTTTGCCATGGCATGCATTCTAAAATTAATTATATGCCACATTAGAAAGTAGAATTCTTTGCAAAGTACCACTTATTAAGCATCTCAGATGATTTGGCAGCAGGATTCTGGCCCCAACCAGTGGCAGTCCTTCAGAAATTGTTAGCAGAGTAGAATCATGTTAAGTTCTTTTCCTTAAAACTCTTCTACCCTTTTGCAATAATAAATTCATTGCTAATAACATACATGGCAAGAAAGATTGCTTAAATACTGGAAAATCAAATTTATGATGGCATCTTAGAGCAGTAATTCCCAGTGTGTTCCAACAAATTAGGTAATGTAAGACTCCAAGAAACTCCCCCTTTCCCCTCTCAACAGACCTATTATTACAGTTCTGTCTCCTTCCAGTCTTTTTCAGTCTTATGATCAGTAAATCTGCTGCGTTTGGACATCAAGAATAAATGAGAAGGACCAGAAGCTCAAAAACCACAGTATGCACTAGTCGCTACCACAGCAACATATGAAGTTCAGTGAGCAGGAGCAAGCCAAAATACGCGTGCGGAGGTATCCCATTTGAGATGGGGGCGGGAATCTTAACCTACTTCACATGCACATTCCCCTCTCCCCAAAAGGAAATGCCTTCAGAAAGATTCAGAGCTTCCTTCCTAATGCAAATCATGTGGGTGGGACATTGATCAGAAATATGGGAGGGGACATTTTTATAGAGTATCCTGTTAGACAACAGAAGGAGAAAAAATGTTAGTCTGAGTTCAGTTGATTTATGCCCAAGTTTACTGTACAAACTGATAGATGTCTAATCATGAGTCTCACTGAATTCCAAAGGACTTACCTCCAGGTGATAGGATACAAAACGGCAGCATTAGTCTTGCAAATTTAATAGTTCATTCAACTGAAGAATCAATTGAATCAGATGAAGAGCAAGAAACTGCGAATTAGTTACATTCATATTGTCCTTCTAAAAAGTATTTTAAATACTATTTGTTGCAAAATACAACATGTTTAGGTCACCCTTGTTTCTTACATTACATTACATTCTTACATTTTTACTTTTGTAAAAAGCCATGCTAAAGCACTAACAAGAGAAAGACTAACACCCTGAACATTTCCAGAAATAGTGTTGATGACAGTTTTGACTAAGAAGTAAATAGGAAGGCAGTGCAAGTTTGGGCTATAAGAAGAATGAAGAGATAGGCTTTATTTACTAAATGTGTCAAAGAAAAAACAGGTAATAGCATAAATCAAAGTCTAAGTAATAGACAAAGTAATAGCATACATCAAAGTCTAAGAATTATAAGTGATTTTTTTTTCACTATAATAAAATCATGATTTTGTAGACTAAATGGGAGGAAAAAGCATCCATTAAAGACAAATGTCTATTAAATCAGACAGTATGTAATGACATTTTATGGCCTGAAACATTTTATTGAAGTCAATGCATGTCATTTTTTACAGGTTCAAAGATTTTATTAAATGTAGTCAATAATACAATCAGGATAATCTAATGAAGATAAGTAGGGAGAAATTCTTAATTGATAAAATAAATAAATCACACCTATACAAGCCAACATCACTTTAACTATCTGCCATTTGAAAACAGAGTAAGTGTGAAATATTGGAATCTATTCTCAATTAACTACAAGAATTATAAGAAATTACTTGAAAATGATTCACTATTCTACTTGTCCAAATCATTGCAGCAGAACCTCTTAATGCAAGAGTATAACTCCTTGATTTCAGACTCAGGCCTGACAACAAATCATTAAATGAAGCATAGAAGGAATTGGTAAATATCATACAGTCATGTAAATGACAGCTTGGACAGCAATTTCTATTTTGGGGTAACTAAGCTAAAAGATCTTGGGATACTTTTCTTCCTCTCTTTGTAGAGCTAAGATAAGAGACACTGTGACAAGAAATGTCCTGCTTTGGAGATGGAGATAAGTGGAAATGAATCATGGGGTGGTTATTTTTGAAAATGGGCTGGCTAGATGTTCCATACTCATGCTACTTCAATGGAAGGAAATGCTGCCACTCCTTCTGTAATTTAAGTTTTTTCTAAAGACAAACCTTTGTATTCTGGTCATATCTTCAGGTTTAGAATGATGTTATGAATGTTAGCAGTTACCAGGCTTTCAATTATTACTCTTTTATTACATCAATAAAATAGAGTTCTAGTATTTCTTGTTGTGTGTTTCCTGACATGGTCTACATTGAAGGATTGATAGTACCACCCATGATACAATATGTCTTTTCTAATGGAGGCAACAGACAACCTGGAACCAGTTGCTAGAGTACATGAGGAGAAGATGTCTTTTGTGTTTTGCTTGTGGATTTCCTAGGGGAACTGGGGTACAGAATGCTTTCGACTTGAACCAGCAAAGATCTTGTATTCTCAATTCTGACATTAACCCATTTTCCGTAACATTGAAGTAAAGTATGGAACCACAGCTGGCCTTTGGAGCCAGTTTAATGTCAGCATTCCAAATGACTCTAAAGTTGAGGTGTTACTTGGTGATATAAAGTTGCATAATAAACTTGGAAAAAGGTAGAAGAAAGGACAAGAACAGCCTGTCCATATGAAAACAATAATCATGTAATATTTATTGGCTGGCAGTTAAATGCTTCAAACATTCTGAGTAAAGAATGATATACATTCTGATATAAAGACTAAAAATGTTTTTGGTTCCTCAAGTAAAAAAAAAAAAGTGATATTTTATGATAAACAAAAAAATATTAATGAAATAAATTTCTAACTTAAAGTAGTATAAAACCCCCAGAGGGCACAATAGACTTGCCTTTGGGAGTCTGAAGGAAGCTCATGGTAACCAAATACACAATCTGTGTATAATAAAATGTAAGGAAGTCTCAACTATAATTTCAGCAAGCACTGAGGCATTTCTTCAACATCTAGGTTTGGCAATATTTTCCCCAATATACAACAACTATAAATATATTAAATGTTGCCCTCCCAGCACAAACCAGGACATTGTTTAACGTTATTTGATCTCTTGGTTTTTCTAATGATTGTATTACATTTTCTTTCAAAGTGCACATTTCAATTTTTTATAGCTCTTTAATATCAGAAGAGTCTCGAATCTTCATAAAAAGGGCAGGAATCATCATACTTTGGATAACCTTCAAATAATAATTGTATATACATTATTTGAGTCTAGCAAGTTTAGGCCAACATTTAAAATCGTGCACTTATCCTGTTAAAAAGAAAAGAAGAACAGGTTTTCTAAAACTAAAAGTGAAGCTTGAATTGGAATTTATATATTATTATTAAAGATTTGATATGGATAATGTTAACCTTTGGAGAAATGCATGTCGAAATTCTCTACAGGTATTCTCTTCCAATTAAATATTGAGGCAAGGAATAAGAAAACAATTACAATACATGACTATAACAATTCATAGATCAGTATCAATATCAGTAATATCAATTATCCCAGCAATGAGAAACTTGAATGAATGTAGTGGACTTCATTTTTCAGAAAGGTTTCCACAATCTTTATCACACAATTGGTTCAGTCCTAGATATGTGAGATAACTTGTAAAGTGTTGAATAAAATACATCTCAACAATAATTTAAAAAGATGCTTAGTTTTTTCTAAAGCAATGCTATGTATATATCATAAATCCAATATATATTGCATCATATCCCTCTTGATGTTTCTTGATTGACTAGTAATTCAAAAAGTTGCAATGAAATTTTTAATTACAAATAAAACTGAGCCAAATTTTGAACATATTTTAGGAGTTGTTATTAATGCAAATTGCTCCCTAAAACTGAGCGGTCTACATCAGCAATAGCTGTGGAATGCATGTGTTTGTGTGCGCGCATACTGCAATCTGTACACTGTGTTACTTAACTATAAAATTGTCATGAAGTAGAGAGGGGCAGAATCCCCCCATCTGCAACATCACTTCCTTTTGGCACAAGGATGTCAACATTGGAGATGATCAAAAGTGTCATGTCTTGGAGAAACATCATCATTGTAAGGTAATACGAGTTTGGCAAACTACCTATCAGTCATCCCACAAAGTGTCACTTATTTTTTGATTTCTGATGATTTCCATGCATGTCTATTAGGTTTTCTTTACACAAACATATGGAAGTGGTTTGTCATCCCAGTTTAGCTCCTGGGATTTCATGGTGGTCTTCCATTCAAGTTCTTTACAGCCATCTCAGGATCCAGTGTTTTCATCTGAAGATGCTTTTTGCTGTTGCAATGTGTATCCTTCCATGCAAGGCCACAATGCCACAAGAGGCAAAGTTCCTTTACATCCATTCCACAAAGTTTTGCAAGGGCTCACTAGGGTAAGTCCATTTGGCTTTTCAAGAACAGTGAAGATTGACCAAGTGTTGCCTTCTATACTTCAATATTAAACTTAAGTTGATCTTCAGCTTTGGAAAATGATTTTACACAAATTGAACTAACCTCTTTGCAAAGACCAAGTAGCTAAATTTTCAGACACACATGTTAATGTGCATTGACGCGTTCATGACAGCAGTTTCATGGAGCATTCAGACATCAGTTATCTTTTAGGCATCAATCCATGTTCTACATCAATTTTACACTTTGTTTCCCTTAACGAAGATAATCTATTTAGTTTATGTAGTGAATCACATGGACTCCATTTTTTATTTTTAAATTCATACTGATAGGAATGCATATATGTAAGAAAAAAATGATAATTTTTATAATTTTACAAATTATTATTTTAATAAATAATAATTTAAATAAAATATATAATTTAGTAAAGGAGTGATTTTTTTCCTAGGCTATGCAGAACCCTGGAAACAGTACAGCCACTTTAAGGATTAGCAAAGAGATACTGAAAGTAGGTTCCAAGGGATCTTCAAATTATTTACCTCTACTATATTCTCTGTACAAGAGAGATTTGAAATGCTTGGATCCATCTCATATTTAGGAAAAAATAATCATCTAGTCTCTGAATAAATGATACTCTCCATGTTCACATTTATTCACTATAAGGTCTTTAAAGAAGTACACAATTTCTAGCAATTGTTTCCCTCTATAAGTAGTCCTAGTAACAAATATGAAATAAGTATACTACAGAATCCATGCTTTCTCCATTAGTTCATATGACTCCGAGCCCTTGAAGTATGAACATTTCAATATCTACAATCCTCTGCCTTTTAAAATATTGTTTGTATTGCCACCACATTAATGTCTAATGAAAGTTTATATATCTAATTCTGGTCCTCATGTGATATATGAAATATATGAAATTTTTAAAAGTGTCATTATTTTAAGGGACAACTTAGTTTAAAATAGATATGTAGCCTTTTTCTGGTTTTAAAGGCCATCTGGCCTTACTTAAGCCACAAAATATAATTTCCATTTCTCCAGGATAGTTTAGCTGCATAAAGTTGGCTTATTGCCCTCTGGAAGAGTCATTGATTAAATGCATCCCATCACGTTTTCCTAGCTATGTTGCTATTCTATACAGATGTACCATTACAATCTTAAAAGCCCAACCTGATTCCTAACCTTAAAACAAATGAAAAAGATTCACTTGGCCAATAAAATATAATAGAATAGCCTTCAATGTTGAAGTTATACCTATGACAAATGCCGCTATCTATTTATCCTCAAGTTATCTCTGGAAGTGTTTATGTACTATGAAACATTTTGCATGAGCTAGACAGGAAGCTATAAAATATTTTATGAGAACGGCAATGGCTGATGGCAGAGTTTTAATGCAAACGTGGTCCCTTCTAAATCTGAAGCCTGCCAGAAAGGAATTCTTTCCACAGTAATCCTGCTTTGACCAAAGCCCCCCAAATCTAGAGACACTTCTTCCAATGGACAGTCTCCTGAGAATGTGAAGGAACATCACATTTGGCTGCTACGTATGGAAAAGAAAAACTAACTCTTTTGTGGTGCAAGGAGGAAAGTAAGAAATTATTCTTCAGACAATTAAAAGAATAGAACTTTAATTTATATTCAAATCCTTAAAGTTGAAAGGCAACTTCTAACAGATGAGAGAAGTTTTGAGTAAATAATATTCCATATATTTAGACGGGCTTGTTTTCCATGGACTTCCCCTCTTAATCTACATGCAATGAATGCAATCTTGAGTCTCCCCTATACGGGTTATGATATATGGTAATATATTTCTGTAAATAATTGTTCTTACCCCACACCCACTTGTGTTACCGAGATATGGTTGAACAGGGAATTGTCCCTTTAAGGAATCGCCTATTCAGATTACTGAACTGTCCTCTGACTGACAACTCTTGGGAAATACCATCACTATCTGATAAAGTTTGGGGACAGGTGAAGCTGTTTGAGAAGATCATTTGCTGCTGGTGCCGCCACCACCTCCTGTAGCATATGAATAGAGGTCTCCCTGCCTTACAGAAAGGGGTGGTATGGGGAAGTCTGTGCTCAATTCACCATTGGAGACTTTCTCTTTAAATATGGGATTCTGGTATTTAGTTTGACCTCTGTAATTTTGTTCTGAAGTTGCTTTTAATTTGGTAATTGTATTTTAATGGTGGATTGTATTTATATCTGTTTGTTTATTTTGGATCCTTCTTTCAGTATGTCCTTTTTAGAGAAGAAAATCAAAATCTAAATATTTATGTAAATATAAATAATATAAGAATATTCAAAATTAAGGGGGAACATAAATAATATGAAGTAAGAATAAAAGAAATGGGAAAATATAGGAACTATACTATATTCAGTCATTCTGGGAATAAATCTAGACTGATCCAAGAAAATGAGACAAAATGTAGCTTGTTTTCCTTACAATTTTTTCATTTTGGCTTATAATTCTTGCTTTTTGGAGAAGAGAAAGGTTATTATATGGGTTTATTGAACAAACTAGATTTTATAAATAATTGCCTGTCAGACTGTTCAAGACAGACAAATATACAGCAGACCAACAAAAACATGATCTGTCATATTTCTAAGAGAAATATATGTTGATTTTTCATTCTCTGGGGTTGTAAGTGTACCAAGTAAGAAATAAATGGCAGTGCTTTTTCTGCTTATGCATTTTTTTAAAAAAACAAAGATACATCTAGAGAAAGAATTTTTATTCCAGTATTCTTGGCCTAAAATATTTTCTTTTTGCATATATGCCTGCAGATCGAAACCAAATACAATAAATGCTGGTGTCCTTTAAAAAGTCTGGATGTTTACAGCAAGCATATAATTTTCCATCATTATGGATGCCAAGAAAAATAAGAAATCATGATAAAAAGAAAGGTTTAATCATACATTTCAGCAAGCACAGACAGAACATCAGCAATGGGTTTTCTTCTTTACTGTATACACTATTTTTAGTTCTTTAACATCAGATCAATTCCAGAAAAATGACATGCAAAAATGTTTTTAAAGTATAATTATGCCACTATGGAAAGCATAATACTGAATATATCAATTGCAATAATTCAGTAAAGTAACCACATCTAAACATTGACTTCTAAAGAGATTGATCAGTATAAGGCTGGTTATGGTGAATGTCCAGTATTTGGACTCTTTAAGTCCTTGGCTCTTATGATTAGCTCTACAGCAGCAACTTTTGGCAATGAGTCCGTCCTGCAGGGTTTAATGAAAACATTACATGAGATCCCATTCAAAAATGATGGCCACATTCAGACTTCATCATAGAATTGTGAAAGCTTTCCTAAAGTTTTAATAAAAAAATGAAAATGAATATAGTCTTGTATAGATCTTGGACAAAAACAGAACACTGAAATTAGTTTGCAATTGAAAGGAATCCTTCTTGGATTGAGTAACATACCAAGCGAAGAAAAGATAAGGCATTAGGTGCTTCAAGAAAAAGAAAAGAAAGGGATGTTGTAATGTCATTTCTTTCAAAAAAATTCAGATAAATGGATTCACAAAGCACTGGAAGCCTAGAAAAAGCATATAAGCCAATAATCCTGATGCAGTGGCAAAATGCTGTTTCCATGTTTTCATTCCATAGAAAAAATTAGGATTACAATTTACTATCATGCTTATCTTAACAGAAAAATGCTTCCCATATAATTTTTGTGAGAAAGGCATTTGCATTGGGAGAATACAAATATATATTTCTGTGTAGAAATGGGCTTTCAATTAATATCCCAAAGTACAAAGAATTATCCCTGCGTTCAGCTTTTTGCATGATTCACTAAATGACTGTGTTTTTTTCTGAGTGAAAGAGCCTCATTCTTGAACTACACAGAATAAGATTTCTCCATAGTAGGCAATTATGCTCTGTCTCTGCAAAGTGACTGATAGAAAATGAGGCAAACAGAGTAACAGAGTTGGAAGGAAACTTGGAGGTCTTCTAGTCCAACCCCCTGCTCAGGCAGGAAACCCTATACCATTTCAGACAAATGATTATCCTGTCTCTTCTTAAAAACTTCCAATATTGGAGCAAGAGCCATGGTGGCACAGTGATTAGAATGTAGTACTGCAGTCTACTCTGCTGACGGCCAGCTGCCAGCAGTTTGGCAATTCAATTCTCACTGGCTCAAGGTTGACTCAGCCTTCAATCCTTCTGAGGTGAGTAAAATGAAGACCCAATGGGCAATATGGACTCTGTAAACCACTTAGAAAGGGCTGTAAAGCACTGTGAAGTGGTATATAAGTTTAAGTGCAATTGCTATTCCCAACTTTTGGAGGCAAGTTGTTCCACTGATTAACGGTCCTAACAATCAAGAAATTTCTCCTTAGTTCTAGGTTGCTTCTCTCCTTGATTAGTTTCCATCCATTGCTTCCTGTCCTGCCTTCAGGTGCTTTTCATATCTGGTGCACAGATGGGCCGGAAACGCTTACATTTGCATAACATCACTTGCTGGTGCAATTGTTGGCACCCGTAGGAGACTGTCATAGCATATAGTTTTGGCATTGCTATTTTTCAAAAATCCAGTTTGGAAGACCAATATTGGTATAGCATAGTTTAGTTGAACTCTAATGTTATATAACTATATTTAGATTGATTAAATCTAAAATAACATTATTTTCTGTTTCACAGTTCCTCATCAGTCTATCAGTTTCCAAATTACACAAAATAACAATTGGCTTTTTAGATTTCTAAAAAATCAACATTTCTCTAATTATTTTCCTGGTAAGGAAAAACAAATAAGGCAATTAGCAGTTTGATGTAAATACAGCTTCTTTTAACTTTCTTATAAAGGTGATGAATTTGAGGAGCACCTGGAGGCTCCAGCTGGTCCAGAATGCGGCTGCGCGGGTAGTTATGGGAGCAGCATGGCACTCCCATGTGGCTCCCCTCCTGCGCGAGCTGCACTGGCTCCCTGTGGTCTTCCGGGTGCGCTTCAAGGTCTTAGTTACCACCTTTAGAGCGCTCCATGGCTTAGGACCGGGGTACTTACGAGACCACCTTCTGCCACCAATAGCCTCTCACCGCCCAGTACGCTCCCATAGAGAGAGGCTTCTCAGGGTGCCGTCAGCCAAACAATGTTGACTGGCGGCCCCCAGGGGGAGAGCCTTTTCTGTGAGAGCACCCACCATCTGGAACGAGCTCCCCCCAGAGATACAGAAGATCCCGGATCTGCGCACTTTCTGCCGTGCCCTCAAAACATTCCTGTTTCAGCAGGCCGGCCTGGCCTAACTTTCCCTTTATATTGCTTTTGATTTTATTTTAAACTGGGATGTCTTGAATTATCTAGGACCAGAGTGTTTAGTATATTTTAATTGTTTTTTTTTAATGTTTGTATTACATGTATTTTTATCGTTCGCTGTTCACCGCCCTGAGTCCCTCAGGAATAGGGCGGTATATAAATTAATTAATTAATTAATTAAATAAATAAATAAATAAATAAATAAATAAATTTGTTCTTGAGGACTGATACTGTAATAATTTTGAGGAGGGGGGTAAACTTCAGAACTGTGCAATTTACCATAACATACCAAACATCCTGCCATTAATTAGCTAAATGCTACATTTGGAAATCAGGAGTAATGACTGAGGGGGTAGGAAAAGAGAGACAGAAGCAGCCAGTTGATAGTCACAACAAACCAGCCCACTCACAAGTATACTTGCAAATGCCGAATTGGCTTGGGAAAAAAAAATCACCTTAATATAACACTGTCTTTCCTGTTGCTGTAGGCACATCCATATTAGCAAGCCAGAAAAGTCATCCCATTTCTGCGGTAGGCGCTCTGTCAAAGAAAGAAAATCTGCAATGAATTATCACATCAACTTAAACAAGGAAAAATAGGCAGAGAGCAGAGCAAGACTTTCTTCCTGTTTGTAGACTATTCTGGCTGCAATCTAATAGCAAACTTAATCTTAACATTTCTGGTGGGGAAGCATTAAGCAACCACTTTTTCTATTAAAAGCTCAGTGTGGTTAGAAGCGGTTAGTGATTCTATTTCAGGACATGTACAAAATTATGACATCCTATTTTGTTAATTACCTAATACATAAGCAATTGGTGGTCAAAACTACTATTAGTTCAACATTCTCATTTTTTTAATAAATATATCCTAAATCTCATCACCATTTAGAAAATTCACTTCTGCCTTTACCTATAATAAATAAATGACTGCAATATTTTAAATTTCTCTCATGAGGATTTTACAGGCTAGGTTCATTACAATGTACATCCAATCAACCTTTACTTCACCTCCCATTAAGTCAGTTTTCTGACACTGCAGTATCAAACGGGTTTGAAAAAGAGGCTCAAACAACTGAAGGTTATGAGAGGAAAAATAATAAAAAATCACTTTGTATTTTAGGTGGCTCAAGACTGTCAAGGCTTTCCTGTCAGGGGCTTTATACATATTTTGAGACATTCTAGAACCATTGTTGTGAATTATCCTAGTGATATCAGTGTAATGTTTATAACATATTTGTTTCATGCACAAACTCTGCTTTAAAGACCGACTATTTTAAATCCACTGAATTCTAATCAATGCTGCCATCCATCTTCAACTGAATGCATTCTGGTAAATTTTGTAAATCTGCTTATTTCTTTTATATTCCTAATATGGACATCATCAGAAATCCCCCCCCCTCTTTTTCTTCCTTTTGCATACATGTGAATGCAAGCATGCACACACAAATATACCAAGTAGGACTGATACAGATAATCAAAACTGGTAGATATTAACATGATTCTACTCTGATTTTCCAATTATAAGAGCCTCTAAAACAGTTTACAACAAATAATTCTAATCTACTGGTAGATTTAATTTAATTATCCTGAATTAAATGAATCAGAATCAAGCCAAACACGGAAAAGCAATTGTTTACATTACAAAGATATATTAATGCTGAGTGATACAGTATATGTGTGATATCATGTAGCAGAATAAGAAATCAAGCTAGCTAGGAACATTTCATTCAATACCAAAACTGAAACTTCAGCTAACCTCTAGAATTATTTTTTTTTTAAAAAAAGCCAAGCGAATTTGTAGGGGACAGAATTTCAGAACTGAACAAATCTTTAGTAACTACAACTAATTTGACAAAGGAGGGACACCCAGAAGAAAAGCTTCTATGGCAGGCAGATTCAAATTGGAGTAGACAATCCTTAGATGTTTTGACTTTGAAAAACCAGGATTTTCAACTAAAAATTTAAATCAATTTTTAAAGACAGCTCAAGACTAGATATTTTCAAAACAACATAGCTGAACTTTTTCGGAAAATGAGAAAAGGAATTGGTGTATCAACTGAAGTACAGTATTAGATACCATGGATACTACTACTGCATCAATTATTAAATACTTTAATATATTTTAATCTTTACTATGAATCACAAACTTAGAAAGCAGTACATTTTCATTCATAAAAATCTATGTATGAAAATAAATGAATACATTTAGGCATTGATGTCAAACATCTAATTCGCATGCAGCAATCTTGGTAACTTGAGTCAAACCAATGCCCTCATCATTGAATATTTCATTTAGTTATAATCATTTTTATACCACCTAGTCCAAAAGATTGTAGGTAAATAGTGTAAAAACACTATTGTTAGGTTCCAGAATATGTTGGCATAACAACATTTTGATCAAGAAGAATATTTGTAGTTCAGGATTGAAATAAGGAGTCCTTGGTGCTCTCTGAGCTTAGTTGTTTAATAATAATAATAATAATAATAATAATAATAATAATAATAATAATAATATCTCGCACTTGATGTACATGGATGATTTGAAGCTGTTTGGTAAAACAAAAGCTGAACTGAATTTATTAATTGAAAACACAAAAGAATTCAGCCAAGACATTGGTATGCAGTTTGGAATTGACAAATGTGCAACAATAGCAACCAAAGCAGGCAAAATCATAGAAGAGGATGGAATAGAACTAGAGAATGAAGAAATGATAAAGGCAGTAAAATCAGAAGAAGTCTACAAGTACTTGGGAATTTTAGAAGCCTCTGACTTAATGCATAATAAAGTCAAGGAATTAACTTCAGCCAAGTACATTCGGCGAATTCGTAAGATATTAATGTCCAAATTGAGTGGAGGAAACATCATAAAAGCCATAAATACCTGGGCTATACCTATACTCTGCAGGAATAATTGACTGGACCCAGATGGAGTTAGACAATTTGGACAGAAAAACAAGGAAGCTTATGACAATGAATCATGCCTTGCACCCTAAAAGTGATGTTGACCGATTATATTTACCAAGAGCAGAGGGTGGTCGAGGACTCCTACAAGTAAAGCAGACTGTGGAAGAAGAAAAATGCAGCTTGAATGATTACATGATTAAGGAAGTAAATAAAGGAGGCCTTTTAAAAACAACTAAAACAAAAGCAGAATATAAGAAAGAAGTAACTGAGCAGCGAGCTGAAAATTGGAAACACAAAGCTCTGCATGGCCAATACTTGAAAAGTATTGAAGGCAAAGCTGACCAGAAATTAACTTGGAGTACTGAAAAAAGAAACAGAAAGCTTTATTTTGGCAGCTCAAGAACAAGCCCTAGCCACAAAATGCATGAAGGCAAAAATTCAACATGTTATCACCAACAGCAAATGCCGCCTCTGCAATGAGAAAGATGAGACAGTCGACCACCTGATCAGTGGGTGCAGCAAAATTTCACAAACTGACTACCTACAACGCCATGACCGGGTTGCTAAGATCATTCACTGGAAATTGTGCCAGAAGTTTGGATTTGAGTACAGCAAAAACCACTGGGAACATCAGGTTGAGAAAGTTTTAGAGAATGAGAAACTCAAGATCTTATGGGACTTTAGGATTCAGACTGACAGGCACTTGATCCACAACACACCTGACATAACAATAGTTGAAAAGAAAAAAGTATGGTTCATTGACATTGCAATACCTGGTGATGCACGGATTGAAGATAAGCAGCAAGAAAAAATCACAAAGTACCGGGATTTGCAAATTGAAGTTGAGCGACTGTGGAAAAAGAAATTGTGTGTTGTCCCGATTGTAATTGGAGCCCTTGGAGCAATACCCAAAGAGCTACCCCACTATTTAGAAATTCTAAATTTGCCGGACTTGAACATTTTGACTCTACAAAAAACCACCTTACTCGGAACAGCTTACATCCTCCGACGATACCTTAACAGTTCCTAGGTCCTTGGTTAGGACTCGAGCTGCTGAGCTATTAACCAGCCTCAAAGGCTGTGAATCTCACTAAAGAGTAAATAATAATAATAATAATAATAATAATAATAATAATAATAATAATAATAATAATAATAATAATAATAATAATAATTTTATTTCTATACCGCCCTTCTCCCGAAGGACTCAGGACAATGTACGGCCTATTAAAAGCACAAAGACAAACAACAATTAAAATAACTTAAAATTATTAAATAATTTCGGCTCAATATTAAAACCCCAAAAAATTTAAAACATCCAATTTAAAATCATTACATTGATAGCCCGGCCTGGCGGAACAGCAGGGTTTTAAGGGCACAGTGAAATACCCTGAGGTCGGAGATCTTACGCATTTCCGGGGGCAGTCCATTCCACAGGCTGGGGCTCCCACAGAGAAGGCCCTCCCCCTGGGTGTCGCCAGCCGACATAACTTGGCCAATGGCACCCTGAGGAGACCCTCTCTGCGGGAGCGAACTGGCTGGTGGGAGGCTACTGGTGGCAGAAGTCGGTCTCGAAGGTACCCAGGTCCTATGCCATGGAGTGCTTTAAAGGTGGTAACCAACACCTTGAATCGCACCCAGAAGACCACTGGGAGTCAGTGCAACTCGCACAGGAGGGGTGTCACGTGGGCACAATGGGTTGCACCCATAACCACCCGCGCGGCCGCATTCTGGACCAGTTGGAGCCCCTGAGTGCTCTTCAAGGGGAGCCCCATGTAGAGAGCATTACAATATTCCAGCTGGGAGGTGACAAGGGCATGAGTGATCGTGCGCAAGGCATCCCGGTCCAGAAAGGGCTGCAACTGGCAAATCAGGCGAACCTGATAAAAAGCCCCCCTGGCCACGGCCGTCATATGCTCTTCAAAAGACAGCCGTGTGTCCAGGAGGACACCCAGATGGCGAGCCCTCTCTGTGGGGGGTAGCAATTCATCCCCAATAGTCAGTGATGGCACTAGCTGACTATATCGGGACGCCGGAAGCCACAGCCACTCGGTCTTGGAAGGGTTGAGTCTTAGCCTATTTTTCCTCATCCAAACCCGCACTGCCTCCAGGCAGTGAGACATCACATCAAGGGCATCATTGGGGTGGTCTGGGGTGGAAATGTACAGCTGGGTGTCATCAGCATACTGATGGACTCTTACCCCAAAACCACGGATGACATTTCATTATGCTGTGCACTGATGCTGTTAACCTTCTTAATGATCCACTCTAATTATTTGATCCAATCTAAATCTAAAATTTCTTTGTGTGGGACAAAGATCAGAAATAGGGAATGCTCTAATTTTATTCTCATTCAATTTTAACAACAACTATTCTTATACAATTATAACAACTGCTATATCTACCATGTTTTGGATATTAATGATCAGAACATTATTATCTCCTGCATCTAAAGTCACAATACTGTTCTCTGTAGCAATGTTGTAGACCAGGGCTGTTAAACTCCCGGCCTGCAGGCCAGATGCGTCACATGCTGGCCACGCCCGGTTTAACGAAGGGGAAAAAATACATCATGTGATGCCACCATGACGACATGAGATTGACACCTCTGCTGTAGACCAAAGGATAATTCAAATTAAATATGCCACAAGAAAGTTGGGAATCTTTTCTATTTTGAAGATAGAAGTTTCCATTATTACCATTATATTACAATTTTAAAAGCCTTCATAGTTGAATCATGCAAAGTTTTCTGAAATTCCAGATCCTAAAAATCTACATCTCAATCCAGACAATTCAATTAATTCTTCTCTCACAGACTCTTAATCATCAGTAAATACATCCATAAAACTGGTCTTCAAATTCTCAGATCTTCCAGATATTGCTGAACTATATCTCCAAGCAGGCTCAGACAGTAGGATTGACGGTTAGTGATGCTGGGATTTGTAGTCCAATGAATATATGCAGAGTTACATATACCTCATGTAGGGAGCTACAATTCCCTAGAATTTCTAATATTCACAAATATTAATTAAAAAAACAGTTTTACACATTGCTGTAGAGACACATCTACAGAGAGACATCCTGTACCTGTTTCTGAAAACTATTCTCTCTCTCTCTCTAAAAAAAAAAAACTATTTCAAATTTTGACATGACTTTTTTTCCTGCTTTTGGTAGCCAATGAATGAATAACATTGAAAATTCGCTCTTAGAGGTTTTAATATACATTTATCTAGAAGAAATGTTCTACCTTTTCCTCTCTTATACAAAGGCTTACACTAGAATGTGCTACAAAATGAAGAATATTACTCTGAACTTAAAAAATACTTTCAAATAAAACATTAGGTAATGTCATGAGAATGAATAGCTCAAAATGAAATATTCTAACTAAATCCAGGTATGGACCATATAAACAAAAGAGCCATATATCCAAAGATGTGGATATTGCTTAAGCAACTAGAATCTATGTTTAGAATTTCAGGTAAAAAATAGTATTTTCCTTTCCCTCAAGACACTCTAACAGATTTATAACACAGCAAAACCTTTAATACTCTAATTCAACACTGAAGGTTACTATGAAACATCTATGAAGATATAATTTAAATTATATCTTCATATACATTTCACAGTTTAAATAGTTGCTTTTTCACTAATTTGAGAAAAGAGATGTAGCAACTACAGATACTGTGATTAAGTTTGACTCAGAGAATATAGGGGGAAAAATAAAATCTAGTTATCTTTCTCTTCTGCTCTCTGCCTTCAACATTCAATTGCATATTTCAGCCAAAACAGAAATAGGTTTTTTTTTTTAGTCTTTACAGATAATCACTTACTGAAGCAGACCAATTTGGAAATGAACAGAAATAACAAAAACCACTTAAAGGAGAGGAGGGAAGAAGGAGAGGAAGAAATGGTGTTGATGGCAAACAGCATTTTCCCTTCTAAGGGCTTGCTTGATATATTTTGCTCTCTGAATAGAGTAGCAAATGACACCACAAAGCAAGTTCTATAATAACAAATGTTAACCAAGTTATTTTGTGATATGAAGCAGAACATCCCCTATGCCCCTCTCTCATCTTCAACAATAAAAACAAAACAATAACAAAGTAAATAGCTAATCATTGCAATCCTTGTTACAAGGATTGATGGATCAGGCCCAATGAAGAGACTTGAGACTTCAAGTAAAATATCTCTCCTTTTATTTGCAGGTTCATCATATCATCACTTGGTTACATTAGGATCTGAGCAACATGGAGGAGTGTGCCCACCTTTTGTACCTGTGGGCGGGGATTCAGGTAAGGAGGGGCCTATGGGAGGAGCTGGCCAGGTGGGTGTCTGGGTTAACCCTTGCACTGCTGAGCTATAGCTGGTCCCTGGCACGGGTAGGGCATTTATACCTGACAAATCCCCCTCTAAATGCCTGACCTGTGTCTGTAGGCCTGACTGACCGGTTGGTACCCTGTGGTGAATGTTGAGCTTGGAAACTAAGTGTGAGTGTTGTTTGCCCTGCAGAGGTTTTGTGAGTATGTCTGCGGTCTGTTCTTCTGTATCGCAGTGTATGGCCTTTATGAAACCGATTCTGGAGAGCTGTCTCACGTGCTTGTATTTTATATCTATGTGCCTTGATCTTTGCCCTACAGCGTCGGACATGGATATTTCTATAGCGGCTTTGTTATCCTCGTAAATATTTATTGGGTAAGTTGGTTCTTTCCACACGCTGGCCAGTAGGTCGTCGAACCAGATGAGGTTGTTGGCGGCTTTGGAGAGGCATATGTATTCAGCTTCAGTAGTCGAGGTTGCCACCAAGATTTGCTTGCCTGTATACCAATGTACCGGACTGTTATTTAAGTAGAATATGTATCCAGACGTGCTCTTCCGGCCTTTGGCGTCTCCGGCCCAGTCAGCATCGGCGTAGCAGGAAAGGATGGGTTCGTTGGATTTTTCAGGCTCTAGGGTTAGGCATGCATTGGCACTTTGTTTCAGGTATCTTAGCACCCTTTTCACTGCGTCCCAGTGGTATGTGGTGGGTTTGCTCACGTGTCTGGACAATAAATTAACTGATAGGGCAATGTCTGGTCTTGTCCAGTTAGCGATATACAGGAGAGAGCCTATGACTGACCTGTACAGCGTGTTGTCTTCAAATCCGGGTGATTCATCATGCATGTTTCTCAAGAAGTCCGTCTGCATGGGCGAATCACACCCCTTGGCGTCTGCCATGTTGCACTTGTGGAGTAACTCTTCTATTTTCTCTTTCTGTGACAGCTGGAAACCTTTTGGTGTTTGGTTGACTTGCACCCCCAGGTACCGGTTTATCTTTCCGAGGTATTTTAGGGTGAAGTGCTCGCTCAGTCTGCTGGCGAAGGTGTCGCGGTTCTCTTCGTGCTTGCTGATATATAGTATGTCATCCACGTAAACCAGGATGTATTCTGGCGAGTCCCCCTCCTTCCTGGTGAAGAAGCAGTTGTCAGCTATGGTCGCCGTGAACCCCATAGACTTCAGTGCCTCTACCAAGCATTCGTACCAGCGTTTGCCTGATTGCTTCAGTCCGTATAGGCTCTTGTGGAGTAACCAGGTGTCCCCCCTGTTGGTTTCTTTGCTGTGAGGCGCTCTGATGTATATCTCTTTATCTAGATTGGCATGCAAGTAGGCGGTCTGCACATCAAACTGGTGCACCTCCAGTCCTAGCAGAGATGCGATGACCAAGGCGCTTTTTACACTCTCTGTCCTTACGGTGGGCAAGTAGGTGTCAGTGTAGTCCTCCGGGAACCTTTGAGCAAACCCCTGGGCAACTAATCTTGCTTTGTATAGGCTTTGCCCACCCTCTAAGTTTTTGATCTTGAAGATCCATCGGGTGCCTATTGTGTTCTTGCCCTCTGGGACTTTGGTTGGGGTGTAGACCTCTAGCTTCCTCAGGCTGTCCAGCTCTTTGGCCATGGCTAACTCCCACTTTGCCCTCTCTTCCTGGGGTAGTCTCAATACCTCTTCGTAGGAGTTGGGTGTGACATGATTCGTGTGTACGTGCATCACGTAATCATTTAGCCTTCTTGGCAATTGGTTTCTGGTAGACCTGACCGGTCTGTCTACTGTCTGCTCAGTGTCATGCAGATGTCTGGCCTCTCTTTGGGTCAGTGAGTCTACACTTATCTTGGGGTGATTCTCCTTCCATCCCTCAACCTTGATGCCTTGGAGGTTGGGCCTGGGCCTACCCCCTTCCCGTCTATCCACTGTCTCGCTTTCGTCTTGAGCTTGCTCAACTGGACTATCTTCTCGCTTGGTGGATACCTCGTTTAAGTGTATTCTGGACCAGTTGGCTTGCTCATGGAAAGTCGCTGTCCTAGATACCACGAATCTATTATTGCTATCCACAAACCTGAAGCCCTTGGTTCCTGGCTCGTATCCCATAAACCTCAGTCTTCTGGATACCTTGTCCCCTTTTTTGCGTAACTGTTTGGGTATGTGGACATCAGCGGTCACGCCGAATACATGTAAGTGTGCTATCTGTGGCTTTTTGTTGTACATGAGCTCGTATGGTGTTTTGTCTATCACACTGGACCATGTTCTGTTGAGAGTGTAGTTGGAATAGACCAGGGCTTCAGACCAGAAGTGCTGGCCAATGCCCGCGTCCTCTAAGGCGCACCTGACCATCGTCTGGAGCGTGGAGTTGCGCCGTTCTGCGACCCCGTTCTGAAAAGCGGAAAACGGGGACGACGTAAAGTGAATCACGCCTTTGGACCTGAGCCAATGGGAGAAGTCCTTAGATAGAAACTCAGATCCTCTGTCAGTCATGATTTGCTTGATCTGTGTGTTGTTTTGGGTTTCTACTCTTTTGTAAAACTCTTTGAATTTCTGGAAGGCCTCATCCTTTTTCCTTAAAGTATAGACGAAGCCATATCGACTAAAGTCATCTACTATGGTGAGAAAGTATCTTTTCTTGTAATTTATGGATGGCCTTAGGGGCCCTACCAGGTCCATGTGAACTAGGTCGAATATTTGTTTGGCGGCGCGTAACGACTTCTTGGGCCTGGGTTTTACCTTTAATTTTGAACATTTGCACACTGAGCACTTGAGGTAGTTTTCACAGTTCTTTATTTTGACACCCTCGGTACAATTGGCCATTTTCTGGACCACGGGGAAGCTGGCGTGCCCTAGCTTCCGGTGTAGCAGATGAGCACAGTCGTCATGCATGGGTTTGCCTATTGAGGGCCCCTTTTGGGTGTGTCTGTTGTGTCGTGTCTCTTGTGTCGTGTCGCCATCACTATCTACCTCTCTCCCATCTACTTGTTCTCCCTCAGTCCTGCCCTGATCGGTGCCCTCTGTGTCCTCTGAGCTGGTGCACACGCTGTGGGCGTCATCCTCATGGAAAGTTATGTACAGTAACCCTTGGTTGACGGTTACTCTCCCTATATCTTCCCCATCCTTGCTGACTTTGACATAACCATTTGTGAAGGTCACCTCAGCCCCTGATTCCTTGCTAAGCTTTACTGCGGCTAGAATGTTGTGGGGTATCCCCGGGACTAGCAGTACCCCCTCTATTTTCCCCAAGCCTGGCAATGTAACTGTCCCTTTGCCTGTCACCCTAACCTGATTTTGGTCTGCGACTTTGATCGAAAAGTCTTCCCTCTTGAATGATGAGAGTAGCTTCTGATTGTAGGTGGTGTGATTGGAGGCTCCCGAGTCCAGGAGCCATGAGCTGGTGCCTTTGTCTTGGTATGTGATGCGTGTGCGCTCGCCTATCCCGTATAATGACCCTGTCCTGCTGTCGCGCGAGCTGTCTCTGTTCCCCCTCCTGTCCCTGGGATTGGGTGAGTCCCTGCGCCTATACCTTTCTTCCGATGTGTGCCTTTCCGTTTGTCTGTGCCTGTGCTCTGGTCTGCCTCTCTCCCTATAGTTCTTGGGGCAGTCCCTTTTGATGTGTCCCCTTGACCCGCAGATATAACATTCTGGCATGTTGTGTTGTCTCTCTTGGAAGACTACTCTCTTCTCACTCTTATGTTCTCTGGGAGGGCCGGGGCGGCTCCTTCTCAGATTATCTTCTGCGATCAGCTTATTGGATAGCTTCTCCACGGATAGCATTCCCAGACTAATGGTATCTAAGTGTGTCAAGAAGTTATTCCATGAGTGATCTAAAGAGTTAATTATTACACTCTTCATAATCTGGTCGGAAATAACTTCTCCCCTGAGGTGTAGCTCTGCCCTGGTACCGCTTAAGGACACTAGGTGCTCACTCATAGGTGTTCCTGGCTTAAGTCTGGCAGAAAAGAAGTCTTTGGAGATTTGGGTGGTGGTGGACACACTCTCACTGTAAAATAACCCAAACATTTTTCCTATAATTTCTGATACTGTGAGGTTATGTCCAATACAGTGGTAAATAGTGGGTGATATGCTTGCAATTAAAAGATAGAATGCCCTATGGTGCATGCAATCCAGCTCTAAAGACCATGGTCTCTCTGGGGGATCATTAATAAAATGAGACATATTCTCTTTTAGGAATACCACTTGGAGTTGCTGTGACCACTCTAGGATATTGCCCCCATCCATTCTCAACTTGGGAAAGTCAACAGGTAAGTTCCCAGCACTATTAGTAAAGTTACTTACTGCTGGCTGTTGTCCATGGTTCCTTATGTGCCTATAGCAGCAGAAAGGCATGGGAACGCTTGCCGGTAGTTTAAAAGTCCCGCTTTGTAATTTTTTTCTTTTTTCTTCCTCTAGGCGGAAGAGCGCATGTGCGAAGTCCATTTCAGCTCCGCCGTCGCTGTGGAAGGACCTGTTCATCGCGGCTCCGCTGTAGAGGCCTCTGTCGGTCGGGTAGGCCTCGGCTTCGGCCTTGGGGGTCCAGGTGTGCTCCGGAAGGCGTCGTCCAGCAGCTGCTTCTCCGGAATGAAGATCCTGGCGGCGCTGGGGCTCCGGCGATGGCTGTAAGTAGCTGCCCCAATCCATGCGGTCCGGGGTGTGCGGCCTGGGCGATCGGAGGCGCGGTGTCCCTGGGGTGCGAAGGTGGGCTGGCGAGTTGTCGCGGGCGTCGGTGGCTCTCGGGTGGGTGCTTCGTTGCCCCTCTCCTCGTCTTCCCTTTTGTTTTGGCCTCTCCGGCTTCTCTTTAGTGATTTTGAGGCCTGGGCCGAAGGCGGCGGCAAGGGTCTTCATGGCCCTATCCACTTGCCGCTCGCTGGGGGTGTACCAGGGGTCGGAGTCGGATTCGGTCCCCTCTCCCCGGTCACTTTCACCATGGTTTATGGTCCGGCATTTTTCGCGCGCCGGCCATTTTGAATTCTGTTTGTTGATTGGTTGGGGGTCGGCCATCTTGTCCGACCACATGGACAAAGATGGCCGCCGTTTCAAATTTAGAGCGGGGCTTTGGGGCTCGGTGGCCGTTGGAAGTGCCCTTTTGGGCGATCCACTCACCGAGTCCAGCTCCTCGAGTTCGGAGTCCGAGCCTTCTTCGCTCCTTGCCACCTCTCGGTCGATTATGAAGCTCCGCAGGTCGGCAAGGAGGTTCTTGTCGCCGGCTCGCTCTTTCAACAGCTGCAGGACGTCGAGTCGTAGCTTCTCTTCTTCTTGGTCGTCGTGGGCCCTTTTCCCTTTCTCGATCTCCCCCCTTTCTTCCGTCGCGGTGGCTTTGGGGGTGGTTGAGGTTCCTGCCTTCCCTGGCGAGTCCGATGGGTTGCTTTCCCGTTGCTTCGGGGGTGTCGCCATTCTGCAGGTAGGTACGGGTCCTTGTCTTGTGGCTTGGGATCTCTGGGCCTTACCAACCATCCTCTGCTACCATTTTGTTACAAGGATTGATGGATCAGGCCCAATGAAGAGACTTGAGACTTCAAGTAAAATATCTCTCCTTTTATTTGCAGGTTCATCATATCATCACTTGGTTACATTAGGATCTGAGCAACATGGAGGAGTGTGCCCACCTTTTGTACCTGTGGGCGGGGATTCAGGCAAGGAGGGGCCTATGGGAGGAGCTGGCCAGGTGGGTGTCTGGGTTAACCCTTGCACTGCTGAGCTATAGCTGGTCCCTGGCATGGGTAGGGCATTTATACCTGACAATCCTTCCATTACATTCATATCTGCTACCAGGTATAATCATAATTACAACACTTTCTACTGACAAGTAATGAATTTTACTTATTAAAATTCAATACATGCAGCCTTATGGGGCTGTAATGGCTGTAGGTATTTTTTTTTCCTTCATACGTACATCAGCACTTTGGTATGGACGGCTATCCTTCAATATTGAAATGACACAATTACCAATGTAATTTACCATATTTACATATGCCTGCATTGCATATGTGAAAAGTATGAAGCCAACATGCAATAAAACATAGAAACACCAGGTTCTACCACAGAACCTATAGGAACGGCATCATCTGTTCACAGTTCTACACTGGATCCCTGTATATATCCTGTGTGATCAAAATGTTGAAGATGATCTTGAATAGCAAACCAGAACAGGGAGCATGCAAAAGGAATGTTCTAACAATGAGGGATTTCAGTTAATTTAGTTTCAAATATTTGTGAAGATGATGATGTTATTTATTCAGTTGTGTCCGACTCTTGGTGATTCTATGAGCCAGGTCTCTCCACATCTTCCAATCTTATACTACTTCTTTGAGTTTTTCTATGCTATCACTGATGTCATCTTTGATGGTATCCAGCTACTGGTTTCATTTTTACCACTAACTCTTCCAAACACAACTGTTTTCTCCAGTGAATTCCTCCACATGGCATGGGCAAAATAACTGATTCACTGTTTCATGATTTTGCCTTCCAGTAACATGTCTCCTGTTATGCGCTCCAGAACTTGTTTGTTAATCACCTTTGCTGTCCAAGGAATACCCAGGAACTTTCTCCAGCACCACAGCTCAAATGAGCTAATGTTCTTCCTGTCTTGCTTTCTTAAGGTCCAATTTTCACAAACATAGTTTACTATGGGGAACACAATAGAGCGGACTAACCTACATTTGATTGCCAGATGTCTTCGCTTTTCCATATTCAGCTCATGTTCATCATTGTTATGCGACCCAGTGAAATCTGATGTTTTATTTCTCAGCTGCATTTACCACTTTGAGTGATCTGCAATTCTAGGAAAGTAAATTTTCCCATGCATTCTATCTCTTCGCCTTCAATTACTATTTAGCTGTTTGTTTCCATTTGTTGCAGTGGACATGAGCTTGGTTTTTTTGATGTTTAGGAAGAGACCAAAATTCTCACTTTCGTCTTTGATTTCTCAATCAGATATTCCAAGCCTTCTTTTTTCTATTTCTACATTTTTCTAAGTATTTTTACTTAACATAAATGTCTATCCCTCAGAACAGTAGGCCTTGGAACCAAATAAACGGGAAGAAATACCAAGTTTAATTCTAAATGATAACCATAATCTGATTTAAGATAGCTGATAGGAAACCCTGGGCATATCTATATTAAATTAAACATATATGACATGTAAAAGGGCCCAACAAGTCGCCTATGAGTTCAAAATGGGAAACCTCTAAAGAATGAAAAGACTGGTGAAAAGGGAGTGGAAAAACAAAGTCAAGAATATCTTTGCAAAGTTTTGAGTTTCTTTAAAATCACAATAACTGAAGCTCAATTGGCAGGTATGTAAAAGAGTTAACAAAATCCAAGAAGAGGTCAACATGGCTTTTGTGATGGAAAAAGTGCAGGTTAATAACTGTTATTTAAGATAAGATAACTGTTTTTTCAAAAATTATATAAATGTAAATGTCAGGATAAAATAACAATCATTGTTGTGAACATATCAGAGACATTTGGTCCATAACAATAATAATAAAAACAATTGATTGCTTCTTTGTAATTAGTATATTCATTTATCTGTATTCTGTACCAGACCTGTCTTAAATAGCCTATTTTTTTTTTATACTTCTATATGATCCTGGAAAAGGATGTAACTGTTTTAATAAACAGAAAAGTTGAGTAGTTTCTTGCAAGCTCCATAGCACTTCTTCTGTACTATGCTCAGGGTGTACAATCCTGTTGTTCCTCTACATAGATCTTTGTTCAAAATATCCTAGAGCTACTATAACCATCCAGAGTCACTTAAGCATAAGGTAAAGATAAAGGTTCCCCTCCCACATATGTGCTAGTTGTTCCCAACTCTAGGGGGCGGTGCTCATTTTAAGCATAAAAACAAACAAAAAATAATATATTAGGCAGAAAAGGCTTCCTATGATATTCCTACTGTATACTCTTATAATTCTCCGCCACTAAGTTGCTAGTTTGAGGATAGGAAAGAAAAATAAGATATATGAATGTATTTAAAGAGCCATCATCACAACCAGCAATCGTTGTTCTTCATAACCTCTGAACATCTAAGGGGCAACAATATATTGAATGGAAAAATAATAATGTCTGAGCCTATTTCATGTGAATGAGAAAAAATGTAGCTGGTGACAGAAGTTCTGTACAATGAAAAGTTCTATTTTGGAATGAAATAAAGATTTGTTTACAAGTCAACCTTATTCTGACGCATAATCGAGACAGGGTTGGTCTATTTTTAGGACAAAAGCTTATTCAATAGCATACCAAACAGACCTGCTTTAGTACAGTTCTGAGATTCTTTGGGGAGTTGTCAAATTAGTGGATTGAACTGCTTGCCCCCAAAGAACGATACAAAGATATGATGCCCAACTTCCTTGTGCTTGATTTGCATCTTTAGTGCAAATCCTAATCATTGGATTGAGGAATGTTGGTCCCATAAATTACGTGTTTTCTACTCTTAGTGGCTATAAGTCCAAGAGAAAAATAGTTATACGCAAACCAAAGTAAATACAATGGCAACTGTTAAAGCTGCAAGAAGAAAAAATGATGCTGAAGAAGCAGACTAAAAATAATTAGGCAGAAAGAAATAAAATGCTAGGAAAAATAAGAGAGAGAGAGGGGTGGGTGGGTGGGAAGGCAAGTTTGAAAGCAAAGTTTGCAAAATGGAGAGTTTTCAGTCTAAACATCTCAGTTCTAGAACTTCTAAATAAAATTCTTTTTTTAAAAAAATATAATTTTATTCATAAAAATTTTTGAATACAGTGTATTGTCAGGGTATACCATTTAAAAGGAAAAGAAAAAAAAAGACCAGAGAAAAACCAATGATAAATATCAACACATAAACTGATAACAATAATAATAATAATACAATAACACATGTACTAATAACAATAGCAAAAAAATAAGCAAATAATTTTAACTAAGCTTCTTTTTATATTGGCTTATTTACATTTTTGTTAATTATGATGATTGTAGCTATAAACCATTTCTATTATTAATACAGACTTTCATAGTCTTTCTTCCTCTAATTTCTACCTCTTGTCTCTAACCACTCATAAAATCTGTTCCATATCACAAAATATTCTGTGTCTTCTTTATCTTTTATTTTTAAAGTTAGTCTGTCCATTTCAGCACAGTCTAAATTTTTCAAATTACATCCTCATCTAGCGGGGTCTAAATAAAATTCTTAGTATATACTAAATAAAATTCTTAGTATATAAGCTTTAAAGGCAAATATCATCTTAAAAAACTCCTGTTTAAAGTTACTTACTGGATGCTTTTTGACAATGAAAATACACAGCCTTTACAGATCAGAAATTATAGTTTTTAATTCATTTAAAAGGCGGTAGATCTGATTCTGTACCCATCCACTTTGGTACTCAAATTTATAATATTCAGCACAGTATATTAATTCATTAGAATAGCTACTCTAATAAAGGAAAATTTGGGCTCAGAATCTAATACTCTTTATGTTGTATAGTAAATTTAGCTGCCTGGTCTCATGACTTTATATAACCTTACCAAAGAATTCTGTCATCAGATTTCAGGCGATTCTTGCCTTTCTGAAGGAGAAAAATGAAATCATTCAGGACTTCTGTGCAAATCACCCACTCAAGTAGAGAGTGTCAATTACACTTGGTGGCTAAATATATAGGCCGCACGTGGCTGAATAGATGAAGCAGAACTGACAGTTTTCTCTCTATACATACAAATTCACCACAGGAGATGTCATCTTTGCGTTTAACATTTAAACAATTTTTGTTCATTCTTCATTCTAGGAAATCATTTGAAACCAGTTGTATAACCTAAGTGTAATATTAATGTATTTACATTATTTATAAGCTGCCTTTCAGAGCAAGTCCCTCACAGGCAGCCTACAATAAAATCGCCTAATAAATTACTAAAAGCAGCAACTAAATAAAACGAATAAAGGCCAGCAAAAGATTAATCACAGGCTGAGCAAAACAAATGCTTTGGAATTCTGTTTTAAACTTTGCAGTAAAAGAGCTACAGTTCTTGGAGGAGGAAAACCTGAAACTAAAAATACCCTTGAAACAAGAAAGCCTGGCTCTTGAATCTGGCCAAAGGCAGGAAAATTGTAACTCTCCAAATGATAATGATGATTACTTCAAATCAACAAAATGTATCCTTTGAGTGGATTTAAATCATCATTGTCTTCATCTTGCATTTGGCAGTTCAAATCTCACAAAGCTCAAGGTTGACTCAGCCTTCCATCCTTCCGAGATCAGTAAAATGAGGACTCAGATTATTGGGGGGGATTATGCTGACTCTGTAAACCGCTTAGAGAGGGCTGTAAAGCACTGTGAAGTGGTATATAAGTCTAAATGTTATTGCTATTGCTATCATTGTCAACATCATCATCATCATCTTACATTAATAAACAGCACAGGAAAAGATAAAATCTATAAATACCACTATTTCAGGAAAATAGAAGCATGTAAGGCTGACTGACTGATGGACTAACTATAAAATAATCTTTGGAGAAGACAGCTATCTTAATCAGGGATTGCAAAGCCATCGGTATGGGCTGTTTTCCACAAGGGAGGGAACTATAATGGAGAATACTCTCTCCTTCTCGTTAGCTACCTGTACCTTGACAAAGCACCCAGAAGAAAATTTGTACAGATGACTAAATTCATGGAGTAGAAGATGTTCCTTGAAATCTTCTTGCCCAGGCTGTTCATGACTTTAAAGATTAGCATTCACAACCACTCTAACCCTAATTCCAATTCTAAGAGTGATTACTACTTGGTTCACTTGATTTCAGTCATGACCAGTAATTTCAGAATTTTTTCTCCTATGAATATGGCTTCTGTCATGGGATTCATTTTGGATGGTTTGGCACAGGCAGAATAGATAAATAGATATAGGTTTCACCCCCAAAGTGTTCTACTTATTGCTTCACAAATACATAGATTCTTAAGTTTCATAAATTTTACTAATATAATCCTACTCTTATACCTTACATCTCAGATAAGCCTATAAATGTAGCTACTTACATCTCTCTTAACCTACATCTCAGATAAGCCTATAAACGTAGCTACTTATTTATTGAGGTTTTCAGTAATTCTTCTAATTTTGTGGTCCAAATCCAATTCACATACAGTTTCTATTTTTATTTCTGACTTTGCTCCTTTAACTGCTGGATATTTTCTTTTCCTTCTCCTCCTCCTCTCTAAACTGTTTTTATTTTCAGTGTTTTTAACAAGTTTTTTTTTTAGCTACCAGCCTATGTATGGGTTTTCAAATGTTTTCAAACTGCAGTTTTTTTTAAAAAAAAAATTCTGCTGTCTTAGGCATATATACAGCCATAAAAATTATTATGGATGTTCCTGGCTGCATTTTTTTACTTTAAGTTCTCATAAAATCCTAGGGTTTTGTAGTTTGAAATGCTCCATGGTACCAGATCTCTTTTTCTTTCTTACAGATCCCAGATAGGCAAGTTACTTGGAAGTAAACTTTTATCTCAGACTGTTGACTGTTTCTCCTTTGCTTCCTTTGCTTAAAAATGTATATTTGTGAATAGATTTTTTTTCAGAATTGGCTCAATTGGCTAATGAGCTAAATTTGGTATGAGACATCATATATATGTCTACAGAGGATTGCACTATTTCTTCTTATGTAGGAATATAATATAACTACCAATGTGCTTTTCCCTAGAAGTCAAATAGCTGACAAGTCTGAAGGAATGATTGTATAGATCAGCAAAAATCACCAAGATGGTGTGATAAATCCTCTTCCTATATGGCATATAACACATTAGTCCATTGTGTAACTGTTTGACCTATACCCATAGTGGCAAATGATGCATAGCTAGAACAAAGCTTTCTTCTCTATAAGGAAAGGCACAGTTGATATTTTATCCCTCCTAGAATTTTTTTTCAGCTGATAAACTTAGTGGTTAAAGATGCTGGTGCCAGTATAGTATAGAAGAGATGTAGTATTTTGTATTAAGTATCAACCTGTTCCAGAGTTCCTAGAATATCCTAATTCTTTAACATAAAACATCTTTCTCCTACCTGTTGGAACTGATTTTATGTTCCCTTAATATCAAATAATATCATTATGTCCCCTTAGTATCAAATATATTATGTTTGACTATATTATTTTAAAGATAAACATAAAAATGGTACCTTAGTATATTGAAATGTCTTCATTTTTTTAAAAAAAGGCAAAGATCCTTACAACTATTTTATTTTCCCAAACCACATTAAAAGACTTTTAAATAATTGGTGAAGCTATAACAGCTAAATGTTGCAAAATAATCAGTATGATTAAAGAAGAAAATATGCTTTATATTCTTTGTTATTAATTCCTGTTACATCACAAAATAAGCATGTGTTGCCAAATAATTAACCTCAAAGTAATACATATTCTTATTGCCAATTCATTTTCTTTAAAATTACAGCAGTCTGTTTAGTAATTAAGCTTCTCTATAAGCAATTACCATATTTTTCAGAGTATGGCACACCTTTTTCCCCCCAAAAAAGAGGGTGAAAAACTGGGTGTGTCTTATACTCCGAATGTAGCCCCACCCAGCCTCTCAAACAGAGGTTACAGAGGTTGAAAAAAGCCTCAGAAATGAAGTTTCAGAAAAAAGCCTCCAAAACGAAGCTTCAGAAAAAAAGCTTCCAAACAGAGCTTCAGAAAAAAAAGCCTCTGAAAGGAAGCTTCAGAAAAAAAGCCTTCAAACAGAGTTTCAGAATAAAAGCCTCTAAACAGAGCTTCAGAAAAAAAAGCCTCTAACAGAGCTTCAGAAAAAAAAGCCTCTGAAAGGAAGCTTCAGAAAAAAACCCTCCAAAACAACTTTTTGAAATTTCGGAGGCTTTCAGAGGCAGAAAAAAGTTTTTTCTGAAACAGAGTTTTAGAACTTTCAGAGGCTGAAAAAAAAAGCAAGGCACAGAGCTCACAACCAACGAACCTGTTGCTAAAATTCACCTCTGGGAACAGCTGATTGGGGCTATTCCGGGAGGCGCCAATTAGCTTTTTTCTTATTTTCCTTCCCAAAAACTAAGGTGCATTTTATACTCCAGCGTGTCATATACTCCAAAAAATACAGTAGGTCAAAATATGAATTTTGTCTAATGAAAAAGTATCTAAAAGCTGATGACCTATATCTTAGAAACTGCTTATGACCCTGAATGATTCCTTTGGGAAAAATGTTGTCTGCAGTTAATTTGAAGAAGATAAGTTAATCAAATATTTACTCTTAAATTAGTATGACAAAAATCAGATTAAAAATTGTGTTAGTCAAATTCATAGCAGAGTCTTCTCACAAATCACTCCCAATTAATGAATCAGGTTAAGGTGAATTGATATCAATAAAATCATGCAAATTAAGACAAATTCTTCATCTGAAGAAAAAGGATTTCTGGATTAGGCACTAGAAGAACCTGCAAACTCATTGCAATGGAAAGCCAGAACAAGGCTGGAGAAAATACAGAAACCACTGAAAACACAATAGAATCATATGGCTGAAAGAGACCTCGGAGGTCTTCTAGACCACCCCTCACTCCAGCTCAAGGCAGGAGACCTTATATCATCCTGATCAAATTGTTGTCCACTCTATTTTTGAAAATCTCCAGGGATGCATTATCCACAATTTCAGAAGTGCCATTCTACTGATTACTGGTCTCACTGTCAGAAATTTTTTTCTTCTAGGTTGGATCCCTCTTTAACAGGCTCCCACCCATTAATTCCTGATGAATCTGATGAAAAATGAACTTCACATTCTTGAGAATGCAGGTCATGAGAACAATACAGGATTACGGACTTTTTCACAATGGTGTCAATCAGTAGGATCTGTACTGGTGAGGAGATCCCATAAATCTAGTTATAAATGCCATTTCCTCAAAACTCCAATGCTGTAGATAGTGGAAGTCTTTGACTGTATCACATAATTCTGAATTTTCACAAACTCTTGTGCCTTTCTTAGCCATTAGCCCTACAATGTAAGCAATTCTTCAAAAATTTCCCTATTTGTACTCCCACTATTTTTCTGCTACAATTAATGTTTTTCTCATTAACATCTATCTATCTATCTATCTATCTATCTATCTATCTATCTATCTATCTATCATCTATCCATCCATCCATCCATCTCCGCTGTCTTTGATTTTAAAAACAAACCTAACATATAACGTTTCTATAGCACATCAACTTTCAACAAATTCTGTTCCCCTTCTCAGCCTCCATCTGATATCATTGAGAGGAAAGAAAACAAGGCAAAAAGAGGATGGCATCTGCTCCAGTAAAAGCGTGAGGTGTGGGAATACACATGAACATTTGCCAAAAGAAAAAAAGAAAGAAACTGGTAGGGAATGAACTACTTACTATGTTATGTTTCTCAGAGGCTACTGTAAACAATGGTGTGGGAAGCTTAAAAAAGGAAACTATAAAACAATACTTGGCAGTAGCTTTTGCAAAACAAACAGACTTATGAAGTTCTTCCCATCACTGCCACAAAGTTTAATAGATTTATTTTTCTGAGTAAGAAAACTTCTGGAAATAAAGTTAAACTGAAAGCCTTAAGGGAGACATCTAGGGAAAAAAAAAAGAATGTGACTGTAAAGCTGGATTTGGTTTAAGAATCAGAGCACAGCATAAAAAGGCAGACTTGCTTCCTACTAACTTGAAGACCTCCCACAGAGTATAACTGAAGATTATTAGTACATTGTGCAATGACCTGATTAGACTCTTTGCTAAATAGGGTTGTTTATAGCAACTAGGTTTTTATTCAACTTACTCGCATTTATTTGGAGCACAGCTCTGCCCAGGTCTAGACAAACGCGTCTGTGGACTTGATATCGTTTTTTCTTCTAAACTCTGTGCCGCATTTTGAGGCATTTGGTTAGGAAGGGAGAAGAAAACAGAGTGGGGTGACTGGAAAGGATGTGTTTGCTAGAATAAGGAGATCCTGGAATTTTAAATTAACTAACTTCCTTACTTACTGTGTGGCCTCCCAAAGACCATTTGTCTTTATGGAGCTTCAATTTCCTTGTCTTTTACATAGGGATACGATTGTTAGTTGAATGTTTGCTCAAAGTTTTCAAAATGTGGCATCTTGTCTAATTATTATTTGCATTAGCCTTTTCTCCCCATTGTTGCTTATGGTAAGATACCAGGATGACTGAAGTGGATGTTGAAATAGGCAGCTGCTGGGCGACAGGAGTGGAATTTCCAGGTATGCAACTGAGGAGTCTTGGAGAAAAATAGATATTTTCTGTTAGATGCTGCTGCTGCTGCTGCTACCGGCTACTTGGTCAGAGGCTTTCTCTTGCTATTATAATGTGAACAATCCCACACATTTACCCATAAATAACTCCCTGGCAAACATGTGTGTAATATGTGCTACTTTATCCCATACGCAGTCTTAACTTAATGCCTATATCTGGTTGTTGGGGGAAAAGGAACTCATCCGTTATTTTAACACAAGAAGAGCTCCTTTTCTAACGGAGAGGTTCTCTTCGGCTCCCGGCTCCTTTGCTGGCAGAAACCTGGGTGCGGCTACAGTACTTCTGCTCGATGCTCATTCCTGCTCGATGTGCTCAGTTTCTATTGAGGCTCTTGTTCACCAAAGCAGTGGGAGGTAAGAGGAGCTAAGGTAATGCATCAGTGGTTGCCAGTGGTGGAGATGGGAAGAAATAAAAAGCAAAAAGAAATATACCATTTCAATCAAAGTCTGAAATTTGTAGAAGTGGTTTTGGTCTCAATATAGCAAAAATATTTATCCAAGAAACTCCTACTCGGGTGCGAACATCCTACTTCTAGTGGGATTTTGTTTGGACAAAGTCCTGAGCAAGAGTGGAAGCTAATACAGAACATGTCTATAAACAAATATATTTACTTAGTACGACCGGCACATTCACTAGAGTATTTCAGTGATTATAACGGGTAAACTATTTCCTAAAGTAGTTTTATTTTGTGATATCTGCTAATTTATTCGATCCACCCCATTCTTCATACTCTTGAGTGTTAAGAGTTATTTCAACCAGACAGAATGAAAGGTATGCTCTGAGAGACATATATACTGCTCCAAACCTTTAGGCTTACCAGGGAGCTGTGGCTGAATTAAAGAAACTGGCTTAACTATTTTCAGTATCTGCTGATCAGCAGATGGACTGCTTTGTGATGGGAGAAAAAATTACTCTTTGTTAGTTTCCACCACCCCCCACCCCCGATGTTGGATACTAACAAAGAAAATAAGCAATTATTAGGAAGGATAACAAGGTAGGTATTACATAAAATATTATTTATAGATCGGCAGAAGAAGTTTATATATTTATAAAATAGTTAATAAAATTTATTTAGGTAGAAAATTTGTATGGCTATCCATTTTTTAAAAAATAACAAATACATGTTTGTTATTATTGTTAACAACAATAATATTATTGTTAACATATATATGTTTTATGTATTTGCGTAGCTAACAAATACATAATCAAGGTAAAACAAAACAAGATCAGAAAAACATAATTTCTATCTATCTTTCATTCAATTTTGAATGTTGTTCAGTTGTTAAATAATTAAAAGATAATCATAGTTTAAAAATAAAATTACAATGAATTCTAACATGGACATTTTTAAAAAGTATGACTATTTCCAGAACAAAAAAAAAAAAAAAAATAGAAAAACACAATGAAGTAAAAATCATTCACACACGGATACATACACACATATTTGTGCGTCTCCAATTTTTTTCTGGCTCACAGAACAAAGTATTGCCTCTAGATCAGCCCTGAGATCTCAAAACATCAGCTCCTTTTTTCTTTGTTGGCTTTTGACTGCAAAGCATTTTGTGGTAACTCTTATAGGTCAAGTTCATATTTTTAGCCTTACTGGAGTTTTGAATTGCTTTCAGTTTGTGGGTTTAAAACAAAATCTTAACATTACTGATGTGGCATTTTGTTTTCAGTAATTGATATTAATTTTCAGGTTGCACTTCTGGTTTTAATGTGAGAAGATCTTGGAGAACTGCATTAAAAGATCCACAGAAATGGTAAGGTATTGTTTAGTTTCCATTTGTTTTATATTCAAAATGTTTTACATGCTTTAACTGCCATATACTTTCCTGGTTTCTCTTGTGCCAGATATTATCCCTACATTGCACAAAACATTGGCTGGCTGAAACAATTATTGTGGTGTTTCTGCAAGTAGCCAGGTCTGGAATCTGGTGATAATCAACATTTCTACAAATTCAAGTTGATACACTGGATCTGTATTACACATTTTAAAGTGACTACGAAAACAGTGGTCAATTATTTATAGGGAGATAGTATGCCAACAACAGATGCTTTCCATGTATAGCACAATGCTGCAGTTCCCCTGTCTTCATTGTATTCACACTGCATATAGATCTGGAGATAGCACCTTCATAATTGAAGGTTCTGTCAATGTTGCACTGCTGAGAACCCTCAAGTCTGCTTAAGATATTATGGTAAGAAAAGGGATAGCTTGTTTACCAATAACAGTATTTAAAAAAAGAAAAATCACAAGCACTGCTTCTAGCATACTGTGTCAAAAATCAGCATTTAAAGATGCTCTCTTAGATGTACAGCCAGAAGTCTCTGGAGTAAAACAGTTTTTTAAACGAGTGACTAGGCCCAAAGGCTGATGCTTAAAAAGTCATTTATATATATATATTGTGGCACTGATATTACTTTTACATTTTCAGGATCATTTTATTTAGGATGGTCATGCACTTTCACAGGTGATAAAGGGTTTACTGTATCTGATTTTTTAAAAACAGAGTATACAGGTAGTCCTTGAGTTACAACAGTTCATTTAGTGACCATTCAAAGTTACAATGGCACTGCAAAAAGTGACTTATGACCGTTTTTCACACGACCATTGCAGCATCCCCATGGTCACATGATCAAAATTCAGATCCTTGATAAGTGGTTCATGTTTATGACGGTTGCAGTGTCCTGGGGTCACGTGATCAACTTTTGCGACCTTCTGACGAGCAAAGTCAATGGGAAATCCAGATTCACTTAGCAACCATGTTACTAACTTAACAAATGCAATGATTCACTTAACAGTGGCAAGAAAAGTCATAAACTCACTTAACAAATGTTTCACTTAGAAACATAAATTTTGGGCTCAATCATGGTCGTAACTTGAGGACTACTTGCATTAGACTCCTTAGATATCTAATATAATAAGAATCTTCCTCATCTCAGATCAAGCCTAGAAAATTAAATGCATCCACGTGATCACTGCTTCTCGAGACAAAGTGTTAAGTCTGACTGTAGTGAATTTTAACAGCTATGCTCAATGACATGTATTTGTTCAATGACAAATACAAATACAGGTTTGGGGGAAAGCTACTTCAGAAACTGATGGTTCAATTCCAGGCACTTTTGAATGAAAACTGTTTGTCTGACTTCAGTTTAATTGGATATTAAAGCAGCTGTGGCTATCTTGATAACATAGCAATAGCATTTAGATTTATATACCGCTTCACAGTGCTTTACAGCTCTATCTAAGCGGTTTACAGAGTCAGCATATTGCCCCCAGTAATCTGGGTCCTCATTTTACTGACCTTGGAAGGATGGAAGGCTGAGTCACCCTTGAGCCTGGTGAGATTCGAACTGCTAAACTGCAGGCAGCCGGCAGTCAGCAGAAGTAGCCTGCAGTACTGCATTCTAACCATTACGCTACCATGGCTCTTGGTGGATGAAATCTATCTAAAAAAACAGAAGAGTTCTATTCCACTGATTCTTCTAGATAATTCAGTAATTTAACTGAACCACGATGTTTATCTAATTGGTTTCAGATAATAGCAGGCCATACATACTTTGGTAAAGAAGCCTATCTATAGAAATTCCTTTTTCTGTATCTGCTTATCTTCAGTGGACTTCCTTTTTTCAAATAATAAAATAAAAATTATGTAGGAATTTTAATTATCTATGTATAAAAAGTGTCTTTCTTTAGTGTCTTCTCAAAAGTATTAGTAGCACTAACTTTATAACATTTTCAATTCTACTTTAGGTCCTTTTAGCATTTCCAGATATTGTCAATGCTTACATTTTATTTTGCTTATAGTTTCATTTTGCTTTATAGCTTCACTATTTTAGTGTGTTTATTCTGATGAAGAGTAATTTAAAATATAAATAAATAAAAATACCCAAATTCATCTTGTTTGTGTTGTTACTCAGCTTATTGCTTTTAATTTCTCTTGGGAAATGACTGGCTTTTGGCCTAACTAAAATGTCTAAAGTTCATGATATAATAAATACTGTGGTCTGAAAAAAATGCAATAATAATGACAATCTCATAATTGTAGGCTGCTTCATCACTAAGGTCCTGCACATAATGTGGTTTAATATTAACTTTGTGACTACATTCTGTGTTTCAAGTTTTTTCTTATGTACCATGAAAATTAAAACATATTAAGTTCATGGTATTTTGCTGAGATAGAATTAACTCTGGAATAAAGACAAGGTCAACAAAGACTCTTTCCATAGGCAATGTCTACATTTATTTATTTATTTATTTTGAATAGGTGTTTTTGTCTGTACACTCTTCTATCTTCTTCCTAATACATGCACCAATTTCCGAGAGTAAACTGCCCTCAAGATCATCTGGTGACTACACACATAAAACCATCCATGCCACTTTCTTACCAACGTTAGAAAAACAATTTGCCATGCCTTCATCAAAAATGCACTTCCATTTACTACTATAGCCATATACTCTTTGTACCCCTTGGTGCTCTCCCATCCAAATACTAATCAGATCCAATTTGCAGTAGAAAAAATATGAAGACTTATTACTTTCTTGACATGTTTTTGTTAATACTATTTGCCTTTTTAGCAGCATTATTATAACATTAGCTCTTAATCAGCTTGTGGTCTACTAATACAAAGATAGGGAATCTTTAGTTCATAGTCATAGGCATTAAAAAGGATCCAGTTAATCTACTATTTCAAGAATCCTTTGCCTCATCATCTTCTGAAATATGTTCTCTCAAAAGCAAAGATGCTTTCCTGAACTCTATACAGAATGGGTGATCTTCTATCAGTTTAATAACTGATCACAAAATGCTGTTCTATGCTCTATGGAAAAAAACTATCTATGTAATCATTTTTGTATGACCAACTTTTCTGATTATCTCTGTTGCTTGAAAAAAGCTATAATGGCAAAGTGCTAAACTTTGAGACCCTTTTTCTTAAATTGGGCTCAAGGGATCAGGTGGGATTGCTGCTGCTGGACCAGCCTCCCTGCTTCGTGGCAGCTTCCCTACCTCGGCTCCAGGACCTCATCGCACGGCTGGCAGTGGAATTCCCCAGGCTTATAGTTCTGGGAGATTTCAACCTGCCCTCCCTGGGGTCGGGGTGGGAGATAGCCTGAGATTTCATGGGAGGCTTTGTGCTATCCTGGTTCACTTCTTTCCTCTGCGGCCACTCTCAGTCAGTGTTGATAGGAGGGGAGAGATCCAGCCCTCGCCCACTGCTTTGCGGGGTTCCGCATGGCTCGGTATTCTCTCTGCTTGGTACTTTCTCCGCTCCTGTTCAACATTTATATAAAGCCACTGGGTGAGATCATCCGTCACCATGGACTGAGGTATCACCAATATGCTGATGATACTCAGCTGTATTTCTCAGCCTGTGATGAGTTAAGTATTGCTGTGTCCTCCCTCTCGCAGTGCCTGGAGGCTGTTAGGGGCTGGATGGGGAGCAACAGGTTGAAACTAAATCCTGGCAAGACCGAGTGGCTCTGGGTTTGGGGTTCATTGGCTTAGGGAGAATTGCCATCTTTGGTCTTGGATGGGGTGGCACTACCCCAAACAGACCCTGTGCGTAATCTAGGGGTTCTCCTGGATTTACGACTTCTGCTTGAAGAGCAGGTGGCGGTTGTGGCCAGGAGGGCGTTTGCGCAACTGTGAGTTGTGTGCCAGTTATGCCCTTTCCTGGACCAACAATCCCTATTCACAATCACTCATGCCCTAGTCACTTCCCGTCTTGACTATTGCAACACGCTCTACATGGGGCTGCTCTTGAAGAGCATCCGGAAGCTCCAGTTGGATGCAAAATGCAGCGGCCCGCATGGTTTTGTGCAGACCCCCGGTGTGCACATGTATCACCTCTCCTGCGGTAGCTGCATTGGCTGCCGATTTGCTTCCGGGTGCAATACAAGCTACTAGTTGTCACCTGTAAAGCCCTTCATGGCTTGGGACCAAGTTATCTGAGGGACCGTCTCTTGCCAGTCACATCTACCCGACCCATCAGAGCAGGGAGGCAGGGAATGCTGCGGGTCCCATTCCCGAGGGAGATACACCTGGTGGGAACCAGAAGAAGGGCCTTCTCCATGGTAGCTCCCTCTCTCTGGAACATCTTTCCCCCAGAGATTAGAACAGCCCCCACTCTAGTATGCTTCCAGAAGGCGCTGAAGACCTGATTCTGTCAGCAGGCCTGGGGAACCCAGAGTGGAATGGAGCCCATTAAATGACTCATGTGATCTGCTGTCGCTGGGGTAGAGGGTGGGGGTGGGGTATGATTTTTATTATATTATACTATATTTATCTGATTCTTTTTATTAGTTTTATTGTTTTAAATGTGGTTTTATATTCTGTAAGCTGCCTTGAGTCATCATGGGCGAATACACGGCTATATAAATTCAATAAATAAATAAATAAACAGAAGCAGAAGATTTGCAATTGGTTAATATTTTCCCTAAAAGTAGTTACTCCAGAGAAATATTCAGTATTTCAATTCAATTTACGATATTCCCAAATCTAAATATCTTCTGAAATGGTTCAAGATCAAAATTTCAACCCCTGTTTTTCTCTTAGGAGTTATAATTGTACCTGACATGGCATCATCATCTACAACCTCTTAGAAAAATAACTGTAGTGCAAACTGCACAAAACACATTTAAAACCACAACTATATAATGTTTCATCCTAAACATACTTCCCTGGAATTTAGGCTGTACAAAAATTGTTCTTTGGGGGAAAATTAAAATTATTTGGGGTGGGGGTAGAAGTGCTCATAAATGTCTCCTCTCCTATCGTTGCTGGAGAGTGAATAATATCTGTAACAGGAATAATGACATGATTTTGACATATTTCACAAGACGAAGACATTTTTATGCAGTCCTCTAGAAATGCATTGTCTATCCCATGGTCATGTCCTCAGTATTTGGTTTTCTATTTACTTTCCTAATTCACAATCAGAATTCAATATGAAGGGTACTTCTAGACACCCAGGCCATTCACCCTAAGTAACTCTTTTCTTCCTCAGAATTAGTTAAGAAAGATTACAGAGGTCACCAAGTCCACTCCCTTGCATGATGTATGTTCCATTAGAGCTTCTCTAACAGATGGTCATCCAGTCTCTGTTTGAAAACCTCTAATGAAAGATAAGTTACCACATCATTTTGCAGCTGGTTCCATCAGCTAACAGTCACACAGGTCAGGGAGTTCTTCCCGTTATTTATTTGCATTATTATATCTTAACTAAATATATTTATGGTTCATATTTTTAATAGGCTAAACATACACAATTCCTTTAAACTGTACCTCATATTGCTTAGTTTCCAGACTCTAAGCTATTGGTAGCTCTACTCTGGGCTTGACTTATTTTCAATTGTGGTGTCAAGAACTAGATATAGTTCTCCAAATGGAATATGACTAGGATAAAATGGAAAGGAATAATTGCTTCTTGTGATGTAGACTCTATGGTTTTGTTAATGTAACTCAGATAACATTTAGCTTTTTAGCAGTTGCATTACACTGTTCACTCATGCTTAAGTTATGATGAGCAAGGTCATCAGATGTTTTTCACATGCACTATTGCCGAGCTATTGCCTATACTCAAGCCTGACATTTTCCCTACTAGATGCAGGACAGATAATTTTCTTCCTCTTAAATTCTATCCTATTTATTTAAACCTGCTACTTCACATTATACTCTCTCCCCTATTTAATATCTATATAAAACCACTGGATGTTGTCATTCATCAGTTTGGAATCAAGTATTTCCGGTATATTGATGATAACTAGTTGTACATCTTGACACCAGATTGACTGGGTGATACGAAGTTCTAGCCCAGCGTTTGGAGGCTGTGTGGGTCTGGATGGAGAAAAACAGACTTAGGCTCAATCCTGACAAGCCTAGTGGCTGTCCATTTGGGGCAATCATATAAAAAGATATTCCAATATTAATTCTCAGTGGAATGGCTCTTGAACATTTGAGACTTGTATGCAAGTCCCTCTTGATGAACAAGTGGCAGCTATGGACAAGAATGTTCTTTTGCATAGGTAAATTTGGTTACCAGCTGAACACTTTCCTGGACTTGGAGGTTTTCATACAGTTATCTACAGTAGTGGCCAAAATTGTGGAAACCTTTTGGGAAAAGTGTATTTTCTAAAGCTAGTTAATAACACCACTTTTTTGGCAGTAGTACCATAAAATTATATATCAATAGAAAGATAATTTAATCAAGAATGTAATGCAATAACTTTTATGAAGGATTTGCTATTAGAATAGCAATTACAGTATAAAGAAGAAAAGTAAAACATGTAGAAAAAAATGAGATATTCAAAAATGATCACCATAGAAAAAAATGAGATATATAAGAAAAACAAGTTAATACTTAGTGGGTAACCTTTAGCATGAATTATCTTCCCATGGAATGAACCAAGTCTTTTAGTTCTGCAGCTGTTATAATGTGAGACCAAGATTGACTGATTGCTTCTATTAACTGAGATTTATTGCTGGGTCGTTTCTTTAATCGTCTCAATAGATTTTCAATTGAGTTAAGGTCTGGGCTATTCCCAGGCCATTCCAGCAGTGGAATATGATTATCTTGAAACTCCCCCCAAAAAAGTGGTGTTATTAGCCATCAAACCTCAAAAATACACTTTTCCCAAAAGGTTTCCACAATTTTGGCCACTACTGTATGTACTGGGCAACTCTCAATTACATTACTGTAATGGGCTTTACGTACGGTTGCCCTTGGAGACTATCTGGAAGCTACAGCTGGCCCAGAATGCAATGAGGCAGGCAGTGATAGGATCAATGTGTTATGCTTACATTAACTCCACAAGCTCTGCATGTTGCCCTGATTACTGGTTCGCTTCCAGGTACAATTAATCTTTAATGGCATAGCGTCCATTATCTGAGGGACCTGCTTATCTCCATTTGTTTCTGCCTATCTAATGTGATCATGCCGGGTGGGTGCCCTCTGGGCCCATGTCATCTTGCGGGACCCAGGAAGCATGTTTTCTCAGTTGTGGTGCCTGCCCTCTGAAATGACATTTTTCTGAAGATATTCCATAAACTATTCATCACCTTGTAATTCTCCTAGGTGCCATGTTACGGTTGTTGTGTAGCCCCTTTTAGATTAGTTTAGGTTAGTTTATTTTGCTTAAGATTGTGTATTTGCATTTCTGGTTGGCCCTGTTGGTTTTTATGCAGGTAGTCTTTGACTTAGAACCACAATTGGAATCAGAAATCTAGTTGTAAGTCATTGCGGTCATAGGTTTTTCTACATTTTTCACAGTGGTTATTTCATAAATCACCACAGTTATTAAGTGAATCACTATGGCCATTAAATAAGCAATGCAGTTGTTAAGCCGAGCTATTTTTCCAGATCGGTGTTTTTTGCTGGAAGCCAGCAGAAACCATTGGAACCTACAATATCACAAATCATAGTCACATTACAACAGATCATAAAACTGCTCAGAGTTACCGCATAGTAAATGGACAGCTAATAAATTAAATAAATAAATAAATATCCAAATCAGCTGCAAAGTGCCCAAAATGTGGTTATGTGATCATTTGGGGGGGGGATATTTAACGATGGCTTTATGGGCTGTAGACAGTGGTGGGTTGCCCCTGGTTCGCGCCAGTTCTATAGAACTGGTAGTAAAACTGGCGGGAGGCCCCGCCCACTGACCCTGATGTCATGAAAATGCTTCTGCGCATGTGCAGAAGAGTGCACTCGTGCACGAGCGAAGCAAGTGTGCATGCGTGGCCCAATTGCGAACCGGTAGTAAAGGTAAAGAACCCATCCCTGGCTGTAGACCAACCATTTTGAAGTGGCTGTAACTTTGACCAGTTGTAGAACAATCAGTTGTAAGTCAAGAACTATCCATATTCTCATTTCCTCTTTTATTTGTAACTGGCCAGAATCAATAAGGAATTAGATATCTCCGAAGTCTGTTATGAGGAACATATGTTTGTTGAACAAAAGAAAAAAGTGCAAGGGTGTATTTTGAATGATTAAAAAATCATAGAACAAATATGGATGAAAAAGTGAATGAATTGAGAAGAAAGGGAAGACTGAGAAAGTCATGGTTGAATGGAGTTGCTGAAAAACCCCAAACCAGAAAATCCAGTAGGCAAAAGGCAAAGTCTGGAGCAATGCATGGATGGGGTGGTTTGCAAAGATAGAAGGAAATGGGAAGATATAATAATAAGTGTTAAAATAAACTTTTTTCTTTTTTTTATCCATGCCTTTAATTTCTTTCTCTTACTGATTTTTTCTGCTCTTCTTAAAACTGCTTACCTAAAAAGACACTATGCATATATGGGAACCCTCTTTATGGTTCTTCTTATGTTCACTGACAGAGCAATTACATGTGGAAAGGAACTGCTACTGCTCAGTAGACGTTTGTGTGAAACAAACTTAATGTTTGTTGTGTGAAATCAACTTAATGTTTTTGACTATCAAGTACTAAATAATTTAAAATATTCTTTTAAATTTGTAGAGATGCATCCAATAGATGTGCTTTATCCCCAAGCATGTTGTTAAAAACGTTCCATTTTGCAAAAACTTTATCTATTAAAATATCTCTCCTCAAGAAGCCTTCCCTGGACCCGGCAGTATTGGCTAATTATCGTCCAGTCTCCAACCTTCGCTTTGTGGCGAAGGTTGTTGAGAGCGTGGTTGCGCAACAGCTTCCCCAGTACCTGGATGAAACGACGTATCTAGATCCATTCCAGTCGGGCTTCAGGCCTGGGTACAGCACGGAAACGGCATTGGTCGCGTTGGTGGATGATCTCTGGAGGGCTCGGGACAGGGGGTGCTCCTCTATCCTGGTCCTGTTAGATCTCTCAGCGGCTTTTGATACCATCGACCATGGTATCATGTTGCACCGGTTGGAAGAGTTGGGGGTGGGAGGCACCGTACTACGGTGGTTCTCCTCCTTTATCTCTGACCGGTCGCAGTCTGTGTTGACAGAGGGGCAGAGGTCGACCCCGAGGCCCCTTATATGTGGGGTGCCACAAGGATTGGTCCTCTCGCCCCTTTTGTTCAACATTTATGTAAAGCTGCTGGGCGAGATCCGTGGTTTCGGGGTGGAGTACCACCAGTACGCTGACGACATCCAGCTGTACATCTCCACCCCAGACCACCCCAATGATGTCCTTGAAGTGATGTCCCGGTGCCTGGAGGCCGTACGGATCTGGATGGGGAGAAACAGGCTCAGGCTCAACCCATCCAAGACCGAGTGGCTGTGGTTTCTGACGTCCCAATATAGTCAGCTGGTCCCATCGCTGACTATTGGGGGCGGATCATTGGCCCCCACGGAAAGGGCTCACAACTTGGGTGTCCTCCTGGATTCACGGCTGTCTTTAGAAGAGCACTTGATGGCTGTGACCGGAAGAATTTTTCATCAGGTTCGCCTGATCCGCCAGTTGCGTCCCTTTCTAGATCGGGACTCCCTACGCACGGTCACTCATGCCCTCGTCACCTCCCGTCTGGACTATTGTAACGCTCTCTACATGGGGCTCCCCTTGAGGAGCACTCGGAGGCTCCAACTGGGGCAGAGTGCGGCCGCGCAGGTGGTAATGGGAGCAACATGGCGCTCCCATGTAACACCTCTCCTGCGCGAGCTGCACTGGCTCCCGGTGGTCTTCCGAGTGCGCTTCAAGGTCTTGGTTATCACCTTTAGAGCGCTCCATGGCTTAGGACCTGGTTATTTACGGGACCGCCTGCTACCAACAATAGCCTCCCACCGACCAGTACACTCCCATAGAGAGGGGCTCCTCTGGGTGCCGTCGGCCAAATAATGTCGACTGGCGGCCCCCGGGGGAGAGCCTTCTCTGTGGGGGCACCTACTATCTGGAATGAGCTCTCCCCGGAGATACGGAGGATCCCAGATCTGCGTATCTTCCGTCGCGCACTCAAGACGTTCTTATTTCATCAAGCTGGCCTGACCTAAGTTTTTTTCCCCTTTTTAAATGGAAATTTTAAATTTGATTTTAAATTATTGGGGCTTTAAATTTTCAGCCAAATTATTGAATTTGTTTTACTTTATTTTAAATTTTGTATTTATGTTTTATTCTATGGCTGTTCACCGCCCTGAGTCCTTCGGGAGTAGGGTGGTATACAAATTGAAATAATAAATAAATGAAATAAAAATAAAATAAAACAGCGGTCTCCAACCATTCCAGCTTTGTTGACTGGTGGGGGCAGCATGGGGGGGGGAAGGGGATGGTTCCGCGCATGCGCCATTCATGCAAATGGTGTCTATGTGCTTATGTATATGTAATTTTTATTTTTATTTACATGATAGCATATGACATGAAGAACCAGCTTTAAAAATTCATGTTAAATAATTATTCTTCAATATATCTCTTCCTTCTTCAGGATATATCATTGTTTTTATGTCAAGCTCAGCTCTTAGAGCCTTGCATGGACACATCCATACAGGGTGGTTTCTTTTTTCTTTTTCTTTTTCTTTTTCCATGACAGAAAGCGATTTGCCATTGCCTTCTTCTAGCCAGCAGCTCTGGAAAACTTCCACACATCATTTAATCCTATAGCCTACTTTTTAAACAAAAACAAATTCTTTACTTCCTGTTAAAAGTTTAGTTATAAATGAAAAACACCAAGGGAGATTTTTAAAAATCTGAAAGTATTTGATCATTTCATATCATGCTGAGAAACAAATCTCAGTGATAATATGACCACCAGTGAACTCCCCCAACTCAAGCTCAAATATGCCAGTGCTAAAATACTTATACTTACTGTGCCGCCGGTTTAATTAAAGAAAAACAAAAGTGCACGTAGTTTGCCAAAAGCAGGAAAGCATTTCAGTCAACTGTGTTTTCCTTTAGTAACAAGATCATGAACAAGTGAAGCATGCAACTTTTTCAACGATTGCTCTGTGTTAGATCAATATGTTTTAACATACTGGAAATCTGGAAGCCAAGCTCTTATTCCCATTATTAGCTGAATAAGAAAGGAAGAAAGCATAATCAAATGTCCTTTGACTCTCTAATCCAAATCAGAATCAAGAAGTGGAAAAGCAACCCAAATCTAATGTGAAAGTGTGTGCATGTGTGCGTGCATGACCATGCATTTCATTCAAAGAAAATAACAATGCTGTGAAGGCAAGGCTAACCAATGTATCTTTAAGACAGATAGTCTCCTCTCAGGAAGACGACAAGCTAATTATAGTGTTCCTTTGAGAGGCAACTCACACATGTAAACTATTATGCAAAATATAAGTGTTTTTTTTTTTCCTTCAAGAATGCTCAAGTTCATTAGACATGGTTTTCTCAATGTAGAAAATCAGGCCAGAAATGAAAATAAACAGCTTCTAGTATATGCAACATAATTCCCCTAGCATTTATGGAAATACAGTAAAAAGAGTCCTACAAAAATGTGACTTGACATTTCATGCTTTCCCCCCTTAATCTCAGGTTCAGCATTTGCCTATTTGTACTATATTGTTTCCAATTTAACAGTACTTCAGTGAACGAGGATGGCTGTAGCAGTAATAACTATTTGTTATTGGTGAATATTTTGATCTAATTTAATCCAACAATTAGCAGATACCGATGAAAACTGAACTCATGTTTACAGTACATATTACATTTACTAACCTACTCTGGCAAAGGATGTCAGCAATACAGCATCCCAGAAAGACCCTTCCCCAGGTTTTTCAATTCCCTGTACTCTTTCTCTAATTATTGCCTGCTGGACAGTTTATGCCAAAGATGTTCAGTTGATTGCCCAGTTACATATGCAAATGCATTTCAATTCTGCTGCAAGCTCAGGTGAAGTTACAGCAAACTATCCATGTAAAATAGCTGTAGTAGAAATGCACTTCAGTTCAGTATATTCTTACGAAGCCTAGGGAGAATATTTTGACTGGAAGCACACAAAGGCTTTAGCTGGTATCCTTTTATTCTAAGCTGCCAATCGGCAAGCTTTTATCTTTGTCTTTAATATTCTGTCATCTTCCTCTGCTGTTGAAGACGGGTGCTCAGCCCACAAGGATGGTGATGTAAAACCAGCAAGCAAACCCAAATATCTCTGGCAAAGCACTATTCACCAAATGACAGGAATGGCACACTTGCTGTTCAGGATGCTTTTGGTGAAAGAATCGCATCCAAAAGGAAATAACAGTCATCTTACCAAATTTATTTTCAGCTTCAGTTGGGAAAGGGTTCAATGTAATGCTACTTCGGATACAGAATTTGTTACTTTAATCCCAATGTGGGAAACATTTGCTTGCAATCACTCTTAAATGCCTTAACTGCATTGAACTGAAGATTTATTAAACTTTGCCATTTTGAGAATGTAGAGAAGAGCCATCATTCATCCACAAAACATAAAACCTTATTTTACATGTAAATCTGCAGCACCGATTGTAGGTATATTAGTAGAGTAAGCTAGAGCCAGACAGCTGTTCCTTTTGCTTGTTTCCTTCTTTTGCGTATTGTTGCTTAACGTGCTGCAGAGGACACATATTACTAGCAGAGGTCTGGGCTTTGTGCAATTTGGAGAGTGACCCTTCAGAAAGAGAAAGATACAAATAGTCTGGGACAGGATTTCCTTTTGCTTATCATCATTGCTCCCAACATCTCCAGTATCTCTCTTGCCACTCCAACACTATTTCTTCCAAAAGAGAGTACAGGTAGTCCTCAATTTACGACCACAATTAAGCCCAAAATTTATATTGTTAAGAGAGAAATTTGTTAATTGAGTCTTGCCCCACTTTACAATTTTTCTTGCCACATTTGTTAAGCGAATCACTGCAGTTATTAAATTAGTAACATGGATGTTAAGTGAATCTGGTTTCTCCATTGACTTTGCTTGTCAGAAAGTTGCAGAAGGTGATCTCAGGGCATGATCCCAGGTCACTGCAACAGTTATAAATGTGAATCAGTTGTCAAGTATCCAAATGTAAAACATGCTGCAACGGTCTAAAGTGTGAAAAATGGTCATGAGTAACTTTTTTCAGTGCCATTGTAACTTTGAACGGTCACTAAACAAACTGTTGTAAATTGAGGACTACCTGTATAAGAAATGTAGGAGATCTTCTGTGCTCTGAACTTTTTTAGACAATATATTTGTTCCCAATTCTTCATGTACTCCTTGTGTACTGCTGTTCTCAGATAATCTATGTTTCATCCATCCAAATATTATTATAATGTTGTGGTTAGGAATTGTTCCTCCCAATTTGCCAACCATAGCTTGGTAATTCCTAACCAAAGTCGGTTTGTTTGTACAGTGTGTGTGAGAGACACTGTGTGCATGTGTATAAAAAACCCCAATCCTTTCTTGCCCTTAAAGGTGGCATGTGTCTTCTTCAATCTTGTGTCCTCTATCACAAGCCTGGAGATTGAGGGTTCTGTGCAGGATCTTAGCTGTTCCTAGCACTACGTTCTTCTGGACAGAGAGCTATGTTCCTGGGATCTGTTGGAGCCACTCTCCCAGTTTAGGAGTCACAGCCCAAGTGCTTCTCTCACCCCTGGGACTACTTTGTTCTTTATTTTACACATCCTTTGCCATTCAGGTCCTGGTATTTCTCCAGCTTTACATATTCCTTCTTCCCGATATTGATATATTGCATCACTATATCAACAATCAGTGTCTTCTGATCCTTGTCTACAAATATGATGTCTGGTTGATTGGCCAATATCTGCCTGTACATCTGGACGTCCCACAGGATCTTAGCACTCTTATTCTCCATGAGCTGTGGAATCTCCCATCTGGACTTGGAAGGATCTACATCATACACCATGCAGATGTTTCTGTACACAATGCCAGCTATTTGCTTGTGCCATTCAATGCCTTAATTTTACATCCTATTACATGTTGGACTGTCTCAGAGGCCTCTTTGTACAGTCTGCACATTGGATCCTATCTAATATGGTTGATCTCTGCTTCTTTGGATCAGCTGCTCAGTACTTGATCTTGTACTGCTATGATCAGTGCCTCAATGCTGTTTTTTAAGTCCAGCCCTTTCCAGCCACTGGTAGAATTTCCCAATATCTCCCTGTTAATAGCAGGGTCTCATACAGGGCCTCGCCTTGCTATGGGACTTCCTCTGCTTATCTTCTTCCCATACTTGTTGCTCCTACAAGCATTCTCTTAGAAGCTCATCTTTGGGTGCCATCTTACTGATAGCAATAGCACTTAAACTTATATATACCCCTTTATAGTGCTTTACAGCTCTCTCTGTTTACAGAATCAGCATATTGCCCCCAACAACCCGGATTCTCATTTTACCAACCTTAGCTCAGAAAGATGGAAGGCTGAGTCAACCTTGAGCCATTCAGAATTGAACTCCTGTAGTGTGCAGTGAGTTAGCCTGCAGTAATGCATTCTAACCACTGTGCCAACTGCTCATGCACTGTATGATGTACTCCTGGATGCCATGGCTTTTGTCTGGGACAGTGACTTTGACACTACACTCCACCTGCCTTTTTTCCAGCAAGTGTACTGTTGCTGGGAGTTGGACTTGGGATAAAAATATCACTACATTGTTAGGAGCTTCTGTGCTGTCACATCAGCAGCCTCCATGTTCTCCTTTGGCCAGGTTACTATACTAGCAGGATATCCAATGACTGACAGGGTATATGTGTTGGTGGTATGGATCTTATTCTTCCCATTGACATGGCTCTTTAGGACCTGCTTATCCTTTGGTGGTACTTGGATGTTGCTATCTTCCTCGTCTCCTCAACATAATTCCTGTGACTGTATGTGACTGTATGTGGGATACCAAGGTACTAGTAATTAGTATGTGTCTACTATGTGATCCACTGGTAGTTCCACCCCATCAGTCTTAATTATCTTTCCTCTCTTGACTATCACCAAGGCACACTTCTCTAGTCCAAATAGCATCCCAATGTCTTCACTGTATAGCCATGTTACATGAATCAGCAAGTTGACATTTCATTCACTTTTAGCATATAGTTTCAGGTCAATCGTGTAAAAGAGAAGGTTGATGGAACTTCCACTCTTGAAGTCGTATCCTTATCCAGTTCTTGTAATTATCTGACTAAGGGGGTTCAAACCCATAGAGAACAGCAACAGGGATGTTGCATTGCCTTGGTATATGTTACACTTGAAGGCCATTGATATGAGTTTTCATTAGTTGACTTCCATTCCATTCTTGAAAAAAGAAATACCTAACCAAATGTTGTTTGTACAATGTGTGTGTGTGTGTGTGTGTGTGTGTGTATGAGACTAAAAATTAATTCTTGTATTTTCAATAAATTGTGAGAATGTATCAGTTCAATTCAAACATTGGAACCTGAAGAGTCTTTCTAATACTAAATGTGTCCTTCTTCCCTTAATTTTTCAGAAGAAAAAAAATATATATATATAGTTATTGCAACCATTGCTCTTTCAGTAAACCTCTGAGACATGAAAAAAAGTAATTAAACTGATGTGAAAAGTTTAGTTACAATCAATTACTTCCCTTCAAGATATATCAGTGTGACAATATATGTAATTTTCTGAAGTAAAATATAGCAAACTAAACTAACTAAGAGCTATTAAGAAATAGAGAGAAACAAAGTGTAAGAGAGAGTGAGCCTTACTCACAGAGTGCAGCGTGTATGAAGATGAAATTGAGATGGCAGGCCCAGGACAAACCTTTTCAAATTTGTTATACTATATCACAAGTTTGTACCCAATAACATACATAATGCACATTTTTATTTGAAACTTTTATATATATATCTTCCTATTAAATAAACCAACCATATTACCTGCAAGCAATTTACATATAGGTCCAAGTACACTTACTGTAGTCATGTCCAAATGAAGAGGTTCTAAAAAAAGGATTTTTTTAAAAAAAAGTCGTAAAGACATGAGCATGCTATAGCAAGAAGGTAAAATAGGGTAGGCCACTGCAAGCAGGTTTTTGTGGGTTTTAACTCACATGTGATGACACAGAGCTAAGGGGGGAAAAACCTGGTTTAGAGTTGAAAATGATTTAAATTTGCCAGCTGTTAATTTTTTTGAGAGATTTGCCAAGCTTAATTTGGATGTGGCATTTCAAAGTTTGCACAGCTCTAAGTTTAACTTGTTGCCATCTTAAAGAGTGTCCTGAGCAACATTCCATGCTCATTCAGCATAACTGACAGTTTGTTCCAAAGACAGCAAAAAAACAAAAACAAACAAACCTAGTTTAAAATTATCTGCCTAAAAAGGGTGAAGGTGACCTGAGAGAAATATATATATAAATGAGATGTTTTTAAAAATAATTAAGCTTTATGGCAAAATTTTACATCTCTCAAAATAATAAAAAAGAAATATCAAATCTATTAGAAGTGATGGATACTTAGCTTTGGATGAGAAAGGTTCCAGAGAACACAAATTCCAGTCTCTTGAATTTTAAAAGTAATGAACTAATTTTTGAATAATTCTTCATGCGAATACATTTACAAAAGACCTTGAACGTACAGAAAATAAAACTGTTTACAATTTCTCTCTTTGCGTGGATTTTGCTAAGAACATTTTATCACAAAAGTTATTTTAAGAAACAAGGAGTAGGCCATAAGATATCTCATCATATGATAAAAGAAAAACAAAAACAAAGAAATATCATCAGCATTTCAGCATCCATGAACCTCTTTCAAGGGAAAAACACTTCATAGTTTTTCAAAACACTTAATGCAATATCATCCTTTATACTGATAAACAAACTCGTGATTTTGACAGTGAAATTGTTTGGTTTCTTTATCATACTATTGGACCTTGATTGTTAAAGCTGTTTGTACCATTGTTTTCTTGCTTCAGGTTTTTTTTTGTAATAGTGGTGTGATGAATGCACATGATATTCTAGAAGAAACAGTACAGTCTGTGCAGAAAAATTAAGTTAGTCAATTACAAAAAGCACATCCCAGAGTGCATATGAGTTTTAGTTCAATATGCATTAAAAATGGAGCACTTTGAGACATAGGTGCAGTGGGGCACTGATGAACCTGGCTATTTAAAAATTATTTTAAGGGCAACCAAAATATAACTTGTAACTATGACACTTAACTACTTTCAACAAAGATTAGGAAATTACCTACTCTAAAGATTTCCCCCAGAAATTGAGCTGGTTTATCCTTATCAGTAGCTCTAATTAATTTATTTTTATTATGTTGATATTATCATTTTATACTTTTCCCTATGTTTTATTGTATTTATTTCAAATGGTTTTCTGAACCACTTTAAACATGTTAAAAAATAAAAAACTCATTTAAATATTAACTATATCTTAGTTGAAACTACTTTTGTAACTACCGGTAAGTATTTAAATACTTTCAGTTCTACTATTCTAAAACTGTAATTTAAAGGTGTTTTTGATGTTGTTAAATGGGTCAGAATATAAAACAGAATACTGGAACTATTACAAACTTTAGAACAGATGAAATTGATGGGAACATTTTTTTTTAAACCACAGAAATATCTTTTGTAGGAACTTTGCCTGTAAATTTCCTTTCAAAGCTAAAATGGGGTATATTGCTGTTAATGGCAAATTCCATGCAAGCTTTCCCTCTCCTCTAACTCTGCCCAAGAAAGCAGAACTGTTGGGAGATTCAGAGTGCAGCCAATCTTTTCAGAAAGCTCTACAATGAACTATAGGAATCAGCAATGAGAATAGAAAGTAATTACATGCATGCCTAGTTTATTTTCCATTTAGAACAGCAGTCTGATAGCAAATTATTAATTACTTTAATAAACCTACATGAATGAATGTACGATGAATGTACATGGAGAGGATGAAGCCTGCTAAATTCCAGACAGATAGGTCTGGTATTATTGGGCTCAGGCCTGTTGAAGTCTGATTTTTCTTTAAAAAAAAAAAGATATAGCATTTGCAAATGTCAAGTGCATGTTTGTCTTAAGCAATATGAATTTGAATACATAATGTATGTTCCAAATGAAAGAATGCTTTTAATGATAGACACAGAACTTCAACTGACCGATAAAAAGCAAGGCAGTATAGTGATACTTTAGCACTACTATGCTTTGAAGACAGGTTTATGCTCAATTCTCATCAGCCCAACTAACTTTTATAATGGGGAAGATGCTTCTCTTTTTTGATAATAAGGTCATCAAATCGTAGAATTGGAAGGGACTACATGGATCATCTATCCCATTTCTCTGAAATGTGCAGAAAAACTATTAAGCCACCCCAAGCAATGGTTGCCCAACCCCTTTTAATCCTCCCCTCCCTCCAAGATGGACTAGAGTTGTTTATAATGGGGTAGCTACTATAACAAATCATCATTATCATCAAACATAACAACTTCCATAGGTAGACTGTTTCACAGTTATACAGAATTTACAGTCACAAAGTTTTTCTATATTTAAATTAAATCTAGAAAACTACAATTTATACTCTGTATCACTGGTCCTAGTTTTCATGGGCATGGAAAATAGTCTTTCTTTCCTTCTTTCTTTCCTTCCTTCTTTCTTTCTTTTTTTCTTTTCTTTCTCTTCTTCCTTTCTTCCCTCCCTCACTTATTGCATTCACCTCCAGAGTAGCTCTTAGGACTGCAAAATTTTCTCCCTTCCTCTGAGAGCTCTCTGGGACGTCACATTCTAATAACCCAGTTGGCTGACATATGAATGAGGCTGCTGTAGCCAGGAATTCTGCTGTCTCCTGTATAAAAAGAGCCAACTTTATGATGGAAATTGGCTAAGGAGTTTCATAGCTGGGGTGGTATGGTGATATATGCTTCCATCTATTCCTTCCAGCAAATGTTCAACCTTCTTTATATGTGTTTCTGTTCACATGTGGCATGGACTCAGCTGGGCAACAACTTTTCGTCTACCTGTCTCCCTAATTGTCCTTATCATGAGTTGCTTTGTTACTGTCCTAAACATTTTTAATAAATCACTTAGAGCACTGCTTATATGGAATAGGTTCACAGTTATCACAAATAGTAAGCAAACAATAGGAATTTTAGTAAAACATTTATAATTGGCAATACTTACCATATTTTTCGGACTATAAGATGCACCAGAGTATAAGACGCACCTTAGTTTTTGGGGAGAAAAATAAGAAAAAAACTGATGGCCTCCTGGAATACCCCAAATCAGCTGTTTCCAGAGGTGAACTTTAGCAACAGGTTCGTTGGTTGTGAACTCTGCGACTTTTTTTTTCAGCCTCTGAAACCTCCCTTTAAGAGGCTTTTTTCAGCTTCTGAAACCTCCGTTTCAGAGGCGGGGCGGGGCTACATTCAGTATATAAGACGCACCCAAATTTTCACTCTCTTTTCGGGGGTGAAAAGGTGCGTCTTATATTCTGAAAAATATGGTATTTTAATGTGTGAAAGAAATGTGCAGGCTTTCAAATTCCCAAAAATTTTCATTTGGTACAGTGAGGGGAAAAAAGCAGAAAAGATCCACTGTATGATACACTACGTACAAAAAAAGAGTAATAAAGAATAGAATACCAAAATTGTGTGAGAATAATTAAATTCCATCCAATTCAAAACAGAAGTGTTGCAATGGCACAGCAGTATTGTTGCCTGTACAATTAAATTTTAAGGCAAATGGATACTGTAAATGTAACAAGCCTTCTAGAGGAAGGGCTTAGGTGTATTTTAATGAATTTGGAAAAAAAAAAGGAAGGATCTATTTAAAAAAGAACCATGAAGTTAGAGCAGGGATTAGACTGAGCATTGGTTTGGCAAGAGGTTTGAAAAACTATGTATTAGTACTGTAGCTAAAAACAGAACTTCCCTCTTCCTCTTTCTCCCCCCCTTCAAAACTTTCCTAATATATGGCAGCTGATAAAAGCATAAAAGACTCAATATCCTCCAGCCATAATTCTGCAACTGAAGAAACTAATAAAAAACATAATCATTAATTAATAGACCTTTAAACCAGATAGAAAGCTATACACATCCTTTCTCCTGGAGAATGTGTGAGAGGCTATTTCCATTCCTTCTCCAGTAGCTCTCCCTTCCTCTAGCATGGTAAGTACTGAAGACGGTATGGGAAAAAAACATGTTATTTCATCTTCTTCTATCCACTCAGCATGTAAATCTGGATTCCACATACTGAAAGTCCTTGATGAGAAAACAAATAAATAGATCTTGCAAAATTCTGATTTCATAGTCAATTTGCCACTTTGGCAACTTAAAGCTTCTTTGTACATTGGTGCATTTATAAAGCTTGTATCAAATCTTTTCCTACATTTCACTACTTTGATGCATTCCTGCTCAGGTGCCAAAATACACTGACTGAGTCAACAGTAGTAACAGCAGCAGTGGTCATAATAAGAACGGCAGCAAGTCAGAATTATTTGAGAGGATGGAGATGAATCAGTTTGAAATCCCAAACAACTGTCAGTTTGAGGATGCAGCCCAATAACTTAAAAAAAGAAAAGAAAATGTAATTTTATAAAGCTATAGCAACTGCAGTTGAAACAGTAAAAACTAATGCATGTGTACTTTGCCATGTTATTATGACAAAGTTGAACAACAAGACTGTTTTTCGGTCCAGAGTTATAACTCTGGTATGGTAGTTTATTTCCATGCAAACTTTTATCTTTTTAGCTACAATATATTACTTCTGCAGCATAAAATGGTTGATACCCAATTATTTTTAAATAAAAGAATATAATAATATTTTAATAAATTAAGTCTAACTTAAAGATAAAAATATAAAATCATTCCTGTATTCTAACTCCAGATTCTAAATTTCTCACAAATTACCTAGATTCCCCTTAACAATATATTCAGTTTTTTTTGTAAAATAAACTCTAGGTTTAAACTGCTTCAAAACATCTTCTAATGCGATGTAATCTGCAAGTTTCAGTAGCAAAATGTAGCATACCCAAATGAAGAAATAAATTTTGTTTAATTTAGTACATTAACATCCTGTAATTTAAGACAATTAAAATTCCTCATGTAGTATTTCAGTTTTTAGAAATCATCATAATAAATTGGTGTAGGATACTAATACATTTCTGCTCAAGTAAGTTAAAAATAATTTGCAACTTTCAAATAAAAAATATTATTCTAAAATGTCAACTTTTCATGCTTTCATAACCAAACTAAAATCTCCATCCTTAAAAGTTCCAAATATGTTTTGCAGTCTTTAATGATGGGAAAACAATTGACTTTTAATTAAAGAAAGAACCAAACCCTGCCAAAGTATTAGAGTGGTCAGTAACAATTTTCTAATTCTGTTCCTATTGTTTTTTAAAGAAAATATTTTTATTCTATCCCCAAAATGCAACACAATACAAATCCCAACCTATGATATCAAGATGAAATACCAGTGATCTTATACAACCTTAACTCTTCTACCTTCATATGGAAATATTAATTTAGATAAAGAAAAGCTAAAGTATGCCCATCCTTTAACAACTCCCTCAATAATTTATCAATCTGTTTAAAATGCCTAAAAGTGATTAAAAAGGGATTCATAAAAGTACAGGTAGTCCTTGACTTACAACAGTTCATTTAGTGACAGTTGAAAGTTACAATGGCACTGAAAAAAGTGACTTATGACTATTTTTCACACTTAAGACCGTCTTAAGTTTACATGCTTGACAACTAATCCATATTTATGATGGTTGCAGTATCCTGGCTCCCGGGGTCACATAATCCCCTTTTGCAACCTTCTGACAAGCAAAGTCAATGAGGAAGCCGGATTCACTTAACAATCATGTTACTAATTTAACAACTGCAGTGATTCACTTAACAAATGCAGCAAGAAAATGGGACAAAATTCACTTAACAAATTTCTCAATTAGCAACATAAATTCTGGGCTCAATTGTGGTTGTAAATTGAGGGCTACCTGTGTATATTAATCTAGGAGTAATATTCGTCTCCATGGGAAATACATGGGCATTTTCATGGGCATTTATTTATAAATTGTTTATATGAATGTCAGCGGTTTCACATGGTAATGATGTTTACCATAATTTTCCTTAGAAAATATAGATTCAGCTGAAATATATAATGTCCAATTTGCAATGCCGATCAATAACACCATGGCTGACACTGGTTTTTATCCTACCACTACAAATATTGATATTAATTTCAGAACTCTCGCTGATTTTAAAGAAAACTAGTAAAAAAATCAAGCACTTCCTTCAAGATATGAAACCTTCCCCATCTTAATATTAGTTGTATATTTATAAAGTACTGTATTTTTCAGAGTATAAGACACACCGTAGTATAAGAAGCACCTTAATTTTGGGGGAGGAAAATAAGAAAAAAGCTGATTGGTGGGTGGATTGGCCTCCTGGAATACCCCCAATCAGCTGTTCTCAGAGGTGAATTTTAGCAACAGGTTTGTTGATTGTGAGCTCTGCGCCTTGCTTTTTTTTCTGCCTCTGAAACTTCTGAAACTCTGTTTTAGAAAAAACTTTTTTTTCTGCCTCTGAAAGCCTCTGAAACAGAGCTTCAGAAAAGAAGCTTTTTCTGAAGCTCTGTTTGGAGGCTTTTTTTCTGAAGCTTCATTTCTGAGGCTTTTCTCAGCCTTTGAAACCACCGTTTGAGAGGCTGGGTGGGGCTACATTCGGAGTATAAGACGCACCCAGATTTTCACCCTCTTTTTTTGGGGAAAAAGGTAGGTCTTATACTCTGAAAAATACGGTAATGTACAACCTGCTCTTCTAGTAATTCTCTATCATTCTGAGTAAGTTAAAAATGAAAAACATACAATATATATCTATAGATGTAATTAAAGTATGTGAAAAAGCAACACAAAATAATAGATTAAAAACCATTAAACAAGACAAACCACAAGTAATTTCTCTTAAGATTCTCTTAAATTTCCTGCTGCAAATTATGTGATAGATAGTAAAACAGTCTTCCACAAAAAGATGCAATAACTATCTTATCCTCTTACATGACTGCTTTTTATTATATTGCGCCCATCTCCTTTATTATATAGCTGCCCTCTCCTTCCATCAACCAGAAGATGATCAGTGGCCTTGAAACCTGCCAGAAGGCAATCACTACAGCAGCTCCTCTATTAGAGGTTTGGGTGGAGGGGGTAGTTTCATCAGAGTATTCTTGCTCTTCACTTGGACTCATAGGACTTGAATATCTACTCTGATTCTCAGAGTTGCTCTACCAGTTCTGATAAAGGACTTACTCTGTGGACTGAGTCACAGATACCTAACCTATACATTATTATACCTGAGCAATTTAAATGTAAACTTTTGAGCATCATCTTATACAGGTCCTTCACTTACAATCAGTCACTTAATGTTACAATGGCCTTGGAAAAAGTGACTTAAAACCTATCCCCGAAGTTATGATCATCACATCACCTGGCTCTCATTTATGATAGTTGCAGCATCTTGTGGTTCCATGATTGTGGGTTGCAATCTTCCCAACCTCCTCTGACATGCAAAGCAGTTAGGGAAGCTGGATTTGCTTGGAATCACTGTGTAATTCACTTAACTTCCATGGCATTTCCTTAATGAACACAGTGAACCAATTAACAACCATGGTAAAGGTGGTCACAAAAACAGGTTTGGTTATGCGATGATTCACTTAATTATTGGATTGCTTAGCGACCAAAATTCTGGTTCCAACTGTGTTTATCAACCAACCAGTAATATTATTTCTGTTCGCTTTTTTTTTTTGCTTTGGAAATAATGACTATAAATATAGCTTCTTTTAAATAATTTTAATAGCAGAATATGTTAAAAAAACCTATTTTAAATATATATATATATGATGTAATGCATTTCTCTAATGGGCTGTGAAAATAACCTCCAGTCCTCAGGGAACTGGAGGAAAATGCATAGCCAGGGCAATAAATAAACAAGAGATATCTCAGCCCATAGAAGGCATGGATGTAGAGCATGTACCTCAGGAGTGACCCACCCTTGTTCTCTGGAATATGAAGGCATAGAGGAAGGTAGTTTTTATTACTGTAACTTACAATAAAGGCAATGTCAGTAAACATGGTTTTGGTTTTTTGGTTGGATTACCATGAAGAGCTGATAACTTCATCCAAACACACAAAGCCCACCTGTCAATTGTCACAAATTTCCCAGGACGACCATATTTTCAAATGTTCTGTTTCACACTAAAACTCAAGAAGCTTTCTATCACCTTCTTTTTTTTTGACTGGATCCCCTAATGCTGGAAACGAGCTGTTCACACCCAATTAATGGTAAAGTCAATATAAGTAGATCAAGACTTCCTAAAAAATATTTAATGGACACAATTTCATACAAGAATAGTTTAACACATAAGTTAATGTTAATTGACTTATGTGTCAATTAATTAATTGATAAATAATGAAATATTTTCCAAATTAACCTAATTTAGAATTTTTTTATTGTCATTATATAACATTAAATATTTCAAAGTATTTTAAAAGAGCATTTTCACAAAATATTCCTTAATTGATAAAAAAATGGGAAAATAAGCTCTCTTGTAATTTCCATTGGAAAAAAGGGGGGATTGTATAAGAGGATATTTTATAATATTTCAAAACAATGTAAAGTGATATTAAAAATGGCCTGGGAACCTTTCAATGTTATTTTTTTTTAAAATCAGGTAAGATTTTGGTAGTTAGTCAATTAGTTAATTCAACAACCTGGAAAAATACAATGACATTCAAAAACCCGGTGTATCCACTCTTGTAATTAAAATAGGTTGCTTAATGTGTTATGCTTGTAATAAACAAATAATCATGTAAAGATAACTTCATTAACAGATTTTCTCAATTACTATTAATAAGTGCTTTCAGTTTTTTATATACAGTTATCATTGCTTTTAACTTTCTTTTCCTTCAGGCCAATTTTAATGGTTCTTCTAAGTTTCTTAGTTGACTGACTGCTTGTCTTCTAAGAAATTGGCCAGTTAACCTTTTAAAAGAACCTTTAAAATGTTTCTTTTATCAGGATGTTGAAGAAGTTGGAAGAACTTTTCCATGGGATCATTTCACAATAATTTAAATGATATTACTGTTGGGATAGGATAATGTTTTTTAGATGATGATGATGATGATACTAATTTATAAACTCTGCTTTGGTTTTTATTGTTTGCTTACGTATAAATGAATTCATGAGCAAAATAAAAATATCTTCCTGCAAAATATCCACAAAAGTTAGTTTGTATTTAAATGTATAATATTGAAAGCTAATAAAATATTATTATTAAAAATAAATAAATAGAGCTGCTTCTCATCTCTGGTAATATGCCTGAACTTGATGTTCTAACGCAGATCTGAGAATCTGCATTCTTTAGGTGGGTTTTTGGCACAGGAGAGGATAGCAAAAAGAAGGCATCAATATTTACTGAGCTCCTTCCTCATTATAAATAATACGGTTTTCATATGAGACTTGGGGCAGGCTACTGCTTATTTCTCTCTCTTCTACTTTTTAGGAATATCCAGTATAATATGGAGGGTTTTTTTTTAACTCTACTGAAATAAGCATGCTTAAAACAGCCTGAGGTAGGAGGAGCTTATTCATCTCAAGAGGCCATTTCTAGTGGAAGGGCTGGGCTTCTCTCTATTCTGGAGAGAATAGACTCTGAACAGCTTTGTAGTATCAGCACTGTGAAAATACAAAGCTGCTTCTGGGGTTCCCACTTTGCCTCTACAGGGATATAAACAATACTGGGGCATAAAAGAATCAATTTGGTTAAAAAGGCAGTTAATACTGGTGGTATTTCTGGGAGCTTATAAGTGTAGCTTGGGCAATGATCAGAAGCAGCCATCACATAATAGTTATCTAGGTAGAGTCAATATGAATGCTCTTCCATAAGGACCATAGCTTGATCCCGCAGTTGGTACATTTCTTGCCTATTATTAGTTCTATTTCTATTTGACCAGCTCGCTAAGGTCTAGGTAACTTAACCAACAACAACAGGAGCCAAAAAAAAATCACTTTTCCGTCTTGGCCAGATGAAATGATAAACTGAAAAGCAGAAGAAAATAACAGAAAATCAACAATAAAGATCAACTAAAACATTCCCAAAGAAAAACAGAATGAAAGACTGAAGTTAAGATCCTTGGGACTGGTGACTGCCAAAAGTCACAGGATAACATTTTCTCGAACAATGCTCTATACATGCACAAATCTCCATATTTAGTGCACAGAAACATGTATCAGAATATTTTTAAGCTATAAACTCTTTGTCAATCTTTTGAAAGCGACTCAATCAACTATTAAAAATATTGAACTTTTAAAATCATTGTCAAGGCAATAAAAGCTTCCATATTAATGTACAGATATGTATCCCTGGGTAATTCATCAAAATGCTTAGTTGTTTTAGAACAATTTTATTGCTGTTATTCAAAAGCCATCTTTATTGTGTGCATAATGTATATAATTAAATCTATTTTCAAATTATTCCCCAGTTGAGTATTAAACTCAATTGCACTCTGCAAGTATTGCTTTCAATAATGCTTGTTTTAAATATGTGGAGTTTCTAAAACTTATTTTAGAAATCCTGAATTCCTTTCAAAAAGAGGGGTTTTTACCAGTAAATTCCAAAGGAGTATCTTAAGCTATTTTTCAACTGTCATTTTTGGCATACTTTTGTATTCAATGTTGCATTTGAAAGAGGAAACAAGCAGAGAAGTTGATTTTTCTCATCCCGTAAGCTCCTGTGTAAGTGGTTCAGCACTGACTTAGTGAGGACCAACAGTAGGAATGTGTCTTTATCCACAGGCAGCAAAAAATGTACCATCTCATCTTGGAGTAATTTATCCAATAAGATGATTTAGGGGACAGTTCAATGGCACCAGTTTTGGAAGGCCAAAGCAGAGAGAAGGAATATAAATCAAAGGTGACTGGCAGGTAAAGGATATATGCAGCAATCAGCCAAACCATGTGCACCCTGGCACAAATTCAACAAGATCATTTATAAAAATTTTAAGTCAGGAATACACAAAAGGGGGTCTGGTGCTAACTAAATCCACAGATAGATTACACGCCACTGAAATAAACACTTCCAGATGCTGGTGTACAAAAACCTTTCACAGAAAGAAATGTTTTCTTTCATAAATTTGAAGGGAGGAACCTCGGGTGAAGGGAGAGGAAAACAAGGGCTCCATACTGAGACCTGGTTTCCTACTGCTTTTACGGAACTAGTCATTTTTTTCCAAAATATAAAATGTGACACACAAAAAAACAATATGCTGAAATTCAGCCCTGACTAAGTAAACTTCAATACAACCATGTTTGGGTAGCAAAGAGAATATCTTTGAGTCTTTTATAAAGCACTTAATTTCGATGCAGCTCAACTGACAACACATGCTATATCTTACTGATGTTTGCTCTTAAGGACAACAGTGTTTCTTGAAGACTTTTACACACATACATCTCCCACATTCTATGTATAAGTGAAAAAATAATAATTATGCAAATTATATAAACAGAAACAAGGTTTTGAGGAGAGTAGAAGAATGTAAGTTGTTAAGAAAGACAGCCTAACATATCAAAGAATAAAAAGCCTCAATATTTTTGTGTAGTTTAAGATTAATACACCTTTAAATGAGACAAAGAAAATTACATTACACTGTGCTTTTTATTTTACATGTTGTTATATTTGATAAAATATATCCTCTTATATTTTATTACACTGGAGTAAAAGTGTATTATGGCACATGTACTTATTTTTAAAACGTATTTTAATCAATAATACTTTTCCGAATTCATTTCCAATCATGAATTCAATCATGACAGAAATTATGCTGAGATTTTTGAACCTCAGTTGCAGAATCTTCCCACAATGTGGGAAGAAGAGAATCAACTCATATTGGAAAAAAGACTTTCAGTCTTCCAGGTCAGGGACAGGAAAAAGTTTTTCTAACAGGGGCTGATGTCATCAGAGGAGCAATGCCCAAGTTGCCTCTTTTATTTTGTGGGGAGCAGAGAAAGGTTTTTGGAGTACAACTTATTTTTTTAAAAGGAATTTTAAAAGTGTGACACTCATTGACATGTTTCAATATGGACTTTTACCATCATGACTTGCAGGAACTATCAAAATGAAACTTGGGGAAGGCTGCACAACTTTATTAGTTGCATTAACAATATCCTTACTATCATCAGCTGTTAATATAACAGCTAATATTAACAGGGAAAATGATTTAAACCTAATAGTTCAAAAGAAATATAAGTGTGTTCAGATAAAGGAAAAGCAAGAAGATGGAACTGGCACTTTTTCAGTCCCCTTGTAAGCATTTTGCATACATTCTGTATGCATTCACATATGCATTTTATGGCTATAAAATAAGTGTTTTTTTTTTGAGGCCCAGAAGCAATTGCAGTAGGAAATGGCATCCAGTCAGCAGAGAAAACTGCCAACCCCAAAAGCAAGCAAAGGCAACAGTTTGGGTGGGAGAAAACTATTTAAGAAAAAAATAGCCAAAGCTAGAGTAAATGATACTGTGTTTCCCCGAAAATAAGACCCTGTCTTATATTTTTTTGAACCCTAAAATAAGTGCTTGGCCTTATTGCCATGAGCTCAAAAGCCCAATTGGTCTTATTATCAGGGTATGTCTTATTTGGGGGGAAACAGGGTAGTAGCTGGAGAGGATGAACTTCAATGTTAACACAATAAAAAAGATAAAAGAAGAAAAACAATTTGTTTTTCCTACATTCCTCAATATTCATGAGGCAGTCAGATTTTTTTTTCAAGTTAAAGTAGAAATATTTAATTTGTAAAATAATGTTGCATCAAGGGGGCATTAGAATACTTTTATCACAGCAATTTGCATTCTAAATTTAAATAGCAAAATTTGGAATACATCAAGAAAGGTATCAAGGCATTTCTGTTTATGGTTTTGCACTAATTACATTCTTACTCATTTATATACTTTGCTCTATATTTATTTATATACTTTGTATACAATGTCCTATAATATTTTTAAGAGAAGAAATACTATGTACCGTTATGTATTTTAAGAATACATTCAAAGCAGTTATCCATAATCCAGACACTCAGATACAAATCAGGGAAACAGTTTTTAAACATTCTATGACAATTTCAATTTTATATCAAGCAATATCAATAGATTTTACTCCATTCGCTTTTTTGAGTTTTTTAAATGCATCTAGTTGGCTTTTGTATGTAGGACTAGATCAACTACTCCTGTATTAGGAGTAGGTATACTGAACTCAAACAACATACGACAGTTTTAACTGAAAATTTTTACAGTTTATGTTATCAAAATAATTAACCAATTGTTTTTAGCAACAATAATGACTACACAAGCAATATTACATATTAAGTCCTAAACAGTGGAATTATACAAGTCCAAACATTCTATTATTATATGGTATTACTGCAGTGCAATGTACATAATGAAATGTTATATTATCAAATTATGCTAAAAAGGCATCTCAGTTACAACTCAGCTCAACTCTGCCGTATATAATTTTAAAATATGCATGAATATGTAGAAACCTCCAAACAATAGCCTTAGATAAGCTAAACAAACATGATATATAATCTAATTATTTGTCTAGTTATTTTCCTTCTCTGTAATATAGTCTTTGAGAAACCTAAAAATGTCATTTATAGGAAATTATAACTGGTATACAGATATTCTGTCTCCCACTTACTAAGTGATATTTGATATTGAGCTAATTAGAAATGCTGTTGGTGACATTATATATTCTCCAAACTCTAGCCAATGAATGAATCCCCATAGATATACTTTGGCCTTTTTGAAAAGCCAATTGTCTATTTTTTTCCCGTTTACCCAATTTAAGTACCATTTTCAAGCAATTGGTTTCAGCACCAAATCAAAACTGGCTACATCTGAAACACACCCATATTGGCACAAAAATAGCCTTTTCAGCAATATTTTGTTTCAAATAATAATGGAGGTGAATACCTAGAAAGACAGAATATTGAATTCATAAGAATCAACAATAATTGGGGATTGTTATTTTTGAAAAACCTGGCTGCTCTTTTTTTGGTTGTAAAATTCATATAGCATTATAGACAAGATGATGGTGATGTCCTTTAAATTGCTTTCCATGGTAGCCATCTGTACATGGCAAAATGTTTGTGTGTCCTGACATACCACCTCCAACGAGCTATTTCTCAACTTTATTTAAAGGCCCATTGAGGAAATAATGCAGACCATGAGTATGATTAGTTCTGCTCAAAAATAGTTATCACAGAAACAACATAGTGAGGTTTATTATGCACAGCAGCCTTTAGTTTTCCTATTTTGTTTTACCTCTTGAATTGGACAGATATGAAATTCAAACTAGGGCAAATGGTCAATAAAGAAAGCATTTGGCAAATGGAGAAACCTACATATTTCTTTTAAAATAATTTTCCTCACATAGCATCAAATTATTTCCAGTTGAGAATGCCAATTTATTTTTTTATTTTGTTAAAGACACCTGTTGACTTAATGCAATAACAGCTTCATAACCTCAAAAAAACTCATGGTTTTCCATATTTTAACGTTCAGCATAAAGCAATATTATATTTTGACTTTTATATTGTCAGCACAGGTGGGTTTATCTTAAATTACCAACATGTATGGAAGAAAGAAAGAAAGAACTGTATCTACAAATGACATAGTTGTATACTTTAAGTGAAGATACACAATAGAGCAGGGATTTCAAACTCATGGTCCACGGGCCGGATGCGTCATGTGTTGGCCATGGCCACCCCCATTTAGCAAAGAGAAAAAAAGGTCCGATATATCACATGACGATGTGAGTTTGACACCCCTGCTATAGAGTGTCAGCAAAGGGAAGAAACATAGAAACATAAACTGTAATTATGTATGCACTGAAATGATGTTACTTGCATTACTTTTAATGATTTAATTTTGCTGTATTAGCTTCCTTGATTGGCAACACAGTAAAATTTAAAAGCTAATTCTTCTGCATCAATTTTAGATAACAAATTGTTAACTGGCAAAGCAGTTAGCAAAGGCAGTGGAGACACTAATCTCTGGACATTAGTTCAAATGCAAAAAATAACAACAACATTTTGGGTAAATTCCCTATTGAAACACTCTGATTATATTTTAAAAAAATATCTCTGAGTGCAGAGATAATGGGGAAGACTCTTGCAGTAGATCCCTTGAAACACACCTATGCTATGAGATCACCCATAGAAATACCAACCCAGAAACAAGAAGAGGGACTTCACAAGCATTGTAACATCTTTCTCAACCTTTCCCATCCCCCAAAACTGTACTCCAAAATGACTAAGACTATACATGTATTGGTGTGGACTTAAAACTTAAAGCTTAGAATTTATAAATTGGTATTCGATATCAAACTGTTAATTGCTATATTGCACATTATTCCATGATTAATTTCCTCCATACACTAAACCAGTGGAAATTGTCCTAGAGTCATCTTCTACCTTGAAACATATTGTCTGTTGTGTGACTTTTCCACAGAATACCCTGATCCTTATACATCAATCCAAGTGAGGTCTGAGAAGAGGTGCATTGTTACAACTTAACTTGTCCACTATAGGCAGCACTAGAGTCACATCCACACATCCCCTAGCTATCTGTATCAAGCTTTTCAATTCTGTCCAGTCAAGAAAGTTAGGTTCCATTGAATTCAACTTAATGTAGCAGTCCTCAACCCCCAGTCCGTGGCCCATTACTGGGCTGCAGCCCAATGGGACCCGGACATGCAAGTGGCAGGTGAGGAAGTGCACGAAGCTCCATTTGTGTAAGCAGCTATCCTCTCTCCCCCCACTCCACCCCCATCGTTCCATGGAGTTGGAAAGATTGGGGACCACTGACTTAATGGATCTATAATAGGTTAGATCCTTTTAGGATTTGGGGCAAGAACTGACAGAGAAAGTTTTTATCACTCTGTCTAGCATGCAATTCTATAATATATATAAAATAAATATTAGAATAGGTTATCTTAGATAATGAGCCAAAATGTTTTAAAAATAAACGGGGGGGGGGGGTGTCAAAAGAGGTGCACACATCACATAGCAATCTTTGTTCCCTCAGTATTTTTTAGCTACTTTCCTCTTCCTTTTCCCTAGAAGCTACAAGTTTAAGAGCCGCGGCGGTGCAGTGGTTAGAATGCAGTACTGCAGGCTGCGTCTGCTGATCACCAGTTGCCAGCAGTTTGGCAGTTCAGATCTCACTGGCTCAATCTTTCATCCTTCCGAGGTTGGTAAAATGAGGACCCAGATTGTGGGGGGCAATATGCTGACTCTGTAAACTGCTTAGAGAGGGCTGTAAAGCACTGTGAAGCTGTATATAAGTCTAAGTGCTATTGTTATTGCTACTACCCCAATTTTGCACAAAAGATCTCCCCTTTATATAATGTAATATTATTGGATAAAGTCATTTTATCTAAGAAATACATTTCAAGTTTCTGAATATGGCATATTTATTATTTATTTAAATACTGAAGTCCCAATTTTCCAATAATGTGTGTATGTTGAAAAGATTAAATCTTGGTCTAGATTAGAGTCCCTCTCCTAGCAGTTACCTAGGTGCTGCTGCTACCTACCTGCTGCTCATAAACAAATTAAGATTTTTTTTATAATCCCTTCCCTCAATAGCCACCTTTGTTATTTCCTAATAGGATTGTATAGAGTATTTTTAAAAAGTGTGATTCACATTACTGTTGGTAAAGCATCTCTCCTCAACATAACTGAAATCCAGTGTAGTATAGTGTTCTGGTGTTGCACTAGCAGTGGTACCCATTTACCCCCATTAATAGGAATTCACTGGGAGCCTTTGGATCAGCCACCAGCCCAACCTAGGGACAAACATTTGTTCCTTAAATATGAATTAATACGTACTATTATTTGATATTTATTTGTTATATTTATATCCCATCTTTCCTTTAGGAGCCCCAGATTGATTCACAAAATAACACTGTTACAAGATCTAAAACGATGCTTTCATTTTCACTGTTTATTTATTTAATTTATATCCCTTTTTAATTTTTTTGTTAAATAACTCAATGGGGTGAATATACTTAATACTCCTTCTTCTTATTTTCCCCACAACAACCCTATGAGTGGGTTGGGCTGAAAGAGAGTGACTAGTTAGCTTCAAGTCATACAAGATGAGTAAAATTATAAAGATGAGTTAATAATAGTATCAGAATTGGAACAGATCAGTAAGAGACTGTAATATTGACAAACACCAGGGAAACATTTTTGGGCATTCTTCTGACACCATTCTTAGAGCCTTTATAAATGGAAATGCTTTGAATATTTAAAAAGAAATAGATAATTTTAAATACAACTTTATACTTATGTGGAACTAAGATACTTTTTCAATTATATGTAAAGATACTTCTTTAAGTACATTATCATCCTGTAAATGGTTTATGAAGTCTAAGTCATTAAGAACCTATTAAATTGTATGACTTAAGGAATAAATCTTCGTTAGAAGATTGACCAATCCAGTAATTTTAGAATATTTAAACTGTTTAAAGTTGACATTTAGGAGTACTCCAAACAAAAATATTTAATCATTAAAAATATTTAAAACAAAAATTATCTTCCTTTGCCCTAAATGAAAGAAAAATATTGTTTCATTCCCCCAAAGAATTATTCCAGTTTTAAAGAAAACTAGAGTTGCCACAATTGCCCTCAACAATTCCAAGGAGTCTTCATTTGACCACTTGAAAATCAAACTTCTCTAAGATTATAAATATAGCTTCTTAAATCTTTTTTATTACATACTGTGTAAGGGGAAAGGGGTCCAATCTTGTGGCCGTAGCGTCGAATGGCCTCTCTGATGTGGGCAGGCTGGATGGCATCACTCTGGGCTTCTGCACAAGCTGCAGTACTCTGCAGCAACAACATCAACAACAACAAAGCACATTCATTGTTATTAAGATGAAAACATAATACAAGCACACATTGTGAATTAATTAACAAAATTGACCTTTGTAGAATTTGCTTATTTCTTTTGAAGAGACAATCATAGTCACACCATTCACATTGAAATAAAACCGAACTTCCATAAACAGAGCAAAAAGGAAATTTATCCTAGAAGATAAAATTTACTTATACAACAGAGGAAGAATAGGAAGAAGAATAGTATTTTCCTAGGGTGTGTGTGTGTGTGTGTTGGAAGCAACCAACATTAAAACCTTAAGTCCACAGAGAATTTAAGAGGAACCTTTGTGCCTCAACTGGGGCTTAGAATGGGATCACCAGATTGACCACTTCTGATATTACTAAAAGCCGAGCTTTTTCTTTAGGTCAAGAAAATAAAAGCATTCATTGTTTGGTATGATTAACTCTAGCAAAATTCTTTTGATTTTCCTAAAGGGTAGTCTTTTATTTCCCCTACATGCAATTTTGTAAAAATTATACTTGTGAAGCTTTCTTAGTAAGTCAAGTGATACCAGTGCTTAGATTTGCCACTTTACTCATATTATGTGATTCAGTGTGTAAAGTGGATTTGCAATGCTTTCAATGATTGCTGAAATGCCCAATGTGTGATGAGAAAATCTTTTCTAATAGTGCTAGGGATTCCTAGCTAAATGAGATCTCAAATGAGATCTCAATTTGTGCTTGCAGTAGTGCTGCCACAAAAATATATATCTCTCTCTCTCTCTCCCTCCCTCTCTCTCTCTCTCTCTGTGTGTGTGTGTGTGAGTGTTCTGACAGATGGCCTAATGTATGTTTGCATCTATAATATCACATTATATACCTATGGTGCCAAGCTAACATACATTTATTCTGCTCAAAGACTACTACCATTTTCCAGAAGAGGCTTTGCTGAGCAATATTTACTATCAGACACAGACTACTTATCTATGATTCTGGCATTTACATAGTACAGATAATCCTTGATTTACAACAGTTTGTTAACCACTGTCCAAAGTTACAACAGCAATGGAAAAAGTGACTTATGACTGTTTTTCACACTTACGACCATTACAGCATTCCCCCAGGTCAAGCGATCAAAATTCACTTGGCAACTAACTCTTATTTATGATGATGGAAGTGCCCCTGGGTCATGCATTCATCTTTTATGACCTTCTGACAAGCAAAGTCAAATGGGAAGACAGATTCTCTTAACAACCATATTAGAAACTTAACTGCAATGATTTACTTAAAAATTGTTGCAAGAAAGGTTGTACAATGGGGCAAAATTCACTTAACTGTCTCGCTTAGCAACATAAATTTTGGGTTCAATTTTTGACATAAGTCAAGGACTACCTGTATTTCAATTTCAATCAACATTTTTCTCAGGCTAGAAATTTTGAGAAATCATTTCTAACAATCCAAAACTTATTTCATTTATTAATCTTATTTATTTTATTTATCCGTTCATGTATTATTTTGTTATTATTTTAAATCTTAATTTAGGCTAATTTTACATTTGAATGTAAAATTAGTCTAAGTTGAGATTTAAAATAATAACAATACATGAAGGGGTAAATTTGAATGACTAGAAGTTTTTTAATGGATTTGGAAAAATATAATCTATCCAAAATGAATCTTCGTGGAAAAATTATTCCAAAATTGCAGTATAATAAGGAAATTGATCTCATTGGAGCATAGTCACAAGATCACCTAAAATGGCTGTCAGATCTCATATAAACAAATCGTAACTTCCAAAGCAACTTAAATTTCCATATACATTCCATTCCAATTTCCATTTGGCAGCATAAAAATGAAACGTGCTGGGGATTAGTTGATTGATTGGTTTTTAATCAAATGCCAACAGCTTTGGGTAGCTTACAAACGGTTAGCAACAGAAAGAAGGCAAACATTAAAAGACAAGCATGATAAAGAGGAGAAGGAGAATTATAAACTTTCCATTGTCATTAGCTGAGCCTCACATAATCCTACTCTATCTATGCCTTAGTTTGATAGTTTTTCTTTATTTGATTCATATTCCACCTTTCTATTCAGACTAGATTCCCAAGGCAACTTATATCTCAAAACAATCACACACAAAGATAAAAATTATTATACTTCAATGAAACAGGAATGTGTAGCTACCTGGATCCAAAGGAGAAATATGCTTTAGAGGGGACACTGATGTCCTAGCTATACCTGTCAGTATCTCCGTAAAGGCAGAAATTGAAGGGAGGAGGTATCTGATAAGCAGGTCATCTTCAGAAGGACCTTTCCTTTAGGTCTTATGATTCAGGCAGATCCTTAAAAGTTACTCCGAAGCATCATACTGAGTGTTTGACTAGATGATCTGCAAACCTCTTCAATACTTGTTTATTAGATTTCACCTGACACTTAAGCATACTGAAAGACCTGCATACTGTACAGAAAAGCTTTTCCGGAGGACAGAATACACATTTGGAGGAGCTGAAATATTTGATTGTCTCCTTTGTTTTAACTTACTTTCTTCTTCTTTCGCTGTTTGACTTTGGAAGTATCTTGTCCAGTGCTGCCATTCCCCATAGTCCCAGACTGAATTTTCCCAAGATATTGCAGGCCTATTGATGGCAGGGTGGGTGTTGGTGGTGGAGTATTATCAGGTGAGTCTGGATTACTTTTCATACTTGCAGCCTGCCCTAAAATATGCATCTAAAAAAGATAAAATTATTCCTTCACCTATTTTCTCTGAGTACATATGCCAATCGGTTCCATGTTTTAATGGTAGAAGATGAACATGATCAGAAACTGGAGCATTCCAACAATTGCAACATTTCTTTCTGGAGCTGTTCTTTCCCAATCCTCCCTACCTCCAAAATCCAGAAGGATCCAGTAAAGATAAGTTTCTGTGCTTCATAGAGATTATACTTGATTAAGTTTCACTGCTGAATCTAAATGTATTCTAATATATATCCTAAATCATACAATTTATCCAAATCTTTCTGGTGGAAGTCTAATAGTACTCAATATATACAATTGTATTCCATAAATATATTTTCAGAAGATGTTCACTATCACTCCAACCAGGTCTTCCATTTCTAAGATAAAATGGCAACTATAAGTAAATGTAGGCATCGATAGACTCTAGGAGATTACTGTATTATAGCAAAAAATAATTATTATTTCACTATTTTTATAATATTATTATAATAATTGGAACATCTTACATCCTGTGATGATATCTTTAACACCACAAAACGTTAGCATCTGCCTATTCCAGGTCTTTGGGAAGTACTCGATAGATGGGACAAAAATGCCAAATACAGTATGAACATCTGGTTCATTATGTAATGAACCATAATTTTATTTTTGAAAAAACTCTGCTTTGGAACTATCTATATCTAGAGAAATTGCCTTAATAATTCTTAGGTCCTTGGTTAGGATCTCTATTATTACATTTTCACCAGTCTTTGACTGTAAATCTACTTACAGATTACCCATATAACAATAATAGTTTTAAAAGAAGTTGCATGGTTTGATTTTTCTTCTCAATCTATTGCAAGAAATTCCTTTGCAATAAAATAAGTGTCAGTCTTTGAGGTATATCAATTCTGAAACTAAAGTTGTGAATGCTAATATAAGTTTTATTATAAAGTTATAGTAACAGAATCTTGCAAGACTGAATGTGCTCCTCACCCCCAAACACACACACTTTATCTATTTGTGCTCCTCACCCCCAAACACACACACTTTATCTATTTGGGAACTAGAGGTCATGTCTAAGATGGTTTCTCAGGTTAAATGGCTGCAGTTTCTTCCTTCTGTTCCTCAAGACTATTTCTAGCTCTCTTTACAGTAGGCATTAGCCACATATAGCCCTGACACTTCGTATTTCTATGTACAAGTACCACAGTGGGCCCAGGAGGAAGAAATAAATGCTCACCTCTGCAAAGGAGTGATTGAATAAATGTTTTAGCATATATAGTTAGTTCCAATAGAAGAGAATATCAGCAGTTGAGGGCTGAACTGTGGAGTCCTTGATGTCTCTGAGCTTAATTGTTTGTTTGCAGACATTTCATTTCCTGACTAGGTAACATCATCAGTTAATTCCTCTCTATAGGTTCATCTATATGCAGAAAGGTATGGTGGGCGCCTTTTCAGGAAAAGTGATTTAGACCCCTTAGAGCTCCCATAAAAATTCCTATTGAAATTTAAGTCCTCGTGATGAAACATAAAGCAAATCAATAAATCATACACTATATTCTGTAAGCTCCTGGAGCACCAGGGAACTGCCAGAGGACTGGAAAAGAACTAATGTAGTTTCCATATTCAAAAAAGGAAAAAAACATAGATCCAGGAAACTACAGACCCATCAGCCTGACCTCAATACCAGGGAAGATTCTGGAAAAGATAATCAAGCAACGAATCAGCAAACACCTAGAAGCAAACAAAGTAATAACCAAAAGCCAACATGGGTTTGTCAAAAACAGATCATGCCAGACTAATCTTATTGCATTCTTTGACAAAGTGACAAAACTAGTGGACCAGAGAAATGCTGTCGATATAATTTACTTGGACTTCAGTAAGACATTTGACAAAGTAGACCATAACCTAATACTTGATAAAATAGAAAAATGTGGGTTAGACAGCATCACCACCAGATGGATTCATAACTGGCTGACCAAACACACTCAATATCTAGTCCTCAATGGAACTGCATCTACATGGAGGGAAGTATGCAGTGGGGTACACCAAAGCTCTGTTTTAGGCCCAGTACTCTTCAACATCTTCATCAATGATTTGGACGAGGGGATAGATGGGGAACTCATCAAATTTGCAGATGACACCAAGCTAGCAGAAATAGCCACACTCCGGAAGATACGCTTAAGATACAGAAGGATCTTGACAGACTTGAACATTGGGCTCTATCTAACAAAATGAAATTCAATAGTGAAAAAAGGAAGGTTCTGCATTTAGGCAAGAAAAACAAAATGCACAGGTACAGTATATGCGGTACCTTGCTCAATAGTGGTGACTGTGAGAGGGATCTTGGAGTCCTAGTGGACAATCACTTAAATATGAGCCAGCAATGTGCTGCAGCTGCCAAAAAAGCCAACACAGTTCTAGGCTGCATAAACAGAGGGATAGAATCAAGATCAAGAGAAGTGTTAATAACACTTTAAAATGCCTTGGTAAGGCCACACTTGGAATACTGCATCCAATTTTGGTTGCTATGATGTAAAAAAGATGTTGAGACTCTAGAAAGAGTGCAGCAAAGAGCAACAAAGATGATTAGGGGACTCAAGGATAAAATGTATAAAGAACGGTTGCTGGAACTGGATATGTCTAGTTTTATGAAAAGAAAGACTAGGAGTGACATGATAGCAATGTTCCGATATCTCAGGGGTTTCCATAAAGAAGAGGGAGTCAAACTATTTTCCAAAGCACCTGAGGGTAGAAGAAGAAGCAATGGGTGGAAACTAATCAAGGAGAGAAGCAACTTAGAACTAAGGAGAAATTTCCTGACAGTTAGAACAATTAATCAGTGGAACAACTTGCCTCCAGAAGTTGTAAATGCTCCCACACTGGAAGTTTTTAAGAAGAGATTAGATAACCATTTGTCTGAAGTGGTGTAGGGTTTCCTGCCTGAGCAGGAGGTTGGACTAGAAGATTTCCAAGGTCCGTTCCAACTTTGTTAAATTATTAATTATTAGCTATAAACTTTAAGGTCATATTTACCTCAGAATGGTGATGCTGAATAAAAGTAGCAGATATTGCATGACTAAAAGGGTCACCAGTTTTCGGTATCATATCCTGCTTGACCAAAAGGGCCAAGTCCACCAACTAAGGAAAAAATGACAATTTAAAAATGAACAGAAGGAAATCTTAACTTGATTGGCTATTAATAAGTATAGGATGCACTGAAAAAGGGTGAATTTTTAAAAATGTTTTGATATCAATTTAGTCCTGGAAAGTATTAGAGGTATGCGCTTTTTCTTTCTTTCTTTCTATGAGGATAGTATCATTCCATATTAATTTGCAATATGGTCATGCAAAATGTCTGCACGCCCACCATCCAGCATATGGAACAGCCAGTTTTCGGTAGTCAATTATCTAGACTAAACCATGCATGAACCTGAAGCAAGCATGTTTTCAGCAGAACTATTTCAAAGTTGAATGAACAGGAGAAAAACAAGGCCAATCAGTGGAGGTAAGGCATTTAAAAACAGGAGGTGCAATGGGCAAGGTGATTGGATATTCCATCCTTGAATTTAAGGGAGTGGCATTTGGAGGCTAAGGAGAGGTGGGGAACAAAAGTATAGGGAAGATCTTGCTAGGCTGGTTGAGTCCATTGTGGCTGCTGTCCATAATCACCATCAAATTCAAATGTAACTAAATGGTATCTTCCCCTAAAATCATCAGAAATAAAAATATTTTCTCATTACCTGTGCTACCGTCTCATATGCTAAATAAGCCAGCATTTCCATAGCACTTGCATTTGGTTTTATTTCCATGCTACTACAGTCCAACCAGTCTCGAAATTTGGAGGCTTTTTTAGCTGTATTGGAAAAAAAATAAAATTTTAAGAAATCTTCTGATTTCTACTGTTTCTTATGAAGAGTAAGACATTGTAACCTCTGATGTAAGTGATGTAACTCAGGATTCTGAGTTCACTAACAAGTAAGTATGTATGTATGTAGGTAGGTAGGTAGATAGGTAGGTATTCCCCACCTTTATTATTGTTACAAATAACTTAAGGCAGCAAACATATCTAACACATGTTCCTCCTCCTATTTTCCCCACAACCACCACCTTGTGAGGTGGGTTGGGCTGATAGTGACTGGCTTAAGGTCACCCAGCTGACTTTCATGGCTTAAGGCAGGAACAAATGTTTCAGCGAGAGAGCCAATCATCATCATCATCATCATCATCATGTCCTGTGTTAAGCACATTGGGCTACAAGCATACTCCACAATTTTCGATCCACAGCTATAGTCTCTGCATCTTTCCATTTAAGGCTGATGTTTTTCAGATCTTCCTGAAATGTTTGACACCAGGATTGCTTTGGCTTTCCTCTTTTTCCTCTGACCACCTGGTGGCATCCAATTTATTGTGGTTTTTGCTCGACATTGCTCACTCATGTGGAATACATGTCAGGCAAAGAGCATTCTTCGTTCTGTAACTATCTCAGAGAGTCTTCAGGAATTACTTCTTTGTAAAATTTCCTTGTTTGAGACATGGTCCCAATACGAGATACGAAGAATCATTCTGAGATAACATTGTTGGAAGACATTGATTTTATGAATAATTCTTCTTGTAGATTTCTCAATCTCACTGGCATAGATGGCAGTTGGTATGACAATGGAATTAAATAATCTGATCTTTGTTGCTAGCAAAGAAGCTAGCAGTCTTAGGCAGCCAAAGAACTACTTTGTTAACACTGTAGTCTCCCAGGGTAATATACCTTCGTTTTATGCTAAATAAATAATAACTGTCCATTTGGATAAATGGATATTATATTAAAAGAAATGAAAGCTTCCCTATGCTTTAAAATATATTTTAAATATGTTTCTTTTCTTTTCTTTTTTTTAAAAAAAGGTCATTCTGGCATGTTGAAAACAGAAGTAAACATCATTTACAAAGCATACTGATAAGATCCTACATTTATATAGTTTTCAATTCAGAGGGCAGGTGATGTGAGTCTCCTACATTGATTACAAGTTGACTTTTGGGGCAGTGGGAGCACCGGTGAATGTGGAATTATTTTATTCCATATTCCATGTTGTCACTTATTTCTGAATATAATTTATATCAATATCTGATCAATATTTTGATTTATTTCAAAATGCATTTCATTCTTTAACCAAGTCTGTGCAATATTTCTCAAGTAAGCAGCTTTGAATCGGATATTTCAAAAACAGCTATTACTTTTATACTAGGTTTTCATTTCTGTGTGTATAGATGAATTCTACTAAGTAACTACAGTATCTCAGAAAACAATATGTATTTATATAAGTGTTTTTCCAAGTTCAAATTTTTGATACTATTGTCTGAAAGAAATATATAATCAAGGTGTATCCTTGATTATAATTAAAAGGTGCAAAATGTGAGGTTATCACATTTTAAGATGAAGAGTTTTCACTTAACTATTTACAGATGCTTAAAATGAACTCAGAAAAAAGCAATGGAACAGCAAAAACACTACTTACAGACGAAACTTCTCTGCTATTTGACATTTACAGAAGACACAATTGTGGATGTGTCATTTATTCTTCACATTGTGATCCTCAAGTGAACCAGTCATTTCTCCAAATCAAATGCTTGTTATGGAAAAGTAGATAAGTGCCTTTCATTTAAAGATTTTGTGCTTTTGTGCTTTCATTTATCACTGGAACACACTGTGCTATTTTTTTGAGTTTTTTTATGACTCCTTCAGGGTGCTCTTTTTCTCTCTTTGACCTCTAAACTCTTAGCATTATTTGTAGTTATTTTTTATTATTGTTTTGTGAAAAAGAACCTTAATAAAGTAACAGATAATTAAAGTTATGTTATTTGGAAATGTAGGGATATACATGGTATCTTTACCAGGTTAATTAATTAATTAATTAAAAACTGGCTGTAGATTTAAAATTAATCCCAACATCAGTTGTACTTTTTCTTACTACTATTGAGCTCATTAATTTGCCATCACATTCTGTCCTTTTTAAGCAGATCCTTGAGTGATCCTGTCTCACTGAACTTGAATGTACTCTCATACTCTCTTTAACAGCCTTATGTTTTGATGATGTGAATTCAGTGGGCGTACCAGACAAATTAAAAGCCTCTGGGGAAAAAAAAACAAAGATGGTGCCATTATTGCAAGTTAGGCACAAATGGCATTTTTTTCCCTTGTTTTGGCACTAAATGTACTTGCTTTTTAACTACTACCAACTTGAAAAATACTACTTTCAAGAGTAAAAATTTTACACAATACTTACAAAAGCTCAACTGACGGCTTTCACTGAATTCTGCATATTGTGCTGAATCCATCACTCGTGCTTGTCTTTCTGCTCTCTGGAAAATGATATAAATGCATATATCACCCAAAACATTAATGCAACTAAATTAATGAAAAAAGTATTCATCTTGCTACATTTTAGTCTCTCCCAGGTTTTTTTGGAAACTTTTTGCCTGCATATCTGGTGCCATTTTCCTCTTTAATTTATGCTTTTTATTCTCATTCTACTCAATTTGATTTGCTGATGCTGCCATCCAATTTAATTCAATATACTGAGAACATTTATGGTTCCTTTTTGTAGATGCTATGACATTACCCTTTCAGATGTAACTTCAAAACAATGCAAATTAATACTGCTAACCAGATTAAACCAAGCCAATAAAGGAACAAGAAGGAAGAAATTGTTGATCAGAAGAACACTGCTCACAGAACAGCTAATTGAACACGAAATGAGTAGTTTCAACTCAGCACTAACTACATTCCACTTGGTTAAGATCAACAATGATGACAGATAATAATAATGAAAGATTAGTCTGATGTTCATTAAAACTTGGCAAAAATCCTATAGTTTTGAAAGGACAAACTAGAATATTTAATTTTGCTTCATTTTGTTCCTAGATAAAAAAAATACTGAAATAAGCTATATTGTACAGTATGTACTTATAGGCAGTATTTATTTATTCTGAGCAGCTAAATAAATAATTAATGTGGCATAGAGGCAATTGCTTTGCCCACTACTATCCCCTCTCGTTTCTGCCCCTTTGGTTTTCCCTGCACAGCATGAAGTATTCTGCTGCCGTCACCTCCAGTGGACCGTCCTCTCTATTCTCCTTAGGGGCAATCATCGTGTTCTACCTCACTTCCACTAGTCTTGCCACCACCACTGAGGAGAGCTGTCTCAAGATCCATGATGCAGCAAGCAGCCCCAAAGTTGCTTTACCATAAGGCCAAGGGAACCAAGCAGACAACATGTTCTCCTGTCCTACGTATGTACACAAGCCAGAAGAAATAGAAATTCACTCTCAAAAAGAAATACTCCTAGACCATAGGATTGGAGATTTTATGACTCAAAAGCCATGAAGAACATTCAGTATAAAATAAATGGGAACTGCTGTTATAATCACAAAAGTCAAAATGGTACTTGAGTTAATGAAATATTGCTAAACTGTAAATTTATTACAAATCCTAAAGGCCCTAAAATTATTTCATACTTGTAATTTAGCTGATTATGTCCTCTAAAATCCACATAAAATTTAATTAGAAAATGAAGCAGAAAGTATACAATGATATAAACCATCTTAAAAATTAGATACAGTCTGAGTCTTCAGCTGAAGCTAACAAAACTTTTGTAACACACTGATCGAAGCTGGGATAAACTGCAGATTTGGAAATAAAAAACAGATACCCAAGCAATTCTTGTTATCTTATTTAATCTTGCATTTTAAAGCACACCCTTCTCTTCTATCCATTAATATGAATGAGTATGTAAGAGTAGCAGTTTTCGAAGTTATACTAAACATTATTGTGAATTTCCAATTTAACATGAAAGTCTAATTTATACCAAAGGCAGGATTAGATTTCAACCTTAAAAGGGCCTCAAGAGGAAGTAATAATCACATATTTTCTTCTTTCCCCTTCTACCTGAAAAAAATGTTTGTGGACTTTTCTATGAATTACAAGACTAGTTAATCTAGGCTAATCTATGAGGAACATAGCAAGTTGCACAGACTTACTTAACCAGATGAGAGTTATATAAATGAGAGGCTCATACATATCTAGTCTTCTGCAGAAACAATTTTTTCTTAATTTTTCTTGTCATTCAGTCATCCACTCTTGGTTGCCATGGAAATGTAGCTGTTTTTTGCCCAAACAGAAGTTTATTCTTTACATTAATGTAAAGTATGTGCATATGTGTGTTCACATGTATATGAATTTTGTTTATAATATGTTAATAATATTTTTATATATTATATTACATATTATATAATAATATATTTTATAATAGCAAAATAGTAAATGCTTTTTCTTTCCATTCTATGAATTTTGAGAAACAATATATTGGGGCAGCTGATCCTTTTGGATGTTTATTTAAACATGTTATGGTTATAGTTTTCCATAAACCTAAAAAAGGAACTACATCATGCTGTATGAATCAACATTCTCTTTTAAGTGTTGGATACTCATATAATCTTTATTATAAATAATAACTGTTTGACTGTCCCAAAGGTGCTTTTTCAAGAGGCAACTGGACTTTCTGGTTTTTCATTGAAGGCATTTCACTTCCCATTCAAGAAGCTTCTTCAGCTCTGGCTGGATGGTGGGGAATGGAAGAATTTATACTCCTTGCAGACAGCTGGTCATTTGCATTCTTTTAGGGAGTCATTAAGGCCACCTGGAGGTTAACCTATATTGGTCAGGGTCACCAGAGTAATGCAAATGGGTATGGAGCCTTCTTGGAACTGTTGAAAGGACTGTGTTGTAAACTAGAGATAGATGACCCCTCTCAACAGAGAGGGATATGACATCATCTATTTCATATCCCACCAGCCATATCAAGAAATAATTAGGAAGATTGGAATAATATGTTAATCTTACATTAATCTCAATTTCTTAATATGTAAAATTTCAATCCAAGAAGATTCCCTCAAGTAGGTATTTAACTGAAAATTTAAAATGCAACCTTACCAAAGTCTTTCAGTGTTGACCTAAATCACATCACAGAAATTTATGGAAATAAGCCTAGTGGAAGTTGGGCTTTCTAAGGGTATCTTAAAGACAAAGCTGAAGAACACCTATTCTGGAGTTTATTCAAGCATGAAAAGCAAAATAAAACACACTAAAATTTACCACCACCTAAATCAAGGAAAAAGTGGCAAGATTTTTGTATATTCCATTAATTATACATTTATTTTTCTCCCAAATAAATGTTTAAAACTATCTATTATGCAGCATTAAATTAGAATTCTGAAAACAATCAAGGGATTCAGTCTTTCAAATTCATAAATTTGAAAGACTGAATCAAGCAAAAGTTTGCACAACCTTCATGCTATACTGTTTCACATAGTTTCAAATACTGGTATAACAACACAATTATTCTGATGTTTATCCTAGAGTGCAAGAGAGAGTCCAATGGGATGGAAAGGAAAAATGAATGCAAAGAACATCAACTGTATGTGGATTCATTAGCTTGAGCTTTACTGATAATTTATCCTGTTTCCTAATGAAAGCAAAAAACCTCCCCCAAAAACCCACCATGTCTCTATTAAAAAGCAATCAGATTTGGTATATTGGTGACACTTTAAAGAGCACATTATGTGGGAAAACAAAATAAACATTTACCCTGGCAAATGAAAGTAGGCTTGGGGTTTTGACATGCTTGGCAGGCACGCAGAATTATATTCACATCAAGCACACAGAAAACCTAATTTAATATTTAAATATTTGCTTAAGTAATACACTACTTTAAAGCAACAGATTAGAAGACACATTTTTATCAAAACTTTTTAAAAAAATACTCTAGAAAGAATACTTCATTGAAGTAATACATTCAGGTGAGATGAGAGAGTTCTGGTCTCTCTATGATACTACCTCTGCTTTCAGACAACTAGACAGGCATCTAAGTATACTTCATCTGTCAGCAAGAGCTATTTCAAAACTATCTACTAACAATCTGCTGAGCATTACAGACTGTAGCACTCGCCAACAGATTTAAATTTGTAAAATCTCATCAAAGCATTTATGCATTTGAACTCCTAACCCAGTTCATTCTGACCAAGAAACAGTTTGTTATGATTATGTTGATTGCTTATTTGGTATCCTATGATTATTACTGAGTGTTCTATATTGTGATTTATGATGATTGTGTTCATGATTTATCACTTGTTGCTTGTATGTACATTGAGAGCTTATGCACTGGAGACAAATTCCTTGTGTGTCCAATCACACTTGACCAATAAAAATTCTATTCTACTCTAAAAAAAACAAACAAAAAACAAATCATATTCCAGAGAGGCTGTAAGCAACTCTTAAATATATTTAGTATTTGAAAAAAATGCACTTTATTTTGCATATTTCAAATTCCTTTCCTTTTTATTTTCCTTTAGCAAGCACTATGGACCAGGGGCTCGTTATCTTAGATCACAATCCATTACTTGTGATGACATTAGCTGTGGCCCACTGTAATTTACAAGGTACAGTAATACATTCATTAGATTTCAAAATGCCAAAATATTCTGTCACCTCACATGGATTGGCTAGGTTTATGGACTGGATAATGTTCCATGTATTCACCATCCAATCTAAGCATTGAATTTTGTCAGTACAGAGAAAAGAAGACTGATCTACACTGTAAAGCAAGCCAGAATAGAGCAGTGGTTGTCATAAAGCTTCTACAATAAGAATTTTATTTCTTTTGCTTTTCTTATTCCTGTAAAGGAACATATTTGTAGCAAAAGGCTGTCCAGAAAAGGATTTAGGTCAGAATATGATCAACAATTCTTTTTTTCTCCCTCCAATGTTCTCAAATAGTTTTCTCTAATTCTCCCTCCTTCATTTCCAATCTATACATGTTCTTTTTTTAATTGAGTTGAGTAGAAAAGGTGGAATATACAAATGGAACAGTTATAAACTTATATTACACTGTCAGCAATTATATTTTCTCTCTTTCTGTGTCTCTCGACACACACACAACTCTATCATTGGTGCATCTGAGTAGAGCTCAACAGTAGCCAGTATTCAATTTCATTCCATTTAAATTTTCCTCCACCATCATTCATGTCATTATCCCGAAGTATCAGCTCTCTTAAAAACCAGAAATAAATGCAAACTTCTTCATTCAGCTAGGTTCTCTATATTTGTACCGTTTTTAATGTAAAAGACTTCTACTCCTCTTTTCCCAAGTACGAGTAAGTGTAAATTTGACTTGTGGCCCTTGATTGATCCAGACATTTTTACTGCATTTTAATCCGCAGTTTAGGAATACAGATTATACAGAATGTTACTAACTAGAAAAATGTTTGTAATAAAGCATTCAGATTATTTCTAAAGGCAATATGAATAATTGTTTTGTTTTCTAATGTCTTCCGGAAAAATAAAATGTATTATAAAATGCATTATTCCTGTATCTTTGAAGAATTACAATATTTGAAACAGATATTTAAATTGTTGTAACAGCTTAAAACATCTGTAGCAGTATATTGATCTAGTTCAGAAAAATGAGAACATTCATGATTTATTGATTTATTATCTGAAACAAGGATAATTTCCTTTATACAAAGTAAGTCTGATTAATAGAAGTGTTAAAAGCAAGTACATGTAAAGTATGTACAAAGCTACACTGGTTTTTTTAAAAAAAATTATGTTACAGTTGTTACATAAAGGCCTTTAAAAGATTTTCATATAAAAGTTTAAAATTTCCTTGAAATATATACTTGGTTTCTATACATATGGGCTATTAAATTAACACTTTTAAACTAATAAAAAGTATTTACAAAATTGAATGGACATTTCTCCCCTCAGAAGCCAAGCAAGGGAAAAGATGACTCTCCAGTTAAATTAGCAAGGAGAAAGTTGAAGCCTATACTGCCAACTAGTAGCTTTTCTGTAATCTTGGAAAGGAGTGACACTCACACCCTCATGTAAAAGTACTTTCTGGGTTAGAGTTGTAATTTAGCCTCCTCACCAGCTATTGTAATGGGTCAATAAGAGGCTTTCTAGTGATATAGCAATATTCCTGAATGGGGCTAAAAATATTGGAACCATTTTTCTGCAAAATTTGGGCCTTTGGAATGGGAATTAGGACTGAGACCCAAAATCACAACATCCAACATTTTGCCCTTAAATTCTGGCAGCATGAATTTGAAGCCACTATTACTTCAAAAAAAAAAAAAAAAAAAAAAAAAAAAAGTGCTGAGGAAAGAGACATATGCAGTTCAACACTGTTCCTTCTGACTGATCTTTTGATTTTGAGGTGTGTGTGGTTAAACTGTCTTTCTACAATCAATCTGAGACAACTTTGCAATTATAGGATATAAGACCATTAGCATTTGATACAAACTCACATGGTTGGCATATATAAATATTTTTAATTATTTCAAAGCGGATGTAATATGTACATCCTTTTTCTTTTTCCAAAAAGTTGTTTGATATGGTTTGCATAAGGATTTCCATTACCAGACGCTGTGTGTAGCACATTACAGATGTCTGCAGCCTGCAAGTATCAACAATGCTTTGAATAACACCCCCAGTATAACAGTCCTCTTGTCATTGGTGTTGCATATTATAGCATAGGAATCCCACACAAGTGGATGAACAGACTTTAAATAATACCATCTGACACTGGGGAAACGGGGGGGGGGGGAATAGAAATCTGACAAAGGATTGGAAATGGTTGTTAGCCATGGGAAATAGGATCCAGGCCACTGGGGAGAGGATCATCCTTCTTCCCTTTGATCAGACCAACTATACTTTTAAATATTGTTTCCTACAATTCATGGGAAAAGATTTTACCATCATTTAAATGCTACTTAAGAAGCTATTGCCATTCTTTTTTGCAAATTTATTTCGAAGTAATATTTTCTGAAGAACATCCTAACACACTTAAAGTTGTTGCACACACTGCACAGGTTATGCTAGAAGCAGACAAAAAACGTGTATTAATATAAAAAAAGGATACATATATGGGTACAGGTTGCCCATGTTATCTGTCGTCCTATTATTCACAATTTTGTGAAACTGAGATTGATAATTACAAGCAAGATCTCTGAATACAGGTAAATGTTTTTGCATATTATATCTGCAGTTTTGCCCCTTTTTGCCCGCATGCAAATTGGCAACAGTTTTTAAGGATAAGGCCATCTATGCAATGTGTTTCCATTTTCTCCCACTTCTCATTTGGTTATGGTGGGCCTTCGACACAAGGATCACTTCTTTAGTGCAGATGGCCTTCTTCAAAGAAACTTGCTCATAGTTTGCTTAATTGCTATAGCTGGTCAACTGGGAGCACTGGCATTCATTGGGGCATTCAGATCATGTCACTTGATGCTAGTGCTGTCTACTTGTTCACAGTGATCTCTTGATCATGTCACTGAATGCTACTGTGATCTTAGTGAGAGCTACTGTGATCTTAGTGAGAGCTGCTGTGACCAAGCGAGCGGGGGGGGGGGGGGGAGAGGAGGAGGAGAAAATACAGGTTATCTATACAGCCATGGGGGAAGAGTGAAAAAATACTTGTGGAAGAAAGGGAGGGTCACAAGAGCCAGAATTAATCCCCCAAGATTACTTTCCATAAACTCATGATATTGTTATCTCTACTGCAGTTTCTTTAACTGTGATTTTATGCTGAGATGGGCATTCTCGGCATAACAAGAACCATGCTGTGAGAAGGCTGAGGAAGAAACAGGGGAACCTCCAGGCATAAACATCCTACAAATAGGAGTTTGTTAGCAGCTTATCTCATAAATGGCAGCTTACTCCAGGCTCAAAAAGTCTTGGAAATAGAGATTCAAAATATTCAGAAGGATTTATCCTTAATGAACCCAATAATAATATACTGTATTATTGTTATTGTTCCTACATTTTTCAAGATTCTGCCTTTTACTCCAAATTCTTGCATTAAAATTTCTTATTGAAGTCTGGGTGATTCTTGTTTTGCAGTATGGAGCTTACACATACATGCAAAACAATTTTTAAAAAATCATGTTTATTTTGTTGGTGAAAAGTAAGAATAGAATAGAATGGAATGGAATGGAATGGAATGGAATGGAGTGGGGTGGGGTGGGGTGGGACGGGGCGGGGCGGAGTGGAATAGGGAATAGGGAATAGGAAATAGGAATAGAATATTTGGCCAAATGTGATTAGACACAGAAGGAATTTGCCTCTGATGCAGAGGCTCTCAGTGTATATGAATCTGCATACAGACGGGAGGTTGAACAACTAGCCTCGGGGTGCGACCAGAACAATCTGGAACTGAACACACTCAAAACTGTAGAAAAGGTGGTAAACTTTAGGAGAAACCCTCCTATACTACCACCTTTTACAATACTAGACAACACAGTATCAACAGTAGAGACCTTCAACTTTCTAGGTTCTATCATATCGCAAGATCTAAAATGGACACCTAACATGAAAAAGTCATCAAAAAAGCACAACAAAGAATGTTCTTTTTGCACCAACTCAGAAAGCTCAAACTGCCCCAGGAGCTGCTGATACAGTTCTACAGAGGAATTATTGAGTCTGTCATCTGCACCTCTATAACTGTCTGGTTTGGCTCTGCAATCCAACGAGACAGACACAGACTTCAGAGGATAATTAGAACTGTAGAAAAAACAATTGCTACCAACCTGCCTTCCATTGAGGACCTGTATATTGCATGAATCAAAAAGAGGGCTCTGAAAATATTTACAGACCCCTCACATCCTGCACATAAACTGTTTCAACTCCTACCCTCAAAACGATGCTATAGAGCACTGCACATCATTGACACAACTAGACACAAGAACAGTTTTTTCCCGAATGCCATCACTCTGATAAACAAATAATTCCCACAACACTGTCAAACTATTTACTAAGTCTGCACTTCTATTAATCTTCTCATCGTTCCCACCACCCATCTCCTTCCACTTATGACTGTATGACTGTAATTTTGTTGCTTGTATCCTTACAATTTATATTGATATTGTTTCCTGATTGCTTATTTGTACCCTATGACTATCATTGTGTTGTACCTTATGATTCTTGATGAACATATCTTTTCCTTTATGTACATTGAGAGTATATACACCAAGACAAAATTCCTTGTGTGTCCAATCACACTTGGCCAATAAAAAATTCTATTCTATTCTATTCTATTACATATTTTTGAGAAGATAACTAAAAAAGGAATTTATTGTATTCTTACTCTGGTCTGATAAATTAATAATTGCTCAAAATATGGAAAATATCATTTGTTCAAATTGGCATATTAAGATATGGTCAACTGCTTTAAGGAAACATAATGACTTTTCAGTGGGATGAATCATATTTTAATTTATATTTCTTTTTATCTGCAAAAATTATATACAGAATACGGAAACTCTAAGAATAATAATTCTTATTTTGATAATTCTTATTCAAGTTTAGTGATTTATGTAAACTATGAAATGAATGTTGAAATAACCAATTATAATCCATTCTTGTTTCTTTCTATTGAATGTTGAAAGTAAAATAATATTTTTTTTTTAAAGTCTTTGACTAAAAGCTATCCTTAAACTTAGTTTGGCAGTTTCCACTGGTACAAGTCCCACAGAACCAAATGTTCCTTCAGGGAGAAAACATTCTGATTTCTTAGCACACAGTGGCAAAGCAAAAAACAAAAACAAAAAATCTTTCAACTCCATTGTAAAAAACAGCAACAACAACAAAAAAAAAACGTTACAGAATGTATGCTTCTGTTGTGAACAATGTAATGGAATTTTTAAAAATAAGAACTGCGGACAATAATAGGAGAAAATAAATAATCAATTGAGCCCCAAACTCTCCCTCTACCATTCTTAGGATCAGGTCGAGAAAATTTTGAGAATGGGGCAGAGTGTGATCATCTGAAGGGCTGCCAAAGTCTGTCCAGTAATGCTATGATAGCACTAGGGAAGAGGGTATTCACACGTTTTTTTAAGAAGTAGAGTAGAAATGAGAATTCACTCTGGGAGGCAAACCATTTCAATCCCCACCTGTAAAACTCCCGATTCCCCCCAACAGCATTTTAAAGAAATTAAACCAATATAGACAATATTTGTCTCTGTGTTTGAATCACTTGTTCAATAAATATTTTTAATATTTAGTATTACTGTATAAGCTAAATGATGAATTTAACCAATCATGATTTTTCATTTGGGTTGAATATTAGTCAACCCAATGCAATATAATATATAATATGCAATATAATATTATATTGCATTATTTGATTCCATCTGTAGACTCTGAAACTAATCTCTCTCTCCCCCCCTCTCTCTCTCTCTCTCCCTCCCTCCCTCCCTCCCCTCTCTCTCTCACACACTTAAACATTAAATATTATATTTAATCATATCTATATAGCTGCATGGCCTGACACTCATGTCCATAATAGAGTTTTAAAATCTTACATTCTATGTAATGTACAGTACATTCTGTATTTGATGAAAAGCTCTTGGATACATTGGCAGATTATGGACATGCTTAATAATTAGAAGCACAAAGGCTGTCTATCTAGTACATCTTCTCAGGAGCCTGACCATCAGAGCCGGCAAAGGAATTATTCTGTTATTCACAACACTCATTGTCCAATAACTAAGTTAAAGTTGTTTAATGTTAGTGATGTTTAGAAGTACTAAGAAAGGAGATGTTTATAACCCATTCTTAGGATGAATTTTGCAGTAGTTTTTAAAAAGTCAGAGATTTGCCTTTGAGACATATCCAAAAAGAACCTCATATCAACTTTGGTTGGCAAGAAGCCTATTTGGGAAAGATATTTTCATCTATTAAAAGCATTGGTCTTCCACTGTTTATTCAAAGAAGAAATGTACTAGGAAAGCAGTTTGGTGCCTGTGGTGCTGAATTATTGCTATGTAACACTCAAGAGCGGGAAATTTATCCCTAAACTAGAAGGCAAAGTGACAGATGAATAGTATACTTTTTAATCCTGAGGGAATAACTCCTGAAATGCAGCATTCAGAATGCAATATTGTTTTCGTATCAGTTCAGATTTTTTCATCACAGGGTTTTTCTTCCTGTGTACAGTAAGGGTCAGTAGATGAGTTCCCCATTGTAAAATCATTTGGTAGCAAATTATTTTATTTAAAAGAAAAAAAATCAATGACAATATTTTGAAAAATTTAACATACTTTCTACTAAAATAAGACAGTAAAATGTATTGATTTTATGATCCTGTTTTCTTTACTTTATCATAACATATCCAACTTATATTGATCAAAGAACCTTTCTGTACAAACAAAGCAGAATCACGGCTACAAAGCAGTGTTGGGCAGATGTGCTTTGACAATTCTATTCAGGATCTGAAATATATTCCTGACCCAACCTGGGTTGCTCCAAGGGTAAACCATTCTAATATTTCTGGAATCAGAAACAGATTCTCTTCAAACTCTTCTATGTAGAAAAAACATAAATGTCATAACCGCTGCAATATTTTTTTTTCATCCTAATAGGGTGAAATTCATAAATTAATTAAACTATTATGAGGCAATACAGATTTCCAATCTCCAGATATTGGTGGAAAAGGCTTTTAACTACAATTCTTTGAAATCTGATTTCTTAATATAAGGAAAATGCTTTTTGTTTTCTTCTAGAAAGGAACGAAATTTACAAGAATAGAATAGAATAGAATAGAATAGAATAGAATAGAATAGAATAGAATAGAATAGAATAGAATAGAATAGAATAGAATAGAATAGAATAGGTTGGAAGGGACTTTGGAGGTCTTCTAGTCCAACCTCCTGCTCAGGCAGGAAACCCTACACCACTTCAGACAAATGGTTATCCAATCTCTTCTTAAAAACTTCCAGTGTTGGAGCATTTACAACTTCTGGAGGCAAGTTGTTCTACTGATTAATTGTTCTAACTGTCAGGAAATTTCTCCTTAGTTCTAAGTTGCTTCTCTCCTTGATTAGTTTCCACCCATTGCTTCTTGTTCTACCCTCAGGTGCTTTGGAGATTAGTTTGACTCCCTCTTCTTTGTGGCAACCCCTGAGATATCGGAATACTGCTATCATGTCACCCCTAGTCCTTCTTTTCATAAGACTAGACATATCCAGTTCCAGCAACTGTTCTTTATACATTTTATCCTCGAGTCCCCTAATCATCTTTATTGCTCTTCTCTGCACTCTTTCTAGAGTCTCCACATCTTTTTTACATCATGGCAACCAAAACTGGATGCAGTATTCCAAGTGTGGCCTTACCAAGGCATTATAAAATCATATTAACACGTCATATGATCTTGATTTTATCCTTCTGTTTATGCAGCCTAGAACCGTGTTGGTTTTTTTGGCAGCTGCAGCACACTGCTGCCTCATATTTAAGTGATTGTCCACTAGGACTCCAAGATCCCTCTCACAGTCTCCACTATTGAGCAAGCTATCACCTATACTGTACCTGTGCATTTTGTTTTTCTTGCCTAAATGCAGAACCTTCCTTTTTTCACCATTGAATTTCATTTTATTGGATAGCGCCCAATGTTCAAGTCTGTCAAGATCCTTCTGTATCTTAAGCCTATCTTCTGGAGTGTTGGCTACTCCTACTAGCTTGGTGTCATCTGCAAATCTGATGCGTACCCCATCTATCCCCTTGTCCAAGTCATTGATGAATATGTTGAAGAGTATTGGGCCTAAAACAGAGCCCTGGGGTACCCCACTGCATACCTCCTAGAAAGCTAGATCGTTAAGAATTCCACATTTCACTGGAATTGTACTAAAAACCTTTGAGGTATTTGTTAAATTACCTCAAAATTAAGTTTTTAAAATTGCATTTTAAAAACTTCAATTTGAAAGATTGGAAATAAACTTTGCCAGTAAGGATTCACATCCCTGAACAAGCGGGAATGCAACAGCCATACAGTGAACTGTGGCTTGCACAATCTCTCCAGAAAAAGAGGAAAAAAATGTGAGATCGCTCACTGGTACTGCAGACAACTGCTCCTCGTCAGTAGATTGCAGGAACTGAGATTTTTATGGTTGGCTTGAGTTGAGCAGCTGAGAGTTGAGGGATTTCAAACAAGCTCATACCAATATGTAGCTTATATGGACATGCTGGAATGTTGGACTAAGGATCCAAATGGATCCGAAATAAGATTTTGAAATTAATGTTATAAATCCTTCCCATGGGAAAACACTGTTGTTTTGAATTTTTTAAAAAAACATGATAGGATGGCACTTTGAAGGATGGGCCATGGAGGGAAGCAGAAGAAAGTAAAGATTACAATTAGGGATATGTAAGATGACGTACTGTTGGCATTTAACTCTGCATAAACTGTCAAAAATGTATAACAGAGTATCAAATGTATATTGGAAATGCAAACAATTTGAAATGACCTTTTATCATCTCTGGTGAACATGTATGAAAGCTAAGACTTACTGGAACTTGATAAGACTGGAGCAGACTCAGCAAAAAGCAGTGGGGATCATCAGGGAACAGAAACACAAGTTGTTATGAGACTAAAGAAATTAGAATTAAGTAAGTTTGAAAAAAGATGACAGGTGATGGAATACTTTCATACTTTTCAAATACCTGAAGGAATGTTGCCCCGAAGAATGGGGTGCTCTTTTTTCTATTATCCCAAAGTGCAAGTCAAAGAATAAGGATGGGCTGAATGCTAGAAAAGTCTTATTTGGACTTGTTTTACCCATTGTTCAATGTTGCACAATTCATTGTCCACTCTGTTAGCAATCAGCCTTCAAGTCATAGTTAAACTTAGTCATTTATCATGCACCTTTTCTAAACTGACATTTATCACAATACCATTAACCTTTATCGATTTATACAGTTCCCACTGAATTGTTGAAGAGCAAAAAACAAATCTGATCTGCCACTCCCCGTGTGATGTGAAACTGCACTTTATCTTCCTGTTATTTTTCATATCTTTTTGATTAAAATTCTGCCAAAACCTCTCCAGGCATACTTAAGAAACTAATTGTGCTCAAGTTTTTACGTTTACTTATGCTACCTTCCTTTCTTGTCAGGCTTACCAGGTAGACCAAACAGAAAACACAATCAGATGAGCTGATTCTATTTATTATAAAGCTGGAATATAGAATCATAACAAGCCTAAAAATACAATTCTCCCCCGTCTTCTTTACAGCCCAAGAAACTGGGGAAAGTCTCTTCTGAGCCTATTGCTTCACCAGCTGAAACTATGCTGTCACTTACCTGACTGTTCCCTAGTCAGCAACCATTGGCCCTGTCTCCCAAGGTCTTGCATTCACTGCATTCTACAGGAAGTGAATAACAGAATTTTTCTATTTAACAGATAAAATTCCAAATAGCCCATTCATTTTTCTCTAATCTCATAACTATCCACACATTCATGTTAGTAATAATAACAATAATAACAATAACAATAATAACAATAATAATGATAATGCAGAGACTCTGGCATAAACCAGTGCAGGTGGTTCCAGTGGTACTCAGCACACTGGGTGCTGTGCATTTTGTTCCCCTCATCCCTACAATCTGGGTGCATATGCTGTATACGTTATTTTTTATTTAAAAGATTTATTTAAAATAACTTCAGTTGATTTGCTTTTTCTGTTTATTCAATAAGCAATATTTCAAACTAATTAGTATCAAACTAAATAACAAAGATATATTCTGCTTATTAGATACTTCGCAAAAGAAAAAAAATAAACTAGAAGTGTACTAAAGTGTATCTGCTGTGAAAATTTTATATTGATAAATCTTTCATTAGGAGGAAAAGTACTTGAAAATACATTTGGGGCAACACTGACTTAGACTGGTTGCCAAAGGGTTTATTTTCATATACCTTACTTTAGATCCAATGGCTCTGATATTTACAATGTAAACTGATGGGATATACTATTAAGTTAAAGCAAGGATCTCCAAAGATTTATATTACATTTTCATTTTCTTCATTTATATATATTCTCAAATTTAGATCAGAACATTAATTAACAGAAAATATACTTTATAATAATCTATGCATAGTATCCCTAATAAGTAATGGATTGAGCTAGTTTTTTCAATCCAAATATTCACTTTGTTTCATTAATATACCATACTTCAAAGTAGTCTCAGGGGTGGCCGAAGTAGTCCCAGGGGTGAGAGGAGCGCTTGGGCTGTAAATTCTATAAGAGAGAGTGGCTCCAACAGATCCCTGGAACAACATCAGAGCTCTCTGTCCAGAAGAGTGCAGTGCTAGGAACAGCTAAGATCCTGCACAGAATCCTCACCCTATAAGGGTGAGCAGGGTATGAATGTGGGAATGTATGTACTGTATGTATGTTTTTATGTATGTATGTAAAATCTCCCTTGGAAATAAAAAGGGATGAAACTGTAATTTTTAATTTAAAATTTGACAAAGACAATTTAAAAATGCAAAGTAAACAATATTTGTTTTCTATATAACTCATCATAACTGAAACCATACCGCCAAACAATCATATCCTGTTTGGGCCATAATGACATCAGAAATCCATGTTTATCATTTGCTTTGGACAACTTAGCATGTTTTTGGCCCAGGGCAAAGTGGAAATAAAACCATTTGCAGCTGGCCAAACCAAGATAACCACACATTTCTGAAGTAATTGATACCTAAAGGAACATAGCCTTTAGATCACAGTTCATGATTTAAATACACTAATTCTTTAAAGGAGGTTGTTAAAGATTTTAAAGAACACACTGGACTTACTCCAAGATTTAACATGCAGAAACTATACTAAACATGGCAAATAAGATATTCTATACTTCTTTATGCACTAATTACCACTTTTTTAAGGGAATGGAATATATTTCCTGCATTGTTTTAAATGTCCACAGTATTTTTAGAGTCTAGGCCAAAACATTTTAAAGTGTACAAAACAATAAAATATCTCATTGTCCATGCAATCCTTGAGAAAATGGAATGCAATTTTTCCATTTTCTAGTCAATTTTAAGATTCCAAATTTAACAAAACAACTTTATTTTTGCTTCTCTCACTTTTAAGAGTTTATACCATATTGTTTAGTGGAATTCCTTTGTCCTTCTCTTTTTAATTTAATTATAGTTTAGAATTATATCTGTACCGTGGTCAAATGTGTTAAGATTGGATTTGTGAATTTTAGCCAGGAAGAAACCCATTATTAAAATTATTATTAGCATACTTTGGTTCTTAACCATAAAGTTGAAGCAATCTAAAATTAGCATAACCGACAGCCCAGTTAATAACCTCAATGTGTATCATATCATGACTTTTGAGACAAGAGACTGGCAAATTTGTGATAAAAAGAAAAGAAAAGAAGGAATATGTCAGCTCACAGCAGTTTATGGTTTCTTAATTGTGACTATAGATAGTCTTTGTTTACTGACCACTTGCTCAGCGACTATTCAAAATTACGAAGGCACTGAATACTCAAAGTTCAAATTCAACATTCCAGCCATTGCAGCATCCTCAGAATCTTGATTTGGGTACTTGGCAATTGACCTCTATTGACAACTATTGAACTATCCTGTGATCAAATAAAGGGAGGGAGGGAGGGAAGAAGAGAAGGAAGGAAGGGCAATTTCTGATGTTCTCTGCCAGCTTCCCACAAGGAAACTCAATGGAGAAGCCAGCAGGAAGTTGCAAGTCACTCACATTCCCAATGCATTTTTATTCATCCATAGTCATTCTGTTTCTCTGTTTAGGAAATATCTCTCAAAAGTTGACCAATGGGCACCCGTTGCTTATTACCTCAACAGAAATACCATACTGAGACAGTTTCAAATGTTCTCTCAGGTACTTTAAATCTCATTAATTAGATATAGCAAGTATCAAGCTACTATTACACCTTTTACTATATATGGTTAGAATTATTACTGTGTAATATGTCTAACAAACAAAGAAGCAGAGATAGAAACAAGTAACTAATATGTGTAGAATGTGTATATGTCCACACAGAACATCCAAATTTCTGTTAAAAATTTAAGAGGAAAACTGAATGCAAATATGTCAATAAGAATGAACAAAGCTGCCTATATTGTGACTCTTGAGGTTACAAAACAAAAAAGTAGGGAGGAAAAATTATGCTGTGAAGATTTTAACTAGTACTTCCCAGAATCCAGAGAAAGATTTGGCACCCATACAAATTAGCCTAGAGGGCAGGAAAGCTATATAAATTTAGATATCATTGTGTTGAACATATGGCTAGCTTGATAGAAACTTTTGCTTTGCAGATGTTGCCATTCATCTTCATCAGAACAACATATAAAGTCTCAAAGTGAGGGTTGCCTTTGTCAAAAATTCAAATATAACATTGGAACTGAAAACTACTATCTTATGATTCTTAGAAAGTAATTATGCATTTGTACTCAGTTCAACTGGACTCCTAGGTACCTATGTTTGGGATAAGAGTCTTATTTGCTCTTTGAAAAGAGCAATGTTGTTATGAAAATGAATTCTTTGGAATAACTCATATAAGTTCATCACAATATAGTATCTCTTTATCCTTTCAGCTGCTACTACAGGTGCAACATAGTTACCAGTAGGTCATCCAGTCAATCACTCAGATATATTTACTAAAAAGATTAGTCATCAAAAACAACATATTTTAACACAGATGATCCTCATATTCCCAATCTATATTAAACATTTATTTTCTATTTGTTGTGCGTTAAACATTTTTCTCTTTTGTTTAGATGAGAAACATTCTTAAAATATTTTACAAAAATCCTAGCTTTAGAATTGTACCAGTGGTGGGATTCAGCCGGTTCTCTCTGGATCGCGCGAACTGGTAGCAGTGACTGCGGGAGGCTTCGCCCACCCACCTGGACGTAATGCATGACTATGCGCACACGGTCACATTTGTGAATCAGTAGGGAAGGTAAGTGAATCCCACCTCTAAATTGTACAGATTAACAATAAAAAATGGACCTGATTTCATATCTCTGTACTATCAGGGTTCCAAATAACAGACCCAAAGCAATCAAAACTCTGAGGCCTAGGGTTTCCTCGAGCCATTTTTGGGAGCATCTTCAAGGCTGCCATCTATAGTACATCAAAATTTATGGCAACAGTTTACATGAACATGTAGATGAAGTCCAAAACATTCAAGAAATAATTTGGAAGGCCAAAATTAAAATTAAAACAAAAAATGCTTAATTTAAAGATAATTTTAAATTAAGATAGCTAACTTATTCCAATTTTATTTTGAACATGCTGCACTGCAGCCGAAATAGCAACTTTCAGAGATTATAAAATCAGACAATCATTGTTTCTAAACATTTCACATATCTTAGCTCATATATGTATAGCTACATTGAAAATGTAGTTCCTATAGCCTTTTTTTTTTTGGCAGCCTTGAATATACCATATCCATATAATTTCAGTTAACCTACAAGCAAGGGATCATGAAAAATAATCTCAAATATCGTAACAGAAATAGTGCCATATGGTACATTTACAAAAATAGAAGACATTGTATATGTCTTATTCAAATGCCAGTTATAAACCCCAGCAAGGGCCTTTTATTTAGAACTTTCAGTGCTGGTCCACGAACGCAATAAAGATTGATTAGAACCTTGTATTTAGAACTTATGTATAGAACAACCTATTGGAACTGCACAACCAATTGTTTTACTTCCTTTTCTTATATTAAAGCTGTTCAGCTGAGAGTTTGTTACATAGGAAAAATTGGAATCATGTGCAGATGTTATGTCCTTATCTGTATAACAGGATAACAGAGTTGGAAGGGACCTTGGAAATCTTCCAGAAGAAAGGTCCCCAACCCCTGGGTTGCAGACTGGCACCGTTCTGTGGGCTGCCAGGAACTGGGCCATGCAAGTAAGTGAAGCTCCATCCACACACGAATGGGATCCAGGCAGCATGTGAAACCACGCCCTCCCAGTACACGGAAAAACCTCCCTCCATGGAGCCGATCCCTTGCACTGAAAAGGTTGGGGGCTGCTGTTCCAGAATATACTTCTAGAATATATATTATATACATTGCTCTGTAATTTGGTATACTTATATATTTATTTAAAAAACTTATAACTATTTTATCCTGTTGTTAGTTGATGCTGTGATATATCTTGACATGGTCAATTAAATAATCAGTAAATTAATTAACAACAAAATGCTAGTCTTGTACTGATCTTAAAAGTGTAGATATGGCATTTGTATGAAGCCTTTCCAACTCAGGTGGAAGGATGTTTATTTAGTATTTATATGGGAGAAACTTCAGTAATGCTGGCTGTATACCATGTAACAAACTGTTTCCTGTCTTCTTTGCCTTATTTCGCTAATCCTGACAAGATGGTAGTACTTGTCACACTTCCTGGCTCTCCTCTCCTTTCCTCACCCTCTCTGCTCTACTTGAGTCAGCACTATCCTTCAGTCTTGTAGTTTTCTCCTTGCTAGTTTTGGTCTGCCTTCTTAAAAGTAGACAGATTAGTAACTAACAGTTATTTACTTACAACAGAATAATTTTTTCTAAGTTTTAATAGGGTTTTTTTGCTTCATATTTATTTATCTGATTTGTCCTAAAAGTAGCCTCATAAAATTTAAAATATAAAAATTGAAAATGATGAGAACAAGGGAAGGAATTCCAAAATACTGATGGAAATCTTTTATAAGTGAATCCTACGAAATAATATATTTGGGACTTGGAATATATGTTTATTGTTTTGCCCGACCAAAGAATTTTCACATTGATCTCACATTTACTGTGTGTTAAGGAGGTCAGTATTACATATGGATAAATGCTCTGCATGAAGAATTCTCCTGTAAAGCAAGGAATTGGACTAAATGAATTTAATTTAATTTATTTTAATGTAATCTAATTTTGTAAAGTAAATAGTTTTGGTACTTTGTTTAGAAAAAAGGGTAGAATTTACCTCCATTCTCTCTTGCTTTACATCATCTATCTCATCATCTTCAAACAAGGCCAAGAGCTCCCCAGTCTGATCAATAGAAATAAGAAAGTCTTGAGCAGTTTTCTGACGTTTGTTAGTGCTGCTACTGAATTTGTCTGAAAGAGACCAGAGAAGGAAAATAGACAGCTGTTTTGATACAAAAAACGGGATTCCATGAAAGCTTCTAAACAAGTGCTGAAATCGAGTTAGCTGAATGAAGACCATTTTAATTTAATTCTCCCTGCAACTACATACACCATGACTCCTGAACACTTATATCAGAAAGCTGAGGAGTATCACTGAACTTTGGACTTTTTAATATACTGAAGACACTCTGATAAGGATGAAACTAAGGGTCCTTGAAAAAACAATCACTTCTATATGTTCATTTCAGTCAGAAAGTATGGTCATGATCTTACTTCTGCCTGATTTCTCCATCTTACCTGCACTGCTTTGACTGCACATTCTTGATTTTTTAAAAAACTAGATCTGAAATCAGTGAAAGAAGAGGGAGAAATCAACATAAGTGACTCCTATCAATCTCATTTCCACTCACAGTAAATCAGTGTGGTATTCATAGGATACGATTGCTAGTGGAAGGCCACAGTGAGTGCAACCTCAAATATGTTACGTTTGGAAATGTTCGCTCTTTCTCTTAATTACCCATTCAATGTATCCAGTAAGCCTATATCCTATAACCTTTTCAATCACCAGATGCTTTTTGGTTGTTTGCTTTGCTTTCTTCCTCTCTTCCAATTATCAATATAAGATCATTGTCTCATATTGTCCTCTTGCAAATCCATTTGCATTCACACTAAACACTTAGATTTTAAATAGATCCCAGATATCTGAAAAACCCATAGAAGTAAATTTTAGGGGAAATGCAATCAAATTACAGTGATTACATATCTAGTAACTAATTAAAATGAAAAAAAAAAGTATTTACCAAACATTCATCTTAATTTTAGATCAGTATTAAAGGATGGTTCTGACAAGCTTTTTCTAATAAATTAATTAAATTATAGTTCAAATTAATTTGAAAATGTAAACTGTAAAATTAAAAAGACTGTTAATCAGCACCAGTGCCTTAGCTAAACTTAATTGTTGATATTAATAGTTCTGGTTATCAAATGGTTGATGGACTAACATTCTGAACTTTTATAAATAATTGGAATGGAAAAGCACTGGCTTAAATGAAATTTCCCATCAAGTACTATTTTTGCATGTCTAAAGCTAGCTAGAAGAGGAATATATTTCCATTTGGCACTTTAGAGATAGAGCACATGTTGAATATTCCCCATAAAAAGACAAGTTTTCTGGAACCTTCATACCTTCAAGAAGATCATCTTCATCAATGCCTTTGACAACTTTAGATTTGTAATCTCGGAAAAACATGTATTTAAGTAATCTTCGAAGTTTTTTCTAGTTAAGAAAAAAATGGACATAGACACGGCCTGCTAATATTAAAAATTCAAGGAGAAATTTGAAGCATTGTAACCGCAATCTTAGATTATATATCTACATTTATATCCACAGATTAACAATACTTATTCTAACAGAACCAAATGCAGAATTTAGCAAAAACTCAATTTGATGTTGAAATTCCAAACATAAGTCTGACAATGCATATCAAATCAAGTGTTCCTTTGTGCAGATATATTTCAACACTAATTTTTCTTGTGTTCATACTTTTCAGTCATGTAAATCTTACTTTGCCAGTTCAATAAGCAGACCAGAAAAATAAAGGAAGTTTGAATCTAAATTCCTTTTTGTTTTACTTCAGTGTGTGAATAAAAGTTTATGAGAATAGCATGCTGTAGTCAAGCACCTTTATTTTCATTTCTTAAATTTAGTGATAGTTGAATTTATGTCAGAACAAGACAAGCACTCGTAGGGTGCTTTCAGGTAGCTAGCTGTTTAGTATCATTAGTTTATTAATCATTTTATGTTCCCCTCCCACCTTTACATTTTTGCACATTGGTTAAAACTACTCTTATTTCTCTATAGGTTTGAGTTATCTCCTTATCTCCTTATAGAAGACAATTTCAAATCAGCATGCTTCAGGACCATCTCACAAAAATTCTAGTATCTTGGTTTCTCCTGGGAAGTGCTTCTAATGACAGGGTATGAGTGTGCATTTAGTGTATTAAATATCTGGAAATCCAGCAAGATTGGGCTGCTCTTTCCAATAATGTTTTTTGAGCAGTCAAACTCCCCCTTTTAAAGCAGAAAAATATTTATACCAAATAACTGTTCCCCAAATCTGAAGGACATTAACCTTAGTGCACTGCAATGCACTTCCCACAGTAGTTTTGATACTGAAAAAATACCATATGAGCTGAGACTGTGCCTCTATGGACAAGGGGCCGTTGAAACTATAGCTCACATTCTCCTGTACTGCATCTTCTATAAGGACCCACAGACTCAATTTATAATACCTCACCTAATAAATTATCCAAGAAATACTTATCTTTTTTTACATGCAACTACATTTATCAGATCACTATGGAGTAGTTTCTCTGAATGTGGCCAAATTTTGCTAATTTTTTGCTAATTTTGTATGTAAAATTAGGCAAACTTTAACTACTCACTGTTATTCCACCGCCAATCACAATATATTATTCTCTCTGCCTTTTATATTTATATTTATAATTAAAATTATAATAATAATAATAATTATTATTATTAACTTTTATTCATTAAACATGAAACTCAAGTCAACTGAACATTCAATAAATGTAATATTATTGACTGGCGCTGATGGTTGATACGGGTTGCTGCCAGCATTCTAGGTATTGACCAAGCACCTTCTTAAGATATACAATTATTATTATTATTATTATTATCTTTTATTCACCAAACATGAAACTCAATCAACTGAACATTCAAAAATGCATCACAAATACCATTGACTGGTGCTAACGGTTGATACGGGTTGCTGCCAGCGTCCTAGGTATCAACCAAGTACCTTCTTAAGATGTACAATGTTCCGAGTAGAGCAGTTTTTTGCGCAGTTACGCAGGTATTATTGCAGGAAGCTGCAATTTCTTGATGTATTTTATAAAAATCTTGGACATGGTACCAAGTGCCTCGATGACAATGGGTATTACTGTTACATGTTTCATCTATAATTGCATAGTTTCAATGGCTAGATTGTGATATTTTGTGATTTTTTCCAGTTCTTTTTCTTCAACTCTAGCATCTCCTGGTACCGCAATATCAATAAATTGTATGTTGATTTTCGAGAACTGTGATATCTGGCATGTTGTGTTTCAAATAATGATCCGCCTGTATTCGAAAGTCCTACAAGATCTTCACATTCTCATTTTTGATAAATTTATTATTAATTATTTTTATTTATTATTATTATTATTATTGTTGTTGTTGTTGTTGTTGTTGTGCTTTTATTTCCTGGTCTGTCAATAATCAAGGGGACAAATGACACCCAGGGAACATTTCTTTCCCCTGATTTTGCATGTATTTTGGTGACAGGTCTTACAGACAATTTCCCTTTAAAACTTTGATTATAATGGTCTTGTATTTGCCTTAATAAACTCAGCTTCAATCATTTTAAACTAATTGAGTTGGAGTGGAGCAAGAGGGAGGGAGAGAGAAAGAGCATAAAGCAGTATTTAGGGAAAGTAATGTCTCAGAGGGTTTTTCCTATCCACATTTATACTGATCTGGCATCAGAGTTGTGTTGCTATGTTCCCACAAAATCAACCTGTTTGGAAAGTTGACATTATTTTCATACAATTATAGAATCAAAGTGAGCTTAGCATCATTTAGTCCAATTCCCTATTCAGCGCATAATCCACTTCAGTATTTCTGATGGATGACCATCCTAATCTCATTCTGGAGACCTCCAGTAAAGGAGAACATGTGAATGTTCCAGGTGATACAGTCAGTTTCTCCTGTTTACTAGTCTAGCCGCAATATAACTCAAATGGAAAAAATTCCATTTTTCAATTTGCAAAACCTGAAGCATATAGCCTGAGGTGGTGCTGGGATGGCTGCTTTTCCATGAAGGAAACTTTTGACTCATTCTGTCTCCCATTGGCTGAACTCAGGGTTCTCTAGAAGTTTCACGGGAAATCCTATCAGTGAGGTTGATCGTATTTTTTCTACAGTAGTCAATTTCTAAACAGTTTGACAATCCTTCTAAAATCCTGCACCAAATTCTTGACATATCCCACTTCCCATTCTCTGGACTAAAATCATTACTCTGCTCCCTTCTATACACAGACACAGAAAAATACTTAGAACCATAATTTCAGTTACTGAGAAAATGGTTGTTGCTTACCTGAACGACCCTTTTATCCTCGCTGTGAAGACACTCCTTAACATGGGTACTGCTCACTCCTATTTGCATGGCTGGGTGTCAATCAAACCCTCTGGAGCTGGATACGCCCTGCTTCCTGCTCCTTCCTCAGTCTTTTCACGAAGACATCTTGGCCCAAGGGCATCAGGACGGCCATGAAGAAAAATCCTCAGATTGCAGGACAGGAACAGAACAGCTACAGAGGGAGAACAAAAAGAGACCTCCACCAAGGCCAGTCCCGGCGACAAGAAAGGGAGGGACGGAGTGTCTTCACAGCGAGGATAAAAGGGTCGTTCAGGTAGGCAACGACCATTTTCCTCCTCGCTGTTCAGACACTCCTTAACATGGAACATACCCAAGTTCCAGAAGAGAGGGAGGGAATTAAGCTGAAGGCTGGCCTTGGGGAGAGATTACAGACTGTAAAACTCTTCTGCCAAAGGCAGCATCTGCAGAGGCAAGCCTGTCTAAACAATAGTGACTGACAAAGGAAGAAAGAGAGGACCAGGTTGCCGCCCGGCAAATATCATCTACCGACGCCTGGGTAGCCCAAGCCGCCGATGTTGCGGCACTACGGGTAGAATGGGGCAGGATACCACCCGGGACAGGAGCCTCCCGCAACTCATATGCCCTAGAGATAAAGGCTTTGAGCCACCTGCCTACTGTTGCTGAGGATACCTTCTGACCCAAGGAGGAGGGGAGGAAAGACACCAACAGCGCCTCAGTCTTGCGGAAGGAGGCAGTCCTCTTAAGATATCGCCTCAACGCCCTTCGCACATCCAAAGTATGCCAGTGTCTCTCAGTAGGATGGCGAGGGTCCGGACAGAAATCAGGTAAGATAATTTCTTGTGCCCAATGAAAACGTGTGTTCACTTTTGGAATAAAGGCCGGGTCAAGGCACAAGACCACCCGGTCCGGATAAAAGATACAGAGATCACTCCTCATAGACAAGGCCGCAATTTCGGATACACGACGAGCTGAAGTGATTGCCAGCAAAAATGCCATCTTCAAGGACAAATAACGCAGGCTGATTGAAGCAAGAGGTTCGAATGGTGGTGCAGTCAAGGCCTGTAACACTAAGGTAAGGTCCCATGTAGGGTAGCGATGAATCGACGGGGGTCGCAGGTTGGTGACCCTTTGGAGAAAGGAACGGATTCGTGAATCCTGAGACAAGGGAACTTGATTATCTCCAGACAAAACAGTGGCCAGAGCCGCCACCTGACGACGAAGAGTCGCTGGAGCTAGACCTTTAGAAAACCCCGCATGCAGGAATCGCAGAATGTCCGGAACAGCTGCAGACATGGGGTCAACGTGATGAGCACTGCACCATCTCGCAAAGGCAATCCATGAAGCATCATAAATGCGAACTGTCGATGGTCGCCTGGCGGCTTGAATGATAGAAATGACATCTTCCGATAAGTGGTCCTTGAATAGCTTTATGCGCTCAAATGCCACACGGCTAATCGGAGCCATTCTGGCTCCGGATGGCGTACCACACCTTGAGTCAAAACGACCTTGTTGGGTGGAATCCTCCACGGTGGCTCGACGGACAGGTTCTTGAGATCTGCGAACCACTCTCGAAGGGGCCAATACGGCGCTACCAGTAGTAGATTCGCCCGCTCTTGAATCACCTTCCGAATCACTTTGGGTATGATAGGCAGGGGGGGAAAGGCATAAAGGAGTCCTCGAGGCCATGGACTCCGCAGAGCGTTGAGACCCTCTGCCGCTAGTGACGGGTAACGGGAATAGAATCTTGGTAATTGAGTGTTGAGAGCTGTCACAAACATGTCCACTACCGGTAGGCCGAACCTCCTCGACAGGTCCTGGAACAGGCTGGAGTCCAACCGCCATTCGGCATGATCTAACTGGTCTCTGCTGAGCCAATCTGCTTCCCGATTCACAGTCCCGGAAATGTGTTCGGCTCTTATCGATAAGAGGTGGAGCTCTGCCCATGACAGAAGCCTCTCCGCCTCCTGCATCAGAGTCCAAGAGCGGGTCCCCCCTTGCTTGTTGATATGGGCCTTGGTGGCCACATTGTCTGTTAGTATCAAAAGGTCTTGGCGATACACAAGATGTTTGAAGTGAATAAGAGCGAACCTTACCGCCCTGAGCTCCAGCCAATTTATATTGTGCAGTTTTTCCGTTGATGACCAGACCCCCTGGGCTAACTGGGAGTTGAGATGGGCCCCCCAGCCCCGCAGACTCGCATCCGTGGTTAAAACTATCCGTTTCGGTTCCAGAAAGGGAGAGCCCCTGCTGAGAGCCAGAGACAACCACCATCGCAGGGAGAGTCGCACTGGAGCCGGAACTGTCACTTTGAAGAGGGACTCCGCCCGACCTTGCTTCTGGAAGGGAAGCAGGAACCATTGTAGGCGACGAAGATGGAAACGTGCCCAGGGAACAATGTCTATGCAGGATATTAGCTTTCCCAGAAGCTGGGAGAGTGTCAGTAAGGGAACAGTCCGGTTCAGTAGGATGTGAGACACAAGATGCTGGATGCTGACACGCCTGTCTGGAGACAGAAGGACGACACACTGACTCAAATCTATCTTTGCTCCTAGGTGCAGAATACGAGTCGTGGGGATCAGATGACTTTTGGTGAGATTCAAGGTGAATCTGTGGTCCTGAAGAGTTTGAAGTACCAACTCCCGGTCTCGAATTGCCAGTTCAGTTGACGATGATAGAATCAAAATGTCATCGAGGTAGCATGCTAGATGGACAGGTACCTCTCTGAGCGACGCCGCCACCGCTGCCAACAGTTTTGTAAAAGTCCTCGGGGCGGACGAAAGGCCGAACGGCATAGCCCGATACTGGAAGTGGTGGTTTCCAAACGCAAACCTGAGGTACCTCCTGTGTGATTGGTGAATGGGCACGTGCAGGTACGCCTCCTTTAGATCCACTGATTGCATTAGATCTCCCTGTCGGATGCAGCCTAGCAATGATTTGAGCGAATGCATTTTGAACCGACGGTATAAGATGTGTTGGTTGAGACGTCGTAGATTCAGAATGCCCCTCCAATCTCCCGAGCTTTTTGGCACCAGGAATAGCGTTGAATAAAAGCCGGTTCCAAGTTGTGTCGATGGAACATGTTCTATGGCCTGTATCTGCAGTTGTTGTATTTCACGAGACAGAAGAAGCTTCTTGTCCGTCTGAGACGGCCAGGGGCATTGCACATAAAAGTCCTGTGGCATGGTAATGAATTCCAAACGTAGACCGTTGGTGACAGTTTGGACAATCCAGGCATCCGAGGTGGTAAGAGGCCACTGGTGGGAAAAGGCCTGGAGTTTGCCTCCAATCGGTGCCAGGGACGGTGAGTCACTTGCCACATCTGGAGTATCTGGAAGTAGAAGAGCGGAAGGGACGCCGGAAGGTGGATTGGCAGTGGCCACGGCCACGAAAGGACGTCTGGTCTGAAGCTGGTTGGTAAGAGAACTGAGAAGATCTTTGATAAGAGGCGCTTCCAGCACCTTGGTCGTAACGAAATGGCTGCCGGCTATAGGAGAAGAAGCGTCTATCCTGGCGTCTGAAAGCCATGGGCAATACCTTCTTTTTATCTCGGTTTTCGACCAGGATGGAGTCCAAAGACGATCCAAACAAAGCCGGACCTTTGTACGGAGCAGCAGTCAAACGCCACTTGGATTTTGCATCAGCTCTCCAGTTATGAAGCCACAGAAGACGTCTAGAAGAAACTGTCGAAGCCAAGGCTCGCGAAGCAAATTTAGCTGCGTTCAAGGACGCATCGGCCAAATATTCAGCAGCAGCGATTAACTTCACCAGATCCTGCTGCAACCGCGCGTCTTCAGGGGGAAGTCTGTCCCTCAATTGACGCAGCCACACCAGGGACGCCCGGTTGAAAAATGAGGAAGAAGTAGCAGCACGGATGGCCCATGCTACCGCGTGGTGTGTCTTACGGAATGACATCTCCGCCCGCTTATCCTCAAACTTGAGGCCATCACCAGCTTCACCTACCAGAATCGACGAAGATGTCAGACTGGCTACGGGATCATCAATTTTAGGTAACTGCAGAAGAGCATCTAACACCGGAGCTGAGGCGTACAGCTTTCGATCGAAGGAATTCAGGCCAGAAAGCGAAGCGGGGTGATCCCATGGTTTCTGAATGACCTGACAGAAAAGGTCAGGACACGGTACAAAGTCGTGATCAGGTTGAGGTAGATTAAACAAGTTACTATTAGGGTCTGGCGGAGCAGAAGCAGAACACTGATTTAAATTGGTGTCCATGTTGGTAGCCGCCTTCGCTTTGCGTAAAAGGGAACGAAACATTGAGGGCTTGAACAATCCCAGAAAAGCAGGCTTGTCCTGGACCGCCTCCTCATCCTCCGACATCTCAAAGTCTTCTAGGAAGTCATCCTCCCTGACAAGCTCAGGCACCTGAACATAGGAAGTAGAAGGTTGCTGCTCCAAGGCAGACAGCATATGACATGAGGGAGCAGGGACACAACCTGGAATGGGTAACATACCAGAGGCCTGCTGCAACCCAACCTGAAAAATGTGGGACATAGTCTGAGTAAACAACGACTGGAAATCCACAGGTTGACCAAAAGTAGGCCCCGCCTCAGGGCGGAGTCCTGCTGCAGTGGGTGTGAAGGTAGCCTCAGGAACATGCCTAGAGGCCTGAGAATTGTGACTAGCCATGCTAGAGGACCTTGATCTAGCTCTGACACAGGGCTGGTTAACAGATGTCAAGGGAAACCTCCTAGAAGTGGAAGGACAGACTGCAGAAGGTTCAGCATCCTGGACAGCAATATCCTGGAGAACCTCCGGTTCACAAACAGCATTGAGGTCCAAATCATCATCAACCGGTTCATGACAATCAAGCAACTGAGCCTGGTATTGTGCCTTTGAGAACTGTTTTTCCAGAGCATTGTGTCTGCGTTGGGCATCCCTGTCTGATTTAGAGGACTTGCCCGACTTGGTAGATTTGGCACCCTTGGTCTTCCTCCCCTTAGCGTGCTTAGGAGAAGGAACTGGAGACGGAGAGGGGCTCCTGTCAAGGTCTGAACACAGAGCAACAGCCTCCATATTGTTTGTAAAAACAAATTCAATTTTTCTGAATTTTTTCGAATTTTTTTTTTTAGAATTTTGAAATTTTGAATTTTTTTTGAATTTTGAATTTTGAATTTTTTTTTAAATATTTACACAAAAAATACAATGATATCACTTAGCAACTATCTACCGCCAGCAACAATATATACAGATAAACAATTTTCCTTTTTTTTTTTTTTTAAATAATCAACAGAAAAAAGGGTTTACTTCCCTGATGATGGCAGTCACGCTGAGTCAGGCAGAATTCACATGCAGGTAACCACTGGACCGCGTCCACACCTGCAGGAAGGCAAACGACCCTGGAAACCAAAGCCCAGGTCGCTGCACAAGTTGGAGAGGCACAACGGTGGGCTAGTGACCCTGGAAACCAAAGCCCAGATCACTACACAAGCTGGATAAGCCCAATGGCAAGCTACTGTTAAAGACAAGATGGCGATCCGTGAGAGAAGCCTTGGGGCGTCGCAAGCCAGGCGAAACAAAGCGCCTACGGCTGGAGCCCAAAACAATTGTCCAAGGAAGCCTCCGTTCAGCTAATGAATATGCCAGCCGGCAGGGACTCAAGCCGAAATATCAAAAAACAAGGCTGCGCTGGCCAGAAAGGCAGTAAAAGGCAAAGGACGGCTGCAGCGGCAAGAAAATGGCAGCAAACGTTAATTTGAACACCGACAGCAAAGCCAAGCCGCGAATGGCGGCCGGAGCCCCGAACTGCCGTTCCGCTCCAATTAGCCTCTGCTAGTAACGCTGTAAGGAGCGCAAACCTCAGAAAACAACAGGAAATGTCCAAAATTGAAAAATAACAAAATAAAATAGTAATTTAGTAAAATATTAAGAGAGAACAGACACCCTAATGCACTTTGCAAATGGCTGAGTGAAAAGACTGAGGAAGGAGCAGGAAGCAGGGCGTATCCAGCTCCAGAGGGTTTGATTGACACCCAGCCATGCAAATAGGAGTGAGCAGTACCCATGTTAAGGAGTGTCTGAACAGCGAGGAGGAAAAAAGGTTTAGCCATAAAAGTTTGTTGTTATACCCATTATTACAGTTTTCAGTGCGAATTTTGAAAGTTAAGCAGTTTTTATTTTTTTACCAATATCTTTTTAAGATTTTTCAACTCCACTTGCAATTATTTCTTCCTTCTAAAGTAGGATAAATGATATTGCAAAACACAATTACAAACAGTTGAGCATATATTACAAATATTGGGTAGGATATTTTTTTTTTCCTTTTCAGCATAGAGAGTAGGAGAAGGAGACTTTTGATATTGGAGGAGCTACTGTATCTTATCAGTATGATGTTGACTGAATTATAATTGTTGAAGTGTCATGTTGAGTGACTAGAGAAAACACTAATTCATGGTTTAATTTATAGCATCAGTTAATTTATACTATTGTACCTTATCTTTGCGCATCAAAAAAATAAGATCTTCTGCAGAGATTACTCTAGCACCTCTCATCTGAGACACTTCAGAGGCTTGTTGCAACTGTGGAAAAAAAAAAAAACAAGATTAGAACTGATATGGCAATGTGATATTTTGTAGAACTATACTTATTTAAAGTAGCCTTAGCAGTATAGGGGAAAAAACCCTCACAATGCAAATGCAGACATATCAACTAAATTTAGAATTTAAGATAATTTTAAATACAAATTTTTCCCTCACCAATTTGTTTAAGATTTTCCTTTTGCTGAATTTATCTTGACAATTGCTATTCCAATCAATCTTTTTTAAATCAATCTGGAATATAAAGATGGTTAGGCCTGACAAACATCTGGAGAATTTCAGAAAATTCCAGTGCTATAGGCTAGGTTGAAAATAAGGCAAACCAACCAGATACAGTAGGTCCTGTTGCTGAGAAATGGACCCATGAAGTCATTAGGAGTTGAATTCAACTTGATGTATTACTTTTTATTGTAAAAAGACTTTATATATTATATGAGGATAATGTTCTATTTTTCATATTAAAGGCTCAAACCCAAATGTAACATGATGCTACCTATCTATATAAAAATGGCTCTGTGTATGTGTGTGTGTTCCAGCATAACTCTGGAACACCTGGGCTGCTGAAATGAAAAGGAATGAATTATATCTATAGTGTCAAATCACAGTACTTTTGACAGTGATAATGTGCATTTTGGATTAAAGTTCTGTTAAGATACAGCCTGTTGTGCCTTAAAATAACTTCTACTGTACAGCACAATGAAGTTGCCATGGTAACAGCTTCACAGTACTCCACAAGGGGGCTCCCTCTGGTAAGGGGAATTGGTTCTTTAAAAAATACCCCAGGCCCTCAGCTTCAAGCAGAGGGCAAATTGTTGGGGGAGGTGCCTGCTAATGCAGATAAATACCTGGGCAATGCTAGGTTATCAGCTATCTATAAATGCAATTCCGTTTATATACTTCCATTCCAGGCTAACTCTCTTAATCTCCTAATACTCATCCTTTTAAAACTTGTTGCATTGCCTGAACGTTAGGATAGGGATAGCTGCTCGTATGCATTACTATACTGGATCCTTGGGTTTTTTTTCTCAAATCCTTTTTCACTAAGCCAAAAACCTGCTGGAACAGTGTGTGTGTGTGTGTGTGTGTGTGTGTGTGTGTGTGTGTGTTTGTTTTATATATATCTATAGATATAATATCCTTCTGAAGTTTAGTATGTATTTATTCTTCTGAACACAAACTTTTCAGTACCATACTCATTCCAACAATGCATCAATGACATAGATTAAATTAGATCACTAAAAGAAATCAGAAAAGCTATATTGACTCTGAGATGAAAACTTGCAAAGTACTCTACAATTCCAACTACTGGTTCTGTTTAAAATCTTGCACCAATATACACTGGATGATGATGATGATGACGATAGCAACAGCAACTATATGTATGTCGTGCCAGTTTCTAATTTGTTTCTATCTCACAGGACCTAATATGATGCCTGCCTATTATATTCTTTTTCTTGTTGGTTATTTTAGTTTTCTTCTTTGGTTAGCAAGGATAGGTGATATGACAAGCATCGAACAACTTAGCCATGGCTGATGCTGATCATTAGTGGGAAAAAGTCAACTGTTATAAACTAGCAATTCTTCACCATAATCCTTCCATGGTAAGAATGCTCTAGCTCTTCTTATTCAGTTGTCTTTCAATAGAAGATGACTTCATTACAGATTTTAATGTTCCATTTCAAATGTCTATGAACAGATTAGAGAACGGTCAATGGAAGGCGTAAGTGTTAGCCCTGGTTTATACTAAAATATTATATTAACCTACTATGATCGAAGGAGACAAAACTAATAGAGCCATCATGGATATTGATCCTTGGTACCCAGAATAAGAATTGGAATTTCCTTGGGATTCAAGAACTGGCGTTTATAAGATCTATGCAAAACAGTAAGCACTGAAAAATGTTACACACATTCTGCTGCTAAACTAAGGTTCTGCAGCTCTTTATATTTTACTTCTAAGTTTCCTAACACATGAGTTTTGTGGTACTTTCTACAGTGACATTTATTTTCCTAGTTCTTCCATCTTTTTCCTGTTTACTTAAATGAACTTTGCCTAGTTATGAAGAAGCCCTTATTGACATTTACTCTAGCAAGCAACTGTATACTTTTTTGTCTGTATTCTTAGAAATAGGTCATAATGATATCACTGGACTTTTTAACATTCTATCAAAATAAAATTATTTGCAGAAGTACAGAAAATTAACTTTTTAAAGAAGTAATTAATGCTCAAAACTACGGTGTATATAGGGCAATATATAAACATATACTTCATGGAAGCCCTGGAGTGTGATAGATGCAAGCCAAAAAATTAGATACTAACTAGAAAAATGTCTTATATTGTTTTTTCATTTGAAATATAAGATAATAAAGCCTACATGTATAAATACATACACCTGAGAACAGATGGAAGAAATTTTAACTTTCATATGCCATATTAGCAATAGTTTACTCTGTAATATTGGCTGAAGAAGGATATTATTAATGTGAGTTTTAATGTTGCTGTTGCTATAATTTGAAATAGGACTATTCAGCAGTTAAAACAGTAGCTGTTTCTAATATGTAGGGGGGAGGTAGTTTTTACTTTTGGCAAGTGTTCAGCAGGAAAAAGATTTCGTCAATAAATCATAATACCGGACTGCATTCCCCCCCCCCCCCCACTCTAATCACATGCACACAAAATGTGAACTGTATCTGGTAGGCACAACACAAAACATACTGCTTTAAAAAGCTTCACGTTTTTTCTTTGAAATGCTCAGGAGGGCTTTTGCAGCTACAAAGACGGGAGAATTTTCAGGAATTCAGAAGTCACAGTAACATAATCTGACTTAAAACTAAACTGGAAAATATAAGAATGTGAAAAATGATAGTTCTATTTTTTTGGCAGAGGAAAGTAGCTTCTTATTCTGATTAGTTTAAGGAGACACAAGGTACTTATGTTTCCAGCATAAAATACAGAAAAGCTGGGTAACATTATAATACAAAGAACGGGATGAATACCTCATTGGTGTAATTTGGATGAACTCAGTGGATTTATATCCAAGCATGCATTTACTCAATATATTTAATAACTGCTTAGAAAATTGATGTTAGTGTGCTGTTAATACAATACATCTTTTTCAAATTTTGTATGGACCTAGAGAATTCTTTTGAATAAAACAGCTAATGTTATGTCAGCCTCTGTTGAATAGAAGGCAAAAAAAAAAAACACACAATAGAGCCACAACCCAGTAGTAACCAAAGTTAACAGTTGACCACTACTTCAAGATAACATGATTATATCCAAGTGTACTAACCAATTCCATTAAAATAAATAAATAGAAACCAGCAGTTTAAATGATCTGAAGACACTTAAGATACTCCTAGATATGAAATAGAAACAAAATGCACTACAATCAGCATAATATCTACCTGATGAAAATGACTTGATGATCAGTGATGGGTTGCTACCGGTTCACCCCAGATTGGGCGAACTGGTGGCAGCAGCGACGGGAGGCTCCGCCCACCCGCCCGGAAGTCTTTGCGCATGCGCAGAAGCGTCACATGCACGCCCATGAGCAAACTGGTAGCGGCCGAAATTGAAATTGGTTTCCCCAGTACTGCCCCCATGGTCTATTGGTGTGTAGCCAATCTGGTGCTGCCGAGATGTTTTGGGAAGCACTGAGGTGTTTAGACTGGTGAAATTCCATTCTTAAGGTAAACAGCCTTGAAGATGCCAGGCACGAACCGGATTCCAAAATGCTCTGTTCTTCCTCAACTGTCAATCCCCACTCCCAATTTCCCACCATAGAGGTATACAACTTTATTGCCTATTTGTTCCCCCCTCCCTTACCCAGTTTATTGATTGCAGGACACCAGCGAGGCACCAAGCTGAAGGTGATGGACCTGACAGCATGTTAAAGTCTAAATATCTTAAAGTTGCTGAGGATTGAGAAACACTGCTTTAGAGTGTAACTCAAAGTTATATGCATATTAGTCTGTACATCACTAAACAAATATGTAGCTCAATGAAAGAACTCCAACTGAAAACAAACTATGGTATTAGGACATGGAACAGATTTATCTGCTTTCTGGATGAAAATTATATTTTCTAATTACAATATAGTCCAAGATAGTTTTAAAAAATAAGGAAACAAACTACCTGATTATGTCTTTATTAGGTTTGCTTAGAACATAAAAATAAATCCATTATGTCTAAATTTTGAAATGTTTGTCAAAATGAATACAATTATGAACAACACCTGCACTATATTATTTTGACCAAGAGCTCTTTGTGGGGTTTTTTTTTCTATTTTATACGTAAGAAAGAAACACAAGCCATCCTAAAACTTCAAAGACATGATTGGAGCATAACATTTCAGGCTCCCCCAAGCGGTGTTCTTTTTTATACAAAGTCAGTTTATTGCCCCCACAATCCGGGTCCTCATTTTACCTACCTCGGAAGGATGGAAGGCTGAGTCAACCTTGAGCCTGGTGAGATTTGAACTTGCAGTAATTGCAGGCAGCTGGCAGCTAAGTGCTACTTAACAGCACTTTAGTCTGCTTGCACCACCAAGGCTCCATAATCCAATAACACCAATGGCAAAATAGATTCTCCTTCCAGCACTCCAAAATTGCTCCAGAGTAAGGATATGTAAAAGATTTTAATGTTATATCAGCAGTTTGTATTGTTTAAAGCAGTTTTACTATTTACTATTTAGCCTTTCTGAGCAAAAAAAACATTATTATGGTTTAGAATCTTCTGACTGATACTGTTGGATTGTTGATTTGAGGCATGTGATTGGGTGGCCTGTTTATAGTCTTCACCCAGACTAGGAAGTCCAAACAGCCAGTGATGGCCACGCTGCTGTTGGCTAAGACAGGATGGGCAAATAGAAGACAGAAACACTGAAGGAAAAGCAGAAGTAAAGTTAATGGCCAGACAGTAGAAGCTTGTTTGTACTTAAAAATCTACCAGGCCAAATATTTATGCATATTTATAGATTTCCATCCTGCTGAAAAGAAATGTGGTTTACAGCAGCTTACTTACACAAATAAAACAAAAAAAGTTGGGGAAAATATTTTTTATATTTTAGTCTACTGTCATGTATTTGATCATATCCCTTCTGTTGTATTACTTTATTTCTATTGGTGTATTCTATTTATTTCACCAATAAAATCTTTAATTAAGATTCAAATTAAAACACCATAGAATAAAATCCAAGTCAGGAGCAAAACTATGCGGGGCTTTGTAGGTTAAAGGTAGCTCTTTAAATTGGACTCAGAAATTTACTGGAAGTCAAAACAATCCCAGCAATAGAGGCATAATATGGTTCTACCAATTCTCAACTGTCCATATGTGGGATTCTACATATTCTATCAACTACAATTTCTAAGTAGCCTTCAAAGGCAATCTCATGTAAGTTTCTGTCCAGCAGGCTAGATTGCAACCAGTTTAAGAGGCATGCATTAACTCAAGAATTTCTGATGAATACAGTATATTGTAAAAAAAAAAAAAAAAAAAAAAAGGAAAAAGTCATTCTTAGACTTCTGATGCTTGTGATGTAACTATCTTTTGGCCAGGAGAAATTATTTCCATCTATTCCTTCTTCAATGGCTAAAATTTGTATCAAGCTGTTTACATCTGACAACATGAGATCTTATTTTCAAGTAGTAGACAATTGAGTATTTGTTCATACAGTTGGGTAGATACAATTAGAGCTTACTGTATGTAAGTAGACACTTGGGTATGCTGTTTGTCTTTTAGGATGGTTTATTTGGGGGAAAACAACCTAAAGTTGTGTATCTGCTTGTACTATTGTGCTTTGCAAACAAATATTGCTAATGTTACTAAGGTTGAGTAGATACAAAAATGTTACTATAGATATTAACTTGTTGGTGGGTAGGTTGGGCTTTAGTGCTTGCATGTACTTTGGGCACGTCTTCTTTTTATCTTGTTACCCTTATAATTATGTTATAACAATAGCTATCATCTTTTTTCTTATTCTTTTTGCAGCTAGGCATGAAACATTAGCAAGGAATAACCCAGTTGCCTCTTGCCTTGTAGGCAGGCTAAACAAAAAACACACTTGATGTTGCTAACTAGTTTGAGTAGATATCCCTACAGAGAAATTGGGAGTATTTTTTTTTAATAAAAACATCATAGGAATATAAAGGAATAATATGACCATCTGTTTTGTTTTTCAGAGACTGTGTCCATGTGGAGAATAACAAAATGGCTTTGAGATGGAGATAGGCAAATAGTTTAGCCAGGTAAAATGAGCTAAAGCACTTTTTAAATTCAGAATGTCCAGAAAACATTCTGAAACAGCTCAGAGAGTGACTTCCCTAGTTCACTGAATCTGTAATTATAAATACAGCACGATCAGATTTGCAAAATTGTTATTGTAGCCAATCTTAATAAAAGTACTCTTAATCTTTAAAATAACAGGTTAATTGATACAATCAGCAAATTCTACACAAGGCACCTACAGTGGAAATATCAGGATTGTCTGGAAAAACAAAACATATTTGCAGAGGAGCAAGTTGGTTTTAGAAAAGGCTGATTCACCTAGTTTTCCATCATGTCGTTGAAAAATACTCCCCCTGCAACATAGCCTTCCTTTAGACCATTGTCATAAACTTCAAAGTAACATTTGATTCAGGGGTGGGTTCTACTTACCTTTACTACTGGTTTGCAATGGGGCCGCGTGCGCGCACTCGCTTCATACACAGAAGCTTCCTAATGACGTTGGGGTAGGTGGGCAGAGCCTCCAGCCAGTTTTACTACCGGTTCTTGCGAATCGGTCCAAACCAGGGGCAACCCACCACTGACTTGATTCCATATCCTGAACTAAATTTTATAAAATTTAGTTTTATGAAACTAAAAAACTAAATTTTAATTTTTACAAAAAACTGGAGGCCTCCTCAATTGACCAATGTCTACTTCATTTAATACTCTGCTACTTGAAGGAACTTCACTCAAAGTAAGATGGCCCTCTCAGGACCTCTCACCAGTGCCACTATAACTGAGAAAGGCATCAACCCATCTAATGCTCAAACCCCTCTTTTTAAATTCTTTTACACTTGCTTTTTATATGTACTTTCTATTTTAATACATTTATACAACTTTTTCCAATTTTGTTTGGTGCATCTTTTATGCTTTTTAATTGACCATATCCCACACTCATTATGCTGGTCTATGACCATAATAAAGATATGATGATAGTAGCCTATCATAGGCTATCATAGTAGTTGCATGAACAAAAATCTTCTTTTTGCAGCTTCTTGTGCTGTTTCTCTTACTGAAATGTAGAAATATCTTCTTGCTATTGAAGCTGCCGATTACTCACCAATACCTGGTGCAGGGTGCAGGGTGGCTTTATGTGTTTGATATTAGAAATAATGCTATTATTAGAAATAATATGTTGTTAGATATCTTAACACCTCAAATTTAAATATATGTTAGAAAATGTTAGATTATAGATGTTAGAAATAATATTATAAATAAACAATTGGGATATTTGTCCCATCCCTATGTTTATTTATGTCTGAATAAGCCTATAATTGTCCTACAAAATGCTATTAACATACCCCAAACTGAGATGTGGGAAATGAAAGCCAAGAATGGCATGGTGCCTCAGCATTCAAGCTTATGCATTTCCCCACCAACTTTTATAGAAGTTGAAGCATGGAACAGTTTTCTAAGGAACAACAATTCTAGCTACTCATATTTAAAATAATTTTAATAAGACATTTCCAATAGGTTAAATTAGGAACAGTTATTTATAAAGGATGAGAACTACAATAAAATCCTCATGTTCCAACCTACATAAACCGGGACCTTCAGTGTTAAAGGGACATATTAAGATTTCAATGTGACACACCAAACATTTCTAAACAGAAGAAATGCATCTTCGACAAACATTCTAATATATGTACAAAGAGCAAAGATCAAAAAAGGAAACTGCCAGAGTTTGGCCTTAGCTTTGTTTAAAAGAACTGTAGATATTATTTCCTGAAATCATATTTAAGATACCTGAAACAATCAATGATATAACCTTTGCCTTGTTTTCTGATATTAGAGAATATTTTTGAAGTGTGTACACAGGACAAAATTTGCATTATTCTGAGACAGTCAGTAAATGTCATTCTGATGGCTACAATTCATGCTAGATGACAATTACAAGCTATATTACAAGCTTATGAAAACACTTCCTTTGTTAGTGTAGAGAGTAGCATTTATTCAAAACGCCATGCTACAATTGCTTATATAAGGAAACTACATATTGCCTTACCAAATTAAATGCAAAAAAGGTGAACTACTTGCTTTCCTGCTGGTGATGGCCTTGTCCTTTCTGAAAGCAGATAGTGGCATATTTCCAGTAGCAGTAGTAATGTGTGAGATAATAAACATTTCTGATTTCTAATTATTTAAAATATATAACCTTGCAAACACTAGATAAAATACAGCTTGGATTAGAATTTGCAGTCTTCATGAATATAATACAGAGAAGTTTGACAAGATGGAGACTTTCTCATGGGAGCCAGAAGCTCATTTTATTGTTTCAGGCAACTTTAAAAAAAAATTATGTATCAAAAGTTGCTTTTAGACACCTAAAAAATAAATCCTTAGTTCTGAGCATGGTGCAGCATCAAATATGTGGATGAACCATACCAAAAGATTCCCATGTTGAAAAGGTGCATGTATGAAGGTTTGGCCACTAAAGCACACCCAAACATTCTAGAAAAGTAAAGTTAAAAAAAAAACCAACCTACTAACAACATAGCTGTAGGGCTGTGAAATATTTCAATTTTTTTAAAAGAAAATGCAGTTAAATTGATAAATATATTTTGTAAGCAAACATGGAAACACACTGTATTGGCCAAAAGAAAAAGATTAATTTATATTCTTATATATATAAAAAGAGTAGCACTAAAGAATACTCAAACTGTTTAAGAATTGCACTTTTCCCATATGCTAGTAAGATAATGCACACAATTTTGCAGTAGGTGGAACAAAGATCCAGGTCATGACTTGAGCTTTCTCACAGAATCGTGGCTACTGTTGGAGCAATAGTGGAAGAAGGACTCTTTACTTGACTTAGGCTGGTAGGCCACTTGTAAGCTTTGGAGATGAGAACCTATGCTGTTATCACCATATGGCATAACTACTGCATCATGCTCCATGTGGACTGCGTTGAAAGACACCTCAAGCTATTAATTGGTATAGGATGCAGAGTCCAGTATCCTACCAAGGTAACACCTATTACAGGGGTGGGCAAATATGGCCCCTTTATGACCTGTGGACTTCAACTCCCTGAATTCCTGAGCCAGCTTGGTTGTCTCAGAAATTCTGGGAGTTGAAGTCCAAAGGTTGTAAAAGGGCCACAGTTGCCCACCCCTGACCTATTATATTATCATTCAACTGATGCCAGTAGACCTCAGGATCCAATTCAAAGTATTGGCTACCACTACTATATTATAGTAGAGCACCAGATAAACATCAGGAACCACCTAATCCAAATAGAATATAGAATAAGAAGACTGGAGGTCTAGTCCAAACTCTTGTTCAAGCATGAGAACTTAAACCATTCCGGCCAAATGGCTGTTTTCTTGAAAACCTCCAGTGATGGAGCACCCATAACTTCTGTAGTTAAACTTGATTCTTCCTGCTTTGTAAGAGCATCAAACAGGGGTGAAATGCTCCCAGTTCGGACCCGATCACCTGATCCGGTAGCAATGGAGGCAGGTGGTTCGGAGAACCGGTAGCAAAAATCCCCACCCTCCCATGCCCAGCTGAGCCGCGCAATCATCAGAGGCTTTTTTTTTTTACTTTTAAAAGCATTTTTTCTACAACTATGGCCGAAAAAATGCTTTTAAAAGAAAAAAAAAGCCTCTGATGATCGTGCGGCTCGTCAAAGGCATTTAAAAGAAAAACCCCCTTGTTTTCTTTTAAATGCTCTGATGATCCAAGCTGAGTTCCCTGATTGGCAGCCCCTGCTGATCAGGGAACTCAGCTGGGGTCGTCAGAGCCTTTTGAAAACATTTTTTTACAACCTCTTAGCCAAAGAGGTTGTAGAAAAAATGGTTTTAAAAGAAAAAAAAATGGCCACGCCCACCCAGTCACATTACCCCCCTCACCAAACCACGCCCACAGAACCGGTGGGGAAAAATTTTAGATTTCACCCCTGGCATCAAGGAAAGGTTTGCTCAAAGTCCAGTCCTTACTTGAGATAAAATGGGCATTTGCAGATCACAGAAAGCAGGCCTTCTCAGTAGTTGCCTCAATAACATGGAACATGCTGATGGTTGAGATATGGCTAATCCCTTCAGCCTAGGCATTCTGCAGAGCTCCAAAGTTTCTCCTTTCTAAAGCAGAAATTCATTTTGAATTGATTGTGATTAGGTAATTGTGTTTTAATTATATTGTGGTTCAAGTCAGGTAAGTTCACCTTTTAAGGATTGCTTTTTTATTGTTACCATCTAGAGTTGATTAATGCAATATAAAAAGGTTTAAAAAAGCACTTTTTCCCATGAATGAATGAATGAATGCATGCATGTATTATCCATACAAACACACACATTCAGTATCACCCATTGTTTGAAAAGGGCATGCAATTGATTATCACAATTAAAAAATGTTTTAAACTTATAGCACAGAATGAATACTAAAATTGCATTGTAGTACTGGATCATTGTACCATTGACACAAATAATTTTTATTCCACTTTTTATCTAAGAATGCTGCCTTTAAATGAATATGTATAACAGAACAGAGTATTGTGAAAAACACAGCCAAAGTAGATACAATTGGATGAAAATAAAGCTGAAATGTTTATATGAAAGACTAGCAATGTCCTTGGCCATTTGCCTTACATAAGCAAAATATTATTTTTCTCAGAGAACATTTACTACAAACAACAGTGTTAATCATTTTGAAAACATTTACTGAATTTCAAAATATTTTCCTAGAAGAATCTTATTTGTCACATTTTGTTTCAATAGAGACACTTAAGAGATAATGATATGTTTGTAGGTTTTGAGGTAGACTTTCGTACTTGAAATACTAACAAAATAATATTTATTAACCCATATACCCTAAATTCAGATTGCAGAAGTAGATGTTTTAGTGCACAAATCTAAGCCAGTGTAAGAAAACTGTCACTAAATTCTTACACAAAGGACTGTAATTTGACCTCTCTATCCCTAAAATAGGAACTACAAGTACAGGTACGGTATATTTATTTTTAGGCTTCTCTGTTAGAATTTTCTTGCTCTCATTTGATCAAATGATGCATCTGTACTTTACCCCATTCACATCCTACTGTTAAAATAAGCAACAGGAGAGAGAGGGAGAAGGTAAAAATCAGCATTATGAGAAAAGAAAAATTTCATGTCTGAAAAAACAAATTCTCCTTTAAAAATATTTTACTAGTAATAATCCCATTGGTTTTGCATTTCTTTGCTTATTTTACTATCTAATTTATACTTGTAATGCTGTTGGCACACTAGTTTTCAATGCAACATAAAACTGACATCAGCAAATAGCATCAATTATTAATTGTATTAAATAAAACAGAACCATAAATAATATCAATATAAGCATACTCAACTATGTATTTAAAATATGGAATGTTTCATAAATTTGCATGAATGTACATATATAAACACCATTCTTCAGATTTTCAATTAAAAACAATGACAGGTAGTGGAACTAGGAAGAAATCCTGGAAAATGGCTGTTTATCTAAATTTGGTTTTAGGTACAAGTCATGTCATGGGAGCCTATTTATATTTAATTAGAAATGGCAATTTGATGGAGGGGATTTCAAAGCAAATGAACCACAAACAAATATTTAAATATGTGACAGTTCAGTGTAACTTCTTCATACAAGCCTTTATGATGACTATGTCATACAAAATGTTACCACCAGTAACTGCACATTTCTTTGACATGTCTTTGGCTGTTGAATTTAATACATCTTTCATGTTAATTTTTTTAAAAATATGATTTTGTTTCAATGTTTACATTTTCTGGGGCCACTAAAATGTGCTTTCTGAAGCACACTGCACAAATAAATCACCAATTATTTCTTACAGGCATGAATATATATATTGATATATATTGATATCAGCAGTACTAAATTCCACTGCCAAATTAGTAAAGTACTACATTTAGTTCAGCTTTAAATAAACAATATACTAATTTTAATAAGTCAGCAAAGATTTATTTTAGTTCTAGTTCAGACATACAATCATGTGCAAGGTTATTCAATACTCATTGTAAGAAAAAACTATGAAAATTGTTTTACAGCTGGTTTTAATCAGCTCCCTTTGTTTAACATTAGAAACTAACCTCTAAAAGATATATACAAGCTGCACATCCTACAGGTAATAGTATCCAGATGGGATGCTCTTACTGAACATCATGCCCAATATCATAAAGAATATACTGTGAAATAAGCACCTTGGCATAGACCTTGATGTTAACTTCTACTGTGCTTCACTTAGTCCTTATGCTTGATGAAACTTGGAGGAATTCCTCCCAGGTAGACCAAAGAAGTTTCAGATCAAGATTTATGCAATTATACAATAGCAAATATTAGCTTACTAATAATACTTTTCATTTTTTAGCAGAACTATTAGATTTTTAGCACTTTTGCTGCAATGTAAACCAAATTATCAAAGATGCGCATCTTAGCTTATCAGCTTGATATAAATTAGGGCAGTGATGGTTAACCTTTTCGGCACCAAGTGCCAAAACTGGAGTATGCATGCATGCGCGCCCACGCTGGAGCACTGGAACCCAGAGGAGAGAAGCTGGCTGGCACGCATGTGTGCGATGGAACCCAGAAGAGCAGCTGGCAATAGCGCATGTGCCCAGAGAGAGGGATCTGCGTGCCACCTGTGGCACACGTGCCATAGGTTCACCATCATGGAGTTAAGGTTTAACCAAACGAAATGAGTTAAGATTTTGTCATTTTTGCCCCTTTTGAGATTTAAAAGAAAAGTTTGGTCCTGTTGGTCTTACAAGATTGATCTTACTATCTTGCAAGGGCAGAGAAGGCTCTCTTCCTGGGTCCCTGCCAGTCAAAAGACTTTAATTCGCAGGGTCTATAAAATAAGTTCTGCCACTGTATTTTTCATAATTGGGCTGACAGTCTCTCATATAGGCTTCCCTCACAGCAGCAGGCCCCATCTGACCCCAACCTGTGTTGTGCATTATTCTTAGTTTCACTTCTCCCTTTTGACCTTATTAGTGACCTGGCACACTTCTGCCAGCATGACTCTAGCACAGAGTCACTAAAACTACTGAGAATATTCCCATCATGTTGATGTGATATTTCCTGGAAGGTATGTTCATCAAAATAAAGAAACATCCAAACTTTTTTCCTATCATTCCTACATTGCATATGAAATCATTAGAAAATGTGCTTTCCCCAATATTTTTAACCATGAACGCATTATACTATAAACGCTAGAATACGAGTGAAAAGAGGGGAAAATTAATCTTATTTGTACAAACTCCAAGAATTCTACTTTAAAATACAGGTTAATCTGGGCTATTTGCAGATTCCTACAATTCTTTCCATGTGCATAGCAGCCCAGGCAAAAGAAGTAGCAATAAACTGCATCAACTTTCTGTTTTCCATTTCTCTTCGATTGAGGACCAAAGCACTAGACTGGATATGTTTAGAAACTGAATGATTCATTTGAGTTTGGCAGAGAGGGAAGGGAAGAATAGCTACCAATATGGGAACAGTCTGTTCCAAAGCCACTGTATTGCAAAAGGCACACAGGCACTCACAGCAAGAAAAAAAGCTGGCTCATTTCTTAAACTGAAACATCATTTAATCAAAGAAGTCCATAACCAATGCGTACTATGAAAGTGCCTATGTTTCTACATCACTGCCTATAGCCTGGATAAGAACTAAGGTATGTTTTTAATCGGATGATGGTCATAATAGGCAATGAATTAGATTATTTGTACAAGAACACACAGGATTAAATCATCCCTGAAACAAAGTTCGTGAACTCAGAGAATACTTTATGAACCCTTAGATGACACTCCAGGGTATATTTCTGTACCAGTTATATTTGAATTGTTGCTGGAATCTATTCTTAGAAAATAAGTATCCAGTCTTCTTTATACATATTCTGATAATTTCCTATATGTGGAGCTAATGTACTTAAAAAAACAACAACAACGAAGATTGTTAGGAAACTGGCAGGATTTGTTTGTGCAGTGCTGAGAGTCAGAAGGATAGAAGTGCAACTGCAAATAAATAAATAAAATCCTGGTTAGTTACAGAGTTACAAATAAATCTTAAAGAAGAATTCGCTCAGAATTTCCTTGAGAATACCTTTATTTATACTAAGAATGCAATCTGCCAAAATTTTAGGAAAGTCCACTCCACTCCATTCCAGAGATGAGAACATACCTACTTTCTCTTTTCCTTTGTATAAGCACAAAATATTTTTTAATTTGTGAGTAGAATACAATAGTTAAAACTAAATATTCCTTTTTTTAAAAGGAAAGAAAACAATACTGTACTGTATGCTTTCAGTAGCAAGGCCTGCATCTCTCAACATAAACTATTTCAGGATTTTTCCCTCAACACAGCTTTTTTTCCCCCTTTGGTTTCCCTATGTTCAAAATATGATATTGAAGAAATATCAGATTTAGAAAAAAAAATCTAACAAGTTAGAGATGATATCAAAAGTAGACTTACAACTGACAGGGCATGTGAATGAGTTATAGAAGGAAATTTCACTGGATCTACAAAAAAACTTGGCTGAGCTTTTAAAATTTAGAAAGGAAATATAAGTGACAAACCTGGAGAAGGACCTGGATAACTTTTTCCTACTGGATTTATAAAAGAAGCTTGTTAAAACCTTGAAGATCTTGATGTAATGGTACAAAAATGAAATGAAGAAGAATCAAATACTCTAACAATATTGGAATTAAAGATTAAGACTGTTAGAAGTAAAAGGAAGAAGTACAAAGTTGGTGTATGTGATCAGCGTTAAAAAAGAGATATATCTTACTTCTGGCTGCTGACACCAGGACTGAAAAGATGTTTTATAGATTTGTTTATAGATAAGAGATGGGACGGAGATAAATGTTTGTAACTTTAGAGAAAGTGAAGATTACTAAATTTGTTCATACTTGTTGAGATAAATGTTTGAAGTAACTTCTTTAAAGTGCTCCATGGCACAGGACTCAGGTACCTTCGAGACTGACTTCTGCCACCAATAGCCTCCCACCGGCCAGTTCGCTCCCACAGAGAGGGTCTCCTTAGGGTGCCATCGGCCAAGTTATGTCGGCTGGCGACACCCAGGGGGAGGGCCTTCTCTGTGGGAGCCCCAGCCCTGTGGAACGAACTGCCCCCGGAAATACGTAAGATCTCCGACCTCCAGGTGTTTCGTTGTGCACTTAAGACCCTGTTGTTCCGCCAGGCTGGTCTATCAACATAACAATTTTAAATTGGGTTTTAAATTTCTGGGGTTTTAAATTTGAGCCGAATTCATTTAATAATTTTAAACTATTTTAACTGATGTTGTCTTATGTTTTAATAGGCTGTACACCGCCCTGAGTCCTTCGGGAGAAGGGCGGTATAGAAATAAAATTATTCTTATTCTTATTCTTCTTTATATATTTCTTTTCTCTTGCTTCTCTTTTTTTCCCCTTGCACTTTTTACTTCTATTTTCTTTTCTTTCTGTAAGTTTAGTTTGCATTAAATTATATATTATAATCAAAATTCTTAATACAATTATGTATAGATAGTAATTGTGTTTACCTCTTCTTGCCTAACCTCAATTATACCATCTGACTTACTTCTGAACCTCTTTTTTTATATCTGCATAAAAACTCTTATACTTATTGCTAACAGGAATGCAATGTAGACTGGCAAATCATTTTGATTATTTGTGATAGAACTGTTTTAAGGAGGGTATTGTCTTGCCAGCAACTCATTAATAGCATGAAATGGATTACATTCCCAGATATCACTTTACATTGGTTTACTTCTAAGTAGATGGGTAAATAATTGGGCTAAGTATTAGAATGCATGGAAAGAGTGAACACTAGGTGTCAGTGTAAGAAATGAGGGGGGAAAAACCTGTTGCTTCCAATCAGGTGGATAAGCTAAAAAACCAGAACCAGCTGTGACCACATTTACTTGTAACTGCATAATACTGTTAACAAACCAACCTTCCTTAGAAAACTGATTCCCAAACCATCAGGTTCACTTGAAATCAGATAAGTATTAGAAGCCGCAATGATTTCTCTCTATTAAATGCCACTGAAGTGGTTGTTAAAATAAAGCAAAATACCTTGTAACGTTAGGCATTAATTTATTCCATCAATACTTGTCAAGGATGTATTCAGATGGCAGTTGACCATACCAATTGTAACTCTATAAAAGTTCCTTAATAACTGGCATAGGATTTGAGTATTACAGTTGGTAATTTGGAAAGTGTAATGGCTACTGATCAGATTAATTTATTTGGACTGATGCAGGACTGGTACGGGCATATGTGGTTGGAATATGTTTGACTATGCAAAATGGTCCAGCTGGAATTATCATTTATTTAAAAAAATAGAAACATTGATTTACTTTAAATATAACTGATTTCTTTGCCCAAGGATTGCAGTCTGCCAGAAGTTTAGCTTAGACTAAAATTGGCAAGTTTTTTTAAAAATAGTTGCTTTATGCAGAATTGCTACTAAATCAGTATTAGTATCCAACTTTTTATTTCACAGCCATCATCACTTATTCACATACACACCTTCTCTTGTAGTTGCTTTCCTAAGTTAGCTACAACTTAGCTGAATTTTTTTTTAAATGTCATTTTTATTTTGTAGGGCAAAATATAAATTTAAAGCAATACATAAAAATAGGTAACACTTTGAATTTTAAACATTCAGTGATGACCTTTAGATTCAAGAGATGAAAGAATGTTGCTGCTTTGGTTGAGAAAATCCAAGAAACTTGTGACTGAATTTTAAAATAACCCACAGCTTCTAAATTTTATTTTTACTATGGTTTTATTCTCCTAAAGTATTTCTGTTCAACTGCACAGGTCAGGGTTGAGCACTTGGGATCCCCATAACCCCCTTCTCCACCACCACCACCACCCCGAGATAATTGTTTATATTTACCAGCAAAACAAATGCACAGTTTCTGCAAGGCATAATGCACCTGTTTTATCCCATTAAATCATTCTCAGGCCCAGCCAATTTCAATTCTTTGATGAGAATTTGGATGCAACTTTATCACAGCATCACAGAGTAGTACTCCTTAAGGTTGGATGGATGGACACATGGATATGATCCAATAAGCAGTTTTCAAGATCATAATCATAATTCGTTAAAAGTCACAATTAAGTTTGAGGGAAAAGATCACAGGGTGTCTTGTACACACAAAGCATGCATATAAGGCTGATTTTGCTTGTGTCCAAACAAAATGTCAGGATTCTTCCCTGCCTTAACTGGACAAAAGAAGAGTAAAGCCAGTATTTTCTACAGCTGTTGCTACGAAGTACAAACTCCAATCTACATATAATAAACCTGCAACAAGAAAATAAGAGTAGCTGTCTCAAAAATAAAACCCAGAATTTATTTTTTATTAGATTTGTTTTATTAGAAAACTAAGAAATTCAACTGACAGTCTGTTTCAGGATCTCTCAGTTCTCTGGAGCTCATATTGGGGACACAGAGGAAAGATGAAGATGGGAGCATCCAATTTACAAAGTTTCCTCATGCAATCTGGAATCAGAGGCAATATCTATCTATCAAACATTTAGCTTATCAAACAATTTTGAAATTATTAACTTTGGAGATGGAAAGGAATGAGGCTTTTTAGTTAGCTGCTATATATTGTAAACAGCTATCTTCAGGAAAAAGCTGTATCAGCACTTTTAAATTTTCTTGTTGACTAATCTTTTGTGGCATTATAGAAAAAATTGCATTTGCAAGTATCACGTGTTCATTCATTGTAGTTAAACAGTGATAAATCAAGGAACAAAGAGAAAGTAAAACATGTAAAGTTATAATTCAACAAAATATGTACTTCATAATACAACTAAACAATAAAATGTATTTGGCATTAAACAGAATGGATGTTGTATTTTGACATTGCCTTCTAAGACAGGAGATAATTTTATTTTTATTTTGTTTATTTATTTTATTTATCTGTACTAATGTTCCATTACAAAGAACATTCAGATATTTGAAATGTATGCAGCTTTTTAAAAAGTTGTTATTTGTTAGCTACAGAGCACACATTTTTATACAATTCTTATTTCTTGCATTATTATGTTAAATAGTAACATAACAATTAATGCTACTTCCTAATGCTCTGATTTTTTTTCTTTTTACAACTCTTTAATCCCTTTACTCAGGGTGGAATTGGAGTGGCTGAAGGGAGCGGAGTATTTACTGGCCAGATGCCCTTCCTGATGCCTACATGAAGTTCGCAGCCGATACTTTCACTTTACACCTGATAGTGAAACATCTGCCACTGTTTAGGATTGAACTCTTAACCTTCCAAGTGAGAAGTGAGTGTCTTCACCTCTCGGCCACCACGCCACTCCAATTCCTAATGTTCTAATTTTCTGTCAAATAAAAATATGGTTTTGATTCAATTTCTGTGCCTCCAGACTGCTGTATGATTGGACCAAAACAGGTGTGTGTTAAGACTGAAGATCCAATTCCTAACCAAATATTAGAAAATAAAAGATTTTACCTAGATAGTTTTTATATTTTCTTTACCTATTCATATATACCTAATGTGTTTTCTGGTCTACTGAATTAAATATACAATTTTTTATTAAGCTCAAATGTTTAGCTATCAAGAAGATTGTTTCCATCCTGTGATTAATAAGATCCCAATGGGATAACTACTTCCTTTATATGACTTCTTTTCTATTTTGGTATCCTCTTTAATTAAGGTCCTCACAGGACGTTTTATTACTTTTTAAAACTATTACATAAACTAGGAATGGCAAACAACTTTCTAAAAGTAGTAAAGCAATATTTGCCTACATTTAAATTTCTGATAATGAATTTAGCACACACATCATTTTAAACAAATCTAGGAGCAACAAACAATTACAACTCATACTAATCATTCATAAATAAAAATATTTAACATAATTAGTATTTAAAACTACAAGTAGTTTGTAAGAATGCAAAATATTTTTTAAATACTCTTTTATAGTACTTAAAATATTATCTAAGGCTAAATACAGATTACATACCAAACTATAATGGCAGCCATACTTAAAAATGTGTTCCACAGGGTGTCTTCAATGTGCAAATTTGGAACATGCAAACATTTATTTTTTATTAATAAAAATATATCCACTTATCATTTCCTATATACTTTAATTCCCTCAGAATACTGAAAGAAGATATATATTGTGTTCACGTTTTTTTTCTCAATTGTTATATAGAGTTTTTGATGCAACAAGGCAAAGGGTATTGCACAGACTCTTGGTATCAGGCATGGGTAATATTTGACAGCTTTACTTTTACATTCTGAAATGCAGCAAATGGAAATTACCTATCCTGCTAGTTGTTTGTAATATTCATAAAATGAGCTAAATATCACTATACTGATCTCACTTTCTCAGATACAGATATTTCACTGAAACTGTTGGTCTTCTGTTTTCATTCGTTCAACAACAACAAAAACCTTACCAAATTGATCAGTTGAGTGTGGACAATGTCTTCAACCAATATTGCTGATTCATGTAGGGGCCTGCGAGCATCTCCTAAGGAAAACCTAAAGGACAATTTATTGTAATTAGCAAACTAAAATAAAATAAATGCAGAGAGAGGGAGGGGGAGAGAGAGAGAGAGAGAGAGAGAGAGAGAGAGAGAGAGAGAGAGAGAGAGAGAGAAGAAATATATAGTATTAAATAGTAAAAGAATTATTAGATCACATGATGCAAATGGATTGAGAAGAAAAAAAATGTATGTTAAACCTAAACCCATGGCCTTCATGGCCTTTACCCTGGGCATAAATCAGAATTTTAAGAATTCCATTCTGTGGGAAGAAAATGCTTAGGAGCAATTAAGCTGTCTCCACATTTCAGTGAGTAATTAATAGCTGTATCCACCAAAAATTCCTCCATCGTTAAAATTCAAAAGTTTCTATCAGCTTCCTGAAACATGCCATTAGTGTAAACTTGGTAGATTTAGCAGGATTTAGGGTACCTAGGGTAATAGGTACTAGGGCAATAGGGACGCAGTGGCTCAGTGGTTAAGATGCTGAGCTTGTCGATCAAAAGATCAGCAGTTCAGCAGTTTGAATCCCTAGTGTCATGTAACAGGGTGAGCTCCCATTACTTGTCCCAGCTTCTGCCAACCTAGCGGTTCGAAAGCACGTAAAAAATGCAAGTAGAAAAATAGGGACCACCTTTGGAGGGAAGGTAAGAGCATTCCATGTGCCTTTGGCATTTAGCCTAGCCGGCCACATGACCATGGAGACGTCTTTGGACAGCGCTGGCTCTTAGGCTTTGAAACAGAGATGAGCACCAACCCCTAGAATCAGGAATGACTAGCACATATGTGCGAGGGGAATCTTTACCTTTAGGATACCTAGAAAATTGCTCCTAATCCTATACTCTATAAATTTACCTAATCTCCATCAAAAATAGTGGTGATCACAGTATCTTGTGGTAAAGAATAAACTGTAATAGCTTCAGAAGTTACTTGGGAAATATTTTATGTAACCTTTATCTATGCCAATTTTATCTATAGAAGGGGCAGAATACTGTCTATAAGATGTGAAGCTGATAAACTGGTGACTGATTCAAACTGGAGTAACATCCATTTTCTTGACTTTCTTCACTTATGTTTCCAATTACACAGATGTCCCTTGATGGGATTCATTTGCTTCCCAACTACTACTGGATTTATTTACTGATCCCTTCATCATAACAATTATGTTTTTTGTTTCTGGTTTTTGGATGCTGGATGCCCAAGCCTATCTGAGTCTGATTCCATCCTCTCCATGTCGTTAACCAATATATAATATATACATAGAAGCAGAAACAATGATTTAATAAAATAAACATTTCCCATCTGACTTGAAACTGCTTCTTTAAAGGCCTAATCAAGCAAAGGTTTGACCAGAAATCATAGCAGAATAACACTTTTAAAAGCCCTATCCAATGAGAAGCACGCAGACAACAAGCCACCATCAGAATCCTCTCTAGAAAGGATAATGGAATTTTATAAACAAACACTGGAATAGACAATTACTATAGCTGAACCTCAACAACAGCAACCAACAAGGAGATTTCAACTCACCATCAAGAATCCAAAATCAGACTTGGAAATGAATGAGCAAGTTAAGAAACTCCTGATTGTATTTAATTACCTACTCATTCTTCTCATAATATTTGGTGGGCCTTTTATTATTTTCTTTTGTATACAAATGGAGTTGTATCAATAATTATTCAAAATATTTGTATTACTGTTTTTTGAATTCTAAAAAGCTTCCAGATACACCTAATAGAGACACAAAGGAAATTATTTCCTAGTGATGCAATTTTTACATTTTTTTTCAGTTGTCATATTATTGTACTATTGAGCTAATTTCTAGCCATTATTCCACAGCAAAACATTTTTGCCCAGTGTGAAAACTTTTAACAGAAATAATTTTAATGGGGAAAAAATAGAGAATAATCATGAGCAAAATTTGGGAGTTGTAGTGAAAGGGCTGGCAACTCAGAGTTTTGCTCTTCAGCAATTCGTTAAGAAATACACAAATGTAAAAACGTTTATTGTTCCTTTGTTGATTTAGAGATAAAGTATGATAAATTATGTTTATTGTACTTATGCCCATTATGCGTATTATAAATTGTTTATTAAATTGTGGAATGTTACGCATGAGTACATAGTTGAAGGTTGGTTGCTAAATGCAATCAGTGTAATATTAGTAGAATATCAGGAAGAATAAATGGAATAGTTAGTGAAAAGTTCAAGGTTGAGCAAGAAGTAACACAAGGATGTACTTTGTGCCATTTATTCTTTAATATATTTATAGATGACTATGTAAGGATTGCTGTGGTGATATTGGAACTGTGATAATTGAGAATGTGCATATAAATCTGTTTTTGTATACAATTTTTTTTTCATAAACATGTATTTTTTTATTTACAAATAAAGTGGCAAATGTATCCAACACACCTTCAATCAATCTTTATTACAATCACAGACCAGCATTAGAAATGAAGGCATTAAAATAATAACAATAATAATAATAATAATAATAATAATAATAATAATAATAATAATAATAATAATAGAGAAAAATAAAAATAAAAGACTATCAATGGGCAGTTAGAGACTGCCTAATTTTGTATACAGCATAACAGAATTTGGGCCCATTCAGAGAAACTCCTTCATACTGATCTGATAATAGTAGTTGCATGTTAAAGAAGTCAGTATTTCCTTTTATTTGTCAAGAACATATTAGATAATAAGTATAAACATGGTTTGGATACATTAAATAGATACAAATAAAGGAAACATTCGGACAGGGACGGTAGGCACACTGGTGCGCTTATGCACGCCCCTTACAGACCTCTTAGGAATGGGGTGAGGTCAACAGTAGTCAGTCTTAGGTTAAAATTTTTGGGGTTTTGGGATGAAACCATAGTCAGGTAGTGCATTCCAGGCATTGACTGATACTTATTAAAGAAAATGCTTAGATAGACTATATGATGCAAAAAGTAGTACAGATCTCAAAAGAAATGTAATAAATACTAAAACAACTGTTAGAATATTTCCTATATAAGGAAAATAGGAACGTTTTAAGATGCACAACTGAGCATTTATCAAAAAAAAAAAAAAAAAAAAAAGCACCCCACCCTCCGCAGCATTAATCTTCCAAATTCTAACTTATATGAGAGAAGTTAGACTATACTATGATTAAGGACAAGTTTAGGCTCCTGTTGGACCTGCACAACTTAGAACTCTAAATAAAAACATTCCTTGGCTCCATTTGTTGAGAAAGGTATAGTTTATTAGAGAACAAGTGTATTGCAGTACTGCAAAGCCAGAACTGAAAATTGCACTCCAAATTCCCTATGTTCTACTTTTCCCTCCCTTAAACGTATCTTATTGCCACGCCACAGTAACCAATCAGGTTCAGGCAAGATGTTTTCATAATGGTTAGTTCAAGCATAGTTTGGTATGTGGCCTCCTCCTTCTTCCAGCTGGGTGACCTTGAGGCAGCATCTTGAGGAGACCCAGCATTTGCTTTCGTTTCCTGAAACATTCCCCTTTCCTTCCCCTTCCCCACAATTCATGGCAATCTGTCACCACCTAGTAGCAAAGCACAAGCAAGCATAAAGTGGCAGCTGATAGCTCCCTCCATGGGGTGAAACAATGGATGCATCCTATAGATAAATCCTTTAAAAATTATTAGGTGCAGTCTTAATGTCATAGTCAGCAAAACATAGAGCAAGCAATTAATGCCACAAAATTACTTGTATCCTAATGAAAGATGTTTCTGAGGAAGAAAGACCTAGAAACAAACTTCAAAACACTCATGGTGGAGGAACATGTCCACCGTGAGGAATGTCCTCATGATGAAAAAAGGCAATAAACGCAATAAAGAAATTGCATTCTGTCATCTTAAATATGACAACTCAGATAGTTATCCTCAGGTTTTTCAGTATACTGTATGTGTGTGTGTATGTATGTGTATGTTATAAGTCAATATAGTGGGAAGATGATTCTGGCAGCAAAGCAATTAAGGACCAAAGGGACTTGTGGTGTGGATACGTACAATATTTACGAAAGCAATATATTTTCCTTATCTATGTCTTTCTATGTCTTTGAGCAAACCTTGATGCACAGAAAATATGGCATGCAGCTGCTCAAGAATCAGTATTTTCTCATGTATTCTTTAAAAAAAGATGTAAAGACTATAATCTAATAAAATCAACAATGTTGTGTGCTTTTGTCTTGGAAAATGATACTAATTCACAAAAGACAACCAAGGAAAATGCACAGCAATGAAAGCACCAGTGTTTCACATGCAAAGCACAATGCAATTCAACCTACTTCCATAAAAATTTCTGCAGATACTTATGCATCTACAGAAACAACTTGATTGAAAGAGAAAGAGGAGAAACAAACAAACAAACAAATCAGGAAAAAAATCATCTATTTGCATAAAAAGGGTTTGACCTATTAAAAGAAGAATGTTTAAAATACAAATTTTCCTACGTAGGTTGGTAGGTAATTGGGGAAATAATAATGAATAGATTTTAAATAATGAATGGATCTATATTAAACTATAGAGAGCCAGTTTGCTGTAGTGATTAAGACACTAGGCTAGAAATCAAGATAATGTAAGTATTTCCACCTTATGCACAAAGTCAACTGGGTGATCTTGGACCAGTCACCCACTCTCAGCCCTAGGAATAAAAAGGCCATGGAAAACCACTTCTGGAAAAAGTTGCTAAGAAAATTAGACACTTGCCTAAGGCAGTTGCCCAGAGACAACACTGACTCGAAGACAACTCTGCCCCCCACCTCCAAAATCTATTATGAATCTAGTAGCTCAAATACCAAGAGACCAGATATTAGTTGCACTCTAACAATCAAGCTTCTTTGGAAAATATTAGCTCCTTACATCCTATACAAGAAAGAATGAAGGAGTACAATGTACTGATAAGAAATGTTATCTGACTAATTTATGGCTCAGTGTACCATACACATATAGAATGATTAGTCTACGGTTCTATTTGTTGTGTGAACAATGTAGGTCTACTGAACTAATTCAATAAACCATGGTTAAATAAATGAATTAGCACATTTTCCAAATTCACCCACTAGGTACGCAGCAATTAATGGGCTCATCTGGTCTCTAGGTTCAGTGGCAAACCACCCTCTATAACAGTAATTTATCCAATTTAAGAAAGGCATAATACTTCCCGACGCAAGTGTTTTATAGGCCAGAAGAAATAAACTTGTGGTTGCTCAGTTTTCCACAGAAGGAATGTCATTCAATTTTTTTGAAAAAAAATCCCACTAAATTCAATGAAACTTACTCCCAGGTAAAATCTAGAATTGCAGCATCTGAGAAAATTCTCTAGCAGTATTAGCAGAAGGGTTATACTGCATAGTAGCTTTTCATTTAAAGTTTGTCTTAACTCAATTTCTTGTCACCCCTATATAGTAAATACTCTGAATTCAGTAAAGCTGGTTCTCAGTGAGGAAATCTAACATGTAGCTTTTTTAGCACTTCCAGGAGTTACATGACGTAGCAATAATGAGAAAAAAGTCTAATCAATAGCCCTATGCACATTCCTACTTTTTTCTTACCTTTTCACCAGATTCATTTCAAAGGAGATCTTCTGGGTAACCAACTAAACAATTAACTAATTCTAGCCCTTCAGGCCTTTTACGCATATGTGTTAATCAATTCTAACAAGATTTAAAAATAAATAGCAAAGAACAAAGATGTTAAATTTAATCTCCATTCTTTCAACTAATTTTCATAGGGCTTTCAGATCTGGTTGTAAAACCATGCCATCTACTGGTCATCTGGATTTTTACAGATATGGTAGCTCTGCTATAATTAAAATAGCCACCAACAGCCCCTACTACTGCCTCCCGTCCTAATGCTGTCCCCACCCTGCCCCCACTGCATCACCACACCAGCCTCCGCTACCATCGCCACATCACCCCTGATGTTGCTGGCGCCCCACCCCCACTATAGCAGGCCCGATTGAGACTGCTCAAGGGCTGGAAGTGGCTTCCAGGACTGGTATAGCCTGCATGTATCATTACTATTTTAAGATTTAAGAAAGAAAACGTGAAACTATTAAAAACACAACTTGGGGCAAAACTTTTTATATTTGAACAGTATAGGATGGGAATAATAGGACCTTTCCTCTAGCATGAAAACAGGGGAGTATCTTTTCATCCTACCACACAGCCTTTTATAGAAAAGAAAGTTTCCCCTCTTAAAGTCTAGAGACATAAAATCAAAATATATTCCAGTAAGTGTACATTTTGTGTTGAATAGGATTTCAAAACTATTTCTGCAGTCTTGATAGGATGTTGACATCAATCATGTCCCTTATCTTAAAGATGTGCTCATCACCTTTCATTTGTTGCCTAATCACTGCCTTTCCTTTTTGTGATCTGACTTCCTTATCTAGTTGCAACATCTTTTATATCCCTTTGGCAAATTATATTAACTGAATGTGGACTGATTTTATGTGGTGAATGTTCGTTTGTTTTAAATTGTGCCAGTTGGACATCATTATATAAGCAGAGACAGGATCATTTAAAATTCAAACTCCTATTCATGGACATAGCAGTATTCCCCCTTCCTCCATTGGAGTCAAAATAAGATTGGGGGGGGGGAGCATTGTTTTCCAGGAAACTGAGAGATTTTATGAAGCATAAACAGTGATTAAAACGCTCAATAGTCATTTTAAATTTATTTTCACTTATTATTGTAATGAGTCTTATTCCTCCTCCAGGAAGAGTTCTTCTCCCATTCTTTTTCAAAGTGCTTATTTCACTTTGGTGCTACTAAACATTACTGTTTCTTCTCTGAAATGCTTTTACTATCTCAAATTCCTCTGGTTGATTCATCTGTCCCCTTTACTATGATAATTTGTATTTCTTCAATGGACTTGCATCTTCATATTTTCCCACAAAATCACATATGAGGATAGAACATATATATGCCAAAACACTATCACGTATACTTTCCTAAAATTAAACTTTGATTTGATCCTGTTCCCAGAATGATTCTGTCACCACCACCTTCTTTGGGAAAATAAACCTCCTACAAGGCTTAAGTGGTTTTCCGGGACTAGAGGTAGCCATTGTATGTTGAAATAAGTGGCTTGCTTCAGGGGGTGGTGTGGGGAGAACTAAAATAAAAATATTGCTACATACCTTATGAATGATTCCATTTTACTGCATAAATATAATTAAATCTGATAAAGCTACTCTTTATGCATTTAATCTATTTAATTGTTTTAAAATCTTATCATATTTTTATAGTACCTCGATGAGTAATTCATTGTACTATACATTTTAATAGATTACAGTCCATTTCATCAGATGTCTCTTCTGAAACTATTTATATCCTACAGTAACTTACACTATAATTAATACATATGTTGTAAGATTCTTTGCTATTGTTTTCTCACATTGTTTTATGCATTATATTGAAAAAATATTCCTATTAATTGTCCATCAAATATACCAATACATAAATGAAATCTAATCTATTTAACTATATGTTTTTCTACCATTGCATCCTGCCCAATGTAATTTTGCTTTTTGGTTGTTTGTGCAGTCCATACTTCTTCAGATGTAGTTGTTGATCACTTATGTTTGTTTTGTCAATAAAAGTAGTATCCTGTATCAGCCAGATCATTAGCATGGTCCTGATACACTTAAAAACATTTAAATTTGATGGTAATTAAAATTATACCTAATAACTAATCAATGTCTATTTCTGTATTTTCATAGAAATTCCCTTAATGTCAAAAATCATAGTTCTATGAGAGACATATTTTAGTTATTTGAAATAGTAATTAAAGGTACAGCCAGTAGAAGTGTTATTGATAGCAAAAAATAAATAAATATCAACTTCTATCACAAATTATACACAGTTTCTGTGTGTATACTTTACAAACTTTTTGTAAGGTTTCCAGAAAAATCTGACATAAATGAATATTGACCGTTTTCCAAAACAGAACCAAAATATGGATCCAGAAAAACTAAGACTACCTAGCTTTTAACATGATATAAATGAAGGGTAAATCTTCAGATGACTGACTGTAATTCCCAATAAATAAATACCAATAAGTTTGTGTCTAAAAATTAGATGCTAGAATCCTGGCATTGTACTAACAAAAGTGCATTTTTTTATTTTTCTATGCAGAACATCACAGTGTTATAGCAAGATGCACATGTCATTGTGTGGCATAATCATGGTTTACAACAATCTGCAAACCACAATGATTCACATCACATGCCAACCCCAAAATAAGAAAACATTGTTAAAGGTTTCTGTAATGTATATACTATTTTTATAGTTACTGGGTTCAGTAGATAACATGTTGATTTGTACATGTTTTAAAAATAGCTAAACCTATGCTGATTTCTACCAGTACAAAAGAGAAGTAAACAGTACATTACTCATTCTCAAAATAATTATGTAAAAGAACTTTATAAATCCTCTGACTAACAAAAAAGAAAATACCTAATATAATTTAGCTCAGTTTGTAGGATCTAATATGTTCCATTTGCTACAATAGGATTTAGTCTGGATCAAGAAAGAAATGGAACAATAAGCTTTCCAGAGGATGTAAACTGGACTACGATTAATCTTTTCTGTAAATTAAGGAGCATACTTGTCTCAGTCCCAGGCATATGCTGAAAGAATCCAGGAGGACTAAGAAGAAGGAGAATGGAAAGGAAGGGAAGTCAAAGTGTACAACAGTGTGCATGACAGAGAGAATATCCACCGACCCTATGGAGGTGGAAGGAGACACATAGTCCAACCCCTGCACAATGCTGGAATTTTTAAGCTGAGATCTCTATCTAGTCTTCCTTGAAAATATCCAATAAGAAATAAACAAGCACAGGCACGCAGAGTAAGTGTCAACACTTAATGAGAAAATATTTTTCAGATGTACAGATAGTCCTGTACAGGAAGTCCTTGACTCATGACCACAATTGAGCCCAAAAATTCTGCTGCTAAGTAAGACAATTGTTAAGTGAATTTTGCCCCATTTTACAACCTTTCTTGCCACAGTTGTTAAATAAATCACTGCAGTTGTTGGAAGTGTGAAAAACGGCCATAAGTCATTTTTTTTCAGTGTTGTTGTAACTTCAACACATTTTCTTGTATCTTTATTTTTTATTTTTTTTTGTTTTATTGTTTTGAGTCTCCGCGCTAGTATTGACATAAATAGTTTGTAGTCCACATTGAGTAATGAAATGGGTCTGTAATTTCTAACTTGGGTCGGATCTAAGTCTTCTTTGTGTATTAACGTAATAATGGTTTCTGTCCATGATTTTGCGAGCTTCGGTCAGTTCGGTCATTGTTATGGGGCGGTTCAGGGTCTCTCTATGCTCTTCTTCGAATTGTGTAATATTCACTTTACTAAGATATTTTCGAATTTGGTCTTCCGGGACATCTTCCTGTCGATAGAGATTTTGAAAGAATGTTTTGACTATGTTTTCTTATCTAGGTGTGTGTGGACTAAAGTTCCTGATTCGTCCTGGAGTTGGTGTATAATTCTTTTGTCTGTTTGTTTTTTTAATTTGTAAGCTAACCAGCGTCCAGTTTTGTTTGCATGTTCAAAGTTGGTCTGTTTTGCCATTTTTATTTTTTGTGCCAAATCAACTTTTGTAGTCAAATTCAATTTGTGTTTAGCCAAATTAAGTTTTTGCTGTGCTATCTTGTTATTAGGGTATTGTTGTAATTTAGTTTCCTCTATCCTGATTTCTTCCAATAAGTTGTCCTGATTCTTTGTTTCTCTTTTTTTCTTTTTGCCACATATGCGATGGTTAAGCCCCTAATATAAGCTTTCGTCATGTCCCATAAATTTTGTAAAGACGTTTGGTCCATTGTGTTAATTTGAAAAAATACCTTAATCTCCTTTTCTATCATTTGTAGATACTCTTTTTCCTTTATAATACTTGTGTCCATTTTCCATCTTTTTTGTTTTCGGGAGCCTTTCCAAATTATTTTAATGGGATTGTGGTCGGCCCATATGCTAGGCATAATTTCTACGTCGTGTGTTTCTTTACTTAATTGGGGTGTCATCCAAGCCATATCCAATCTTGACCACGATTGATGTGGGCCAGAAAAGTATGTGTACTGTTTGGTTTTAGTATTTAATTCTCGCCAAGTGTCATGTAGACTCATTTCTTGTACCAAATCCTTGAATATTTGTGGCAATGTCTTCCTTTTGATTTTATTCTTCCTATTACTGTGGTAGTCTTCTCGTGTGTTAACAATTGCAATAAAATCTCCGACGATGCAAATATTTTCATAGTCCAGCTCCTTTAATTTATCGTGTAATTTTTTTATAGAAATCTATTTGGTTTCCGTTTGGAGCGTAAATGGCTACTAACAGTATTATTTTTGTTTCCAGTTTTACTTCTATTATTAAGACTCGACCCTCTTTGTCCGCATATATTGGCTTTGTTCTTATATGGTCTCTAACATATATTACCACTCCCCTTTTTTTACAGTCGCCTAAGGATGTGTACATTACTCCTAGTTTTTTATTTTCGAGTAACTTGTTCTGTTGTTTTTTTATGTGTACCTCTTGTAATGTGATTATATCTGCTCCTAATTTTTGCAGTTTAGTGAATGTCTGATGTCTTTTGCTTGGTTAGTTTAGACCATTTATATTTATAGAGATGAGTTTCAGTTCTTCTTCCATTCCGGCTGTTGTTTATTTGTCTGTTATTTTAAGTTTTGTTGTGTTTCTTGTAACTCTTTGTGTAATCCCCATCATTTCCTCCTTCCCCAACTTTCCCCTCTTCCGTTCCCTGTCCTCCCTGTTTGTTGGTTGCTCCTCTTGGTCACTGGGTTTGAATCTTCTCTGCCTCCTCTGCTCTCCTGTTCTCCTTCATATCCTAAGTGTTGATCAGCGAAATCCTGGGCTTTTTCTATGGTGTCAATTCGAAATTTTCTTCCTTCCCATGAAATAAGTACTCCTTCTGATATAAGCCATCTAAATTTTATCTTGAGCTTATTTAATTGTCGGGTTAAGAAGTTATATTCTCTTCTCTTATCCCTGGCCCTTCTCGGTACTTGTTTTAGTGTTAGAACTTCCCTCCCTTTGTACATAACTGTCTCCTCTCTCATCTTTCGGTATATTTCTTCTTTCATTGTTTTTTTCATAAATCTGATGTGTACTTCTTTAGGGAGTTTGTTTCTTCTTGCATAATTTGTGAAGGCCCTGTAAATTTCATCGATACCACCTCTTATTTCATCTTTATCTTTGTGTGTCGCCTCTGCCAAAATTCCAACCATGATTTCGCCCAAGTCTTCGTCTCTCTGTTCTTCTATATTTTGGAATCTTAAGTAGAAAGATGCCTTTTCCATTTCAAGAAATGTCAATGCATCTTCGGTATCTCAACTCCTTATCACTTGTTGATTCTCCATTTGTTCCAACCTGGTAGCTGTGGCTTCCGCCTTTTCCTCAACTTTATGGATTCTCTGTTCATTTTCAGTAATATTTTGTTGAATTTTCTCTATTTTCTCATCTATATTTCTAATCTCATCTTTGATTTCCCCTACATCCAATCGCATTTGTTCATGATTCCTTTTAGTTTCATCATGATTGAGGGTCATCTTATCTTCCATCCTTTTCATTCCCTCCTGGATCATTGCAAGGGCAGCTTGGATGTTTTGCATACCTATGTTAGTCTTTTCTTTACCTGTTGTTTCCCCTGTCTTCTGCTGAGCCGGGGAAGCCACCAATAGTGTTTGAGTTGGAGATATTTTCTTGGTTGATTTAACAGTAGTTGATGTGCTTGAGGTTGCCATATCTATTATGCTTATTATTTTTGCCCACAATTTCATAAAATTCTCACCTGTATAATGTTTATAACTTGGATGCAAGACTATTTTTACAAAAATTTTTCAGAATATTTCTAATCAATAATACGATATTGGGAAAAGAGCAAAAAGGAAAGTGGGGGGGAAGCAAGAAAAGGGGGAAACCAATTCTTCCTCATGCATCATAATACCAGTTTTTTGGTCCTCTTTCCATCTCAATTGCAATTGATTATATTGTAACCAAGTTAAGTTAATCCCTTCAGCCAACAATGTCTGTAATGTCTTCAGCTGCCATCTGCCCGAATCTGTAAAAAGAACCTCTTTGTATAAACCCCCCCCCCCGAGTGACATTATATTTGTATTCCACAAAGTATGACCAAGATCCAGCCATAGTGGTATTTTATAATCCCATTTGAATCGGTGCTTCTTCCAAACTCTCATCAAAGAGTCTCTAAGTATATGGCTTTTAAATACTTTATCCACTTTGTTATCATAAAATAAGTAGGCATGCCATCCAAATTCCAAATCAAAACTTTCTGCATTCAATATTCCAGTCTTTTTTCCTCCAAACCAATCACTTGTTAAAGTCAAAGCTGCTGCATCATAATATAACTGTAGGTTTGGAAGTTTAAGACCTCCCCTTTCTGGAACATCTTGCATAATTTTCATTTTAACTCTCGGCTTTTTCTCGTTCCAGACAAACTTATTCACTCCAGTTTGCCACAATTTCAATTGTTTATCACTATTAAGCACCGGAATCATTTGAAACAAAAAAAGAAATCTTGGCAAAATATTCATCTTAAATGCTGCTATTCCAAGTAGAGACAGCTGCAGTTTTTTCCAAGTCTCCATATTTTTCTGCACCTCTCGCCACAACACCTCATAGTTATTTTGAAACAATTTTGTGTTTGATTCTGCAACCTGAACTCCTAGATATTTTACCTTTGGTACAATCTCAAAACCTGCCCTTCTTTCAAGCTCGTGTTTACGATCTTGAGTCATATTTTTGACTATCATCTTTGTTTTTTTCTGGTTCAATCTAAAACCTGAAACTTTACCATAGTCTTGTATAATGTCCTTCATCTGGATTATTGATTCCATTGGATGTGTTAGGGTAACAACCAGATCATCTGCAAATGCCTTTATTCTATAATCCTCTTGCCTTATCATTATACCTTTCAAGATATTAGAGTCCCGTATTGTATTTAACAAGACTTCTAATGTTAAGATAAATAGAAGTGGGGACAGTGGACATCCCTGTCTTGTTCCTTTTTCGATTTTAAACTCTGTTGTCAAACTTCCATTGATAATAATCTGTGCCTTTTGCTCTTGATAAATTGCTGAAACCGCCTGTATAAATTGGTCCCCAAAGTCCATCTTTTTTAAAGTCTTTAATAGAAAATTCCAATCCACTCTATCAAAGGCCTTCTCTGCATCCAAGAAAACCAGCACTGCAGGGATCCGTTTATTCTTCTCAAGATATTCCAATAAATCTATTACTTGCCTTACATTGTCCTTCATGTATCTACCCTCGATAAATCCCGCTTGATCATCATGAATCACCTTTTGAATTACTGGCATCAACCTGTTGGCTAATACTTTGGCATAAATTTTATAATCCGTATTCAGAAGAGATATTGGTCTATAATTCTCCGGTTTCTTAGGACCTGCTTGCTCTTTTGGTATCAAAGAAATATAAGCTGTTGTCCATGATGGGGGTATTTTTCCCCCTTGTTGTATATTACAAAATAAGTCTCTGAGTTGTTCCACCATTTCTGCTTGCAAAGTTTTATAGTACACTGCAATCAGACCATCCGTTCCAGGAGCTTTAGCTGTTTTTAGTTGTTTGATTGCTGCTATTATCTCCTCCTCTGTTATAGGATAATTCATTCTTTCCTTTTGTTGGTCAGTAATTTTTATAACTCTTTTATTATCTAAGTATTTTTCTATAAGTCCATTCTGCACCTCATCTTTAGCATATAATTTAGTGTAGTAGTTGAGAAAAGCTTCTTTAATTAATTTCTGTTGAAAAATTTCTTTCCCTCCAATATCGATACTATCAATAGTCCGTATACTCTGTTTTTTCCTCAGTGTGTAGGCCAACCACCTGCCCGGTTTATTGGCATTGCAGAATGTATTGTGCTTCGCATATTGTAAATTTGTTGCAACTTGTTCCGCCATAAGCATTTGGAATTGATCTTTCAAAAGTTTTATAACACCACGTATTCTTTCATCTGTTGGATTTTTTTTACACAGTCACAGAATTTGAGGGAAAATTTTTATAAAATGTTTTATAGATGGCATTTAGATCCTAAGAAACTGTCATGCATGTACCCTAATGTTCAGCCTAAATGTTGGGAGATGTGATTGTTTAGATGCTACATATTATCATGTTTGGTGGACCTGTAGGAAAGTTAAGGCTTTTTGGATAAAAATTTGGTGGGTCATGCAGAATGTTTTGAAGAAAAAAATTCAATTTTCTCCACAATTGTTTTTATTGGGTATAGTTAAGGGTTTTACATTGGGTGAAACAAAATTGATATTGTACATGATAACAGCAGCAAGATTGTTGATAGGTAAATACTGGAAAAATGAAGCATTGCCCACGATCGAGGAATGGACTTTGAAGATGGCCAGTTTTGCAGAGATGGCGAAGATTTCAGCATACTTAAAAGATTGTTCACAAGAGACTTATGAATGGGAATGGAAAAAGTGGATAGATTATGTTCAGAGCAAATATCAAACTAGGAAGTATCAAATAGCTTTTATTTGAAAATGTTATATTAAGATAGAAATATTTTAATGTAATGAAGATGAAAATTTACTTGAAAATGTTATATTAAGATAGAAATATTTTAATGTAATCAAGATGAAAACTTATAAGGGAGAGGGAGGGGTTCAAGTTTTATATAAGTTTTATACAAAGGAGGGTTTTTCCTTTTATTTGATATGAGTATATTGTGTGGAAGTCCGGGGGGGAGGGGAAGGTTAGGGTGGGTTAGGGAGGTTGGGAAGTTTGGGGTGGGTTGAGGGGGGGGGAAAGGGGTGAAAATGTAATTGTAAAACTTTTGCAATAAAAAAAAAAGAAAAGAAAAGGGGGAAACAATGGGGAAAATGTAGGCTTCTAACAATTCATTAATTACCTTATTCTTCAATTACTTACAGAATAAAATGTATTTTATTATAATAGTTCTAAAATAAAATCAATATCAGTTTAATTATTATAGCTCTGATTATTTAAATTAATTAGCTGTATATGGATAAATTGATTAAATATAATTAAATATAATATGCTATAATTGTTTAATTAACTTCAAATAGACAAATTAGACAAACTACTTAAGAGAAAAACTAATAAGTTATTAGAGGTTATTTTCCGGGTCTAGTATCTTATGATATATAGTATAATAAGCTTAAATCGAACCAAGCATATATATATTGTCCATTAACTCTCTGTTGTAGTTTGACTCTATAGTCTTTTATCTTTTTTGTTCTTATGTAAACTTATCCTTCTTCCAATCAAATACGGTTCCAAAAGTCTGGATCACCCTGTTCACCTTGATTATTCCACCATCCAATTTAATCTATAGTCCTCTGTGTTCCTATTATTAGAATCCACGTCCAGCCCCAAGGGTGTAATGTTCAATATCTTATATCCTCTATTTAAGTCCTTATCGTCTGGTTAATCAGCTATTAGTCAATATTTGAATTGTTCAATCCAAACAGTTCAGTCTCTAGTAGTCAAATAGTCAAAGTCTCTCACACTTTGTATCAATTTTGTATCCTGATCTTCACAAGAAGTATCACTAAAAGATAGTTTGTATAAATCCACTCCAATCGGTTTTACCGGAGTTTGTCCCAACTCTCTCCGCACTCTCCCACAAGCTATTTCTTTCTCAAATTATCTAGTTCAATCCACTCTGGCAACTCCACGTCAGTAAAATCCAATACGATCGGTTTGTAAAGGTCCGTCCAGGTTCCTCTCCTCTCCTCCGATCTCCAGCATTCCATGCTGCACACACTCTCTCCGCTCACTCCGATGTTGCACGGTCCGTTCTTGTTTTGTTTTTTTATCCAATTCTCTCCACTCAATCCAGTCCACACTTATAATATCTAATAATAATATCCAAGTCTTTTTAAATTATTCACTATTCTCATCGCAGTATTCATAAGAATTACCTTCTTCCGCTCTTCCGCTCTCACTGTACACTGAGCTGTTCAGATTTTTGCGCTGTCACTTTACTTTCAAGATGGCTCCATTCCGATCTATCTTCCGTTGCCGCTTATCCTCTTTCTTTTTTCGGGTTTCTCTTCCACCAGCACTACTTCTTACTATCAGGTAGTTTTTTGGGTTTTTCTAAATAATGGTCTTCTGTTGATGACCTCTTTTAGTTTTCAATCTTCGCTTCCCTCTTATACAGTTATCAGCGCCTCCGGCCAGCCCCGTAAGGCTGGTTTTTCCTCACTTTGGATTAAGGGCTTTATCTTGTACCTTCAGAGAAGTTGCGATCTCCTCCGAGGTCCTAAGATGTTCCCCTTTAAACTATTGATCACTACGAGGTCAATAGTGCCTGTTTCGGCTCCAGATGCGGGATTGTTAGGGACCCAGGAACAGAGCTTCGCCCCTTTCATCCCTAACGCGCTGAGGTCGCCACCGGAAGTTCCTCTCTGAGGGAGATCTCATTAAGTAGTTAAGTGGAAAGTAGTTGGGGGGGAGGGGAGCAGCTGGAGACCAGCAAACACTTTTCGTGTCTAGAATAAAAGTTTCTAGGATCCTGACTCTCTGCAAAACAGGATGGGTGCCTGAATCTGCACAATATTATAGCACCCAGGAGCGTCCATTCTTGGCATGAAAATCATTTCCCAGCCAAATCTCCTCTCCCTTCCTGAAAGGCAAAGAAATAGAGAAACATGAGAGAAGACAGATGTTTGCAAGATAAGTGAGTCCTTGTGGCAGGAAGGGAGGGAGAAGTATGAGGTATCTTAGTGGGTTGGGGAGGCCTTGAGGGCCTGTTCTATCACTAGGGCCCCCATGGCCTTCCCCAACCTGAGATACTTCATGTGCACATTGGTATTCTTGAATTGTGAGCTCTTGCAAACAGCTATTTCAAGTGGGGAAAATTAGTTTCCTTTGCTATATTTCCAGTCTGAATTAGACCAAGGCAGGGTCGCTACAGGAGAGCCCTTTTAAGGATTATGTATTAATAGAAAAGCAACAACCATATTTTTTGGAGTATAAGATGCACCGGAGTATAAAACGCACCTACCTTTTTTGGTGAGGAAAAGAAGAAAAAGAAATCTCCCTCTGCCTCTGAGCAATTTTGCCTCGTTACAGCAAACAGCCTGCTTAACTTTCATTTTCATTTTCAGCATAGCTTGATTAGCACAAGGGGGGAAAAAAATTTGCTCCAGCAATTTACCTCTTTGCAGCAAGCAGCAGAGCCCTGCGCAAAACAGCTGAGAGCAAATCAGCTGAGAGTCAGGAGGCCGATCCAATCAACTTGTGCTAATTAGGCTGTGCTGAAGCTGAAAGGAGCTGTTTTTTCTTGCTGTTTGCTTGCAAGGAGGTAACTGCTGTGAAGCAGAGGCCAAAGGGTGGGGGCCAGTGGGTGGGCGGGGCTACATTCGGTGTATAAGACGCACTTAAATTTTCACCCCCTTTTAGGGGGAAAAAAGGTGCATCTTATACTCCGAAAAATACAGTAACTTACTTCTGTTTTTAAACGCTAAAGCTGTTGCACATAAAAAACAGAGGAGTTCTGATCAACTATCAGAGCCATCATTTTGACAGTTTTGCTGTACTGTAGTCTGTGGACGTCTCCATGAAATGCAAGCATGGGATCAACTCATCAACCCATCAGCCAATCAATGCAGGCTGGTGACCCCCAGGGGGAGGGCCTTCTCTGTGGGGGCACCTACCCTCTGGAATCAGTTGCCCCCAGAAATAAGGAGAATCCAAGACCTTAGCGCCTTCCGCCGTGCCCTTAAAACCCATTTTTTCCAGCAAGCCGGGCTGGCTTAAGAAGAAATCTTAAATGTTTTAATTGGTTTGTATTTTTAATTTTGGGCCAAATTTATATATATTTTAATTGTTTTTAATATTTGTATTTCATGTTTTTTAATTCTGGCTGTACACCACCCTGAGTCCTCAGGGAGAAGGGCGGTATATAAATTAAAAAAAAAACTGGGTCTGGTTTGTTCTCAGTCTTTTAAGTGGCCACAATCTACTAGCAAAAGTGGCATTTGATCACAAGGCAAGAAGGCATCGAGAAATGTTTTCCCTTTTGCATTTGAGCACCTAAGAAGGGACAAGAAAGACAAAGAAAAAGAAGGAAAGAGGGGAAGAAAGCAAGGAAGCAAAAAGAAGGAAAGAGGGGAAGGAAGAAGAAAGAATGAAGAGGGAAGGGAAAAAATGGAAGAAAGGAAGGAGATTATAATGAGAGAGAATGAGGGTTTGAGGTAAATCCTGCCTTAGCACTTGACCACCAGCAGCCCTGCTGCCTTTTGCAATCCCCTTGTCCACTCCTCCTGACCTCTCCTGGTGATCTCCGATCCTATCACTGAGGATGTTTTGCTTACAAAGCCAGGTCTCCTCATAAGGAGAGGGTGGGTCTCCCTCTGACCCACATACTTTGCCCTCCTGCACACGTGAGCAACCTGGCCAAGGAGAGTGAGCATAGCAGCAGTTGGAACTGGCCATGCCCACCATGCCCACACCCACCCTGGCCCCCAAAGTCAACCACTATCCTGATACGGCCCTCATTGAAATTGAGTTTGACACCCCTGGACCAGTGGTGGGATTCAGCCAGTTCGCACCACTTCGGGAGAACCAGTTGTTAACTTCCTGAGCAGTTTGGAAAACTGATTGTTGGAAGAAATCATTAGGGCAGAGAACCGGTTGTTAAATTACTTGAATCCCACCACTGCCCTGGACTAACAGATGACCTGAGTGCTGCATGTGTTGCTCTCAAACTTACAAAGTATGAGCCAAGGTTAGAAAAATTATCAGTGTGCATACAGCAGCAAAAGTCACATTAATCAAAAGCATGCAAAATGCAAACTTTTACCTTTCAATAAAAAGTTGTTTGATTCATTGAAACCTCTGTTATTGTGGGGGGGTTTTCAGAGAAAAGACATTAATCACGTATGAGTTGTACTTCATAATAAGAATAAATGAGAATAAAACCTCATTATTCAGCTTAAATTGCTGTGTTGGCACTTCGCGATAAATAAATGGGTTTTGGGTTGCAGTTTGGGCACTCGGTCTCTAAAAGGTTTGCCATCACTGTACTAGAGTCACTGTGTGCATGCTCAGACTTTACTTCTTACTTTGGAGATTCCTGAGAATACCATGGGTTGTCAAAAAAAAAAAAGCAAATGGACAATACAACAATTCAATCCAGATGTTGGGATAGGTAGAAATAAAGAAATAAAGAAAAGAAACCAACAGCTAAGTGAATAGACTTATGTGATACTTCACCTTTAAAAAAAAAAAGAATTCTCAAAAGCAATGAGCAGAGATGCAACCAGACTGACACCTTTTTTCAATATTCGAAGGTGAAATTTAATTGGAATATCTGAAATTTAATCTGGATATCTGAACTCATCTGAGATTTGTAGGCTTTCCCTAACTGTGTTTCAGCCAACCCAAAATCTTATGGGCTTTTCTCAATTGCTACACAGAATTATGAGTAATCAGGATGACCTTATGAGAACAATCTGATAGGAACCCTAAAGGTTGCAGTAATAGAAGAGATTTCTCTAAGACTGCATGCTTAGAGAATATCAATAGAAACAGCAATAGTACAGAACATGCCAGGCAAGAATATAGCTTTGTGTATTTAGATGTTATCTTCATGGTATTTTATTATTTCTTGTCTATTTTCTATTACACAATGTCTTTTTGTAATCTGTGACTGTCTCTGATACTGCATGCAATGTTTTTAATACATTCTCTTCTGCATTTGGCAGATTCAAAACCTATGAAAGATAATTCTGCTTCTGGTCGGCAGAAATATGAATGTATTTTACTCTGAGTCAGTTACTCTAGTTCAGAAGAACCTTTGGAACCATTTACAATACAAACATAATTTAAGATAATATAAAAGCACAAGAGCCACAAGATTTCATTGCAATTCCAGCAAAGCAGCAAATCTAAATAAAAAAGTAATTAAACAAATACATAAGATTGTGATTAGCTGTAGGCAAGTCTTTCAAGTGACTGCCTTTTCTACATCTAGAAAATACTTTTACGCTGGTCACAGCGTAACAAAAGGCAGGGCCAGGATCAAACTTTTAGCATTGGCAACTTCCTGTTAAGAACAGAATTTCAAATTAACCTGCATTGCTCTCCTGTGCTGAGGATGAATCTCAGGGTGAATTATATCTCCCTTGCTACTTGGAAGAATAGTAGAAATTACCAAACTGAAACTTCCATCAAACACCTTATATGCCATTCACAACACCCATTAGATAATCATTCTACTTGTGAACCCAGATTTTACATGACAGATCCTGAACTTCTGCCCTTCTGTCACTACAAACCTACTGGCATTAATGCTACTCATATCAACACCAGAAAGAAATTTGATATATCCTTCCATTAAAAAGGAAGAGACAAAGCATGGATGGGAAGAGAGGCGAAAGGGAAATTTGGGGATATTTGTTGTTTTGCATATTCAACTTATTTTCACAGCATCTGGAACAATTACGCCTGAAGAAACCCACATCCTAAGCCACAAACTGAACCACCTGGACTTGCCTTTCATACAGGAAGACTTCCAATTTAATAACTTCCTTTAATATCTTCATCATTTGTTTAGTTGTCTTTAACTAACAAAATTGCAATGTCCTTCCAGAATTAGATTGTCATGAGCTGACAAATGCAAAAAATACACAGAACTTTTGCAAGATGGGTTCTAGCTTATTAAAGAAAGTGCTAGAGCTATTTAAATCAGTGAGCATTTTTGTTTTTTAAGATGAGACTTCTGAGTTGAAAATCTGATTTGGGATGGAAGAGGGAGATGTTATAATGTTATATAGGGATATCTCTTACAATAGATAACACCACTTCTATTATTGTTGTTATTATTATTGTTGTTGTTGTTGTTGTTGTTGTTGTTATCTCTTTTATTTATTAAACATGAATTTCAGTCAACTGAACATTTAAAAATGTGTCACAAATACTATTGACTGGTACTAATGGTTGATACAGGTTGCTGCCAGCATCCTAGGTATCAACCAAGTATCTTCTTAAAATATATGATGTTTCGAGTAGCACAGTTTTTTGCAGTTCTGCTGGTGTTATTGCAGGAAGCTGCAATTTCTTGATGTTTTTTGTAAAATTCTTGGACATGGTATCAAGTGCCCCGATGACAATGGGTATCACTGTTACATGTTTCATCCATAGCCGTGTACTTTCGATGGCCAGGTCGCGATATTTCGTGATTTTTTTCCAGTTCTTTTTCTTCAACTCTGGCTTCTCCTGGTACAGCGATATTATTATTATTATTATTATTATTATTATTATTATTATTATTATTATTATTTTCAAGTCACTGAATAAATGGGATGATACATGTATCTTTTCAAAGTTGCAGTATCAGTCTTTTAGCTATAAGAACATGGAGAATCTATTACTGGATGCAAAGTAATGCAAAGTAATTTTTTATTAGTATTATTAAGCTAATCCAATTATGGCATCTGCCATAATTCAGTCAGAAAAACATAAAGCATCAACACTTCCTAGGCCTGGCTAGGCTGTTCTTTTATAGACAGAACTTGAGCTCACAAGTTTCAGATACCATTTCCCAAGTTGGATCTTTTTTTAAAAAAAAAAAAGTCTCAATTAAACAAGCACATGAAAGGTTTGGGAATCACATTTCTAAAATTCTATTATTTTAATTTAGAAATAAACAGATGACCACTATTTTATTAATGTCTAGATTACTAATATGCTTAATGTCATCAACTGTATGCAAAGAATCAATTTGACGTGTAGGGAGATGGAAGTCATAGTATTATAGTAATTGGTATTTTCAACTTGTTAAAAAATATCCACAAAATAAACACACAATGTTTGACAAATGCCATAATACATATAAAATGTAGTTTCACAATTGCTGATTTAATAATAGAAGAGCAATTCAAGTCATAAATAACCAAAACTGATTTACTTTGTGTGTTTAAACCTAATAACCAATTAAATATTCTTTTATGCAAATTAATTTCATCCAAATTAAAAAAAAAACCTGCATGTTAGCATCAACACTAATTTAGAACTTCTTGCCAAATATTCTTTTTTTCCTATATGGGCCCACATGAGCTCAGCCTGCAGATTATAACAGTCCAATTCAGACAAATCCTTACCTTACTAATCAATAGGTCTTAATCATCAAACTTCTCCATGTTGCTGATCAGCCAGCAAACTGCCACAATTGATTAATATAAATGCTATCATATGAAGAGGGACATGTCACAACTACTACAAAAAACAATGGGTGAAAGTTCATCAGAGAGAGATTCAACCTGGAACTAAGAAGGAAATTCCTGACAGTGGGAATGATTCAGTGGAACAGTTTGTTCCTAGAGTTATAGGTGCTCCATCTTTGGAAGTTTTGAAGAAAACTTCAAAAGCAGAGTTAAAGCATGGACTGAAGATGTACTTCATGGGAGAGTAGGGATGCAGATTCATTTCACTTCCCATTACTCTCTTCAATCTCCTCCTTCCAGCCTGATCCCTCTGATGCCACTGTTGGTTGCAATATCTTCTTAGCTAAGTAGGTATTTTGCCCTGAATGTAGAGAGGGCAAGAAGAACATTGTGCTTGAAGCAATATTGTTTAGTGAATGTATGGGAAATAATTGAAAAAAAACAATGATTTTTAATTTTTGGCTATGATAGAATAAAATAATTTAATTTTGTAAAAAACAATCAGTAAAAAAGATGAAAAATATGAAGAGTAATTTGTCCTGTATTTTAAATACAAGGTGGAATTTTCCAAACTCTCTCAATTCTATAGATTTGCAATTCTAATTGTATGCAAACATCATTTGATTTTACTTGTATCTGTGTTGGTTTTATTAACAGTGAAGTTGGCTTTTTACAGAATTTGTCTCCTTTCTCTGACTGTGCCATTCCTGCTATTAGCTCCAGTGATACAGGATTAGAGGTCAGATTTCAGTTGGGGAAAAAAATAATGATAATGGCTATGGGTCTTAAAAGAAGATGGAGAGAGGCCTGAAGGCCAGAAAGATGTTCAACCCAGGAGATGCCAAGCCTATGGTATCTACTTAGTAATGTATGTGAAAATAAGAGGCAAAGAGGAAAAATCTTCTATGAAAGGAAGGAAATAAAACAAATCAAAAACTGAAAGATACCCTTAAACAGGGTGGATTTGATTTAAATCAAACTGATTTAAATCACGATTTAAATCACTAGTCAGTAAGGCTTGATTTAAATCACAGTTTTCTACATAAAGACTAATTCTTGCTGGTATAACTTTAATATGCAAATAGATGAAGATTTTTAGAATAACAACTTTTCATATTAGTTTTTTTATCCCCAGTTTAATAGGTTAATCATTCATATTTGGGCAACTTTTCTGTTGTACTTAGGAAGGAGAAAAATAATCATTATCTTAATAATAACAATTTCAATAGATTTATTCAACTGAAACAATAACATTACAGCATATGTTATTTGCTTAAACAAACATCCATGTTTGTTAACTAATTTGGCTAAACAAAATAGATATATTTTAAGAAACTTAGACTGTCAGTCCAGCCTACACATGAAAAACTTAAATACTGTCCTCGTCAACTTCATCTTCTTCTTTGTTCATAATCTGGAAAAGAAAAACAAGCTTTCCTGCTTTATCGGGTCCCAAACGATTTCTCAATTTAGAATGAGTCCAAAGGAAGAGAATATTCTTTCAACACCTGCAGAAGAAGTTACTGCTGTTAAAAGTGAAATCATTACTTGAACAGTCTCTAAATCCAAGCGCTTAAGTGACTTCCACCAGTTCACTGGTGTGACTTTCTTTAAAATATCTTCAGCAAACATATATTTCTTGAATGGTTCCCCCTTAGCTTTGAAGTTTATTATAGTTGGCATTACAGATGGGTGATTGCTGGATACCCATGTCATAGCTAACTCCTCTTCCTCAGCACTTAAGTTTTGACCCTGATACTGAATATTGACAATATTTGCCAAAAAATGAACTGGAGACAGTATTTGTCCCATTTGTTTTTTTAATGCTTGTAATTTAATTCTGTCCATGTGTAGTTCTGTTTTTAAGTGTTCACTCAGTTCCTTCCAAATTTCAACACCATCAGCAATAAAACAGCTATTTTTCTGTATTTTGTTTAAAACTTCAGAGATGGTTTTCAGGATGCTCAGCATATGTTCAACATTTCTCTTAAGCCCAATGTTGAGGATTTTGGCCGTGACAGTGCCATCTATTTTATCTCGATTTTCTTCACAAACTGTCATCAGAATAGGCCAGTTCTTGATATACGGCTCAAAACAGTCCACCACAGAGTTCCATCTAACATCTTGTGGGAGCGTTAGCTTGGTTCCACCCATCCTTTTCAGAGCTGCTGCTGCAAAATGATTCTTACGGAAGTATTTAGCAATTTCAACATTAGTCTTTATTTCTGGAACACTTAAGTCTTTGGCTAAGAGGTGCAGCAAATGAGCACTGCAACCATATGTTATTAGCTTTGTATTCCCTTCCTGCTCTTCTAAATTTCTTCTCATCTTGGATACATTTGCAGCATTGTCTGTGACCAAACTGCGTACTAGACATTTGAATTTTTGTTCACATGTTATTATAGCTTTTACTGCCACTTCTTGTAAGTATTCTGCTGTGTATGCATTTCCTGACATATCAATTGTTTGTGCAAGGAAGACTTTCCCTTCTGTTGTTATACAAGCACATACAATAGGATCATTGTGGACATTACTCCACCCATCAATACTTAGGTTAACAATTCTACCCTCCAGAGCTGTTGCACATTGCTCCATTTCTCTGTCATACACTTTATCCAGCAGTTTCCCTGCAACATCTGCTCTGCTGGGTGGACTGTATCCTGGTCTCAGTGACTGAACCATATTAATGAAATGTGGGTTCTCAGTCACACGGAAAGAAGAGTTCGTTGCATAAACAAACTGGGCAATTTTTTTAAATCAATTAACTCTTTTTCTAATCTGCTAGTTTTTATCACAAACTTATCTATGGTGGTTCCAGGAGGGAAGGGTTTTTTCTTTCTTTTAGGTGATAGTGATATGTGGCTGTGGGTGTCTGATGATAATGATGCTAATAATGAAGCACTATCCTGGATGGATAACTCTGAAACTGTAGAACAGGAGGATGGTGATCTTGAAGGTAGATAGTTTCCAGAATCCATGAATTCCCCTAAACAAAAAAGTCAATGCTGTTATTTTATTGTTTATACAATTTCTGCTTATTGTACACAGCACTGCCCCAAAAGGAATATTTGCTTTTCTTCATAACTGTACCAAATGACAGTAACATGCAGTAATAATAAGAAATATAATTTTGCTCAAACATGACAGTTCAAGGCAGTCTTTAGAAATATGATTCAATAAAAATATTTACCAACCTGAAGATCCTGCCTGTTCAAATGTATTTCTTTGGTCATCTTCATCACAGCACTTCTCATGATGTTGCCTCATTCGGGCCACCAGGCCTTGCATTTCTTTGTTGTAGTGTTTGCAGTTTGCACGCATGCCTGCCTTACCGATAGGTAAAGGAACTTCATTAAAATATTGCCAAACTCAGTCTCTTTTATGGCCTGCTGCCATTATAGGTTTTTTCCTCCAAGGAAAGAATGTGATAAACCTCAGGTCATACACACAAAAAGATCCAAAGACTTGTCTGTCTGTGGCTGTGCAGTACTGTGCTCAGAAAGTTTCACTTTCATTTTGTACTGCTTGTCTGCTTGCCCCTTCCTCCTCACACTTAGTTTCACTTTCTTCTTGTGCAGATCTATTCCACTCCAAACAATCAGAAAAATATTGTTTCTATTCTATTCACTGAACTTCTTGAAACTTAGCACTGAAGGGGTTGATTCTGTATTCATAGGTTTGTAGAACAATAGGATTAAGGTCTTTTTCTCAACTCTGTTCATGTTATAACATTTTTGCTGTGAAGAAGAGGCATGTGATCTCTGCTGAGTCAAATTTAGTTTTGAGAACTGCAAAAGTAAACCAAGCATCTGTCATAATATCTTGCAGGCAGAGAAACTGCCCAATAATCTTACAAAAACCTCTGGAAGAGCATGACATTGTGAATGGATTAATGGAGTTTATTTACCCAAAAAATTAAACATATACAGCCTTATTCTACATAATTAAAGAACTAATCTTTATTTCATGATGGAATAACCTTTGGATGGTAATATATTTTCCTCAAAAAACATTTTATTTTAAAAAATCCGATTTAAATAAAAAAAATCCGATTTAAATAAAAAAAAATCCGATTTAAATAAAAAAATCTGATTTTTTGATTTTTTTAAAAAAATCATTGATTTTTATCCACTCTGCCCTTAAATTCTTCTACTTGCTTCTTGTCCTTGCTTTATACATAAAATTCAATTTCCTGACACTGAAATCCATTTCTTCTCAATAATCTCAACTATTGATTAAATACATTATAAGAAAATAACTTTGTACATGACAAGCAGAAGCCATATGATGGGAGAATGTACAGAGTTTAATGTAGATAATCTGGAGGGTTATCTTTCTTGAAAACCCTCAGTCCATGATAAGATATAGTGACATACTGCAAAGGATTCAATCCTGATTGATACTTCAGCAGTACTTTGGCATAAATGAGACATTATGGACCATTTTCTCCCCACCCCCCTCTTTAGATCATTATAAAATAATATTATTTCTATCAGATTTGGAAAGTCTCCTTCTACCAAAAGGGTATTTTCTACTGTCATACATATTAGCTGAGATTTTTTTGTTATAATGAATGGCTGATTGATTATGTTTTATCAAGTCAGAATTGACACTTAGCGACTCCACAGATAAATTTCCTCCAGGAGGATCTGTCTTCAACCTGGGCTTTCAGATCTTCCAAGCATGCATTCATTGTTGCTGTAACTCCACCCACTTTGCTGCTAGTCATCCTCTTTGTCTTTCCTTTCATCTTCCTTCCTACTCCAGTGTAGGGAATTATAGACCTGATTTATAATGAGTGCATTAAAATAAACTATTATTTTTGCTTCCTGCTACAATTTTTGATTATGTCTAATAAGCAGATTTTTCGATCCTCCACATAAGCTCACTTATTGATTTTGACCCAATATCTACACTATCTCTCTTCATTCTCACTAGAGGGAAAAGAAGAAAGAAGTATCACTTTGAACTCCTGAACAAAAAGCATGATATAAATCTAACAAACAAATCTTAAAGCTGTTTAAATCCCCCCAAAATGAAAGAGAAGTATTTGTGTTTTATTCTTTTCCAATGAAGCCATTGGAAACTTTGAATTCCTAAAACTTTGACTAGTTACTGAACAACTTTTCATATTATATGTACAGAAGAATCTGTACACAGAGAACCTAGGAAACCAGTTAAGATTCCTCATGATGTGCATATATTAAATCTAGAAAGCTAGTTATTTTAAAAGTCATATGGAAAAATTATGTGTATAATAGGAGTACCCCATTGGAAATGTTTGCTCCTTAACTCCCGTTCCCCCAAATGTGACAGGTATGAATTTAAACCCCTTTCTTGAAGGTATAATATGGAAATAAACCTTGAAATTTGTGTTCTGTTTTTTTTTTACCCACATCACACAGCAGTTTATTTTCTGGACCTATTTTTAAACTTAAGCTTAAATATAAAATAAATTGCTCTGGAGCTTACATTGTTCATCCAATTCTAAAAGGTTCCCAAAATTACATAGCTAGTTGCTCCCTTGACTTCTGGAATGTAACATTCTGGATAAATGGATTACATTTTCTCTAGTGCTTTCTGTTTTTTGTGTTTGATTGGATTTGACATTTGCCAATATATGATAGGCAGATACCCCCTTGAAGTTCTAAAAAGCAAAAGATGCTCAAACCACATGAGAAAATACCATTTAATTTTAGAAAATATAGGTATATCAGTACTATTTATTCTTCGCATAACAAGCAAAACTGTCCAATCTCACATTTTTTGACTTCTTATACATAAAGATTTCCCAAACTTGTTATGACCATTTTTATTATTATTGATTTTGACTGCCCTCAGCCACAGGAACTTTAGGTCCGCAGTTTTGTGTTTAAATTCAGGCCAGCTGTTCCAGAGTTGTTTCCAAGGCTGGAGCATATAGTCTAGTGTAATAGTAGAATTACCACAGATTACTATATTATCAGGGATAATTTTAAGAAAAATATTTATATATTGCAATAAAGGGATTTGGATAGAAAAAGAGTGGTTTGACAATACCTGCATCAAACAAAACACTAACAGAATGTAGAACTGCACAATTATGTGCAGCATAGTTTAAACAAACAGCAATCTGTTTGAAGGCACTTACAAAGAATGGATAATCAAACCTCTGATCCCTAAAGTTTAAAAAATTATAGACTAGCATTATAATTTTCAAAATCTTATTTACTTAATCTTTCTGTAACTTAATCTTGTGTACTACTAGAACAAAGAACATAAGACAAAAACAACATCTTTTTCCTCATACTTTCTACTATACAGACTATTATGCATCATATTTTGCATAATCTGCCCTCTAAATTTCAAGGCAGTAAGAATTTTATATAATAATAATAATTCAAGTTTTATTTCATTAATATTTTTCAGCAAAGTGGACAACCTAATAAATGTGCCAGATTATGTGTAAAATTCCTAAACATTTAATTCACATCAGGCTAAAAGCCCTAACCTTAGCACCTTTACTCAATGTACACCTGAATTATCATGAAAATTAAGTAAATATATTTCTTTTTTTAATTACATGCCTTAATATTTAAAAGGATCCATGTTTGAATATATCATACCAAATCACCAATTCCTCTGAAGGCTCACTTTAAATTTAAAAATCTGGAGAAACCTAATTCAGATGAATTGGTAATCTGACCTAATGTATTCTAACACAGAGTGCTTTAAATAGTCATCCATAATTAATCTATTCTTTAGTTTCTGAAATTGAAGATAAATATCCCTACTCTTACCTTTGTAGTTATAACTAATACTGAACATTATTGATTCATATCTGCAATTAATGAAAATTATGGAACTCTGAGTTTATTTAAAAGATAACATAGCAACAGAATACATTGATATTTTAGATTGCTTTTGTCCTATGGTAATTCTTTCAAATTTGCTGGATTTTTCTTATAGCTATAGCCAGGAGTTATAAAATGAATGCAAATGTGAATAGTGACAAAGGTCTGCCTTGCCTTGTGCCTCTAAAACAATTTAGCATAAAAGCTATTTCTGAAATTACTGAGACTTTTATAATAAGGACTCAACAGATTTCATTGTATCCCTCCACATTCTCATTTCATACAATAAAACTGAATACTGATCATTTAATCTCAGAATCTAGAATGCAATTTGAGTATTTGAGTATTTCTTTAGAAAAACTTTTTAATTCATTTTATTCTAAAACTTACATTTTAAAAGTAACATTCCAGGGATTTAATTCAGGGACAAATAACGTTATTAGAAAGAAGGAGAGACAGATCTTTAAACCAATGCACAATCAAATCCAAGCATTTGGTTAAGTCTTAGAAGGGAAAGGGTTCTTTTTTTTTTTTTTTTTTTTCCATTTGAGGATTCTTAAAACGGAAGCCTGGTATTGCTCTTTCTCAGGAAAAAAGTAGGGTGAGAGCCCCTTTCAAACCCTCAAGCAGTAGACCACACAAGGGCATTTCAACTGGTCAAAGCTCAGAAATTCCAAAAGGAAGTCCTATGGACCAAAGAAAACAGCACCTTTTCCAGGAGAAACTATTTGTGGGACAAGTCTAAGATTTTTACAGCTCAGACCCTTTCAGGAGTGAACCATCAAGACTGGTTATCCAAGTACATATTTCTTTCTCGCAAATATTGTCCTTTACTGTAGAGATAATGAATCTGTTGATCTCTCAATATCAACTACTATGCAATAAAAGAAAGACATAGAGAATATAATCCCTTTAATAATCTAGCAATTGTGGTTAACTGACCACCAATTCACCACCCAAGCATCTCAGCCAAGTTAAACAAGCCAAACATGTCTACCTTTTCAATATATGAAGAAAAAAATGCATAAATTATGGGATTATAAACAAACAACTTTTGCTTTCAGAGAGTTAACTTGGACTAAATAACCAGATTTTCCTAAAATCAACGAACCAAAAGTTTAGGATAAGAGAAGGAATGTGGGATGCAAAGAATTAACCACTACCTGAAAGGAATATATTATAATGGGCACATTGTAATAGGGGAAACAAATAAAGAAGCAATAATTTTATCAGTGATGTGACACTGGAACTGAAAAAGTCTTATCTATGAGCTATATTCAGATATTTTCTTTATACACAGATGTTATCCTTTTTTTTCTTTATACATATACATAGATATACACATTACAGTTTTTTAAATCATTTCTTCATCTGCTACCTCAGTATATCTGCTGGGACATTAACAATGAATTAGTAACATACTTTTACATATTTTCAACCACATTAGTTAAAAGGATGATGACTTCAGAGATCATACAAAAGTGGAATATTTCCATTAAAGCTTTACACAGAGGGTCTGAGCACAGACACAAATGACGTACACTGTGTCACTGAGACAACAAAATCAAATATCATTGGTCTACACCCCTTCCTCCAACCCCAGTGACCCATGGCTGCACTGTAGGAATGTGTAGATTCTTAATGCATTTGTTGAGGTGGGCTTAACATTCTGGGGGAGGATGAAAAGAAGCCATTTTGTAGGAAGAGCCAAACAATTCACATAGATTAAGGCAAGCCTTCATCAAGTGATGCTAAAAGTTGACTACATTCAACATGTTTAGATTGACTTTTAGAATGATAACAACTTTGGATGAAAAACAAAAATGTAAGAATGGACCTGGTCTGAAGATTATTAAAATTGTATAGTAGAAATAAAGGTAAATATGTGGGCATTAAATTACTCTATTTCGGCTTGAGTAACAGTATTTCGCCTTACCTCTCTATCTCCACATCCTCTACCATTCAAATTTGGAAAGTGGGAGGGGTGAGAGAGAAAGAAAATACTACTCCATCATATTCACAGAAGTTATATTGATCATCAGGAAGCACTATGTGACTAGTTTTGTTCTATTTAGGATTTATCAGATTTAGGGGATTCAAATCATCTACAGGGAACTTAGTTCATGGACCTTTCATTGTAGATGATTACATAAAGTGTATTAGTTTTGGAATCTATCCATGTTTTAGTGCTCAGTGATACTGCTGGTTGAGAAATAAGAAATCTATCAAAATAGTATATGCACTCCACCTTTTCTTAAGATCTTAGAGCAGAAAAATACAGAGGTTGCATTATGCCATACTCCCATATACTGTACAAGGTTTTACGTGACTTCCTTATAGAATATCATAGTAATAGTAGAATAATTTCTTGTATTCATCTGTAGAAGACTGCTGTATAAAATGTTCAGTACAGCTCAGTAAAGCTCCGATATTTAGTTTGCATATTTTTCTAACATAAAATCTGAACTAATAAGTATATAAATATGAACCAATAAAACATTCTATATGTTTTATTATAAATAAGAGAATAAGAAAATTTAAGCACAGCTCTGCAGCTGAACAGGAGACCATGCCATCATGCCATATCACAAATTATGTTTGAAAAACTAACAGATTTGGGGAAAAAAAACCTTTAGGGTGGTTGCCTTTGAGTTAGTATAGACTCTTGACAATTGCTTGCATTAGTCTCTACAGTTATCTTTATGTATCACTTTGCATTTATTTCCCATCCTAAGGCAGCAAACATAGAATTCTCATTTTCTCCCTATAGCACAAAATCCTCTGGACTAAAAGAAAGAACCAGATCACTCAGTGAGCTCCATTGCCACTAGATTTGCTGGATTCACTTCTATCCTAGTCCAGTCCCTGAATGAAGAGCGATGTCTCCACAGCCTTCAAAAAGTTAAAAGGGTAAAGGCTTCCAAGGGATTAACATCTAAATTCTCTGTTTCAAAAATATTGCTGGACATGCATCAATTCACAATATAATTAATAGCTAAATACTTGTACAATTTTTGTTTTGCACTCAGAATATATTATTATACATTATGGTTTTGCCAATAGAAGACTATTGTTAAAAATGATATTACCTTTATGGTATTATCAAATATTCAGACTATCAGAGGCAGAAGATGCTAAAAGAGGCATTTGAAAGAAAAACCAATAATCTAATTTTGAAAATAAATTTGAAGCAGGCATTCACTTTTTTTGTCTCAACATGATAAAATTAAATATTTTATTATTTTATATACAACGAAATAATCACCATCTAAATCAGATTGCAATTTTGATGTGGTATATTTAGCTCCCTGCTTCATTCGAAAATGTTACAGAATTCTGTTTTAATGAAGAAGAAGGAACAGAAAATTAGCATACTGCAAAGCACTACACTTTAGAACCTTATTCCTATGCAGGAATATCATTTATATATTTTTTAATTTAGTGGCAAAAATGAAGATTGGGGCTTCATGAAGTCTGCTCTATTTTTTATTTTATTTCGGGTTTTAAAAGTATAAATAAGGTTAGTTTTATTTGGGGGCACTGAAGCAAAAGACAGTTCCATTACGATGTACCAAAATAAAAACAATTTCTTGCCTTTAAAACAAAAAAAAAACAGTATAGAATATTTTAACTCAATAAAAATTAAGGCGTACATATTTTTCAGCTAGAGTATTTATTAAAATGCCCGATTAGAGTTTAATGGTCCAGCATGAGAAAAAGCGACAGCTTTCACAGCTTTTAAAATAAACCTTTCCTAAAGCAGGAGCCAGCAGTTTTTATAGCAGGTATGAAAGAGGAAAAATCTAAGTAGAAAACTGTAAGATTTTCATACATTAATATTGCTGTGATTGGTTTTGTATCTAATGATAATGCTTTTCATTAGCAAAATTAGAAAAAAATCCAACAAGAAGTGTGAAAATAATGAAATTTTGCATTCTTAAAGAGTTTCACTGGGTATGCTGCTGTACTAGTAAATATGGTTACATTCTGTCTTTATATGGACTCCTACCATTCTAAAAATACTGTCCCACAGCTGTTTAAAATTTATTTTTTTAGACCATAGCACCACTGTTTGGTTGTTTCCAATTTCTAAAACCACAAATAGTAAAAGTGTACTCAGTCTACTGCAAACATAAATAGCAAATGCACGCTTCAGCACTTTTAAAAGGATATGGAAATTGGCAACAAAAATGCAATTCATGTTGAAAATTTAGGATGGCCTTGCCATATTTCTTGAGAAATACAATCAAGTTAAAATTAGGAAGATCTCTACTAGCTGGGTGGCATTTTTGCATTTATGATTTTTTTAAAAAAAGCTGAAGGACATTCATTATGCAATTTCTGGCTCTTGATAGAATACAGGAATGGTACCTTTGCTAAAACCACATTCTCTCAACTTATGTTTAACATTACACAAACATCTTTCACCTTAGATATCCCCTAGCATTAATATATTCAATCAAAATTATCCTACATTCCTCAATGACAAAGCACATGCCTTTGTTGAGAATGAGGCTGGAATTGATCCTCGTCAGTTATGTTGCTAGTTTAGTTATCCTGGTTAGGCCCAATATAAGAGACTGTAGACTTTCTTGTAATAATAATGTTTATTTCTCTTCTTTCTCAGGAACACATTTGGACAGCTATCAATCTGAGAGGAGCAAAAGCTTATATACAGAAGAGGCGGGGCTAATGGTAAGTAGTAACCAATGGTAAGAGACACCACACAATGACATATACACAAGCACATATATTTACAGATAGCAGGTTAGGTATTTTCAACTGTAACAAATCCCCCTCTAAAATACCTAACTAATGATGGGTTATTAAGATTATATATGTACATTAAGTTTGGAAGTCAAATATACATGTTGTTTGGTTGCTAATGGCTTAGTGAGGATATCAGCAATTTGTTCATTAGTATCGCAGTGAACAGCTTTAATGAATCCTATACTTGACAGTTGCCTCACATGTTTATATTTGATATCAATATGTCGAGATCGTTGGCCTATTGCTTCGGAAGCTGATATATCTATCGCTGCCTTATTATCCTCATTGATGATAATTGGATAAATAGGTTCATCCCACACATTAGATAACAAATCATCGAACCAAGTTAAATTATTGACTGCTTTGGATAAGCAAACGTACTCGGCTTCTGCTGTAGAGGTGGCAATTAAGTTCTGTTTGCCAGTGTACCAGTGCACCGCACAACCATTTATAAGAAAAACATATCCAGAAGTGCTTTTTCTGCTTTTCGAATCAGTAGCCCAATCTGCATCGGCGTAGCAGGTCAAAGTTGGTTTTTCAGAAATGAATGGTTCTAGATATAGACATACATTAATGCTAGATTTCAGATATCTCAAAATTCTCTTGATTCCTTCCCAATGGTATAAGTTAGGATTGCTTACATGTCTCGACAACAAATTTACGGCAAGGGTGATATCAGGCCTAGTCCAATTAGATATGTATAATAAGGACCTAATAGTTGATCGATATAAAGTGTTATCTTTGAATGGCTCATATTCATTGTACACATTTCTATAAAAATCAGTTGACATGGGAGTTTCACAAATTTTTGAGTTAACCATATTACATTTTTGTATGAGTTCTATATTCTTGTCTTTCTGAGATAATTTGAATCCCTTATCTGTTTTGTCAATTTGGACTCCTAAATACTTATTTACCTTTCCTAATATTTTTAAATTGAAATTTTTGCCTAATTGTTCAGCGAAATTATCACATTTAACCTTGTCACTTCCAAAATATAATATATCATCAACATAAATCAAAACATATTCAATAGAATCATTATTTCTTTTTGTGAAAAAACAAAAATCAGATGAAGTAGCCACAAAGCCTATATCGTTAAGTGTCTTTGATAAACACTCATACCACCGTTTGCCAGACTGTTTTAGTCCATAAAGGCTCTTATTCAATAGCCAAATTTCTCCCTTTTTTGTATCCTTTCCTGGGGGTGCTTTTACATAAATTTCTTTATCGAGATCAGCATGCAGATAGGCTGTCTGTACATCAAATTGATATACTTCCTGATTTAAAATGGAAGCTAATACTAATGCTGTTTTCACACTTTCTGATCTAACGGTTGGGGAGTGTCTATGTGTCTTCATAGTCATCCGGAAACCTTTGGGCAAAACCCTGAGCCACTAACCTGGCTTTGTATAAGAATTTACCATCCTCTAGCTCTTTGATTTTATAGATCCACCTAGTGCCAATGGGGGACTTCTCAGTGGGTAGATCTGTTGGTGTATATACATTTAGTTCTTTCAAACTGTCCATCTCTTTTTTCATTGCTTCTTCCCACTTACTTTTTTCTTCTAGAGGTAAGTTAAGTATGTCATCATATGTGTTGGGAGTCAGGTGTTTAGCTTGAATAGACAGTACATAATCATCTAATCTTTTAGGGATTGTGCCCCTATTGGATCTAATGGGCCTATTCTGGGGATGTTCAACGCTATGCATATATTTAGCTTCTTTTTCAGTTAATTGATCTACCTTCAAAGTGGGGTGTCCTTTCTTCCATTCATCATTAATTATTTTTGGGCATTTGATTCTGTTCGTGGTTGTGGTTTTGGGGTTGGTATCTGATGTATGATGTTCTGTGTGCGTGTGTGTAATGTTTTTTTGATCCTGGATATATTTCGTTGAAATGTAATTTTGACCAGTTCATGTGTTCATGAAACACGGCAGATCTGGATACAACGAAATGGTTATTTTTATCAATAAAGCGATATCCCTTGGTTCCTGATTCGTACCCCATAAATATTAGTCTTTTGGATACTTTCTCTCCTTTGCGCCTTAATTGTGAGGGGACATATACATCAGCCGATACACCAAATACATGTAGGTGTCCCATTTTTGGTTTCCTTCCATACATGAGTTCGTATGGAGTCTTGTTGATTGTACTGGACCATAAGCAATTTATAGTGTAATTGGAATAAGTAAGGGCCTCAGCCCAGATTGATTGATTGGCTCAAGCCAGCATCGTCTAACACACATTTAACCATGGTTTGTAGCAAACCATTCTTTCTTTCAGATACTCCATTTTGAAATGGTGAAAATGGACAAGATTTAAAGTGCAATATTCCTTGTGATTTTAGCCAATTTGAAAATTCGTTGGATAGGAACTCCGACCCTCTGTCAGTCATTATTTGTTTAATTTTAATATTGTGCTGTGTTTCTACCATTTTAAAAAACTCCTTAATTTTTTTGAAAACCTCACTTTTGTGGTTAAGGGTGTATACAAAACCGAATCTACTATAGTCATCGACTATGGTTAGAAAGTATCTTTTTTTATATTTAATTGAAGGTTTTAATGGGCCTACTACATCCATATGGATTAATTGAAAAATTGATTGTGTGGTGCGAGTGGCTTTTTTGGGTTTGGGTTTGTTTTTAAGTTTGGATGAATTGCACGCAGAGCATTCTAAATAATTTTTACAGTTCTTTATTTTTAAATCTTCGGAACACTCTAACATTTTTCGTATGACGGGAAAACTTGCGTGTCCTAGCTTTCTGTGGAGTAAGTGACTACAATTATCGTGTATAGGTTTTCCATTGTTTAAGTTTTCAGACATATTGGTATCAGTGGTTGATGCATTATCATTATTACTTTCATCATGACTATCTGAATTTGGCCTTTCGTTTCTTAATTGATAGTTTGCGTAGATTAATTTGCTATCTTGTGGCAGTAGGTATGTTAGTCCGTCATTTGTGAATAGTTTACCTATGTTTCTGTTGTTTTTAGTCATAAATACCTTTCCACCTCTGAAAGTGGTCTCTACTTCATTCTCTATACTTAATTTTAGAGTTGCCAATATATTATTTGGGATTTCGGGTACAAATAGTACCCCCTCTATTTTTCCTATACCCTTTATACGCGTGTCTCCTATTCCTCTCACTAGGACTTTATTTTGGTTTGCTACTTTAATGTAATATTTCTTTTCAGTGAAGTTGCTTAATATTTCTCTATTGTGAGTTGTATGACATGTGGCTCCAGAATCGATGAGCCAAGTGTTGAGTGAATCAGATATTAAAGTATCATTGTTTCTTATTCCATATAGTGATCCTTTCTTATTTTCTCTAGGTTATTTCTGTACATTTGTCTTTTTCTAGAATGTGGTGATTCTCTCCGTTTATACCTGTAGTCTGGGGAAGTTCTGTCTAAGAAGTGTATTCTCCTATCCTTGTGTTGGTATGAGTCACTGTATCCTGCGTTTTGGGGCAGTCTCTTCTTTGATGTCTTTCAGATCCACATATGGAACATTCATGTGGGTACCTATCTCTGACCCTAAAATCAGTTTTTCTTTGATTTCTACCTTCCCTTTGTTGTGTATATCGCTCTCTTCTAAGTCTATCTTCAGTACTAAGCTTATTGGTAAGATTTTCTAAGGTAATTTGTTCTATACTTAGGTTATCTATTAAGGTAATATAGTTATCCCAGCTGTGATCTAATGAATTAATTATAATGCTTTTCATGGTGTTGTCAGAAATGGTTTCCCCCCTTTGGATAAGGTCTGCTCTTACTGCATTTAGATTCAAGATATGTTCACTCATGGGGGTATCATGTTTTAGTTTGGCAGAATAGAATTCCCTAGAAATTTTAGTGGTGGTGGCTACACTTTTACTATAGAATAAATTGAGTAATTTTTGATATGTTTCAAATACAGTTAAATTATGCTCTATACTGGGGAGTATACTTGGGGAAATAGAGGCAATTAATATATAATATGCTTTGTGATGGAGGCAGTCTATTTCATAGGTCCAAGGCTTATCTGGTGGGTCATCAATAAAAAATAAAACATTCTCTTTCAAATATGTAATCTGTAAACACTGGTTCCATTCCATTAAGTTGCTTCCATCTAATTTCAATTTTATAAAGTCTGAAGGTATTGTCCCTGAGTGTTGTGAAGTGTTATTCATGTTTAGTAGCTGTCCATGGTTTAAGACCTTAGCATACTCGCAATAAGGCCTGGGTATGGTAGATGTATGTCTGTATTTACTTATCTCTATGTTGCGCTGACTTGTATCTATGTTTTCTTCTTTTTTCTTTGCAGGCTCGTTCTGCGCATGCTCAGTCCTCATTCCTCTCCAGCAGTCGGCGATGGAGGTTCCTGTGTCTGCAGCTCCCGGGGTTAAGTCCCAGACAGCCTTCTGTTGTTCGGTTTTGTTTCCGGAGGGCCTCTGGTGACTGAAGGATGCCTGGGGTGCTGCTCTGTTCGCCGGAGAGTCTTCGAAGTCGCGAGGATCGAGGGAGAAGACACCGGAGGCTTGTCGGCCATTTTCTCTGAGGTCATCAGTAAGTGAAGCTCGAGGTGGGCCGCCACTGCCGATGGAGCCAGGTTGCTCAGGGAGTCGCTCTTCGGTAGGTGAGTATGATTGCCAGCGCGTCTTTTTTCGGGTGGCTAGGTCTTTTTTTAGACAGTCTATTTCTTTTTGGCTTTTGGTAGATGGTAGTTTAGAATTTTCTATTTCATTTTCTGGTTGTTCGTTTGGTATTGTTAGTTTAGTCCCGAGTGCTGCAGTCAGCACCTGTATAGTATTGTCTATTTCTACTTCAGTAGGTTGAGCTTTGTTTTGTTTAAATAATTGTTTTTTATTTGTTTTGGGACTCGGGTAGTCATCTTCTTGGTAGGTTTTGTTTTTTATTTCGTAGTTTGAGGTTTGGAATTCTTTTAGTAATTGGTCGGGCATTTTAGAGGTATTAGGTGGGTAAGATGGCTGCCATGAAAAAGGCGGGAAGCTGTCGCCATCTTCGGTGTCGTTTTTGAAGTCAGGGGTTGAGTTTCTTACCTTGCAGTTTTCTTGTTTGTTATTTTCGTTATCTGCTGCTGTTCCGTGGTCGTTTATCATGCTGCGGATTTTCACAAGCAGATTTGATTCAACTGTAGTTGTTTCTATTAATTCTAGTATTTTTCTTTTTACCTCATCTTCTTTGTTTGGTGTTGAGAAAGTTTGTTCTGCTCCAGCTAGTGGTTGTTTGTTTTGTGTTAGCAGTTCATTTTCTTGTAATTGCGTTTGTTTCTTCATGTTTTCAAGTGGTGTATATTTGTCAGGAGTCAGTTGAGCTGCCATTCTTTTCGTTATGTATCTGGTGGCAGGTCTTCTTTTGTCGTTTTGTGAGTCTTGCATCTTTATGTTCAGTTGGGCCTACCAAACCATCCTCTTGCTACCAATTTGTTGCTAGTTTAGTTATCCTGGTTAGGCCCAATATAAGAGACTGTAGACTTTCTTGTAATAATAATGTTTATTTCTCTTCTTTCTCGGGAACACATTTGGACAGCTATCAATCTGAGAGGAGCGAAAGCTTATATACAGAAGAGGCGGGGCTAATGGAAAGTAGTAACCAATGGTAAGAGACACAATGACATCACACAATGACATATACACAAGCACATATATTTACAGATAGCAGGTTAGGTATTTTCAACTGTAACAAGTTAGGGATGGGGCAAGGGCTCTTATTTGAAAGTCTAAGGAGCCATTGCCATGCAGAATGGAGGAAAATGGGATGGCTGGATTAATCCTCAAAAATCACTCCACCCCATTTTAGCAGTATCTGACTGATTGTTAATTGCATAAAGGCTTAAAACTGTTTTTGAAAAACTAGATGATATAAAACTGTTTATTTAATCATGGGGAAACGGCTTTTGCCTAATTAAACTAAATGACATTGTACTGATTCAGTTTTTAACACAAACTACATGCACAAACACTTTGCTTCTTATGAAGAATAATACCCCCACTGCTCTATAAAAGGCCCAAGATGAACATGACAGGATGACCATAAAGACACTGCCCAAAATGCATTCGCATTGCTCCGTAAATTTCTTAAAATGTTTTGAGTAATGTCCCAACATCTATCTAAACAGATCCTCTGCCAGTTTAGGATACATGCAAAATTGTGTCTAAATACAGCCTCTGCAGTAAATGAACACTGGTGTTGTGTACTGATTCAGGTGTTGGACTAGGAGTGAAAAGAATCAGGTTAAAGTCTATCTTCAGCCATGAAAGTTTGTTGGCTGGCTTCATGCCAATAATTCATATTCTCTCTCTCTCTCTCTCTCTCTCTCTCTCTCTCTCTCTCTCTCTCTCTCTCTCTCTCTCTCTCTCTCTTTTTTCACAGGACAGTTGTATGCAAAAATATGAAAAGGGATCACTATTAATATGATTTTTCTCCAATGGAAAATCATACATAACTGAGAGGAAACACAAGTAGATGAGCTAAATCTACTTTATTATAAGACTACATTAGCAGAATCCTGCAAATCTGAAAGAGCAAACTTCCCTTTCTCCATTGCTTGCTCCATTAAGACCTGTCCTTCCTTAATTTTTTTACCAGACCTTTAAACAACTGTGGACTCCTGCCCCATTTCTATGGTTATTTCTCCCCTTTCTTCAAGGTCATCCATGCATTCCATTAAAGATTATCCTGTCCTTTTCTCTGCTGGAGACAAAACATTTGAGTTCTTTTAAAAATAAAGAAGAGAAAAGGTTATTGAATCCCGGCTGGGAAAAGTGGGATTTACCATCTCCCCAAATATCCTCCAATAAGTAATTGGAATCTTCAGGAGTTGGGAGAATTTTATTTTTCCAGATGTAGTTGCTTCAAAACTTTACTTGTCTATTTGAAAATAATCTCAGCTCCAATTTTGGGTCAGTACAACTAGCTGAAGACCTACTCAATTACAGATCAATTTATTCCGGGTTCTAGTCACTTAGCCTTAACTTTTTCCATTCCCCCAGCCTCAAATAAAACATGCTGCAACACTTTGAATCCTACTTAGGGTATTGCCCTGTAAAATAACTGAACCTGAGCTAAAGTGATAAATAAGAGGACCCTAGTGAGTCCAAGACTGAAATCCAAATATTCTCCAGGCATTACTATTTCCCTCATGGAATGTGTCCTCCGTAATCATCCCAGTCTTGATGTAATGAATCATAAACTGGGCAGCTGATATTCCTGTATTACACTGAACAAACATCCAAAGTTGTATCTCATCTACCATAGAAAGCCAGATTGGGGTGGAGATGAGCATACTCTCAGTATACCAGCCTCCACCAGCCTTAATGCTAATGAAGTTAGATATATAGGTTATAGTCTCTGAGCACTAAAACATTTGCAAATGACTTATCACATAGCCTGGAAAAATGCCTTCTCATTTGTAATGAAAATGGAAATTCTGTGACTCCAACATAATGTACAAAATATGTATCTAATCCTGCCAGTATTCCACTCATTTAAGGCCATTGATGTCACTGGATCATTTCCATTATGTTAACTATTATACCATCATTAAGCTCTACATCTGAATTAATGAAAGGTGTGCCAAAGTTCTTTAACAATAAAACAACATGAACGTTTATTTAATTTGCACATTATCCTTGTGGCTAGAAAATTCTGGGAAAGCCATCAGAACTCAGAATGCTCCAGGATCATTCCACTGTGCAGCTACAAGTAAAACACAGAGCAGGAAGACACTGTGGAAGCCCCATGTAGCAAATTTGTGTTAGTATAATACAACTTCCTTTTTAAAAAAAGACATCCGTAAAAACTGTTAACTGTTCATATTAAATAATCTTTCCTGAAAAATATTAGCTTTATGTTATTCATCATACAGTAGGCTAACTAAAATTAAGATTCATGTTCCAATTAAAATAATTAAAGTCACCATGCTTTATGCTGACATGCTTATTTATTTAAATTAAGAAGAAATGTGGCTCAACAACCTTGAACCTCTTAGTTTGTGAGCTCATTCCCTAAACATGTGTTTAGATGGGCTGGCTTCAACATAATGCTTTGTTACAGAAAACTAAAGCCAAAAGCTCATTAAAAGATAAATATTGGTTTAAATTTTAAATATGTTTGCAAAGGATATTTTTAAGTAGGAAAAATCATGTAGTAAATATGTGAGCTTTAATATGTGGTTTCTACTTTGTAGCAAACTGACTACAGCATACTATATTATGAGTTCAGAACAGACTATGCAATGTAATGGATCCTCTTAGGTAAAATGAAGTAGTCAAGACAACAGCTCTAAAAAGGTGTCATTAAACCTGGATTAAAACATCTGGTAGTTATACTGGAGTCCAGCTAATTAGTGCCCATTGAAGTCATCATGTCTTCCTGAAAGTGAGATATGGAGATGTGAATCCACTTAGTTTAAATGCTTATATGCTTTAAAATCTGTTTTCTCATCAATAGTCACATGTGACTTGCATGTTTTCATAAATTAATATAACCAGTTTTGTTTTGTTGACAGTTTACTTTATCCAACAAATTCTTTATATATTATTTTATTATGCATGTCAAGTTAAATTATTTTATTTTTATTTATATCCTTTTATTAGTTTTATTAATCACTTAATGCAATATATATATATATATATATATATATATATATATATATATATATATATATATATATATATATATATATATATATATATATATATATATACACTCTTTCCTCCTTCTATTTTCCCCCAATAATAACCCTGTGAGGTGAGTTGGGCTGAGAGAGAGTAACTGGCCCAAAGTCATCCATATGGTCACTTTTTGCTGATTTCTAGCATGGTGCCTTAACCACTACACAGAACTGGTTTTCATTATATCTTTAATTACAATATATCTGTCTTTTATACTTTTCTTTATTATGTTTTATTTTTCCTAAGCAGTAAAATGGAAAATCATATTGAGATAGATGCAATTTTTAAACTGCCCCCCAAAAATACTGATTCATGAAACTCTTCACTAAATATAAAATATTCCTTGTGCCAGATGTTAATATCTCAATTGATTATGCATTAAATTTAATATCCATTTAAATAACAATGGATTAATTTTAGAATAAAATATAATTATTGTAGCCTTCCTCTTCTGTCTCCCAGTATTGATGATATTCGTAATGGAAAACCCTAATTAGTGTCAAGCTGTTTTGTGAATCATTTATTCTACAGCAACTTAAAAAACCATTTTTCATCAGGGAAATGCAAAGTATTTAGAAAAACTTCTGTAGAAGATGACCTGGCTGAACCCGAGGGAGGGGTCAAATGCATCATCAGTCATGAGTCTCTGTGTGTCCACAAGAGATCTAAGTCCAACCCACCTCGAATGCCTTCTTAATTCCCACTCATTTCCTTTGACCTCTAGTAGCTCAGATTCTTGTAGAGAGCTTAACCTTACAATAAATCTTTATACTCATTTGAACTGCTTGAATCTCCTGATTTCCCTGGTGCTTGACAAAAGAATTAACATTATGGTTTAATTTACCACCTTGTTTCACAATAATCCAGAATTAAGCTTTCAGGAAAAAATATTTCAATACAATCAAAACTCCCCTAAATCAGAATGTTAATTTATTTACAATATATTCCCCACAAACACACACACATTTTTTTTCTTTAAAAATGATTAAAATGTGTGTATTAGAAGTGCACCCTACTTCATACATTACATGAAAAATTTTGTGAGAAGCTTTTTATGTAATCACTTTCAGACTAAAACTGGAATGGAAGGAACTTAAGGCTGGAAAAAAATAAGAATTCAGAAACTTGACATCAAATATCATAGTGATCATAGATCCCTATTTTTAAAACATCCTTATGAAGAGAAAAGGAAATTTTGAGTTAACATAATAAAGGAAGTAACTGAAACAACCTCAAGAGAGTCCCCACTCCAGTTTTTTTCCCCCTTGAATCAGAACAATGTTACACAAAACTGTGTACCAATAAAGGAGAATATTTATGTACAATGTATAAGTTATTTTGCAGGAATATTAGAGGAAAAATGCTTATTTTTGCATTTTCACTTTTATATTTAAATGGCCCTAATTTGGGCCACTTTTATGTATACATAATTACAATAACTGCAGTAGAAATCATGCATTTGTGCAGCATTCCCCAAGAAATAACTTCATCTGAGGCTTACATTATAAACTGGGCCTAAATATAACATATGGTTTTATTGTTTCTCTTCTACCTTAAGCCTGCATTTAATTGAGTATTTTCTTTTGAATTAGTACTGTTACTTATGTCACTGCTCAGGTAGAAAAAAGCTCACCAAGAAACATATATATTATGAAAATAAGTTATAAAAATTAATTAGATGTAAAATATATTTACATTTTTAATAAATTCATAACTGTTTACAAACTACTATTACAGACAATATATTTAAAAAGAAACAAATTTAAAAAAACAGTTTTTCGTTGTAATTCAAGATCAACAATACCAAGATAAGTAAAGCCTTCTGCTGAGAGAATTTATATGACAAATATTGTTGAATATTGGCATTCCTCAAATTAGAACCATTTTTTTAGCAACCATTCAAAGTTACAAAAGCACTGAAAAGGTGACTTATGACCAGTCATCATAGTCACATGACCAAATTTCAGGGGTTTACCAACAGCATGTATTTACAACAATAGCAGCATCCTGGGGTCATGTGATTACCATAACCTTCCCAGAGGACTTTCAATAAGCAAAATTAATGGGGAAAGTTGGATTTACTTAATAACTGCAGGGATTAATAATTGTGGCAAAAAGGCCACATAATATTAGGCATGACTCACTTAACAACCAATGCTTAGCAACAGAAATTCTGGTTCCAATTGTGATTATAGCCATAAATGCAGGCAAAATTGTTAAAAATGATGGAATATAGTTTGACAATGCAGATTTCATAAAGGCAGTAGCACCAGAAAAAGGCTACAAATATTTTGGAATTTTGGAAGCTTCTGATTTATTATAGAACTAAGAAAGTGCTTCTACAAATACATCAAAGGAATTCAGAAAGTTTTAAAATCAAAGTCAAATGGTGGAAACATCTTTAAAGCAAACCTGGGCAGAACTTGTTATTCCATATATACAGCAGAAATAGCTGACTGGGCTCAAATGTAATTTGATAATTTGAAAAACAAGAAAACTAATGATAACAGACCATGCTCTACACCCAAAAAGTGATAATGTATTTGCCAAGACCTGGGCAGGCAGGGGACTCCAACAGGTAAAACAAACGATGAAGGAAGAAAAACATACAATTACATCAAGAAAAGCTTCCTTGAAGAAAATCAACCAAAGAAAGATTTTGAAAACAAAAAGATGAAAGCTGAATAAAGAAAGTGCTTGACTTACAACCATTTGTTTAGTGAGCGTTCAAAGTTACAATGGCACTGAAAAAAGTGACTTAAGACATTTATCACATGATCATTGCAACATCCTTATGGTCCTGTGATAAAAACTCAGATGCTTGGCAACTGGCATGCATTTATGATGGCTGCAGTGCCTAAGATCATGTGATCACCTTTCGTGACCTTCTGATAAGCAAAGTCAATGGGGAAGCCACATTAATTTAACAATTGTGCTACTAACTTAACAGCAGCAGTGATTAATTTAATAACTGGCAAGAAAGTTCGTAAAATGGACAAAACTCACTTAACTGCCAAGCTTAGCAACAGAAATGTTGGGCTCAATTGTGGTCATAAGCCGAGGACTACCTGTATTGACAAGAAATAATCAAAACAGTTTGTTAATGAGAAAAATACACCAATGCATGATCAATGCTTAAAGCATATAGAAGGAAAAGCCAATAAAAAACCTATATGGAGTTGGCTATGACCAAGAGTGTTAAAGGAACAGAAGATTTATTTTTAGTGGCCCAAGAATATGTTTTACTGACCAATGGCAAGAAAACAAAAATTCACCATGTAACAAGAAACAGCAAACATTGCCTTTGTAATGATCCGGATGAAACAACTGAAGAGTAGCTGCACCAAAAGTACACAAACTGATTACAAGCAGTGCTGTGACTGATTTGTCAAAATTCTTCATTGGAAACTTCATCAGAGGGTTAGATTTGAATACATCAAGAACCACTGGGACAATCAAGTTGAGAAGCTTTTGAAAAATAACCAGGTTCTTTTGGGACTTTTCACATCCAAGTTGACAGACCTCCTCTGGCTCAAAACATGCCTGATATAACAGTTACTGGAGAAAACAAAGTCTGCTTCATTGATATTGCTAAACCAGGTGATTTGGGATTAAAGAAAAAGAGTAGAAAAAAATTACAAAGTATTGGGACTTGCATATCGAAGCTGAACGCTATGAAAAAAGAAATCTGCAATCGTGATTGGAGCCCTTGGAGCAATATCTAAAGGACTCTCTTAGTATTTGGTAATTTTGAATTTATCATACCTGAAGGAGGAGGAAGAGGAATATTTCATATGTCAACTAGGTAACATCATCAGTGCAAGTGAATGTGGGATTTGCTATACATTACCTACAGCGGTGGGTTTCACATATTCTTACCACTGGTTTGCCCCGTGTGCGCATGTGCCCAGTCTTTTGCACATGCGCTTTGCTTGCGCGTGTGCCTTCCGTGCATGCGCCCGGTCTCGAAAACATGGCTAAATAGGACGGCATTATGCCGGGCCGGGGGGTGGGTGGGCCAATCCACAGTCGCCGCTACCAATTTGCCTGAACTGGTCCAAACCAGCTGAATATCACCTGATTACTTAGTTGAGTAATGAAGCATCTGGGTCAGAGAGCACCAAAGACCCCACAGTTCATCCCTGAACTACAGATATTCTCTTCTATTGGAACAATAATGTTTTTTATATAAGATTCCCAAGTCACCACTTTTTCCAAATCTTCATTTCAAACTTAATTATAGTATCTTTGTATTATGATTAATGTGTGGCTTTCCATATTGTTTTATTTTTTTATTGGATTTATATCCCATCTTTTTCGTAACAGTTCAAGCTTGCAGTGAGTTTCTATCATTGAAGGTGGATTTGAACACGGGTCTTCCTGGTCTTAATCCAAAGACTTAATCATCAGCTAGCATGACTAATTCAAGAGATAGTAGGAGTTCAAGTCTAATGACAGCTGGTGGGACCACAAATTGCAGATCTCTGATTTTTGTTTTCTAAACACAATGTTGACTTATACCATCTTACTTACACATGATAATAATCATAATTTGTTTAATACTAAAGTCAAGTGGTTGAAGGTAAACAGGAACAAAACCAAAAAGGAACACTGAGAAGCAATTAGAAGCAAAAGCATGCTCAAACAAACCTTTAAGCAAGTGACATTTTTAAAAAATAGTCATATCCATTTTGAAACTACAGAGCTCAATGAAAACTGAGCACATTTGGTAGATCTAGTGTTATGCAATTTTAAGGACATATGCATGTGTAAAGGGGAGAGAATATATTCTCTTGCTTGAAGATTTGATGGTATTTTGGAAGAATGCATGGCTGACAGAAACACAATGATCAGGAAGTAAAGGATATATTACAATACATGGAACTGATCTGGGACTGCGGATTCAATTGAAAGTAAGTGCTAGATCATTGATTGGGATTGGATAAAATTGTATTATGCTAGTGCTGAGCCACTTATACTGATTCCTAGGCACATTGAAAGTGCTGATTTGTAAGGGTGTACAAATTATTCTGCATCTGGAAAGCACACGTTCAAAACTTTTGTTTGTAGGTTGGAAAAAATGTGGCATTCCATTCCACATTGTTTCAAATGTTCCTACATCAAGCAACTGGTTTCTTCTTTTTTAAACACTTCTAACCCATGTAACCATGTCTCTATGAATTGGAGGAAACAGCAAGCACAGATTCTGTCTCTGCTGTCCCTGGCTACAGCTAGTTGACCCAAGTAACAGTTAGATGTTTGAGAGTCAGCATATGCTTACAGCCTGGGAATTATTTTTAGACATAAGAAAAAGAATACTGCCTATTTGTCCATAAAGTGATTTATTGTCATGGGGAAATTAGAATTCATGCAGTGTAGTATTCCTGTCTTCATCTATTTTCTATCTCTTATGATCTTTGAGAAATGACAGGCATCTGTAGTAATTTATTTTTTTCAGATACTTTATTATAATAAAATAAAGTAAAAATATAAGTATCATGCTATAATTCTCTTTCTATCAGCAAATTCAAAGAGCATTCACAGATCATTCTCTTCAAATAAGAAAAAAAAATCTAGACTCTCTTGAAGTACAGGAAGAACATAATTTTTTGCTCTTCTTGGTCCTCCCTCTTCTTTTTTTTCTGGTCAGCTAGAGAAATAAATGTAGACCAACTTTGACATCCCTTTTTGAAACTTTTTAAAATGAGATTGTCCCCATTTTCAAAAGAGGCAGTCAACAAGACTAGGAAGAAAATGGAAGGATATCAAATGTAAGGTCAAAATCCCAGCCCTGATCTTAAATAGGAAAACTGAAGGAATGCTATGGTCTTTTATATTAGTAATGGAACCTTCCTAGTAATAAAAATATAAACAGTAAAATCAATAGCACTTAGGTTATTCATGATCTAATTTTCAAGGTATATATTCCAAGCTTCTATAGTTAAGTCTTACGGAACCAGTTGAGCTTTGCAAAAAATGACTGTCTTCATTGCTCTAGAAATATTATGATGGAAGAGATGGAATCTTCAAGTTGAAAAATATCCGGAGGGCCAGAAGTTTCCCAACTCATGGTTGTGCAGTTTTTATTATCCTTTCATATTTGTGGGTTTTGTAAGAAAAGAGGAAAAGGAGAGAAGAGGATGCTTATACACAACTTCCCCAAAACATTATTAATACTCTGGTAGTGGTTGGTTGGTTAGTTGGTTGGTTTTTTTGGCAGTTAAGCTGTATGTAAAATAGCTACATATGAGAAACAGATCTCTTAAAAATACTAAGCCACAACCTAAATGCCAAAATCACATTGATGTCTGGAAAATTATAGTTTTAGTAGAAAATTATGACCCAGACATTTCTCTTTTATAAATCTATCAAACAATTATCCAAACTGAAGTATCAACTACTTCATTAATATCATGTTACAGTAGAATCCAAACTGTAATGCAGTAAACACTTTCATACAATAAAATATTTATGGAGAAATATTTTAGGGAAAAAAATCATTTAAGAGATTCATTCTCCTTTCATTGATGAAATGTTCCACTAAGTTTTTCAAAAGAAGGACAGAATCTTAAGTAAATGTTTCAAAAGATCAATACTTCCTATTTTTACATTTTCAAGTTCCACTGAATGCTATGATGGGAAAAAAAGTCACCAGTGTGCTAGTTTCTACAGTCCTGTAGACACTCGGCTTTTAAGTTCCATTTAATGGAAGTTCCATTTAACTTTTCCCAAATTGGCTTGGAAATGAATTGAGCTATTTTTATTAAAACAGGAAACAGCAATTCCAAATTTTCCCCAGGACTTGTCTCTATTATTCCAAAGCTATTGTTTGAAGCTAAGGATTTTGGAGATTTGAAAAATAATCAATGACATACCCACAGTTTAGGGGAATTCTCATGGGAGTTTTTCCTGGCTAGCCAAGGTAGTTAAACCATACAGATTCCCTGAAAGTTTTTGACAGCTCAGGTTTCTACTGGCTCTAGGATAGTAAGGACCGTGTAGCTGGCCCACTTCCTAATCCTTAGCTGCCTACAAAACCTTTTTGCAATAGGAAAAGCCTCGCTGAATTGCTATCCTTTGAGGGACAGGAGAACTGTGCATGTTGTGGGAAGAAGCAAAAATTACATCCCAAGTTGGATTCAAGATGAATCGGGGGGGGGGGAAAATAATGTAAATTTTATTCTTTGAGATAGTGAAGTTCAGCATTCATTTTCAAAACTGAGATTAATACAGAGATTCAAGAAAACCAGAATCTGTGTTCTAAGCAAAAGCAACTGACAAAATACCATTCTAAAATGCATTTTAAAAAAAGGTTTCCAGTCTACAAATTAAAGATACTGTACTAGAGCATCCTTAATAGAGTTCTCACTCTTTCTTTGAAATAGCTAACTATAGTTTATCTAGTAATATATCCAATATTGTAATATTCTGAAAGAAATGAATTTGAAAAATGTAGAGCAGGGTTATCAAACTGGTGGCCTGTGGGCCAGATACATCACATGTAGGCAACGCCCCCCAGCTCTGCAAACGGGAAAAACATCACGAAATATCAGTGACGGCAATGTGACACAGCGAGTTTGACACCTGTGGTATACAATATTCAGAAAAAAAAACTTTTTTCCTTATTCTTACGTTAAACAAAATGCAGGAAATATCAACAATAGAGATTCAAAATTGTTTTGTAGCTACAGATCAATTCTAGTTCATGCATATATATTTGGCAAAAGCAATAACTGCTACAGTTTCATCAGTCATGTACATTTATGAATGTTTTTGCATATACTAACTACAACAGAAGGAAACACATAATCATAGTAATTTTATACCATAGATAATTTTTCACTGAATTTTTAATTCTTCAGTATGGAATGGATTATAGGATGTATAATTCTTGCATGCTGTTTCTAATTCAGAAGGAACAACAGGCTAGATGTGGAGCAATTCTAACCAAAGTCTCATCCAGACCCAAAGATTATGGACGCCACTGTAATTGAGTAACATTCGCAACCAGATAGTCATAGAGGGTGTGTTTTTTTTGTTTGTTTGTTTGTTTTGTTTAAAATAATACTTCTTTTACATTGGTTCCAACTAAAACATTAATGTTCTTAAAGCTTTTTACCAAAATGCCTAAAGCTGAATTTTAATATTATAGTTTCTTGTTTTAATTTACAGACTTTCCTTTTATAAAAAGGATACTGTTCGAATGTTAACTATATAGTTATTTTCACATTTAAGAAAATCATAAATGTTTCTCTCTTTTCAAAGTGCTGTAACACTGTGCATAGCTAATTATATTGTACCGTCAGACCTTGTCTTTTGAACATTTTGGCATTTCATAGTGGAAAACTAATTATATATCCCATCACAGTGGTATATACAATTAACCATATAAGACATTTCAGTTAGTTATGGTACAGCGCTGCACTTCCAGCACTTATTCTTGAAGTAAAAAAAACCTCAGTAGTTGAAATAGGCAGCTTAATTTGAAAGTGTAGACCATTCATGCTGTTAAAATTAATTCAATGGTATTCTCTTCTAGCTTCAGTGTTAGAAGTACAATAGTGAGGAAAATTTGCACTCTCAATTTACTATGAATTTGTTGATGCAATGATTGCTAAATACGATCCAACAACAGCTCACCTGACCAGCACTAGTACGGTAAGTGCAAACAGAAACTCTAGCAAAGCTGTACTGTCATTCTCTCAATAAGGATGCTTTCAATATTATCCCTTCCTACAATCTAAAATATTGTTGTGAGAATCCTCTAGAAATATGTAGGAAAAAATGCAAATATCAAGCCTTAGATAGAAAAAAGACTATAGCTAAAATCATTTTATTAAGCATGCTCTTTAGATCAAAACTAAATATCAGCCAATTTTAACCACCAAATGATGATCCATTCTTTTAAAATTGTTTTGGTAACAAAAAAATATGGAACACTCCTTATTTTATGCAACACTGTTTATTAAATGCCTTAAAATTCTACATTTAGGCAATAACGTGTTCACAACAGCAAATTAGCTTGGTGATAGAACATATTTCATGAATGTTTTGTTGAAATCAAGATATATTACATCTATGACACTTTTAAGATCTATTGGGAGAGTTTGCTCATAAATCTGACCAGATTTGTTCTAGGGACATTCATATTGATTTCTGGTAATTGATGCTTTGCTCTCAAAACAATTACAGTATCACTTCAGCAAATGGTGATAATGAAAGATCCAGGGATACATTTTGTATCAAATTATGCAATATCATGAACGAATACAACACACTGGAAAAAGCTGATCTGTTCTGTGGCATCAATAATTTGATTCCTTATAATGTAAGAGAAAAGAGTCAGTGAAGAATACAAGGATGAGGTGAACTTCTGACAGACTTTTAGTGGATCTTGGGGGAAGAGAAGAAAGGGAAGAAAAAGAAAAAAACTAAAGTGAAAGTAAAATTACATCCCAAAGAGCAAGCACAAATACTTTATGAAGATAGGTTCAACTCTCAAGAGAAAAATGAAATGTGATATGAAACGTATCTGGAATACAGTGAAAAGCATTATTTTACAGATTGCAACAGAAAAATGCATAATGTAATTTCCTATTAGCTATGCTAATGGAGCATTAAAAAGATACCTTGTGGAATGCTGAAGTAAAAGTTGCTGAATGAGAAAAATAATGCATATAAGAAAATATGTCCTAAAAGAATGAGGAAAGAAACTGCAAAGGATCGGTGTCCAACCTTTTCGCTTGCCTTAGATACATTGAGTGAAGAGGAATTGCCTTGATCAGCATATAAAATATATAAAGTAGTTAATGAATATGAATATTACTAATATTCATTAACATTAATACATGTTAAAATTTTATGATCTTGTGGGGCCACATTACTAGTTATCCAAGGCTGCATGCGATCCATGGACCACTTGTTGCACATACCTGGTTTAAAGTGTATAAGAAGAAAGGGATAGTTACAAAGAGCCTTTAAAAATGTAAATGAGATTAAGAATAACAATAGCAATAGCACTTACATTTATATACCACTCCACAATGCTTTGCAATGTCAGCATATTGCTTCTAATAATCTGGATTCTCATTTACTGACCTCGGAATGGGGGTAGGCTGAGTCAACATTGAGCCTGTCAGGATCAAACTCCTGACAGTGGGCAGAATTAGTCTGCAATATTTCATTCTAACCACTGTGCCACCATAGCTCTTAAGAGTGATGTTATCTGAAATGAAACTAAAGAAATGTTGTAATGGGGATTTTAGATATGGATGTGGAAATGACTGTGGTATGACAAAGAAAAGAACTGAAATTAAGGTAATATCAAGCGCAGGAAATCAGGAGTCCAGGCAGTCCAAATAAAGATAGGTCTATTGTATGCTAATGTTCTCTACAAGAATCTGAATTACTAACAATCAAAGCAACTTGGCGGTAGATAAGGGTCAATGGAATTCAAGATGGGCTGGACTTAGATCTCTTGTAGGCGCAAAGGGATTCGACACTGATGACACATTTGACCCCTCCCTTGATCTCAGCCTGGTCATCTACAGGTTATAAATATTATAAATATTCTTATACAAAAAAGCAGAGGGAAAGAAAGCTATAAATTATATCAGAATTTTGAAAAATGATGGGGCTTCAGGTATAGGATGAATACCCGCACAACACCCACACATAGAGAAGTTCTAAACTGGAAAAATGCTAAAAAGTGGATAGTTTGCTAATGAAGTGATTAGTGTGCAACTTAAGATGCAGCTGTGTTCGATAACTAGACAAATGTTTTACATTCCATTAAATGAAGAGTAACAAAATTAAATCCAAAACTGCAAGGATATAGTTAATTAAGCAGTTTTAGAAAATGCTTGCCAGAATTCTGATTGAAAGGATACAAGAGACGATAATAATAAAGAACTGGAAAATTCAGTACAGCTTTATGCCAGGTTTATTTGGGGGGGGGGGGGGGGAGAGGAGAAATGTCATTAAGAAATGTACAAAAAAGAGAAAGATCTTTTAACCTGGTAAATTTCTTGATGCAGAGAAAACCTATGATGAAGCAAATTTATGGAAACTTGGCCATATATGGAATTGAAGTTTGGTTACTAAATACTCTTACTCTTTGGAGTAAGTCCAATAGATTGTAAAAATAATCATAGATCAGATTAAATAGAATGTTCATCATAGCTCATTAACTGACCTTAACTTTTTTTAATGCATTTATATGCATTATCGGGTGGAAGTGCAGGAAGATCCTTTGCAGAGTCGAGCTGAGGATTTTGTGCAATTCCTGCATGATAAAGTCGCTCAGATTCGGGAAGGCTTGGACTCCGACTGGGTGAGTCCGGGGAGGGAGACGGGAGTGAGTCTTGAGAATATTATCTGGGAAGAGTTTGACCCTGTGGCTCCCGAGGACGTGGACAGGATTCTGGGTGGGCTTAGTGCTGCCACATGTTTATTGGACCCGTGTCCCTCCTGGTTGGTACTGGCCTCCCGGGAGGTTACACGAGGCTGGCTCCAGGGGATTATAAATGCTTCTTTGAGTGAGGGTGCCTTTCCTGCTGCCTTGAAAGAGGCGGTGGTGAGGCCCCTCCTCAAGAAGCCATCCCTGGACCCGGCTATATTAGCAAACTACCGTCCGGTCTCCAACCTTCGCTTTGTGGCGAAAGTTGTCGAGAGTGTGGTGGCACGACAGCTACCCCGGTACCTGGAGGAAGCTGTCTTATCTGTACCCTTACCAGTCGGGCTTCAGGCGGGGGTACAGCACAGAAAAGGCATTGGTCGCGTTGTTTGATGATCTCTGGAGGGCTCGGGACAGGGGTTGCTCCTCTGTCCTGATCCTATTAGATCTCTCAGCGGCTTTTGATACCATCGACCATGGTATCATGCTGCAGCAGTTGAGGGGGTTAGGAATTGGAGGCACCGTGTTACGGTGGTTCTCCTCCTACCTCTCCGACCGCTCAGTTTGTGTTGGCAGGGGGGCAGAGGTCGACCTCGAGGCACCTCGCTTGGGAGGTGCTGCAAGGGTCGGTCCTCTCACCCCTTCTGTTCAACATTTATGTGAAGCTGCTGGGTGAGATCATCCGTGGTTTTGGGGTGAGAGTCCATCAGTACGCTGATGACACCCAGCTGTACATCTCCACCCCAATGATGCCCTTGATATGATGTCAAGCTGCCTGGAGGCCGTGCGGGTCTGGATGGGGAGAAATAGGCTCAAGCTCAACCCTTCCAAGACTGAGTGGCTGTGGCTTCCGGCGTCCCGGTATAGTCAGCTGGTGCCATCGCTGACTATTGGGGGTGAATCTTTGCCCCCCACAGAGAGGGCTCGCAATCTGGGTGTCCTCCTGAACTCACAGCTGTCTTTAGAAGAGCATATGACGGCTGAAGCCGGGGGGCTTTTTATCAGGTTCGCCTGATCCGCCAGTTGCGTCCCTTTCTGGACTGGGAAGCCTTGCGCATGGTCACTCACGCCCTCATCACCTCCCGTTTGGACTATTGTAATGCTCTCTACATGGGGCTCCCCTTGAAGAGCACTCGGAGGCTCCAACTGGTCCAGAATGTGGCCGCACAGGTGGTTATGGGCGCACCTCGTTACACCCATGTAACACCTCTCCTGTGCGAGCTGCACTGGCTCCCAGTGGTCTTCCAGGTGCAATTCAAGGTGTTGGTCACCACCTTTAAAGCGCTCCATGACATAGGACCAGGATATTTACGGGACCGCCTTCTGCCACCAATAGCCTCTCACCAACCAGTCCGCTCCCACAGAGAGGGACTCCTCAGGGTACCATCGGCCAAGTTATGTCGGCTGGTGATACCCAGGAGGAGAGCCTTCTCTATCAGAGCTCCTGCCCTTTGGAATGAATTGCCCCCGGATATTCGTAATATCTCTGACCTCCGGGTCTTTCGCTGTGCCCTCAAGACCCTACTATTCCGACAGGCGGGGCTGTCTAACTGAATGATTTTAAATTGGGTTTTAATATTGGTTTTAAAATTTGGCCAAAACTATTTAATGATTTTAATTAATTTTAACTATGATATTGTATATTTATGTTTTTAATCTTGGCTGTACACCGCCCCGAGTCCTTCGGGAGAAGGGCGGTATATAAATAAAATTATTATTATTATCATTATTATTATTATTATTATTATTATTATTATTATGTGTGATTGGCCCAAGGTCACTCAGCTAGCTTTCACTAGTAAGGCAAGATTAGAACTCATGATCTCCGGCTTTCTAGGCTGGTGCCATAACCATTAGACCAAACATTAGGTAAAATGTACAATTCACTGAATAACATGGCTCTGCAAATTTTATCTACAAAAGACCAAGACATTTCTGTTGTCAAGGAAAAGAGAAATGCCTTTAACAGGAACAGAAATGTTTTTTTAAAAAAAATGAGCAAGCAACTGCAAATTATCTGTAAGTGATGAAAAATTAGAGTAAGTAGATTAGTTGGTGTGTCTTGATAATAAAATTACCAAAGTTGGGGAAATAAATGGAGCAATTTTGAGATGAACGAATGTTGATAGAAAGATAGTCCGATCTATTGTGAGGAATGAATATTTGCTGAAAGAAATAAATGGCTGGATATAAAAGCATAAACAATGTATAATTTTCACAATGTATGAAAATTAAGTTAATGTCAGGAACAACATAGTAAGTTTAATATAGTACAAATGGGTTATTTAAGAAATGTGTGGTGAAACAAGAAGAGATGAGGTCAAGAATGCATACTTAATAAGACTTAAGACTCTTTAAGACTCAGTCGTAAGAATGAATAAAATTTTATTTACAAAACAAATATATAAAGGGAGGCTTTGAGGAAGTAAAAAACAAAGTCATGCTTGGATGAAGTTGACAAGACACTGAAAAAAGAAAGGTTTGAAGTTTAAACAAAACCAATATATGAATGTTAGTATACTGTACTTTGAAATAGAAGCTTTCAGTATAGTAGTGATAACCTATACTGATTTTTTGTATATATTGTCATCATGGGCCAACTTACGATGCCAGCATGAAACATCTTAAATTAATCTAATAGGGAAGTCAAATGTTCCTTAATATCTACCAGACCACATTGTTTAAATGTACATAAAACTATCACGATCCATAGAATTTGGGTTGCAAAACACACATAGATAGATATATAGAAATAGAGAGAAGAGTAAAACAGCAGTTGATTTATTCAATATAAAATATTTTAAAAACCCTTTAAAACTAGAAATGAAACTTCATAAATGTTATTATTTGAAAAATATGAGAGGTTAATATTTTCCTAATTTAAAAATTATTCTGTCTGTACATTCAAAGTGAATACAGTATTACAATGTCTTCAGAATCCTAACTATACAAAATTATGCTAAAAATAATAATCTATATACAATTAGAGCAATTAGTTTCAGAAAAATATTTCAAAAAAATAAAGTTGTATAGGATTCAATGAGTGTGGTCCACAAAATATCAAGCAAATGACCACCCATATATAGAAATATTTAGAATATTCTTTCAAAAACAATTCTAAAGCCATATTTTTGCCCACACATATGGAAAGAGAAAGATAAATATAATTTTTATAAAAATATTAAAATGTATCGTTCAGATTCAGATATATTATTCTGAAAAATTAATACAATTAGAAGAATTTTAAAAGTTAATATTCTAATATTAAAGGATAAATGTCCAATCAGATAATTACTAAACTATTAAGAATAAAATGTACAAAAAATCCAGCATATTGTTTCTAAATTTAAAATTATTTCTTCAATTATTAATTACTTGGAATATTAATCATATTACTAACTATCACTCAGAAGGTAATAACATGATTTTATTTCAAAGCAAGTGACTGTTCTTTTCTTAGGCTGAGGCAAAACACAAACTATAGATGTACAGCAATCAGTCTTCAAAAACTTCACATTTATGCTAACATATAAAGCAAAAATGGGACACGGTGGTTCAGTGGCTAAGATGCTGAGCTTGTTGATCGAAAGGTCGACAGTTCAGCGGTTTGAATCCCTAGTGCCGCGTAACGGGTTGAGCTCCCGTTACTTGTCCCAGCTTCTGCCAATCTAGCAGTTCAAAAGCACATAAAAAATGCAAGTAGAAAAATAGGGACCACCTTTGGTGGGAAGGTAACAGCATTCCGTGCACCTTTGGCATTTAGTCATGCCAGCCATATGACCACGAGACGTCTTTGGACAGCACTGGCTCTTCAGCTTTGAAACGGAGATGAGCACCTTCCCCTAGAGTTGGGAATGACTAGCATATATGTGCGAGGGGAATCTTTACCTTTACCTATGAAGCACAAGATATTATCAGTGACAAAAAACACAGTTCAATAATATGCTCTAGCTCAGGGCTGTCAAACTCCCGCCCCAAGGGGCGATGCGTCACATGCTGGCCACACCGATGCCCGGTTTAGCAAAGGGGAAAAAAGTCCCGATATGTCACATGACACCGCGAGTTTGACAGCCCTGCTCTAGCTGATATCAGACAGCAGGCCATTAATTTAGAGCTTCTAGCCGACTTCTCAGCCCTCCCTGGAAACCCTGGCAGCCAAGATCTCCTGCCTTGTGCAGAAGGTTGAACTAGAGCTCCAAGGCCCCTTCCAGCCTTGTGATTCTATAATATTATTGTATCTCCCATTGATTTTCTGTTTTCAAGGGGAAAAAACTAGTTATAGTTTATCAATCTCTCTTCATAACAGTTACTTTCTACTCCTCTGATTAGTCTCCTTGCCGCCTAATCTAATCTCTCCTTGAAGAATTAGTCTCCCTTCTCCAGATTATTCTGTCTTTGTCTGAAATTGTTCTAATTTGTCTAAACCCTTTTTGTAGTGGACTATCCAAAAAGTGTGGTGTATTTTTTAAAAAAAATAAAATCTAATAATTCAGAATATAGTGAAACTGTTATTTTCCCCGATTTAGAATCTAATTCTATTTTTGCACTCTAAACTTGTATTTGCCCTTTTAATAGTCATGTCACAGTACTTACTCATTCAGTTTGTGGTCATGTAGAGTTCCAACATCCTTTTGACATATGCTATTACCAACTCAAAAATGTTTGTTCTCTCATTATTCTCTTATGTTATTTTGCTTTATTCTGTTTCTATCTTTAGTGTATGTTTTATTACTATATGTTTAATGAAGTTATAGTTAATATTTCTAAATATTAAATAATTAAAAAGTCATATCTCACTAATATGAAGCCCTGCTTAATACATTGCTCATAAATCTAAAATTGCCATCCAAGAGAGATTCAAATTCTATGGATATGGATCTGATTATATCTTTACTCTATATGGTGCTTAAATAATACAAGGGAAAAAGCAGATATTATAGATACTAAGGGAGAAGAGAAATTGTATAATTTTAAACTACATTTTAGGGAATAGTAAAGGCTAACATTTTAAATAATTCAGGAGTAGTGCACAATGATCTACTAGAAGAAAAGCAGTGGCAAACCCATTCTACAGAGTTGCCAGGAAAACTGCACGGCTGTCTCCATTAAGTCACCAGGAGTCAAGCTCGACTTGAAGGAGACTTTTCCCTTACTATTCCCTAGAAAATATTTCCATGGAAAACCAAAAGAAGAAACATTTTCAGAAAATGTTTATTTCTGGATCACTTAAATATCACAAAAATCAATTTATGATAAAATTACACCCTACCCTTAATATATGCTGAAAGTCTTTTGAACAAAATCTCACAGGGCTTCAATCCAAGGAGTTCCACTGTGGTAATAACTATATATTTTGTGCTTACTTGTGGTTTTGAAGGGATTCTTAAGAAATGGCATGTCTTTAAAGATGAAAATAGGAACAACAAACAGAATGTGTTAGAGTTTCTCAACAATCTATTGAAATCTCTACCTTATAGCCAATGTAATAACCACACTTTATAACAGCCTACACTTCTTTTTGTAATTCAATTTTAATATATTCAAGGATGGAAAGGCGTATTAAAATCAACACAATTACTCATTTACTGGGGGTGGGGGTGGGGAGAGAACTGACATATATTGTCCAGTCTTGCATAATTTTTGCATATATATTTATGTTCAAGAATAGCAGTAAGGGGCCATATGAACAGAAATCTCTATCCATATAGTCCTCTGTAATCACAAATGTGAGATTAACACAGGATAACAAAAGTAAACTGCAGAAATCCAGATAACTGCTAGATGGCAATCAAATTCTACAGAAAATATTCTTGCTTTCCACCTTATGATTGTCTAGATTTTCGGTTGTAAATTGAGGACTACCTGTATTTGAATAAATTTTATTCAAATAATCTAGTGGATCTTGAGGTAGCAAGAAGCTGGAAGTCTACTGAATCAGGATAAACTAATCACTGTCTATGGGAGCATGCATGTTCCAGTACCCTTGACTTAAAAAAAAAACCATTCATCTTCCTTGATTTCAATGCAGTTTCTTTTACAGTTAATAGCAATCTATCTTCTGTTAATTATAAAATTAACAGTAACCTTCCCTACCTGTAACCAAAAACCTGAAAGTTGGGATAAGGATCCTCTAGTAAAGGATAGAATTATCAGGTGGCCTAATTGGATAGCAAACATTCATTTACTAGTTTCAACAAATCAATTGGGATTGCAGACTTAATCTGCACAATGGACCATCCACTAATGCAGTAATTAGTAATTTTCAGTTCTTAATATTTACCGGTAATATGTAGGATGTTTTGGTTAAAACTCTTCCTAATAATATTCCATATGCAGGATGTTTTGGTTAAAACTCTGATAGCTAGAAAAAAATTATAGAAAGAGAGTGCACAGATGACCAAATGTCAGTAACTCTCAAGCATCATACACAAGTAAAGAAAAATCTAACGGGTTCTGCTAAAAAAAAAAAAAGGGAAATAATTGCTTAAATAATGATTTTTTTAAAAAAAAATCTGCATTTTAGCATTTTGTTTTAGCTGTCTTGTCTTCAAGGATATTTGTGGTATCATTCCTCCAAGTGTACGGACTGAACATTTTGTATTCAGTGGTATTCAGTGGTAATTGCCACTTACAACTGCCACTTTTTATCTGAAGAAAAAATAAATAAGGTAGAGGCAATTTAAATTCATAAGAATTATTGTGCATTAATATTGATGGTGGGCCCCTCTACTGATGTAATTAAGTTCTTCATATCAATTGACTGTACATTTTTAATAACCTAAGGTGACCAGATTTTAACATTGGTAAAGAGGGACATTGTGGGCGTGGCTTATTTTGTGGGCGTGGCTAGCTGGTCATGTGACTGGGTGGGTGTGGCTAGCTGGTCATGTGACCGGGTGGCCATGGCTATGTGTATAGGGTAAGGTGAACAGATTTTAACATTGGTAAGAGGGATACCATTGTGGGCGTGGCTTATTGTGTGGGCGTGGCTTGGAGGCCATGTGACTGGGTGGGCGTGGCTAGCTGGTCATGTGACCGGGTGGCCATGGCTGTGTGTATAGGGACTACTCAGAGGGCTGAAAAGTCATTTCTGACAGGTCCTCACACTTTTGACTGGTCCTCACACTTATGACCATCCTCACATTTATGCCCGTGCAGCACTCTTAACAACCATGTCACTCATTTCACAACTGCTTCTATTCACCATGGTGACAAGATAGGGCAAAAACGTAAAATGTGAGGACAGTCGTAAGTTCGAGGACTGGTCAAAAGTGCAAGGACCAGTCAAAAATAACTTTTTCAGCCCTCTGAGTAGTCCATATGCACAAAAGGACTAACCAGAGGGCTGAAAAAAGTCATTTCTGACAGGTCCTCACACTTTTGACTGGTCCTCACACTTATGACCATCCTCACATTTATGTCCGTGCAGCATTCTTAACAACCATGTCACTCATTTCACAACTGCTTCTCTTCACCATGATGACAAGATAGGGCAAAAATGTAAAATGTGAGGACAGTCGTAAGTTCGAGGACTGGTCAAAAGTGTGAGGACCAGTCAAAAATAACTTTTTCAGCCCTCTGAGTAGTCCATATGCATAAAAGGATACAGTAATAGAGAGGGATGAAGGAAGGGAAGGGAAATTAGAGTAGGAGTGACAGTTAAGAGAGGGAGGAAGAGAGGAGGAGAAGGAGAAAGGAAGAGGAAGTAGGGAGGAGAAGAAGAGGGGGGGAAGAGAAAGTAAGAAGGAAAGAAAAGAGAGGTGGTAGGTTTGAGGAGAAAGATTGCTGTACAATAAAAAAGATGAAAGGGAAGAAAGCCAACCCCAAACAAATATAAAGATATTAAGATAAAGAATGAATTGTTAAACTTTAAAGAATAAAAGAGAACAAATATGAATAAATAGCAATAATTAGAAACACACATACATACAATGTATTTTCTTTGAACAGAATATTTGGCTGGTTCACAAATTTAAACAGTGTTTAGTCATTTCAATTAAATTTACAATTTCTATATTTCCTTTTTGCCATATTTATTCCTCATCTATTTTTTTAAAAAAACAATTTTACCCTTCATCCTCATCTCTAATCTTAATCAAATTCAATTTTTCCCTTCTATTCTATTTTATACCCCTTCCCATTGTCATCTATTTTTATATCCATCCTCACATTGGTTAATTATGTAATTATGTAATACAGTTGTTTAATACAAATTCAACATTTTAATATAAATCAATTAGTTATATAACTATCTTTTTTGTATATTAATCAATATGAACATGAATATTCCAATTATTTCCATGCAATCCAATTTCTTACAAATCAATTAATTATACTTACCAATAATAATAAACCAAATAATTTCCCCCATATATTCCTCCAAACCACAACTTAACCATTTCTGCTTTCAACACAGTATACAATTAATAATATCCCAATTATTACAATTCCCTAGTTAAAAAGAGCTTTTTTTTCTTTTGTGTTTGAAAATCTTGAACTCTCCTCTTTTGCCCTAAATAATTTTCCATTGTTTGCACTTACCTTTTTTGGTGAGGAAAAGGAAAATAAATCTGCTGCCTAATTTTCCAACGTTGCAAGCAAACCGCAAAGCCAACAGCCTGTTTTACTTTCAGTTTCGTTTTGAGCTTGGTTTGCACAAAGAGGAAAAAAAAACTGAGCAATTTAGCAAGAACAGAGCCCTGTGCAAATCAGCTGAGAGGGGGAAGCCGAGCTAATTAACCTAGGGCGGCCCTTTGAAGCCCCGTGGCAAGAGTTTAAACAGGTTTTTTCCCTCTAGCCATCAGCGGGGATTCAGGAGGCAGCCGGGAACCAGGAGGCAGAATGAAAAATCGGGACTTTTTTAAAACGCCGCGGGACGCGGGACAAATTGCTCAAAAGCGGGACTGTCCCGCCAAAAGCGGGACGTCTGGTCACCTTATAATAACCGGAAGACTTGTTCATATATATATCATTGTTATCACTGCTGAAAAGAGGCAACAAAAATGTCCATCAAACTATCTCCCAATCATTTGTCAGGTATAATAGGCTAAAAACTAGGCACCTTTATTAGTGGATTGAATGTTGCACAGCAACATCTTAGAAAGAAGTTATTTTTAAAAAGTCAGATCAGCTCTACCTTGAGACTTGATTTGGCAGCTCAAAAACCCAAATAAATAAATAAACTTCACTGTAGATCAACACTTAGCCTTCCTACAGTTGGCTGAGAAATACACTGCACTCTTGGGAAAACCATATGTTGCCATGTATATTTGAAAGTAGCATTTAATTCAGGGAAATTAATTAAATTTACCTCAGGGAAAAATTGTTCACTATCATCTCATTTTAATTTTGAAACTCCTCGAAATTAATCATTTGTACGTCAATTGTGCCTCTCAAGAACTCTCTACTCACCACGTCTATAGCAGAAAGTAGTAAAATAATATTGCATTATGGTATTTTTTTGTACCTACTATATAAATTTATTGGTGTAAGCCCTTTTACTACCAAACTCCCTCCCAACCCCTCATTAGCCAATAAATGGCACCTATACCAATCAGGTTAAATCCTTTAAATATCTTGGGTGTTTCACTTGGAAAGATTACATAGCAATTATGACAATAAAAGCCCAATGTCTCACACATGCTGTTTTGCAAGTCCCAGAGGCAACAAGCAAGTTCCAGCTCAGGGCAAAGGTCTTGACCTATCTGATTTATGATGTTACAGAGTCACTTTTTGAAATTATTAAGGGCCCTGCTAGATGTGTTCCAATGTGTGTCCAATTCCCTGTTAAATTTAGAATCCAAACTGATCACCACTAAAGCTTGAATGTGGGCTTATTAGCTAAACTATTGTCTTAATCTCATCACTTTTATATTATGCCTTAAATGGAATTAAATTATTTTTAAAATTCTAGAGTCTCTCTGCTCAATATTTGAGAAACAACATACCATTGAGTTAGACCTGCAGAAAGATTTTTAAATTTCAATTCCAAATTGTATTGTTCTGGATTATTTAGCAAATCATTTTTAGCAGTTCCCCATTTTACTAACTTCCTATGTCCTAAACATATAAGAACTCTAAGTATGGTATGATACTACAGCATTTTTACAAGGAAAACTCAATTACTTCTATTCTTCTGCATGAACTTGTTTGTCCCCACCACTGGGGAAAAGAGAATTAAGTGATCATTGTCTTCACTGTCCCTTCTATTCTTTTTGGGTTGGGGGTTTTTGTCCAACTATCACAGACATTCCAAAGACTCTGTTAGCCTCCTACTAATTGATAATTATCTTAAGGTGGGGGGGGGGGGAAATCACTTACTGGCATTTGGTGTGGAATTCTGTTGATACTATATTGCATATTATTGTGTACTACAGGTCGTCCTCGATTTATAACTGTTTAATTCAGGTTCAAAATTACTATGGCCTCAGAGAGAGTTTTATCATCTGTATTCACATTCATAACCGTCATACTAACTGACTTTTTTTGCCTGGATTCACTTAACTACCATGTCATTTACTTAACAGACAAGAGAATTCACTTTACAACCATGATAAAAATGGTTGTAAAATCGAGTCAGATTACATGATGATTCAATGTACATCTGCAGCAATCTACAACAAAAATTCTGCTCCCAACTGTGGTTGTAAGCCAAAGACTATATGTACTGATATTTTGAATATCTTAAAGTATAGCTTTTAGGAAAAAATATCTTTTACCTTGTAGTCTTTAATCTAATGTATTGTGTGTGACCATAAAACATAAATAAGCTGCAGGTTGAGAAAAGACTGAATACCAACCATGCATTATGAATATTTCATGATTTCCTTTTCTCTGAATTAAGAGAACAGAGAATTAAACAATGAAATAAAAAATAAAATATTATCTAAAACATTATCCAAATGTTTTAAAAACAGAATGGAAAATCAGATAATAATTTGTATAGGAGGTGTTGATTACTACAGCAAATACTTTAATTTTTATATCTTTAATTATACTTTATTTTTTTCCAAAAAGCAGAATAATAAAATAACAAGAGTTATAAAGGCCCTGGAGGTCTTCTAATAGTTCAACCCCTTCTCAAGCAGAAAACCATATACCATTTCAGACAAATAGTCATCCAATCTCTTCTTACAAACCTCCAGTGTTGGAGTACCCACAACTTCTGGAGGCAATTCGTTTCATTGATAGTTTAACTGACAGGACATTTCTCCTTAGTTCTAGATTGGTTCTCTCTTTGATTAATTTCCATCCATTGCTTCTTGTCCTGCCTTCAGGTGCTTTGGAGAATAGGGTAACCCCGTCTTCTTTGTTCTACAATTGGGAGAACCCATTCCTAGGATCTCTCCACTGTTTTTTAATCTCAAGGATATTTGTTGGATATCTGCAGAAAGAGGCTACTCAGTTATTCAGGCATAATATTATCACAGAGCTCTATTACATTTGAAATTTTGGGACAACGGACAAAACTTTAATAATATAAAGAAATGTTAATGTATTAATTAACTGAACTTTAAATAATAGACTATGTACTTCCCTTGATTGGAAGAAAGGAACAACTTACTGGATCTACAGTTGTTCCTGCTTAATTAGGTAGCAGTTGTATCCAAAAACACTTCCTCCATAGCTTAAGCTAATATTAAGCAGCTGTAACCTTTCTTAAAGAGCATGGCATAATATGGGCTGGCTGTATAACACATCCAACCATTTCAATTGCTACAAAATACAGCAGCTGGATTACAGATCCTGATTATAAGAGACATATTATAAATCTTAACCTGTTTCCTATTTATATCAACCTTGACATTTGAAATCACAGTTCCTCAAGAATATGTAAATTCCATCATTACCTTAAGAACTATCTTTTTGATTAGGAGGACAGCCGTCTTTATAGCCTTCTGTTAAGATAAAATGCCATACATATACTGGGCAGCCTTACATGTCTCTCTTTTTCTTTTCCTCCTCCTTCTCTTTTTTTTTCTCCTTACTCGCAAGCAATATATTAACCTAATATTATATGGATGTGCCTTTGCTTAGCCTGAAATTTGCATGTCTAGGAATTTGTTCTGAATGTGTTCTGATTCTTTTAAGAAAAAAAGATGGATCAGGCGAACACCTATTTAAGCAAGCATTGGTTTTATGCAATGTCTTTGGGTTACTGACTAGCAAAACATAGAGACATACCCCTTACCCCAAATCAAGAGATAACATTGAACATTCAATAATAATTAACTGTCACAGACCTATCCTCCATAAATTCATCCAGTTCTATTTTAAAACTTCTATTTTAGTGGCCATTATTACATCTTGCAATAATGAATTCCACATGTTGATTATACTCCTTTTCATGTGTTCTAAATCTCCTTCCAACCAGCTTTCCTGGGATGACCTCTAATCCTAGGTTTTGAATTTTTTGCCTTTTAAGTTCTCAATTTTCTGCATGTTTTAACAAACCTAAATTCTGCCCATCTTTGGTTGCTATGTTTCCAAGTTACAACACAAGACCCAAATATTTGAGGAACTGTCTCTGTCCAATCATCTTACCTGTCCCATTATGTGCCGCAAGAGAGGCAAGCCCTGGGTCATCTGGCAGTACCCAGAATATAAGCCTTTTTGACTATGGCTAGCACCCTTCTTTGAGATCAGATTAGCCCAACCCTGCTAACCTTCTATAAAACCCTAAAAAATTGGCCTTGCCATTGAGCATAGGAACCCGGGAGAAGCAATTATACTGATTGTTATTGATGGATATTAGAATACCTTATCTATGGATTTTGTTGCATGGTTTTTGAAAGTTTTTATATTGATTTTATCATTTAATTTTTGTGTAGTTTTATTTTACTTATTTGTGATTGTCTGTCTTGTTTTGATGTTTTATGCTGTTTTTAATTGTTTTGAGCTGACTAGAGTCATATATTTGACATAGGAGGCATTATAAACTAAAGTTATAAAGTCCTAAATATTCTACATGTAGTCCTCAATTTATGACCATTCATCCCTCTTAATCTTTTTCATTGATTAAGAGCATAGTTGACACCTTCTGCATAAAGACCCTATCCTTACCCCCTGCCCCACCACCGTTATCTATCTATCTATCTATCTATCTATCTATATATATATATATATATATATATATATATATATATAAAAGCGAAAACCACTCATGCCGTAATCACGAAATCTCCAGAACCGTAAAGCCTACAAACTTGAAATTTGCCACATATCTTCCTCTTGGCTTTCTAGGTGCTCACTAAGAAAGGATTTTTCAAAATGGCCATCAGAGCATTAGTATTTCCTATATTATGATTAACACACTCTGATCCTAAGGTGTTCTACTCCCCCTCCCCACCTGAAAAGAAATCTGTTCCAAATGCAAAACACAAGCACAGAAGAGAAGTTTCACTTTCAGTTTTACTTTCACAGCAGCAACCAGGAGATAGGATAGGGAAAGCTTCTGTGGGGCAAAGCTGAGGGAGAGAAGGGGATAGGATAGGGGAGGCTTCTGTGGGGCAAGGTTGAGGGAGAGAAGAGGGTAGAATGGGGAGGCTTCTGTGGGGCAAGACTGAGGGAGAGAAATGGAGAGGAGAGGCCGATCATAACAACTCATTAATTTTCAAGCTGTAAGTGTCAATTTATCAAGCCTGATCACACAGTTTTATATCGAAGCACGGTTATCCAGCTAGTAAATAATAAAATGGTCATTATTCCTTCTTGTTCTATGGAAATTAAATATTTTTGTTTTGACAATTATATTATTTTTACATTAAAACTACAGTATCTTGGAAATGTGTTCTATTCTGAACTAAGGTAAAAGGCATTTTGATTTGCTATTCTGTTGAAGGTGATGAGTAAATGGCAGTAGGATGACAGGTAAATGCTAACACCCATTCAAATTGGAATTATAATGTTAGTGAGAACTTACAAAAACAATGCAGGTACAGTATACTAAAACAAGTTTTATTGAACTGAATAAACCACAGTGACTACATTCATAAATGCTAAACCAGTGCTAAACCAGTGGGGCTCAAACTGGGGGTAGTCTGAGCATATCCTGAGGATAAAGAAGCAATTTGTAATTTGTTCTTATGTCTTGGTGCTGCCAAGACACTTATATAAAACAACAGTCTTGGTATTTTGTATTGTTTGAGGTAGGGATAATGGCATTATTCAGAACTTGGAAAAAGAGCATTTGGATCATAAAGTTTAAAAAACCACTATGTCGAGCCATAAATGATACACTTTACTTTATAAATGTTATTATACATAAATGTTACAGGCTGCAACTGCTGCATTCACACAATGTGCTAAACCAGAACAAACAAGCCCACATATTAGCTTATTGCAATACAACACTAATTAATTTCAAATTAAAACAAAGAAGAATATATTATTTGGGAATAATATTGTCAGTTTATGTGTTGACAATAAGATTTCAATACGCCTTTATTTATGAGAAAATGCTTCCACTCTCACGTTGCTTTTTAAAAATAAATTACATCACCAACTTTTAACTGGATTTACAAATCAAGGAGAAATGTAATGGGTGCATATTTTGAACTGAGTATCCAGTAAAACCCATCCTAACTGGGAAGCATGTAATACTTGTCTAGAAAGATGTCTATAAGGACATATATGATATTAAGCATTCCCTTTGATCTAAACAATAGAGTTTGAAAGCAGTGCACACTGTTTGCATTCTCTGTCAAGGAATTAACATTTCTAGACAGGGTGGGAAACAGTTACATTAACAATGAAGTTGTGTAATATTTTTTTGCCTATTATCTTCTTACAGTAACCAGAAAATTTCTTTTAGTTTTTAACTTTAGAGGATTTGCTTATCAGTTAAATTTCATCACTGTGCACATTTAAGAAAACAGAAATCACATTTGCTCAGAAGTAAGTCCTTAAAGGTATTTTAGCAATAGCTTCATATTTTGATGTTTTGTTTTTAATTGCAAGTGCTCCACATCTAGGTAACTAGACAGTACCTGACCACAAGCCAGCCAAGTGGTGCAATTATTCATACTATTGGTAATAATCACGTCTGCATAACTGGTACATAAACCTCTAATTACAGAGTCAGGATATCCCCGAGGCTTGGGAAACAACACTAGCTTCACAATATGAATTTAACAAGCTGAAACGTATACATCACTAAAAAAATATTTTAAGGAACACAAATCCCATCAGATCTAAAATGGAATGGGACCCTTTAAGATAAAGGGGGGAGAGCAAATTTGTACCACTATTGCCCCTACCCCTGGCCTTAATCTCTAAATCCAAATAAATGACACTTTGATATTAAAATATAAATAATCTCCAATACCATAGGAGGAAGTATTTATCAAAAATTTGAACTGTGTTAAATCTGAACCTGTCTCTCACAGAAAAGTACAATATTGAAAAATACATTAGAAGTTCACCCCCTTCTAGTGATGGTCTAGTACAGGGATGTCAAACTCACATCGTCAGGTTGTCGTTATGTGATATAATTTTTCCCCTTCGCTAAAATGGGGGGAGGCATGGCCAGCATGTGACACGAGTTTGATACCCCTGGTCTAGTATCTATCAGAATAGTAGCATTAATAATAATATTTTATATATTTTATATATATGGGTTCTGGAATTCTTCAAATGTCCTTGTCATGGACAGATCATTCGCTCCTTCACTTGGACCTTCCTACCGCTTCCCCCTGCCGCAGGGAGACGGAACCGATCAGATGGTTCCGTCCCAAGCGCCTGATGGATCCCGAAAGGTTCCTGACGGAGCTTGGGCCGTTTCTGAGACTCTGACACACGACTTGACTGAAGAGCTGGTGGCCGCCTGGGAGAGTGCGGCCGCTGGAGCTTTGGATCATATCGTGCCTTTGCGGCCTCTGACCTGATGCCGATCTCAATTGGCTCCTTAGTTCTCTGAGGAGCTAAGAGAGATGAAGCGCCGGAAAAAACGCCTAGAGAGCATTTGGAGGACTAGTCATTCCGATTCCAACTGGACACAGGTGAGGTCTTATATCAAGACCTACCTAGTGGCGATAAAAGCGGCGAAATCTAACCATTTTTCCGCTCTTATCTCATCTGCACAGAACCGCCCAGCCTCCCTGTTTAGGGTGACCCACTCCCTTCTTTGGGGGGGGGGGAGTGTGGGAAGATCCCTTGCAGGGTCGAGCTGAAGATTTTGTGCAATTCCTGCATGATAAAGTCGCTCGGATTTGGGAAGGCTTGGACTCCGACTGGGTGAGACCGGGGGAGGAGACGAGGGTAGGTCTTGAGAACATTACCTGGGAGGAGTTTGATCCTGTGGCTCCCGAGGATGTGGACATAGGATATGTCTGGGTAGGATTAGTGCCACCACATGTTTATTGGACCCGTGTCCCTCCTGGCTGGTACTGGCCTCCCGGGAGGTTACACAAGGCTGGCTCCAGGGGATTATAACTGCTTCTCTGAGTGAGGGTGCCTTTCCCGCTGCCTTGAAAGAGGCGGTGGTGAGGCCCCTCAAGAAGCCTTCCCTGGACCCGGCTGAATTAGCCAACTACCGTCCGGTCTCCAACCTTCGTTTTGTGGCGAAGGTTGTTGAGAGTCTGGTGGCACGACAACTGGCCAGGCACCTGGATGAAGCTATCTATCTAGACCTGTACCAGTCGGGCTTCAGACAGGGGTACAGCACAGAAACGGCATTGGTTGCGTTGGTGAATGATCTCTGGAGGGCTCGAGACAGGGGTTGCTCCTCTGTCCTAGTCCTATTAGATCTCTCAGCGGCTTTTGATACCATCGACCATGGTATCATGCTGCAGCGGTTGAGAGGGTTAGGAATAGGGGGCACTGTTCTGCGGTGGTTCTCCTCCTTCCTCTCTGACCACTCGCAGTTTGTGTTGGCAGGGGGGCAGAGGTCGACCTCGAGGCACCTCGCATGGGGAGTGCCACAAGGGTCGGTCCTCTCGCCCCTTCTGTTCAACATTTATGTGAAGCTGCTGGGTGAGATCATCCGTGGTTTTGGGGTGAAGTGTCATCTGTACACTGATGATACTCAGCTGTACATCTCCACCCCAGACCACCCCAACGATGCCCTTGATGTGATGTCTCGCTGCCTGGAGGCCGTGCGGGTCTGGATAGGGAGGAACAGGCTCAGACTCAACCCCTCCAAGACCGAGTGGCTGTGGCTGCTGGCATCCCGTTATAGTCAGCAGGTGCCATCGCTGACTATTGGGGGTGAATCTTTGCCCCCACAGAGAGGGCTCGCAATCTGGGTGTCCTCCTGGATGCATGGGTGTCTTTAGAAGAGCATATGACGGCCGTGGCCAGGGGGGCCTTTTATCAGGTTCACCTGATTCGCCAGTTGCAGCCCTTTCTGGACCAGGACGCCTTGCGCACGGTCACTCACGCCCTTGTTACCTCCCGGCTGGACTATTGTAATGCTCTCTACATGGGGCTCCCCTTGAAGAGCACTCAGAGGCTCCAACTGGTCCAGAATGCGGCCGCGCGGGTGGTTATGGGCGCAACTCGTTGTGCCCGCGTGACACCCCTCCTGTGCGAGCTGCACTGGCTCCCAGTGGTCTTCCGGGTGCGATTCAAGGTGTTGGTCATCACCTTTAAAGCGCTCCATGGCACAGGACCCGGGTACCTCAGAGACCGACTTCTGCCACCAATAGCCTCCCACCGGCCAGTTCGCTCCCACAGAGAGGGTCTCCTCAGGGTGCCATCAGCCAAGTTATGTCGACTGGCGACACCCAGGGGGAGGGCCTTCTCTGTGGGAGCCCCAGCCCTGTGGAATGAACTGCCCCCGGAAATACGTAAGATCTCCGACCTCCGGGTGTTTCGCTGCGCACTGAAGACCCTGTTGTTCCGCCAGGCCGGGCTATCAACATAATAATTTTAAATTGGGGTATTTTAAATTTTCGGGGTTTTAAACCGGGCCAAATCTATCTAATTATTTTAATTTTTAATCATTGTTTTGTCTTGTGTTTTTAAATTGGCTGTACACTGTCCTGAGTCCTTCGGGAGAAGGGCGGTATAGAAATAATTTTTTTTTTATTATTATTATTATTATTATTATTATTATTATTATTATTATTATTATTATTATTAATGTAGAAATCTATTATGAATGTACTCCATCCAAAACAGCAACAAAAACTGGCTGGGGAAGTCATGTGAGATGCCGAAGCTTCTGCAAGGACATGTTAATAACTCTCTTTAAGAACAAACAGACTGGCCAAAAGGCTTTAAGGATGAGACTCAAGTGGCTAATTTTTGTTGCAAATGCATAAAATTCCTTATAAAGAAGAATATCAGCTACTATGAAACTTAGAAATCTAGCAAAATCAGCTCCAAGGTTTCAACCCTGTGTCTTCTTATCTAGCCTTAAGAGGTTACAATCTTCTTGCCTCCCATTTCTCAGAACTGAATTTTGAAGGCACTTATTCCATAAAAATTTCGTGTGATCTTAAACTTTCTACTTCCAGCCTTGCTGGCTTTAGCCTTCCTAGGAAAGACTTGACTATGGACTTGAACAATCCAGAATCCATCAAAAAGTCAATTTAAAGAATGTGTTAAATTACACAGATGATTTATAGTAGTATGCACACTGCTGACCTTAACTCTGCCCAGTGCATGTTTTAAACCCTGCCTAATGGATCCATAGTATATATGTATAGTGTATACTATATAGTATAGTGTATACTATAGTGAATAAGAATCCACTAAATGTTCTTTTTTATGATAATGGACAAAGGTACTCTAATTGTCTAGCCAGATACACTAGAACAATGAATGAGGAAAAACATGAAATGTTTTAACACGGCGGTCCCCAACATTTTTGGGGGTAGGGACCGGTTTTTTAGAAGATCATTTTTCTGTGGATCGGGGTATAACCTAGATCTTGCACATGCCCAGTTTCACTTGCCTGCAGCTCACCTCCAGTTGTGCGGCCCAGTTCCTAATGGGCCAGGGACCAGGACCAGTCCGTGGCCCCGGGAACCTCTGTTTTAACAGATTTCTAATGCCCCAGAGAAAAAAATGGGGCAATGGCATAAAAAAAATATTTTTTTCCTTATCACTCATGAGAAAAAAGAATGCAGTAGCATTACAGGTAGCCTTTGATTTAAAACCACATCTGGGATCAGAATGTGGTCATAAAGTGAATCACCACATTACTGGATTCACTTTTTTTTTTATAAATTCTTTCAACAGCCCCCCCCCCCAGTTTTATTTTTGAAACTTTTAAAATGGTGATTTGAGGTTGATGTTTCTGAAATACTCGCTCTCTTCTTGAGATCACGTTTTCTAACTTGAATTCCCCAGTTCGTCTCTTCTTGCTTGTATAATCATTCAGTCCATTTCTTTGTCCATATAGCCAAAATTTGTTGCCATAAAGATTGTCAGCTTGCAATAAAAAAAAACTATTTGTTGCTTTTCTGTCATTTGAATGGAAACGTCCACCAAAATCTTTGTTTCAACTGTGCCAGCCAGTCTCTTAATCCTGTCCATCTTCTGATCTTCCAAAAACAAATTCTTCTGAATAATTTCCTGCTGTCCCGCTAACAACTGCTTATATTTTCCCAAGCTGTTTTTTGAAAAAGCCCTTTCAATTGTATTCAACAGGGCTGAAGTAAAAGAGTCTAAAAGTTCTTGAAAAGCCTGGACTGTCACGGCTTGGAAATTTGCTGATTCACCAGCCCTATTGTCAGCCATATTTCAGCCACTTTGTATTCATCCAGCTATCTGGACAACAATTCAACTCTTTTCCACACAGTATAAAAACCAGATTTTAGTTAAAGTCAGTACCAAATTCTTTTCCTCAATACCAAATTCTTTCCATGGACGCTTCCCCTTTAAAACTTTCTCTTAGGGTGTAATCCAGTAGCTGTATCACTGTTGCAAACTTTACAAGCCTTAACAGGCACTTTCCCTGGTAGTTTCCTCCTCCCGCCCTCAGGCACCATTTTCTGCATTTTAAAGCAGAGTTAAAGTGTTACTTGCAAGTACCTTTTGTTTTCTCCTGATTTGCTCTGTCTGCAATCAAAGTACAGATGTTAAAAGTCCCCCCATTGATTTTCAGCAGATTTTGGTCGCAGCTTCTAGCTCCGCTTTCGCGGAGTCGTTCCTGGTCTGGAGCAGCTTGACAGGCTTCAATAGGGAGCCCACACCCTTTGCGCCCCAGGATTTCTCCTAGCGCACTTGAGGGGCTCTACCTCCGCCTGTCGACTCTTTTTTCTCCCCTTTGCCCGGGGAGAGGGTTCCAAGCCTCCAGACAGCAGTTTTTCAGCTGTTCTGGGGCTTTTACGGAACCAGGAAACGGGCGCTCATAAAGGAGCGTCTTCAAAGGTTGCAGAGCCAAGCGGAAGTCTCTTTTATGACCATTTTTACTGTGATCATTAAACAAATCACATGGTTGCAAAATCTCAGTCTGGCTTCCCCAACTGAATTTGCTTCTCAGAACAGCTCAGTAGATCACAAGTTGTGAATAATGACCACAAGATGCTGCAAATGTCATAAATACAAGTCTATTGCCAAGCACCCAAATGATAATTTTGAGACCATAGAGGTGGTGCATCAATCGTAACTTCTAGGACAAGTCATGTGACCTTTTTCCAAAATTGTCTTAATTTCAGACTATTGTTAAAAGAACAATTACAAGTTGACTACTTGTACTATTGCTGAAAAGGAATCGTAAAATCCACATCTAGTGGACTCCCACCAAACACTTTCTCAAATGTAGAAATTTTTTGAAGATCAATTTATGCATGTGCAACTGCAATAAAGACCTTTTCCTTTGGAAAAGAAGATGAAGTTTGGAATTAAAAATCCTCCAATTTGTTAAATTGAACACAAATAATTTTAAACAATTTCAAAAACTAAATATAGAGTTATATATGGCATAATTAAAACTGAGGTGCATATTGTCTGCTCTTATAGCAATAATTTTATGGATTTATGTATCCTAGCATTGCCAAGTTCCATAAGAAACAGATATAAACTTCTACTTATTGTGTTTGCATATGAGATACACTCCACAAAGTGAAATTTTGACCCTGAGAATTTTATTTATCTGTGATATGAAGCTAAAGAAAACACTTAATAGAAACATTTTTATAAAAAGGAAATAAAAACTAAGTAAAATACAATACCATTTAATAATCTGCTGACTCATATGTTCTAAATAAGCAAAAAGGCTATACATTTACCTATTGAAAAGGAAAGTAAAATTTAAAAATTTCAGAGGAAATATCACTAAGGAACATCTGACTATAAATATGTGTCAGAGAGAGAAAAGATTGATAACTAAATTAACTTAAACCAGCTTTTCAACTTTTACGACAATTTTCCACATCTAAATCAGAGACATGATAAAGATATACATCATCTTATAAATCGGAACTATGATTAAGACTTTTTAGAATTAATATAAATATTATGTTCCAAATTCCTTAGTGACAACTTTATACAAAAACTTTTTGATATAGTTTTCAAAGTCAATGTAACCCAGGGGTGGGATTAAGCTGGTTCTAACTGGTTCGGGTGAACCGGATGTTAATTTTAATCTGGTTTGCCGAACTGGTTGTTCCAAGGAGTGGCTGACCCCGCCCACTCCACCCCGCCTCCCAAGAGTCTCCATGCAGCCATTTTGGATGGGAGGTAAGTACAGACTCCGGGAGAGTGAAAATGGGCCTGCTAGATGTCCAAAAACATGCCCGTTTCTGCTCTCCGGAGGGCTTCCAGTACCTGGGGAAGGCCGTTTTCACCCTCCTGGAGGCTCGAGGAAAGCCTTTGAAGCCTCAGAGGGTGAAAAACGGGCCTATTGGAAGTACCAGAAGTCTGGAAAAGGGCCTGTTTCCTGCCTCCGGTGCCCGGGGAGGCCGTTTTTACCCTCCAGGAGGTTCAAGGAAAGCCTCCTGAGGCTCAGGAGGGTGAAAATGCATGACCACCACCACCCCGTTCTGGTGGAGGAAGCCGAGTAGACCATGCCCCCCCAGCAACTGGGCAGCGAACCGGTCGTTAAATTTTTCAATTCCACCACTGATGTAACCTATAAACATTTAAATACACAAATGAAAAGTATATCTTATTTACAGGTAGTCCTTCACTTACAACCAATCACTTAGTAACAATTCGAACTTGCAACAGACCCTCCAAATGGTATTTATAACTCAGTCTCGAGGTTATGCCTACTGCAGCATTCCTATGGTCATTTGCCCTTACGACTGATGGCAGAGACCCAGAAGCATGCCCTCCCATCCTGCTCTATCAGGTCTCCACAGGCACTGAGCCTGTTTTGCAACCCACCAGGTTCCACATGCTCCTCCTCAACTTGGTCATCAATTACTCACCTTTCGAAGATTTCCAGAGCTAAAGAGGTTGGGGAAGGGAAGGAGGACAGGCCACTATATTTCTGGGCCACATGGCACAATACCATAAGCAGCTGTCTTTTTCTGAGTGAAAAAATAACGCTGGAGAAGCTAAGGCTAGCATTAGTGAAGAAGCTGAAGAAGCTTCTTAGAGGAGAAGTGAAACATCTTCAAAGAAAAACAAGAAAGTCCCATTGCCTCTTGAAAAACACCCAGATTAACGATGACCTGTATGACTGAGAATCTCCATAGATATTAGTGAAGAAAGAAATCCTCTCCGGGGGTTTTTTTCCCTCACTGACATTAGCCTTAGCTCCACCAGTGTTAGTGAGGAATGGAAAACCAAGAGAGCTTTTTTTCCTCAGTAACACTGGCATTAGCTTTGCCGGTGTTATTTATGGAATTGTACCAAGTGGCCCAACAACGCAGCAGACTGTACTCCTTCCCTACCCCAACCTCCTAAGTTCTGAAGATCTTTGAAAGGTTAAGTGTGTGATTGTGACAGGGTGGGGAGAAGTCTTAAGGGGCTGTCGGGATCCAAGGGGCAGAAAGTAGAGCATGGGGTATCTCAGGGGGTGGGAGGAGGACTTCGAAGGCCAGAGGCAGGCAAGTTTCTTCCTGCACTAGGTCACCCCGGGATTCCACCGCCCCTCAGGCAACCCATGCTCCACTTAATGACCCACATGTTTAACAAATGCATTTGGGAGAGCAGGGATAGGGGGTCATCAAGTGAGGCAGTTCACTTAACAGCCACCTTGATTTCAAACTCTATTGGGAAGTCTCCATTATGGTCGTAATTTGATGACTACTTGTACTTCATTTGAATGATGTGATAGCAAAGGTAAACATTATAATGGCTATGGAAAAAAGTATTTTATTTATCTGTGCAAAATTAAAACAGCTATAAAGTTTCTCTCTTTTTGGCTAAATGTTTAGAAAAATAATACCCTTTAAAATATTTATAGGCTACTTCTATTTTACAAAATAGTCCAACTTCCTACTCAAAATACAGGAAGAATAATAAAGAATACTATGCATGCACAAAAGTGTACCTTGTATACTTCCCAGAGCCTCTAGAATCAGGCAGTTAATAAATATTTTAAATAAGAGCTAAACTAAGCAGAACTGACCATTTCAAGGATGATCCAGTAATTTCCTTCCAGAAATTTCTTGACCTACTTCCACTGGAGGCACAGATTTGACATATGGTAGACTGGTAGAAAGTTCAGGTGTTGAGGTGGATATTTTTGTTCATTCCCTCCCACTTCACAAAACGTCTTTCACCCAACTCTAAAGGTATGCAAAGTTTTGGAAATGTTGGACTGAAAGAAGGCTGTATATACATATGCATTTAACAGCACTGCACATCTTTCACACAAAGGTACACAATGCTGTTAAAAATACATGCATGTACAGCCTTTTTAAAAATAATCTTGTAAAAAAATCCTTTTTTGCTATTTTGTCTTTTGAATAAACTAAGTGAAGGACCTCAAACCTTACTTCAGAAACTTTGCTAAAAGTGTTTTCCTTTCCTATTCTTCAACTCCCCCACTCATCTCTCCAAATTGCCAAAAAAGACTGCAAAGAAAATTTTGGCACCACATTAATATATCCTCCCCAAAATTCATAAATCATATTTTCATCACCTGGCCAAAGTTCAATCTCCTTCTCCACTTTGTAATTAGAGCTGTTCTATCAATGTAATTGCTGTTTTCCATCTCTTTATTTCCAAGATAAATCTTTATAAATTAATATAAGATTATGACTTTATTCTTCATTTTTAACAAATATAAATAAAACATGAAACCCCAGTGTTCACAGAAAAGGAAGTGCAAGACCTATTTCACAGACAAAAGCCAGGAAAAGCTCCAGACCCAAACAAGATAACTCCTTCTTGCTTAAAAGTCTGTGCTGACCAATTGGCGCCCATCTTCACCCGTATCTTCAATAAATCGCTAGAGATGTGCTATGTTCCTTCTTGCTTCAAACGCTCTACTATCATCCCAGTGCCGTCGAAGCCCAGCATCAAAGAACTGAATGACTACAGACCAGTTGCTCTAACATCCGTGGTTATGAAAACCTTTGAAAGGTTAGTGCTGTCTCACTTGAAAACCATCACGGATCCACTGTTAGACTGCCTACAATTTGCATACCGAGCAAATAGATCAACAGATGAGGCTGTTAATATGGCTTTGCACTACATCCTACAACATCTTAAATCTCCAAAGTCCTATGCAAGGGTCCTCTTTGTAGACATTAGTTCAGCATTCAACACCATCACTCCAGACATTCTTCTAACTAAGCTAAACCAGCTAGCGGTACCTGAACATACTTGTAAATGGATCATAAGCTTCCTAACAGACAGAAAGCAGCAGGTGAAGCTAAGCAGAATCACACCAGATACCTGTACAATTAGCACAGGGGCCCCATAAGGCTGTGTGCTCTCTCCATTTCTCTCTATATACCAATGACTGCATCTCAAAAGATCCATCTGTTAAACTACTGAAGTTTGCAGATGACACAACAGTGATCGGTCTCATTCAAGACAATGACGAATCCGCATACAGACGGGAGGTTGAACAACTAGCCTCGGGGTGCGACCAGAACAATCTCAAACTGAACACATTCAAAACCGTAAAAATGGTGGTGGACTTTAGGAGAAACCCTCCCATATTACCACCTCTTACAATACTAGACCACACAGTATCAACAGTAGAGACCTTCAAATTTCTAGGTTCTATCATATCTCAAGACCTAAAATGGACACCTAACATCAAAAACGTCATCAAAGAAGTACAGCAAAGAATGTTCTTTCTGCGCCAACTCAGAAAGCTCAAACTGCCCAAAGAGCTACTGATACAGTTCTACAGAGGAATTATTGAATCTGTCATCTGCATCCCTATAACTGTCTGGTTTGGTTCTGCAACCCAACAAGACAGACACAGACTTCAGAGGATAATTAGAACTGCAGAAAAAAACAATTACTACCAACCTGCCTTCCATTGTGGACCTGTATACTGCACGAGTCAAAAAGAGGGCTGTGAAAATATTTACAGACCCCTCGCATCCTGGACATAAACTGTTTCAACTCCTACCTTCAAAACGACGCTATAGAGCACTGCACACCAGAACAACTGGACACAAGAATATTTTTTTCCCGAACGCCATCACTCTCCTAAACAAATAATTCCCTCAACACTGTCAAACTATTTACTAAGTCTGCACTACTATTAATCTTCTCATTGGTCCTATCACCCATCTCCTGCCACTTATGATTGTACGACTGTAACCTTGTTGCTGGTATCCTTACGATTTATATTGACTGTTTCCTAATGTGATTTGATTGCTTATTTGTTCCTTATGTCTATCATTAAACATTGTACCTTATGATTCTTGACGAATGTATCTTTTCTTTTATGTACACTGACAGCATATGCACCAAGACAAATACCTTGTGTGCCCAATCACACTTGGCCAATAAAGAATTCTATTCTATTCTATTCTATATGTTAGGAGACTCTAGAATGCATCTTTCTATAGGATAACAGTGAAGAAGGGAGACCTTCAGCTGTTTGGCAGTGGGGAAAATATAATAAATGGAAACTGAACCCAAATATATAATACTATATATAATATATAATATTATATAAATATATAATTATATATTTATAATTATATATTATAATTATATAAGCACTCTTATTTATTTATTTAAATTATTTATAGATCTGCCTATCTGTTCTGAAAGCTGTGCCCAACAATGCCAGTACTACTACTATCATAGCATTCTGACAGGGAACAGTCCACCTATGGTGGTGTCAACTGCTTTCAGTTATGATCACTTTAGTATTGTTGTGATTCCCAAGTTTGCAACCTAATTTATTTCCACAGATTTCGTGAGGGTTTGCTGTCATACCCATATGCTCTCCCTTAAATATCTAATCTGATTCATCAGAGCTGATTCCAAGCTCACCCTTCGAGTGAAGGGTCTGCAGGTTAACATGTCCACACAACTGTAAGTGTTACATTATCACTGCTTCCCATGGCTTCTCCTTGGAGAAAATGATACGTTCAATATATATGATGCATCAGCAAGCATCAAATCAAACAATAAAAGACATTATTATAAAATCATAGAATAACAGAGGGAACTTTGAGATTGAATAGGAGACCCTATACTATTCCAGACAAATGGTTGTCCAATCTCTTCTTGAAAACCTCCAATTATGGAGCACTCACAACTTCTGGATTCAAGAGGTTCCACTGATTAATTGTTCTCACTGGTATGAAATTTCTCCTTAATTCTACATTGGATCTTTTTTTTTCTTTGATAAGCTTCCATACATTACTTCTTGTCGTACCTTCAGATGCTTTAGCGAATAGATCAACTCTTCTCTGTGACAGCCCATCAAATATTGAGACTGCTATCATGTCAACCCCCAGTCCTGCTCTTTGTTAAACTAGTTCCTGCAACTGTACATCATACAGTCTCCAAGTCCCTAATCATCTTTGTTGCTCTTCTCTGCACTCTTTCTAGAGCCTCCGCATCTTTTTTTGTATCTTTTTTTGTATACCTTGATGTTAAATAAAGATTTTGTTTTGTTTGTCACAAAAGACAGGCACCCTTAAAATACACTGTATCATCTTTTTTTCCACCCAGTTTCATTTCTTTAACACGTGCAACTTTAATCAAGGATTTCAGAATACAGCCCTATTGTTTGACTGATGGGTCCCTGAAATGAATTGTTTTTACACAACCAAGGAACAGGACTGTTTGTTTGTTTATTTTTAAATTATTTATGTGTGGGCTCCCTTAAAATGTGTGCCATCACTCTCAATGACAAGAAAAATTAAAAAGTTAAAAAGTTGAGTGAGAATTTTATCAAGAGCGATAATTGAATGTAGGCATTATGTCATGAATCTAACTGTCAGATATAAATTGAGGTTTTTTTATAGAAAGCTCTCTTTTATCTGCTCTGCTGTATTTCAGTGACCCTGATTATCTCCTGAAAAAAATTACCAACATTGGTATGGACAACACAAAAATGACCTATTACATCATGAATGTAAGAAAAAATATAATAAACTCACCATTTTGATGCATGCAACATATCTTAGGAGTACTGTATATATGTATAAAATGTCTTCCATAATTATATTTCAGCCCAAATCTTTTTAATAAAGGAAGTTATAATTTCCAGATAACGTTTGACACAGTTATTACTGAAGAGGTACCCAATATACTACAAACTAAAAAATTCTAAAAAGTTAACCCAAACATTTGTATTGTTTAGGCTACAGAGCAGCTAAAGTTCGACTGTCTGTATAGTGCTGATACAGTGTAAGGTTTAGTAAGTAAATAAGACACACATTTCTAAGATAAGAGAGGAATAATAGCACATCATTAGCACTACCAACCCAATTTATGTTCCACTTCATTGATTTTATGACTCTTATCAGCAAATCACTTTAATGTGCTTTGCAAGGAAATCAGTCACAATACTGAACAGCAAGTGCAAGAGAACAGAACAGGTAAGTTTTATCTGAATATTTCCAGGAAAGAGGAGCCCATCACATTTGTGAATAACTGTTCTAATATAAAACTTTTCTTAATGTTAGATTTTTTTTAACATTCAACTGGAATATCCCTCTTGATAATTTAAATTAAAATTTTATGCATTACACTATGGAATAATCAATACTATATTTTGATATACCTCTGACTGTCAAATCTTTCTGACTTCAAATTTATTTGAAGAGTCCTGTCAAATCTCCATCTAAACTCCTCTACTCAAACAATCCAATTCTCTTAATTTCTCATTTTAGGATTTAATTCCAAGGCTCCTGATAATCCTTGCTATTTTTCTCAGAGTCTGCTGCATTTTTTAAAAAACTATTTTTAAACATGCTGCCTCAAACCAGTCACAGTATTCCAAGTGGGGTTTGCATAATGCAAAATAAAATAGAATTATTGCTTTCCATGATTAATCCATGTCTCTTGATGTAACACAAACTGCATCTTGTTTTTTCCCCATCTTTTCACAAGCGCTATTTCTAAGTTCCCATCCAATACCTGTGACTTTGATATCTGCTTCCTGAGTAACTTTTTAATCGATAAAGAGTCATTGACAAGCATTCTGAAAGAACCTACAAAATGGGTCCTTGTCCTAACTTTGGTTGCCTGAAGAATCTTCAAATCTGAAAAAAATATTTTGCAATCCTGCCTGGTAGGATTTTGCCAGCTAATAGCATCTCTGCTAAATGAAATGCTCTCTAACAAAACAAAGGCCAGAATATTTTATAGAGAAAAATTATTCTTAATTTTACACATTCATAGAGAAGGGTCTTAAGTACTAATGAAGTTTATTGAGGCTACAAAGAGATTCCAAGATAAATAAAACACAAAAGAAGCAAGCTTTTTCCTCACTCAATGCTAAACAAAAGATTAACATTTATTTTGTACCACAAGAATGACATATTCTTCCTCACAAGCGATCAGTCTTCCACAGAATCTACAAACCATAGGTGTTTACTGCAATGAAGTAAAAGTAGAAATTAGCAAGAATAATGACATTTACAAAAGTAAAGTGCTAATGGTCCCCTTAAACAGCAATCAGATGAAGCAAATTAAGAACTTTAAATACTTAAGAATTTTCTTTCAAACTCCTAATGCTTGGAAGGAACAAATCAGTCATTTCATCACATGCACAAAAAACCCTCTACTACTATAATTAGATTTGCCAACCATCATAGAAATAATTACATCCCTGTTGCACTTACATTATGTTAGTGTTGAGTGATATTGCATAAATCTCTGCCTAAAGAGAAATATGTCTTGCAAATAATTCAATCTACTTTTTAAGAACAATGTTTCATGTCTGTTTGTCACCACATATCAAATACAACTCTGAGACTGGATCTCAAATATGCATCAATAAAAATATGCAGTTGACTGAAATACTGATGAACATGATTGATCTGGAAGAGATATGTGATTTATTTAATTCTCATCGATAACTTTGATTCCTGGCAAGAAATAGCAGCTTCTGCTTTGTCCTATTGGCTCAATCTTTGAAACTACTGCAGCCTGTAAAAGCTGTATCAGAAGTTAAACAGTTTGTCCTAAATTTAGATTTGCAGATGGATTAGAATAAAATCTCTCACAATTGTAACAGTAACCTTTGAAATAGACCTTTTCTGTTCTTTTATAACATCTCTATTCATCACAAAGATGAACATATACAATGTTTGAGGCAAGGCTCAGGCATCCTATGGCCTCCAAGTACGTGCACATAACATAAAATCACTAGAAGTCCTATCAGTTTTTGTAAGGAATTAATTTTGGTCCCACGTTCACTCCAAACTCTGGTCTTCAGGTGGAGGTTGGAATGGCTTCAATTGAAAACTATGTGACAAAGCATATTAATTACTGGCACAAACTAATTTTTAACCCAAGCAGTCTGACCGTTTTGACACTTCAAGACAAATCCCAGAAAACAATTAGAAAAATAGATATCCAGATGATGTCAAGTAAAATGAGAAAGGGGAGGGGGAGGGTAAAAGGGGAAAAAGTGAGATATCATAAAAATGTACGCAAATGATGTAATAAAATTAAATAAGAATTGAATAAGAAACTGAAATGAGAATAAAGATAATTAAAAAATTGGGGCTGCTCGAGTACCACTTTAGATTGAACTGAAAAGGGAAACAACAGGAGAGAGGGGAAGGAATAGGGAGAGAGGAAAGGAGAAGAGAGGAGAGGAGAGGAGAAAGAAGAAAGGGAAAAGGAGAGGAAGAAAAGGGAGGGGATAGAGGAGCAGAGGAGAAGGTTAGAAGGGGGGAAGATGAGAGGAGTGGGGGAAGAGAAAGGAAAGTAGGAAAGAGAAGGAGAGGAAGAACGGAGGAAGTAGGAGGAGAAACAGGAAGGAAGAGAAGGGGAGGAGGAGAAAGGTTGGAGTAAAGGTAAAGGGTAAAAGAACAGCCCTGAAAAAGTAAAAATTAAAAATGAAAGTTAAAAAAGATGAATGAAAAATGATGGAAATGACTGTACATGTAAATGTGTTTATGAGAAATTAAAAAAAAAACCTTAAAAAAAAAAGACAAATCCCAGTCTTCTGGGTAGAATTCACTTTGTGCCATCTTCACCTATTCTGGATTCTCCTCTAATCCCCCTGGGGTTTGACCAGGCCAGAACACCGTTCAAACAATATGCCAGAGATACTGACCTGCAAAGAGATATCAGGCTCCATCCTTACTATCCCAATAAGACCCCCCAAAAAAGTATTGCAGCTGTTCAATTTCTGTCCAATACTGGTTCCAAAAGCACCAGAAGGTCATTCATATTGGCCTATTGTAATGCCCTCCCCTCAATTCTTGTGGAAGGCAGGCTTCACCAGACATTCAAAGAAAAGTGCTTCTGCCCTTTTAGTGAGGAGGGAATTCAAACCTGAGACATGTGATGCTGCACTGCTGCCGTTTGAAAGAGTTTAAAGCATCTCCTTGGGCTTTATCTATCATCTCACTCATAACAAGATCCCCAAGGAGAGTACAGGATAATTACATTTACTTCCTTTTAGCCACTCAGAAAGTGGGGCTTTCTGGTAATGTGCCATGTTTTGCATGCAGCCTATGACTGAACATAAATAACTGATGCAATTGAGGTGACTCCAAGTATTATCTTACGACAGCATAATGCAACATGGTCTTCCTCCCTTCTTTTTAGCATATTATATACTTCACTATGTTTTCCTTTATTGGGTTAATAACATTAACGTAAAATAATTATTTCTTAGAAATATAAGAATTACTATTAGGATTAGTTCAGTACAATTTTAAGAAAAATAAACATTCAAAGATTTTGGTATCCTACAGGTAGTCTTCGACTTACAACCACAATTGGGATCAGAAATCCATTTCTCAACATTTTTTTGGCAGTTGTTAAGCAAATCACCATGGTTGTTAAGGAAATCAGTGGTCGTTAAGCAAATATCACTGCCATTAAGCAAACCCATTCTTCCAAAAGAATTGCAAAAAAATCCAAAACAACCCACTAGAAACTGACAAAAAAAGAAAAATATTCACAATTGTGGTCATGTGACTGTGGGATGCTGCAATCAGTCATAAAGGAAAACTGGTTGCCAAATGCCTGAAATGTGGTCACTTCACATTTCCCAACAACCAGAAATGCTTTAGAAGCTATAAAGTAATAATTGCATTTTTTTGTTATGTAGGTCTTTGAAAAAAATAAAATTAAAAATCAAGGGCTTTTTTATGCACCCTAACAAAAAACTGATGTTAATATGCATAAAGAAACAATAAAAAGACTACTAAAGGGGGCAGAAAAATGTAACACTTTAAAGTATTTTTACACTACATAAATAAACTCTCTTAACTACTCAGTAATTTAATTGCAAAAAATAAACAGAACAGCAAGCCTGCATTATCTGCTCTCAAGTATCAGAATAAAGTTTTGTAAGAATAAGGGGCATATAATAGATGAACAGTAGCATTTATATATCATGGTTCCTTGAAAATAGCTTTCATGTGATGATATGTATTAGGGCAGTGGGGGGGGGAGAGATATCAAATGTTGCAGTTAACACCTGGAATCTGCAAAATGGACTGAACCAGTGAAACATTTTGAAACTAAATGTGATATTATTTCAGAGTTTACATTATAATTTTCATCTCTTTTCATCAATTTTTTTCAGCTATCAATATGTGGAACATTCAGTAAACCAAATAGCAGAATTTACCACCCTCCTCTTAAACAGATTAATAGATATGTCTTTGCTTTTGACCAATCAAGTACTATTTCTAAATAAGATTTTCTGGGTTTTTTTAAGTTAAGCAACAAAATAAAATTGGACTACAAGTCATGATCATGGGATTGTGGGATACTACATTGTAAGTGCGAGCCAGTTGCCAAATGCCTGGATCGTGATCACATGACCACGGGAGTTCTGGACAGCTGGGACATTGAGGGGTGGTTTTAAGTGCCAACATAACTTTGGATGGTTGCTGAATGAGTGCTCATTAACTGATGATTACCTGTATGTTGCAACTGGAAAGTCCACATAGTAGGTAAGTAATCTTTATTGTGGTCTTTGAACGGTGGGTGTACATATACACACAGATAGATGACTAATACATTATTTAAAAAAGAAGGAGAGGGAAAGGATAAAATTTTGAAGATAGTAAAGAAATGCAGTCTTATTGGCCAATATTTTCTGCCTCACTTTCATGGAAGCAAGGAAAACTTTGGCTAAATTATAAGTAATAGTGGTCATATCATCTGATAGAAGATAGAAGATACACAGTAGTCATCTATTCCTGGGGGTTGATTTATGAGGAGTCGAATTAATACATCATTCAGATTCAAATAGAGATTACAGTACAATACGATATGTTGCATGCGGCGAAGTTGTTCATGGAAGAGATTTTTTTTTGTATTTACCATCAATGACTGCTGAAAGGAATGTGTTGGATCTAGCCAGAGCTAATCCACCATAGTACATAATGAACACCACCATTCTAAAAGATCAAATTAGTATATTAAAGTACATATAATAACATCTGTTACAAAAACAGCCATGAATTCAGAGCAGATTTTTTTCCAAACTTGGCAACTTTAAGATGTCTGGGTTTCAACTCCCAGAATTCTCCAGCCAGCATCTTAAAATTACCAAGTTTGAAAAAAAACAAAAAACTGGTCTAGAGAATGGGGGCAAATAATGATGTGATCACACATGCTGTGACTTTGTACTTGCAACCAACACTGGGATGAAAGTAACTGTGACATTTGTGTGATGTTACCATATATTTATCATAATTTTGTGCAGCAAATACAACACTTAATATTACGCACTAGTATAGAAGGCATTATTTTGAAAATACATGTGTTAGCTTATAGTAGAGTTTAAGTATGTTAGTTTTCCAGATTGGGGTCTATTTCTTTTTCCTAAGTATGAGTGACATCTCCTCAGTATGTGGTATAATAGAACTGTCTTTAGCTGATTTAGTAGAAACCCATGGTTAGCATTTGGATGAGACACCACCTGGGAATCCCAGGGCTTTGGGATAGACTAAAAGGTGGAAATATTCTTTAAGAAGGCAGTCACAAACCACTTCCATATCATGCCAAGAAAGCATCAGAGAGGAATCCAAGAAGTCACCAGGAAACAAACCTGACTTGAAAAAGACATTTCCTTTATGGGTGACTATTCAACTGATTCCAGGTTGCAATTAAACATTTCTGGTATAACAAAAAGCCACTCACCAATCCAGTTTTCACTTACTTTCTCACCTCCTTACTCTCCATACAGATATATATTTTTAAACAAATGAATCAGTTAAAATATTGTTTCCATTTTTCCAGTAAATTGCTGGAGAAGAAAGCTCTAAATATCACTCCTTAACAGATATATTAAATTGATATGAGACAATATTTGTAGCTCAGGGTTGAACTGTGGGGTCCTTAGTGTTCTCTTAGCTTGGTTTTTGTGCAGATGTTTCATTACCAAACTAGGTGACATCATCAGTGCTAGAAGGGAGTGTGTTTTTCTCACTAGTGGCTTGCTCTGTCAATGCCAGTTGCAACCTCACACTTGCGCATCACAATCATTCAGCATCAGCTGCCATGAACTTGGGGGCTGGATGAGAGGGGGGATGCTTTGGGAAAATGAAACTTCACTGTATCTCTCTGAGATGGACTTCCAAGGACAACTGGCTGGGAACGGAATGCAGCTGCATACCAAACCTACACCTGAAGTGACCATTCTGAAAACATCTTTTCTGAATTTCATTGGACATGGGGACCCAGTAATGGGAGGTGATTGAAAGGAGGAAAAAATTAGACTTGGAGATTTTGTTGTGCGATTCTCAGTTCTCGCTATGCATTAGTGTAATTCACTTCACTTCTATTAAACCTATACCTTTCTCAATAAATGGAGTTAAGAATCATTCTTATTTAGAAGGTCAAGCTGAGGCAGGTCTAACAGTCAGTATTGGTCACAGTGATCTTGGTTGTTCCTTGATTAGGCTGTTGTTTATTGTTAGCGTGCTTGTCTGAGTCACCAAGTCACTGATGTAATAATATATGCAATATGGAACTTGACACAAATCAACCTTTTGCAACTAATAGTTTTATGCAACTGAAGCTATTACTATATATTACAAATATTTCACTGCAAAATACCCCCATTCAGAAATATAGATGAAAGAGACATTGAAGATTATTTTTGGGTAGCCCCATGATTTTTGTATACAATTTCCACATTTTGCGTTGCATAATTCTGTAACCTTAAAACAGAACTTTATTAATTATATTCCATCTTTCCTTCAGGAACTCAAGCCAATGTATAAAATGTTCATTTCTTATTTTTCCCCTCAATAACAATAATAAAAGAATAAAAAAATATATGTGAGATAGGTTTAGGCTAAGAAAATCATTGGGTGAAAGTCAATACATCACACTAGCTTAATTTCCTGGATAGTATAAATTTAAAGATCAAACCTTTTGTTTTTAAAGTGTATGAAAAAAACAAAAAGTTCAAAAAGTTCCTCAAAATCAATACACATTGTTTAAATGTGACTAATTCTGGTCTGCAATAATATGGTATAAATGTTTCATTTTTAAAATATTCTTAGATTATTTCAATGTTCAAATATGCTTAATATTGTGATTTGCATTTTTTTGTGCTCCCTTTTGATGACTTAAAAAAAGGTTTCTGGTTTCAATGTTTATTTTTTCCCCAATTTCACAGATGGTCAATCTAGGGTGCTTAGGCTAAGAAAGCAAACCACTAGTTAATGTTGTGTCACTTCACTAATGGAATCCAGTATCTTTTTTTAATGATGTGTGTAGAATTTTATATACTTACCTGTGTATGTGTGTGTGTGTATGTGTGTGTGTGTGTGCATACATTGGTCAAAGACCACCATATAGTTTTCCTACATATCCATATTTTGATATAAATGTATGCCTGCAATCTTATTTATGAATAACATTAATCATCATAATAGCGAAATAGCGTTATGTACCACTTCACAGTCCTTTCTAAGTGGTTTACAGAGTCAGCATACTGCCCCCAACAATCTGGGTCCTCATTTTACTGACCTTGGAAAGATGGAAGGCCGAATCAACCTTGAGCTGCTCAGAATCAAAATTCTGAAGTGAGCAGTGAGTTAGCCTGCAGTACTGCATTCTAACCACTGCGCCACCATGGCGCTTCCTCTTATCCATAGATAATCATCATATAAGTTCAAGTAAAATGCTGTAGATACTTCTAATTAGACAGGCACAGGATTGCTTGGTAAATTAAATAAATATCCACATAGTGCAATGTTTGATGCTAATTACATTATAAAAAAGCACAATAAAAGAATATTGCAGCTATATATCAGTTTAAGAAAGTTGGGCTTTAAAAGTAAGTAGTTTTCTTATAGTTTTTCCTGAAATTTACCATTTCTCTTCTGCTTTACATAACTTTGAATTCAACCCACATTATGTAGTCTGTAGTATGTTACTGTTCCCATTATATATAATTTCAGTTGTTCAACTGCACTTTATTTTCTATTCATTCCGTTAAGTGTCTCTTGGAAAAATGACTGCCTTCCAACTTCACTGCTTCTCATCTTCTATTTTAACAACAATAAAGTTTTCCTATAAACTAGAATATAATAAGATCAGTCATGTTCTTAAATCCAGTTAGAAAACAGAAACAAAACTGCTCTGATCTCCTCATATTTATTTGAAAAAAGAACTCTGCAATAGACCTTGGTCACTAAAATCCAAATAGTAAAAAAATTATACTCTATAAGTATTTTTATAAAAAGTTTTATTATGTAATTAAGATGATCTTTTTTTAAAAAAATCAGTATTTTTAAAGAAATAGGCAAAAAATTTTTTAAAAAAAACCCTGAAGCATAGGTTTTTTTAAAAAATTCTGTTTATGTCTTCGGAAAGAACATTCCGTATAATGAAAAACATGACCAAATTTTTCACAGTACATCACTATAAAACCCTGTAATTGACTTCTGGGGTTGGTTTACTCTATGTCTATTTTAGTCTACATAGAAAACAGAAATGATGTGGTAAAAGACCAAAATGCAGGTCTCATTGCAGGATAAGGCTCCATCCTGATTAACAAAGTAATATCATGTTTTCTCTGGGAAACATGCCCATTTTGTAGAGGAGAATTCAGTGCACATGAACCATCATTACAAAACACACATACACATTCAATAGAGACATAAAAGTCTGAAGATTTGATCTATAAAGTCAAGCTCCCAAATTTTGGTGAATGATCCTTTGCTTTAACTGGACGAGGATGGATCTGCTAAACCAGGGCTGTCAAACTCCTGGCCCATGGGCCGGATGCGTTACGCACTGGCCACCCCACCCCCATTTTAGCAAAGGGGGGGAAAGTCCCGATATGTCACATAATGACGTGACGCAAGTTTGACACCCTTGTCCTAAACTCTTAGGCTCAATGGAATATAATTTCATCCATAACTTTTATTATATATTGAACAAATAGATGAATTTCACATTTTTTTCAAAGTACAGTACATAAGACTATTAAGCCATAATTATTATTTATTTAGTTCAACCTGGAAAGTCTTACATTTAAATATAACTTATCTATAATTTACTAAAAAAATGAAATGTGCTATAAGACAAGAAAATCAGTTTGGCAGAACATAAATCTCTTCCCTTATAGCCAAAACAATAATCTACCAAAATAAGGATCATGGGACTACCATTCCCCAGTAGAAAGAGGGAAAAATGGGAGTAAGGAATAAAGCAATATTTTATAAGAATGGGCTACTTTTCCTTAAAGTACTTTTTTCAGGCTTTGAAGGTCTTGAGATATGCAGTAAAGATAAAATCTTTATTTCTTTTTTTCTCTCTTCATTCATTCATTCATTCATTAATTCTGTAGGTGTGGACTGGATATATTTTAATTAAAAGAAGAAACTGAAATATGCATTTGAGAGCTTATTTTTTTTCAAATAAGTTTGAAAACTTCATAATTAAAAATCAATAAAATTAACCCATCAATTTGGTATTTAATTTCAGCAGTGAAACCTGAGGGATTGCCAGAAGTTGCTAATAGGGGAAGCGCTTCAATTCATTCTTCAAGACACAATTATATATTCTGTTTTTCATGCCCATACCTCCAAAAGATGTCAACTTTCCATTCTTTAACAGTTTTCTCACTGACCATTTTCTTACCTCACATGATCATTATATATCAGCCAAATGGCAGACTGAACCTATTTAAATAGATTTATGTACATATAAAGAGGAAAATGCTACTTCAGTAACAAGAATAGACTTACAGAAAGGATTTGGAATTTAAGATGAAAAGAAGACATTTTATCCACAAGTGCTTAGCAAACAAATTTCAGCAAGTCAAGACAATTTCCACCAGGAGAACAAAGCTATAGGAACTAAATCTATTTTGTTTAGCTTTGCCATGCAAGGAGTAAGGAGCTCAGCTTTGGTGTTGGTTTTTCAACATGTTGTACACTTTATTAGAATACTTTGGGCCAGGTTAAGACTTTCATGTCCCATCAGCAAATAGAGCTGAAAAGACTGTAAGCCACCATCCATGTTCTCCAGGCTTATATGAGACATAATTGCATGACCTATTCTGCTATCAAGGATCACTTAATAATATTATATAGGGCTCAACATTCTACTTTGTCCATTGAATCCCTTATGCATGAAGTCATCTTCCATTAACTAACATGAGGAAGCTTGCTTTTTAATAATTATTTTTAAAAAATAATCATTTAATAGAATACTAACAAGTTTTAAAACCTCTGAAAAAAGCAGTCATACCGTACACTATCATATGTAACAAAAAAACCAAAGAATGTATAAAGTTAACATCTACCAAGCTATGGCATTGTTACAGATGAAATTTTGTCCTCATAATTAGCACAAGTCCAGGAAAGAAAGAGTGATTTGTCTGTACATTCTCTTTGACAAATAATGGATAAAAAGGAGAAAAACATCAGATGAATGGGTGTCGTAATGGTCAGGGCAAAGTTTGTTTCGAGTGAAGCTTGGCTCTCAGCAACTTGTTCGATACATTCATGTAGTTTTCTTGTCCATCAAGAACACCAAAAAAACCCAGCTAAAGAAAGCTGGCTATAAGATTAATATGTAATATTATGCTAGAGACAAAAAGCCAATGTTTTAGAAACAACAGTTCAGTGTTTTATATGTACCCTTTTGCTTACACATGAATATGTCTGTCTGTCTGTCTACCGTGTTTCCCAGAAAATAAGACCCTGTCTTATATTTTTTAAAACCCTGAAATAAGCACTTGGTCTTATTGTCATGTGCTCAAAAGCCCAATTGGGCTTATTATCAGGGGATGTCTTATTTTGGGGAAAACAGGGTATCTATCCATCTATCTATCATACAGCTATGTGTTAATTCTAGCCTATGTACAATAACTTATATTGTAATAAAAGATATATTTTTGAATTTGCATAGCTAAAATCTGTTTTTGAATGTCTACTGAAAATGACCAACACCATAATGTGATGGAGGGAAGAGGTTCCCTTCAGTGTGCTTGGTTTTATAATTTCTGATAGTATTTCTGGTGGAAGACAATGACCTTTGGGGCAGATGACAACAATGTATTTTGGCAAATGAGCTCAGCGTGTAAGTTAGCTAACAAATTAGCTTCCAGAAACCACTAACAGTAGCTTGCAGAGTCACAGCTGTTGATCTCAGTTGAAATGCATTGTTTGCAAAAGATTTCTAAGCAGTTTTCAAAGATGTGCCTTGTGTAGGGCAATAGCCTGGAAAAACATAGAATGCAGAAGTAGATTTGTGACTACCTTTATAAAATGGAAATGGTTTGTTGTATTAGAATAAAGTGACGTATCATATCATGTAACATATCAGTATGCTATGCAAAGGCTTGGAACAGAAGGCTCCTGGTAAATTCAAATTAGAATTAGCCTTTAACAGAATATATTATTAATAGGATAACAAAGAAGAAAAGTACTACCACAGGACTTGGAGCAACAAGGAAATAGGAGGAATAGGAGTACTTTTTCATAAGCTTGTGGAACTTGAGGGAACAATTTTCTTTTCTAATTTTTTTTTTTAAATTTGATTTATATGCCACCCTTCTCTGGAGACTCAGGGCGGCTTACAGTGCGTTAAGCAATAGCCTTCATACTTTTGTATATTTATACAAAGTCATCTTATTGCCCCCACAAATTGGGTCCTCATTTCACCTACCTTAGAAAGGATGGAAGGCTGAGTCAACCTTGAGCCTTGGAGAGATTCGAACCAGCAGTAAATTGCAGGCAGCTGTGTTAATAACAAGGTGTGTAGACCACTGTACTATCAAGGCTCTAATTCTGAGAACATACAGGACAAATTAAAAAACATTTATTATTTAGATAAGTTTATATCATTCTCTCGTGCTATGGTAAATTTAAAAATGCTCTGGATCATAGGCAAAATGTTTAGGGCAATGTGAAATTTAGTGGTTGTCAATATGGACTTAAACCAATTGTGGTGGACATAACTCCATCATTTCAAAGAGACTGGGGGCGAATTTACAGATGTGCAGATACAGCACATGAATATTAGCAGGAAGAAAACCACTTGTGTTTTAAAAGTTCTAGTTATTTCATAGACATATGCCAATAATATTAACCCAACACAAAGAAAGTTAACCTAAATTATTTTCGTAGAAGAACAATTGGACGTTTTTCTTATTTCTCAGATAAGTACCAATTCCTTTTATTCTCTATGCATTCCCCAGACACAATTCACATTCATACAACTCTATGCAATGCAACAAAGTAATGAAATTACAACCCACAAGTATACTTAGCCCTGTTTATGAAACAAAATTAATACCAATATTTCAGGTATAAAAATAACCTTAGCGGAATTAAGAAAATAAACCAATGCATTTATATATACAACCATACAGAATATCATTTTCCACAAATGCTAAGAAAACATAACTTGTAAACAGAAGTCAATGCCTAAATTCTGTAGTCTGAAATGAGGATGGGGCAATGTAACTGAACAGTAAACTACCAGCCTTTTCTCTCCCTGCCCACAAGCCCAAACCCTCAGTGATTCTTTGTAATTTGTCTGAAGTAGTTCCAAATTAGGTATTCTCCACAGCTCTTTCATCAATATATGTTTAACTTGTAGAGATGCCACAAATTTTTACAAGTGTTTCATTTTTCAAACGTCTGGTATCATTTTTCTTGAAACTGAGCTATAAACAATACTGCCGCGCAGCTACAGCAAATCCACCCAAAACAAAATTGAGTACCACAAGGTAACAAAGTGATATTTAGCCAGTTTAATAAGTAAAACATCATGTAAATCAGCAAAGAAACAACAAATGTCACAAAATACTATAACATGGAAAGACAATTGTAAAAAAAACAAAAGAAAATTGAGGCTGTCAGATATAAGTATATCCTATTCAGTGTCAAAACTGAGAAATATTTAAAAAATATAATTTTTGTGCTTAATCTAGTAGAAAAAGAATATGATTTAGACTCAACTACTGAATTTGCTTTATTTGAAAATTGCTCCTCAGACTCTTAAATTTGATTCAGATTATGGTAGAAGAGTTAGTTCAGGCCTGTGGGAACTGTGGAAACATCTTGTCATGTTATAGCAGCTTAATAATTTGTTCCCAGGTATTTTTTTAAAAAAGAAGTATTGGGGTGATGGTTCTTTTAAAGTCTTCAGGTTGGGCTCCCTTTCTTTTCATCTTTGAACCTGAAAATTTGGTTAAAAATTGCAAGTGTGTTTACTTTCGCAATTAAAATAATACTCAATGTGTGTCTATGTGAAAATACACACACACACACACATATGTATGTATGTATATGTGTGTGTGTGTGTGTGTGTGTGTGTGTATGTATATATCTATATGTATATATATGTATATATGTATATATGTATATATATATATATATATATATATATATATATATATATATATACATTTATATTTCGCTGATAAAGAAATAAAGGGAGACTAGTATAGATCTATTTCAAGCTATTTAGTTCTCATCAGCTAGCCATACCCTTACTTGTATGTTAGGCAATTGTATTAACCTCTGAGCCACAAGTTCTTCTCCCTTCATCAGCTTGAGCCAGAGGAGAGAGAGTTTTTTTTATCGAGACACCTGGTCTACCCCAGCATGTGGGAGGGAGCAAACTGCATCCCTTTTGCCTTTCAACTCCAATCTAGGAGCCCTCAAGCAGTCGCATTCACAACAAACCATTTTTATACCAAATTTTATTTCACTGATAAAGAAATAAAGGAAGACTAGTATAGATGCTGGGGTAGACCAAGTGTCTTGATAGAAAAACACTTTATATATATAGTCACATGGATACACATTATTATTTTAATTACAGTGTAATTTTCTGTATTTTATATACATACATAGAAACACACACATACGTGCTTGAGCAGGGGATTGAACTAGAAAACCTCCAAGGTCCCTTCTAACTCAGTTATTCTGAACCTTTCTCAATATATGGGTGTGCATTTTATACACACACACACACACACACACACAATAATCTTGATAAGAAAAAGTTTCACATAATTATTGTGATATAAAACACATTAAGTTCTTAGCTTTTTTATTTTGACTTGTAAATTGTAAAACCATTACAGGTAGTTCTTGACTTCAACAGTTCACTTAGAGACCGTTCAAAGTTACAATGGCACTGAAAAAAGTGACTTATGATAATTTTTCACACTTATGAGCATTATAGCATCCCCATGGTCACATGATCTACATTCAGATGCTTGACAACTGACTCACATTTATAATGGTTGCAGTAACTTGGGGTCATGTGGTCCCCTTTTGCAATCTTCTGACAAGCAAAGTCAATGGGGAAACCAGATTCACTTAACAACTGTGTTACTAATTTAACTCCAGTGAGTCATTTAACAAATGTGACAAGAAAAGTCATAAAATGGGACAAAATTCACTTAACAAATTTCTCATTTAGCAACATAAATTTTGGGCTCAATTGTGGTCGTACATTGAAGATTAGCTGTATTGTACAAACTAATTTGTTGTACAAAAAATTAAGTAAATTGTAAAATAATTCAGTTGACATCTTTAAAATTTCTATACACCTGTTTTGTATTTTTACAGCATATGAAGGAGGGAGGGAGGAAGGCTCATCATTGTTACTCTTAACTTTCTTTGAAACCACATCTCTGCAAAATAATGAATAAATAAACAAAATGGCAATTCAGCTGTAAATGGGTATACTATAGCAAATTCTTTGGGTGGATCTTTTGGGACAACTTCCAAACCAAAAAAAAAAAAAAAAGATTATGACTTTTGGGAGCTTTTTACTGTCTTTCAAGCTTGCAGGGACTCCATAATGTCCTATTATTTCCAAATGGGTGGAATACTTGGAGAAATGGGAGATGCTTTGTCACTCTTTTTAGCACTACCACTACCACTATCAATAAGACCAATAGGACATATTGTATGGGAAGCCACTCAGAAAAAAAAAATGTTGTCACCCCTAGTCCTTCTTTCCAATTTCATGAAAAGAAGGACTAGAAGTGATGTGATGGCAGTCTTCCAATATTTGAGGGGCTGCCACAAAGAAGAGGGAGTCAAGTTATTCTCCAAAGCACCTGAAGGCAGGACAAAAAGTAATGGATGGAAACTAATCAAGGAGAAAAGCAACCTGGAACTAAAGAGGAATTTCCTGACAGTAAGAACAATTAACCGGTGGAACAGCTTGCCACCACAGAGGCTGCAGGCTTTTAAGAAGAGGTTGCTCAACCATTTGTCCAAAATGGTATAGTTTATTACGATGTTACAACTGCATCAGTTTATCTTCTGTTGCTTCCTCACTCTGTATGACGGAATTCCAACACAAGAAAAATGCAATGCTACATTATAGATCTTTCAGTATATATCACTGAACATCAACATTAATAATAAACATAGTTAAAAACTGGTTCTTTTTCTCTGATGTCTTATGCACAAAATAAAAAACACAAATGTTTTAAATGCAAGTCTAATGAAGCGATCAATTAAAAGTTTGACATAGAGCAGGTGTGTCAAACTTGCGGTGTCACGGCGTCATCACATGATGTATCATGACTTTCTCCCCCTTCGCTAAACTGGGTGTGGGCGTGGCCAGCACATGACACATCCTGCCTCAGGGTTGCGAGTTTGACAGCCCTAACATAAAGGAAATAAAAGTATTGCCAAATTACAGTCCTATCTATAAATTTTTGGAAACAGTTACTGAATTTAATACACAAAGCCTGCAAATTAATAGTTATTTCAATAAAGGAGAATATTTGTAGCTCAGGTTGAAATGAGGGGTCCTTGATGCTCTCTGACCTTAGTTGTTTTCTTGGAGATGTTTCATTACCCAAGTCATTTCATTAGCACTGATGATGTTACCTAGTTTTAGTAATGAAACGTCCACAAGAAAACAACCAAGCTCAGAGAGCACCAAGCACCCCTCACTTCAACCCTGGGCTACAGATATTCTCCTCTATAAGCTCAGAGAGTGCCAAGAAACCATAATAATCATTTTGTGCTTTCTTCGTCTTTTTAATAGTGCATAAACTGGTAGGAGATTGATCATTGTATGACTACAATGAGACAACATCCCAGGCAAAAGAACACCCCTGACTTCCTTCCCTAACAAGGAAGTTCCAAAGAGAATCTGGACCTGGGACAGTCTGGAAGGAACTTTTGATCTAATGCATTTATACCTCCAGATAAATTCAGCATGTAAAACCTTTAGCACAATCATTGTAAGATTATTTTTAGTCTATGAGCCACTCTATTTGAATCTTGAGATTCCTCAGTCAGATCACTCTGAGTAAGAGCTTTGGACTGATAACAATAACTGCAATCCTACATACATATATTCGAAAATAAGTCTCATTAGCAATTAAGTATTTCAAAATATTCCATTTTTCATGCATCATCTCTGGCATTTGTCTGACTTCAGACTTTTTCAAAACAAACATTTTTCACTGAACAACACGTATTTTCAACTATTTCAGCTTAAGATATTATCTTTCTGGGGACAGAGTCATTATTTCAAAACCTGAAAAGAATAGATATCTCCAATTGGATGTTCATGATTGCCAAAATACTGAACAGCATCCCAAATTATATAAAAAATTCTTCAGGGTAGAAATTAAATAAAAGAGTTGTGCAGTACATTGGATCTGAAAGTACAAAATGCTTTGGACAGAAGGCCCATCAACAATTATTAACCCCAAGAATCTTTTGACAAAACTGTAATGCAGCTGTGGAGGGAAGTCATGCAATCCTGTTTTAAAGAACTGCCAACAAGTGCTACATGAACTCTTTTATTTTTCTTTCAAATCTGAAGGACTGCACAGCTCTCTTAGATACACAAAGCAGTATCACCTATAAGAAGAACATATATAGTCTGTATCTAATCAGATTGAGGCTTACAAATCATTCTCTGTAACAAAGAATAGAAACAATACCTAGTTGTTAAAATGAGAAACCAGTTCCTTTTCATATCTGAACTTAATAGATTTCACTCCTTAATCTACCTACTTCCCAGTGCACTGAAAGCATCTGGAACAAGTACAAATGTAAAGTCAGGACAAATGTGCATTGCTTGATTAAACTTTGCAAGGCAAGAATTGACTATAAAATCCTTCACCAAAAATTATGAATAACACAAATACTCAGCTATAATATTTCAACCTGAATTCTATTGAAGCTTTAAAAAATTAGTTTATATTTTTCCCTAGTGCAAATACTGTGAGGTAATTTTACAATTGCAGATTGAAATCTGCAATTGCAATTAGTAAAATAAATGAAAATTCTATAAGCAGCAATGAAACTGGCATTCAACTTTAAAACTGTCATGAATATTGCCTAAAAATAAGCTTACAATGGCTATTTTAAAGGCTGTGTGTGGTCTTACCCATATATTCTGGCAAGATGCAGTTTCTCCAACCACAGCTAGAGTCATCCAAAAGCAGTGGCACTGGAGAGTCTCTGTCTCACCTGTCAAAGTTGAAGAACGCTGTTCAGCAGACCACCATGAGTCCATGGATAGGATCCACAGCGCTGAGCAGCTGTTCCTGATAAGGTTTCTTTAACTATAGAGGAAATCCTTTCATAAGAGAATCACACTTAATGTGTGTGTACTAGCACCCGTGCAGAACATGATTGTGCAGAAGGAAAAGAGGAAAAAACCTCTAGTCTGTTACAATAATTACCCTCTAGTTGGATATTTACTAATTTATTAACTTATACCAAACAAATAGCATGAGACATGAAGACACATTCTGTATCAATTATTAAAATAATTTGATAGTCCAGTAATACAAAGTTAAAGACACATCTGATTCATTTTGAAGGGATTTCTTTGTTCCTACCCTAAATAAAGATTATTTCAAACTGATGACAATAGTTTGGTTGTGGGTGAATTGTTTTTCCTTATAGCAAAATAAAATAAATTCAAAGTAAATAATCTCAAAAAACAATCTAAATAATCGAAAAACTTAAACTGAATAACCATTTGTAATATTCCTCTTTCATACCAGCCTTTGCCTTTCTGCACTTAGATGGTACGTATGTGGATGATGAATTAATATTAAAACTTATTTTTTATGTATGCGCGGCTGTTATCAAAAGAACAATTCAGTTCTCCAGCTATGAAAATTCCTATACTTTAATTATAGGCAGTAATCATTTCACTAAGCAAAAGGGCTCTCAAGAGATTGCTTGCATTTTCTTGGAATATATATTTTTAGAGTACTAACTAGCATAGTTTGGGTATTATTTTTCTTTGGTTTTGTCAGTAGCATGTTTGAAATAAATTTTATTAAGTGGTAGTGTAAGTAACATTGCATTGTGGGTAGCAGTTTCCTGTTTTAACCTAGCCACATCCTCAACTGTTATGCGAGACAAGTTTCCCATATTTTGTGCAAAACAGATTTTTTTTTCTTCAATGAAAACTGAGACTGAAGGAGCAAAAAGCAATAATGGTTTAAGTTTCTAAAGGTAATGGTTTGTTATATTTAAATACAAGCGATGCTAACATACTGCACAAATTCTAAAATGCAGTGATATAGAATATTTATTAAGAGCAACAGATAGAAAAAATCATTTTACCACTATTTTCTCTAATATAGCACATAACTTCTACATTTTAAAACTTATTAATTCCTATAGTGATTATATGAGGCAAAGATATTAATACACTTTTTGTGTCATTGGTGCTCCCTAAGACTGATGAGAAAATGGCTTGGCACAATTCTGTGTGCAGTACCACATCTTCTTTAAAAGAGAAAATTCTTCCCAGTCGTGTTAAATATTGCTATTAAAGCTCAATTGATTAAAAAACCCAATTATCTACTGCAGTTGAGGTATATGTACAATCATTGCATTACTAAGATTCTCTTTTCCCAACACCACACTGATTATTCTTATGATAGCCAGAAAATTCATAAAAATGATTCTGTTCCCTTAGAATTTCTCATGAAGGAGAACATCCTACCTCTGTCAAAGAAAGCAGAAGACAAGCTGGGGATTTTTTCCCCCTATTTTTACTCACTCAAAAGCTGTTGAGGAGCAATTTTAAAATTCCTAATCAAACTTAATAAGGCTTAGTTACTCTTAAGGCTTTCTCAAAAATTCCTGTTTTTCTTTTTAAACAGGTTGTGACAGATGATCAAGGATTACTCTGGGGAAGCCTATATGTTTTATACTACAGCTCCTAGCAGCTCAAAACAACACTGCCATTGTTTAGGATTTCTGGATACTATAGCACAGCAAAACCTTGATGGACAGTTTTTCTAAATCTGATCTAGGACATGGTGTATTCTCTCCCAGTCTCAGCCCTAGCTTTTCCCAACTTTTATCCCACTCTGATAGAAACAAAACTACACTTCACAATTTTAGTGGACCCCAACTAGGCATCCTCCAGAATTGTTAAGACTAGTTTTGTTTTTATCAAATTAGAAAAGAAATAATATTATATCCTAAATAGAGGAAGAGTACGCTAGTTCTCCTTCCATATCAATATTCATTCAACATTTAAGCAAAATGTAGCCACTGCCTCCACACTACATTTATAATTTCATTCTGTCCAGAGTATGAAGATTTGAGACAGTTCAAGGAGACAATCAACCTATTTCGCATCATGCATTTTCTTAACAAGCAAAGATAAGCTTGAAAGGGGGGTTTTGTGATTACTTTTTCCAATGCTGGTTCAAAATTTAATGATGTTTTCCTTTTGTTTTCAGCTATATTCTTTGAGATTTTCACCTCAGAAGATAGATCTCAAAAAGGAGAAAAAACTGCATTACTTTAGTCAACTACAACTCCCATCTTAAATTATACTCTGAAAACATAAGAACAGATTAAGCATTCTCTTTTGTCCTACTGAAAACAATTTTTGTATCTGCAAAAAGAAGACATATTACCTTCTAATAGGAGGCAAAGGAAAACAATTTCAGAAAACAAAAGAGTTATTGTTTAAATAAGCGCTTAATCTATTATAGGGAACATGTTTTAGACGTGACTAATCTTTAATTCCAAGTGGCTAATGTAATGTAGCAAGAAAGCCACTGTGATATTGTGCATAGACCAAAGAAACACAGGGTCAAATCCCCACTTAGCTATGATACTTGCCAAGTGATTCTGAGCTATTCATTATCTCTCAGACTAATCTAACTCACACTGTTGCAGCAAAAAAAAAAATTAAAAAGGGAACTTCTAGGGAAGCCTCTCTTCATTTCTTGCAAGTTTACAAGTATCATTAAATGAAGGCAAAATGGGAAAAGGTTATTAATATATTTACTAGCACAATTCATTCTATGAATTTCTATACTAACTCTTCTTAAACTAAGAATGTTATTATTCCATACTGAAGAATAAAGCATAACAAAATAAAACACTCCCAGAAAAGTTTTCCAACAATATTTATTGGTATGCATGGAATATCTTCAAATTTGTCTACTATGTAGTAAAATGGATTGTGGAGTTCTTAAATCATTTCTTTAGGCAGCTACATATATGAAAAACTGGCAAAGGAAAGTGTTTGCTTTTTAATGGGAGCCTAGCACTGCTGATTATATTGAAGCTATTTTAAAATTGTAACTTCAAGTTCTGACAAAAACATGTTGATGCAAAATACTGAAATACTATAATTATACATGTTATGTTTGAGTGTAGTTTGCTAAATAAATTAAGGGAAGACAATTATAAGATATGAAGTTCGAAGAATGCTAGAATAGAAAGCAGAGTGACTTTAGGCAGGTTACGGAACAAAGTTATGCTTTACAATATTACACCTTTCAAATAATGCAATAACTGACTTTATATTTGATAGATGCAAATGTAAAAGAGCAATGTCTGGAAGTTGTGAAAACCCATCTAATAATCGTGTCATTATGTTATTTATTGTGGTGAACATCATCTATATGCTACCGTTGCAAGAAATTCTGTTTAAACCTGTTATAAAAATAAATGTCTACAGTACAAATAAACCTTCTAAAATATATGCTTTATACTGTAGACTCTTCCTAAATACTTGTCTATGTTCACTTTTAACTATTTCATACAAGTAAAGACTATAGGTTTCCCAAATAGATTTTGGACATTTTGTGATACAATAGTTTATATAAATATAAACATCACCTTATTTGTGATTCTATAGCAAAATAAATCTGATTATTCTGATTATGCTTGTGCTTTTTTAATATCAGATGACAAACGTCTATTACTACAAGTTGGACCAAATTCTTTCCCTATTCATTGCCAAAGACATCTTTTGGCCAAATCAACCCAGAAAACTGAATATTTATTTTTAGATGTAGAAAAAGATATAAGCAAGAAAACCTGCTTCCCAATGAATTGCAACACCAGATTCTAAATAGCCGTGCTGTAACCTACTAAAGAGATGGCTGTTAAAGTTTTCTTCATCATTTTCCTCACAAATTATGAAAAATCATGGTAGATCACCACAATTTCTTTGGAAATCCACCTTGGTATAGATCTTTTTCAAACAAAAGAGATCATTATGTATCTCTCTTCCAGTTTTCTAGGTACAATTTTAGAAGATAAAGATCACAAGTTATATTTAAAGTCCTATCAGAAGTTTTATTTTCTTTTTAAACGTGTGTTTTCCTATGATTGTTACTGGTATGTTGAGAATTCCAAAGAAATCCAATACAACAAATAAATGCAAAACAAAACAGCAAAAGATGTTAAAAGATGTTTCTTACAATCAGATTCATTGCTCCCTACAAGATTCTGCAGGAATTTGAACTCATGCATTAACGGAAATACAAAAAATTATACCCAAAATATTTCAAATAAAGTTAAGGAAAATATTGTGAGAATACTACAAGAACTCAGATTCCTGTAATATCAAGATATCAAAGGTAATCTAAGACATGTTTAGCCAAAAAGTACAATTTCTAGAGTTTTGTCCCAAATTTATGATTTTAAAGATATTTTTAAAGGTATTTTTTCATTTATCAATTATTTCAGCGAAGAAAATTATATGCATGTGTAAACTGATGCTTATGAATTAAATTACATCATTAACATAGTAATCCTATAGGCTTACCTGGGAAAGTCCTATTGGACTGAGGGGGGTACTTCTGTGTAGACTCAGAATCCTATGTATGTCTATTAGGTCTTATTTCAAATATTCATTCATGCATAGGAACACACTGTAATAAATTAAAATCTAAAATCTAAAATTGCTATTATATTAAAATTTACAAAATCCTCTCACATATGACACAATTCATTGACATAATTTTATATCTTTGTTTCTTGTGATTACTTTAGTTGTTACCACCAATTAGATTTTTAAAATGTGCAGCATAACACTTTAGCACACTGAAAGTTTTAAAAGAGGAGAATTATATCTTACATATAAAGAATTTAGGAATATTAAAGTTATGGAATTCATAAATAGATATAAAAGATATAAAAATCCAGACAAAAAATTGTTTTCTATATTTTTCTTTTAAACTTCCTTTCTCCTCTTTATTTATTATGTATCCACAACCCTTATACATTATAGGCATACATAAAATCTTTTCCTGCAGTTTTATTCACTGTCTACTTGGATTTCAATAGAAGGCAAAAGGTAAATGTTCTGTGCATCTCACTAATTTAAAATGAAAATACTAGAATTTTTTTTATATGTTGCTAAACTACTATCCTCAGTTAAATTACTAAAGATATTAATATTGAGAGTCAATGGGTCTATGACCATATTAACAAGATTACCCACAGAAACATAGGAATAGTGCCAGGGATTAGGCAGTTTCTGAAAGATGTTTTCAATTTTGTCCAAAACACAAATAAGCAAATAATGCTAACACACAATGTCTGTGTACAATATTCTTTAGTCTACACAGCATGTTGCAATTTATTCTGAGGCCTAAATTACAGACAGAACACCAGCTTCATTTTAACTATGTGCATTAATACAGCTAAAGCTTTTGATAGATAATTGTATTTTAACACTCTTTAAAAGACCATATAAATTTATACGACAAACTGCCTAAGCAATGCCTATGAATCAGATTTATGTTTCAACGCAAATAAAGCCTTTGAAATCTGCTTATACAGAAATCTCTCCCTCAACATTCAGTAAGTAAGATTTTGTTTTTAATAGAACACATTAAATATATAATTGTTTCACATTAACTACCAGAAAGATATCAGAATACAGCATAGTGTGTCATCTTTCTAAAATATGCAAAGTAAGTCACACTATAAAGATGACAGGTTTTCTAGGAAACAGAAAAGGCTGCATATAATTGCATTTAATGTTCATTACAGAAAGCTGCCAGCTAGCTTTAGGAAAATGTAACATAGACAGACATGATTTCAGGAATCCCGAAACTAACACTTCAGTGACAGCCAATTACAGCCCCAAAATCACAGCCCCAGTAGGCAGTCTGCTAGGAGAACTTGAGGTAAGGTAAAGTTTCTCACAATGAGTTACAGATTCACAAGTTCAGGAAGACAAGGAGAAAAAGAAAAACAGAAGGAATCCAGCTACCCAGCAAATATGAAGCAGACCCCAAGATCGAGATACAATCCAAATATGTAAATTATTGTAAATCATCACTGTTGTTCAGAATTTCACACAGACATTTGTGCCAATTCTGGTTTATTTCTCCACAGACACAATAAGGAAGCAGAGGAGGTGGGTGGGGGGTGGAGGGAGAGAAAGAAGAGAGAAGCAAGCAGGGAAACAAAGTACTGAAGTTCTGCTGTCCATATGCTTCAACGGCACAGGAGTTGAAGCTCTTTCAGCAATTTGTATGCTCTCCAAATCCTCATGAGTCACAAAAATTAAAAAGCTAGATTCTTCTGGATTCCAGAAAGGGCCTTACCACGGACCTTTTGTCAAATTTTAAAAGGAGGAGGAAAGGGAAAAGCCACAGTGCTGGGCAGTCCCACTTTACTTGGCTTCTATGATGTCACAAACCACATGATTCTGTCTCTCCAGTAACAGGGCTTGCAAAAAAAAGGAGTTTTAAAAGCTTTTGCTTTTTTGGATTGTGTAAATGCTTCATTCGCCTCACAAACAACCACAGAACCACAAGTGCGGTGCAAACTTTCTCCAAGAGGACACAGCAAGAAGCCTTTGGTTTTTAAATGGTTAATCTCAACAGGTCACCAACAGCCACGAAGACCATCAGAGTCAGTAAGTACTCTCAAACCACATTCTGTTTGGTAGTTCTAGACCTGTCAAATAGTTCTTCATTTTCTTTTTCTGATGTTTCCTTACTTTTTTTTTGCATGTTACCAGTAATGCAGCATGTTTGCTTTTTTTACTGTAGTCAGAATGGAAATACATCTAGATTCTATACACACCAGACATACTGCAAAACTTAATGGACCTTGGCTATGATTTCTGATTTCAGTATAAGGCTTCAAAGATTCTTTGCACCAGAAGAAACACCGGCAGGAGGGGAGAGCAATGGCATCGAACAGTCTTTTTAGCTCAGTGACACCTTGTCAGCAAAACTTCTTCTGGGGTAAGTCTTTGAGTTTCCAAAGATTATGAAATATTGCTGATTTTCAAAAATAGTTTGCTATATGTGTGTGTTAAAACTTTCTAGTCCAAATTAACTTGGTTTGAGTAAAAACAGTGATAGTGCTCTTTTAATTTGAATATTAACTGAATTTGACACATTTTATTATGAACACCTAAGTGGTCAGGAGATTTTACCTTCCCTGTATAATCATAAGCAGATACTGAAACCACTGTATGGTTGTCAGATCAGTGTTCAAGATACGATGCTGTCAATGCTAAGCATAATGCATGAAAGAATGGAGAATAAGATGCCAACCATTTAAAAGTTTTACCATGACTAAGCAGTAAAGTCACTGCAGAGGGCTCAATATTTCCCAATATCTGATGAAATTGTTAAGGACAAAAACAGTCCTTATACAATTTTTCAGTCAGACAGTGGCAAGCTGAATCCACAATTAAAATTTGATTACAACCAAGTATCCTGTGGCACCTAATTGACCTGCCAAAAGTGTATGATATAATTGAGAATCTCATGCATTTGTTTCTGTTTACAGCATAAAGTGCTGTTTCGCATCCACCAAAAGTTACAGGAAGTCTGTTATGCAGTTCTAAACAAATAAGCCCACGAGCTAAGAAAATCCCTGGCAACAAAACAATAGAGTAGTAAAGTAGAGCAAAGACGCCGGTCAGTAAGATTCTACAATTGTAATAATGCATTTTAGGAAACTCTGTATAAATATCTATTAAAATTGCCACTTAAAAATATGAGATAAAAAGTTAACTAAGATCTTACTCCGCTTATTTCAAAGTCTGCCTTTACGTAAGGAAAATTCTTAAGTCCCAAATAGCATCTCTGAAACCCCTTTGATCCTTCCCATTTCTGATATTTTTGAATTTGTCAGTACATATATTAATACCATATGAAATAAAAGATTGCCTATTTTAAGAAAGCATAATATGTCTGAATAGCTTCACTGATCTCTGCAGTATTTGCTGTACAGCTGAGACTTAGTTTCAAAAGATGTAGAAAAAGCTGCCTAAGGCCAAAATCTGTTCATAGTCCTTGGAGCAGTAGCAGGAGAGATTGTTTTCCTTTTCTCTTTGAAATACTGCAAAAATATCTAAACAATATCAACTTATAGAAAGAGAACAAAATCAAAACACTTACAATATTTTCTTAATGCTGTCCATCTTGGCTGAAACTTACATTAGGGCTGAAAGTGAGTGATTTTCCTTTTCCTGCTAAGGAAAAAAAAAACCCTGATGCTTGGAATGCTGTCACAGTGTGCACCTACATTGAACGTGTATTGTATCTAGCTGATGGTTGGAGTTCAGTTTACCCCTCCTACTTCACACGTTTCAACTGGCTCCTGTTGAATCCACTGCAATCTCTGAGCATAATTAGACATGAAGCAAGCCTTGTACTCATGAACAGAGGGACCTATTTAATTTCTGATATGCCAAGCTTTAATGATGAGCTGGAGAGCCATATGCCTGAAAACTTAGTTTCTGCAAGATCATCATCACATGGAATTATACTGTAATGGGCAACTAGCATGCAAGACAAAAATGCAGCAGGTATTTTCCAACTGATTCTCCCCCTTCCCCCCACCCCAAAAATGTTTACAAATAACCAGACATTATTCCGGCTTTGCAATAGAAAAAAATAGTTTATATGCATAGGAAATTGTTTTTGCTTTTAATATCCACAGGGAAAACATTGATGATTATAATTAATATAATGTGTATTGCTGACTGCTAGTTCCTCTCTTTTTGGACAAAAGATATGGGCAAAGCAACCTTTCAAATACTTCCTATTTAAATAAAGAGGATGAAGCTAATCTAAAAAGAATTTTCAGACAAAAGATCACTTCATTTAACCATTAGTTCATGGCATACAAATTCAAGCTTATTTCGCTTTAAAGTACTTCTCTAAATATATAAATATATGCAAGCTAAGTTAGCTATAGTAAACACTGAAAAACTGATGTGTATAAATAAAGTGCTCTGATTCTTATTACCAACAATGTATCGTGTCCATTTAGCAATGGATTCTGAATTGATGCCTTTGCATTCAGTTTAGTAATATATAAAGCTTTTATATTCAGTCATATTTTCCTTATTAGGCACATTGGCAAATAAAATGATATTAGGGTTTGGAACAGAACATTGAACTCAATCAGTGTACATGTGATGGGAATGTATGTAGTCTTGACCTTGTAAATCAGGGCAATTCTGAATGTAATTTTCTATTTTCCATGTAATGATCAACATGAAATACCTAAGGTTTTAATTAAAATTAACCACAGTAATTGATTATAGATAAGTAGCATGAATAAATGCACCCCAGGTTTCTAATAACATATGTAAAAAGTCTGCAATATAATCCACAGGAACTTGTTTAAAAGAATGGAACACCTGTGTTCTTGCATAGCTTCTATTCCATTCACTGGCTTGTAAGTAAGAATTTCCAGCTGAGTTATGCCCACCATTTGCACCTGAACTTTCAGCTTATATATAAATAATTCATGAGATTAAGATACCAATTTTTTTTCTTCAATATTCATCTCTTGCTTCTTTTTAAGTGACTGTTTCCCGCCAAAAAAGGAAGAGGCAAGTTGTATTTCCAATAATCTGCATGCTGTGGTATATTGCATATCTTACTGATTAAACACAAAAAAATTAAATCACTCGTTTATAAAAATGGGTCAGTTAATAGTTCCCCCAATGTAATTTTAATCCCTGAAATATGAAAAGACAAGAGTTATGTTAACTACAATTTATGTTATATATTGCAGAGAAATTCCTATCAAAATTTGTAAAATTAATAAATCAATTTTACTAGAAACAAATATTTTACACTATTCAAGACTAATATATCAGTTCTAAACTATTTTGTTTAGACAAACATTGGGTAAAAAAAGTGTTTCTACTTACAATAATTTTATTTGATGATTTTACATTTAAAAATTTTAGAATCACGATATAGATATATAAATGAATTGGCTTATTTATTGAACCAGTAACTACTGATATTCTCCCCTTGTTGCTCAAATACTCTAATCTGATATAAGATTCCCTAAAAACAAAAATGTTCCAGTTAGTTAAAAGAACACCAAAGTATTAGACACTTAAACAAACAAGTAAGTGAAAAAAAAGCTAATTCATAGGCGAGGCTAAGATTTTATCAGGCATAGAGGATTAAAATTTATTGAATAGAACCATTCACAAATCAAAACTTACTTTACTTCTTTACCTTCATACAGCGTTAATCAATTAAAACATTTTCTAGTGATTCAAAATCCATGTGCTTTTAATTTTACACATTGGTGGTCTAAAATATAGAAATGAGGCTGAGCTAAGTTAGTTTGTATAGAAACTTTTGGTTTTTTCCAACAAATATTCTACCAAAGTTTTCCTTAGAGTTACTCTATGAAAATTGAGGCAATATTTTTATACTGTACCTCCTTGTTGAAGTAAAGGTTAAGGGTTATCAAAATAGCTCAGCTGTATATACAAAAAAAGAGAGGAAAACTTAAGTATTCACATGAAAAATCCAAGGGAACTCTATTATTTATTTTTGCATTTCCTATGATTAATGATGCACTCGTGTATACTTGAAAACTGAAGTCATAGTAGGGCTAGCACCTTGAATTCCTTTATAAACTAAAGAAATATCAAGTCTAATTCACTGAATTAACAGGCCACAAAAATATTAAAATACTCCACCATCCGCTTTAATATGCAGCACTGCTAAGAATCCTCACAACATGCTGTGATTTCTTCAGAGGTGGTCTAATAAAATCTTAAAGAGTATCTTATTTAGAAATCTTAAAATATGTTTTCTTCAGTCAACTTACTTTCTGTTTAAAGGCAGTATCCTAAACAAATTACAATTTACAAAAGTAAATACCACAGTGGTCCTTAGCAACGTTCTTAGGTTTGCTAGCTAAAAAGTTCGGTTCCATTTCAAATGTACATTGCTGCAATACGAATAAGACAGCCCAACACTGAAAGAGTACATTGTGTGTTAGTGTCTACATGGTAATTTTTCTGTCAAACAACACCACCCCCCCAAAAAAAAACCAACCACCCAATCTGAACAAATAAAGTAAAATCAGAATACAGCTCCAGCTCCCACTCTTACAGGTATTTAATAATTTCCAAGTATTGCAAACAAGAGGATATGGCACATGCAATTATAATCTGCTATAGGTACCCTGCCAATCCTCAAATTTAACTTCTGCAAGTGATGGGATACTATTAAATCTGCACTGTTAATAAACATTATAACAAACTGTCCATTTACAGGGCCCCAGAATATAATAAATTTGAATTTAGGGGGCTCTCTGTGGCAGCAAATTTAGAACATTAAAAGGTATCAGAATGTTATGCCTACTAATCATTAAATTGGTTTATTAAAGAAATATAACGTTAAAAATTACAAATATTATAGTATTTCTGTCTTTTTTCCTATGGTTTTAAAATCAAAATCAAATAAGATTTTAAAAAGTACCCCTTAAGCCACATCCTATGAAAACTTACTCGGAGATTACATTGAACAAGATAGGCCTTATTTTTTTTTCAAATGAATATGGACATAATTGGGAGTTCTATTATATAATGAAATTTGAAATAAATATATTTCTTCATTTCATTATATAATAGAACTCCCAACTATATCCATATTCATTTGGGGGAAAAAAAATAAGGCCTATCTTGTTCAATGTTTTATATTGTGACCAAAAGCTGTTCTCAATAGACTGCAGACAACCACATAATTCACAAGTCTTTAAAATGCTATGTTTAAGTCAAGAAGCCATTGTTATAAATGCAATCAATACATTTTAATAACACATTACACTGCTTAATATCCATTGACTTTAATATTATTTTAGAGGAACAACGAGTGCAATATTGCAGCCCAACCATCCAATTTGTAGGATATTTCTTTATCTGAAATTGCTCAGGCTTGTTCTTAGCAGTGATCAGATGCTTCTGTCTTCAGACTAATTAAATTTCCTTTTATATGTCAACCTTTATTTAAGAGTCAATATTTCAAACCTGAAATATTAAGGGGCTAACAAATATTTAAAACTACAAAAACAGTAATTCTGCAATAAAATTCTATGTACAGAAAAAGTATATGCTCAACTGAGCATTAATAAAGATTGCATATTCACATATATCAAGAAAAAAACTTTTCAAATATAACATTTTTGAAAGTTGCAACTTTTTACTTAAATGCAATGAGGGGGACTCTAATGCACACTAAAAATATTTTAAAGGTGAGCATTATTCAAAATATCTGAAATCATAAACTAATTTAACATCTGTTTAAAATATGGGGATTATTCATACGTATATTTCTTATTCAAACACATCAATCTGCTCACCGATAGGATTATCTATAATCAATACAAATTGCCTTGGAGGTTTGCAAGGGGATGGGAAAGAAATGAGGAGCTACATAACAGATGATCGTTTTAACATTTATGAAAAAATAATTAAATGTTCTATAAAAATATTAGCTAAATAACAAAATCAGTTTTTCAGTTTGACTTGTACATCGGGAGTTGGGGGAAATAAATTTTGTATTCAATTTTGCTCTTTTCTTAAACTAAGAATTCACTCTACTTTCTCCTTGTATCAGATGAAGCGTGTTAACACAAAAAGACTGCATTCTGATCCAGTAACATAGTCCCAACACAGAAATATCTCCCAGGAGTAACAAAAAGGAAACTACATTATGTTTTTTGGAGGAAAACCAGTATTTTGAGAAAGTCAGGCATATTTGCAAAAGTAATACATTTATTATTCTTATAGAAAATATCCAATTGATTCTAGCAAAGGTAGTTAGACCATTATTTCTTCCTTTAAAGAAATAATGAAACAATGCATTCATTGGAGTGAAACTATAGAGAATTAAAAAGAGCTTTCAGTGTTGTAATACACTAGAACTGAAAATGCTGTGTTAAAAACTGCTTGGGCAGAAATTCACAAATTTGTTTTTGTTTTATTTCACTTTTATTTTAATACACATTTTTCCTAATTTTATTCAGACTTCTACAAAGTATTGCTTATCTTGTTACGATCTGGTACTCTGTAACAAAATCACAACAGAAAAGCCAGAGAGAGTATTTATTTTTTACAGGAAAAATCTCAACACTATATTCGATAATGAGACATGTAAAATTATCATGATACAAACAAGTATATTATTTTGATGTACCAAATAATATATATATATATATCAAATGGTACATGTAAGTAGATAACATAGTTTCACAAAATGTACAAGGGTAAAAGAAGAAAAAAAGGATACCCATCAGTTCAGGCAGCAAATAATAAAACGTCAGACTGCTTAAAAATAGACCATGAAAATTTGAATCTAATAATTAAAACAGGATAATCTGTACTAATATTTGATATGTGATGATGTGGTTACAGAGATCTTATCATAATTTAAAAGCAGCCAGCAAAGGGAACTCCCAAAACTGACCAACTTCAAACATGTTTAGCTTCAGCAAGATTTTTCCACTTCTCATCTACATTGCACATGAAGGCTGTAGAAGTATATCTAGCCGGTGTACAATAATACTCATGCAAATCTGTCACTAAATGGATAACTGCAATAATTAACTAAGCATGTTTGAAACTCAAACTCAGGAAGAGTATATGCTTACTGCTATTACATCAAACTACCAGAAAATGTTTTAATTTTAAAATAACTTCAGTTTTAATTTTAAGTCTACCAAAAGTAAACAAAAGCTCAAATAATCAATTGTTTTAGAAAGTCAAATTTTTATGCAAACCTTGTTGAAATATATGATCTTATAAAATTGTAGCTTATTTATTAACATATAATGCATACAACACTGAATTACCTTTTTATATAAGCATTTATTCCATTTCAAGATATGTTAAAAAGCATTCATAGAAAACACATTTTACTTCCATAAATTCTAATATTGAACTATTAACATTTTAGTAAAAGCTAAAATGAGTATATAATCCCACAGTATTAATAGAGGCATTATTTCAGAATAAAATTATATTATCATAGCACTATAGTAGCATTCATTTAGTAATTATTCTGCAGTAAATCTGCCTGCAAATCCCTAACTGGATAAAAAAATGGAACAATCCAAGAACATTCCATAGAATGGGAGGGGGGGGAGATGTTATCTTTGAATCTCTCAAAATCTTGTTTTTTAAAAGTACTCTTTATTTTCATCCATTACAAACAGGTTTTGCTGGGTTTGTTGCTTTCTTATATATTTTTAAATGAATATAAATATAACCTAGAAAAATTATTCATTTCCACATTCGTGTTTAAAATGCATTAAAATTGTGTGAGACTAAACAATAGTACAGAATTATTTTAGTGGGAAGGAAGGCGGAAAGAAAGCAGCTTTAAAATGGTAGGACAAAAAAGGGACTAGTCAATTACCTCCTCAACTTTTACTGCCAATAAATGCAACAGGTACTGTGCCTTCCCTAGGAAATACTTAACTACTGTAAACTCAAAGTATATAGCCACGGGAGAGCCTTTACGTTGGCTTGATGTCATACCTTCCCTTCAGCTACCATGAAGGCTGATACAGGAAAATTCCCTTCCCAAAGAAACGATGCCCCTATAACCCTGGACACACAAAAACAATAGAGCATGTACTTCTCTGGTGCCTGCATTACAGAGATATTTGCACTAGCGTCATCTCACCCTTATTGCATAAATACTCAGGACAGACACAACCATTCTAGATCTCCCTGCTGCTTTCATATACCAACCCTGCTATACCACATATAATGTTGCTAGCTTCTGCCCAACAGCGTGTAAAATGACCTGTGCCAAAAAGTAATCCTAATGAACATGAATCCTTGTATTAAAAAATAATTTTTGTTTTATATCTTTTTAAAGGTTTTTAGAATTATATTTTTTAAAACTCTGAGGTATTTTCTGTACTTTTTAATTGACTGTACCCTACCCTCCTTATGCTGCTCTTTGAGCATAATAAAGATTTGATTTGAGTAATCAGTTGTGAGTTGGTCAACCAAATATATATATATATATATATATATGTTTTCTCAGGTTTTCGCGGGTGTTTGTATGTAGGTCTTTGGTTATTCGGGTCTTCTCCCACGTAAAATTGGAAGTGTCTTGGCGACGTTTCGACGAAGTCTCATTCGTCATCTTCAGGCTGGTGTTCTCGGCTTCGTGCTGCGATCTCACATTGCTCCTGGAAGCACGAAGCCGAGAACACCAGCCTGAAGATGACGAATGAGACTTCGTCGAAACGTCGCCAAGACACTTCCAATTTTACGTGGGAGAAGACCCGAATAACCAAAGACCTACATATATATATATATATATATATATATATATATATATATATATATATATATATATATTGTATATTACAAACATACTGGCTTCATGAAAGCCATGAAATATTTCATGAAATATTATGTCTGCTTATTACAATACATAATGTGTGAATACATCACAGATAAATATTCTGTCAACATGCAAATTTTCAAATAAAATTTAGATAAATGTCATAGAGCGATAGTTGTATTAAACATGAGTTGAAACTGATAGTTTACTGCAAGTAGCTGCAACAGAATTTCTATGCTTCCAAGTCTCTTATGATCAATAAAAAACTTTAAAAGTTGTTACTTTGCTTTCTCCCCAACCCCAACCCCACCCTTGCTAAATATAGTCCCTCACAATACAATTTTCACACAAATGCAAATATATCTAAATATGTGTTTTAGCTGTTTGCATCAACTGTGGCTGATGATACTTTCTAGAATGTCTGTATACATTAGCATGCCTTGAGCAAGTTCTTTCTGCTGCACCATAATGATGTGATCCAAAAACTCAAGGGCACATTAAACAACAGACTACCTGTTCTAGCCATACTTAGGAATGTGGCCAAATCATTTTTTTTATTGATTTAACCTTTATAGGAATGTTTCATATCCTCAGTGCAAAACATTTCTAATGTATTTATAATATGATACACCTCTAAGAAGTCTATATTTACAGAGGGAGGGAGGGAGGGAGAAACGGGGAGAAAGAGAGACAGAGAGATCCAAGGTATAATACTATCTCCTTCAATGTTTGCAATCATGTTCAATTTTTAGGTCTGTTGATTAACAAGCTTTCATTATTTTTAAAAGTCCATTTAATTGCACTGGAGGGACATGGAGAGCAATCCTCTAAATGCCATTCCTACTGATATACTATTGAAGTAACTGGCAGAGTAGGAACCATGGCCAATAGACTATGCATGCATGGAGTTATTATCAAAACATAGACATAAGTTGCTCAACAGCTAATCAGCCAAGGAATTCTGGCCTTGTGCTTCAGAACTTCTCTGTTTCCAGCTCTTGGCAAAAAAGCAGAACAAAGAGGAAAACATTGTCAAGGTTTTGAATAGCTAGTACATGTTGTTAATAGGCTGTATATGACCTGATGCATACATAACAAGTCATACAAACCTAATCCATATTTGAAGCACAATTTGAATGAATACAAGTTCAGTAATATCTAAAGACACATAGGTCTGCACTAATTTCTATCTGTAGGAACTTGTCTTAGAGCAGTTTTTAAAATGAAACTTAAAACTGAGATGGGGTGGAGGTTACATGCTAGTTCATGAAAAACAATAAATGAAGCTTTCAAAACTTCTGTATATTTCTATACAAATTCGAAGTTGTGTTCCTCATGAAAATTATATATTTGTTTATCATGAATATATTTTGAATTTAACTTTGATCATGCATTATATTTATTATATTCTCAAAAACTGCAAATCACATTCACATTGAAGTAAACACCTGATGTCTAAATAAAAGTTTCCAAATAAAGAAGGTGAAAATAGAAAGCCAAGAATAAAAACTCATTTGAATGGCTGTCTGTCCATAAAATGCAAAAGCTGTTTACCCATATCACTAAAATATAATGCCCAAAGAAACAAAGATCTTGATCCAGAAATATAAGATTTATGAGTAGAATTATAAAAATTTAAAAAATTGTGAAACACTAGGAAGCTCGTTACCCGTTGGGTTATTATTTCAGAGATATTTTCTTACCAGATTCTTCAATGCCTTCAATGATGCAGACTTTCTAGCGCACTTTTAAAGTTTTTAAAAACTCAAGGAGATTTTCAGAAATCTATCTGCCTTGAAAGCAACTCATGCTGAATTGTAAAGCAGAGTCAGGCATTAGGAGCGGACCATAGGAAATGTTTTATAATATTTTGTATTTTGTCATAAAATGATTTAAATTTAAATTTAAATTTAAATGTTTTATAAAATTTCCCAAATTCCAATTCCATTGGAATCATGCATCCCAGATTTGGATGCATTCTTCAAGTTAGCCCAATTGAAATACCTTGGTTCAGAACATTTTGCACCGCTTCATCCAATTAAAGGTTACAGACACACAAGTTTTAGTAGTAGTCATAGTGTATAGATTACCAATAGAAGGAATGGTTACAATAGCTCGTTATTATACCTCTAGTTCAAGACATACAGAGGAGCAGGAACCAGGCTAGCTTCCCACTGTTCTATACTATCATATTATCCTATTTTCAGAAAGCAAGCATGATTTAATTTAAGCTGGGCTTAAGTACATAAGCATATTGGGGGAGTATTGGTAAAGAGCTTAAGTAATCCATTGCAGTATTTTTATTCACTAAAAATATTACATGGCATTAGTCTGACTCGTCTTCATGCATCCAATGCCCTCTACATCCTTTCTTCTCCCTGAAATAAACAATGAAGTTTCCATGGAATAAAAGACATAAGAATAATTGTATAGACTGTAGCAGCGTTTCTTAAGCAGCAATAAATAAACGCATATTTGTAAAAGCTTTTGGAAGAACTTTACTATAAATTGTTCTTTGTGATATGTTGTATGCTCTTTCTGACAAACAAGCTAAGGCGGTATTTACTTGTGAAATCTGAAACATACAGTACCTCAGTTTATTAGAAAGGAATCTGCTACTTGCTTCATATTGATTTGAATAATTTAGAGAAAAATCTAGCATAAAAATCCATAAACTATCTTGTAATCTATATGGAATGAAACTCATATGCAAGACCTAGCAGAAATAGAAAAAATGTCATTTTGCTGCACGTTTTTTTAAAAAGGGTTTAAACCTATTGAAAATAACTTGCAGTTCATTTTCAGATTCATTAATTAATTTCTATGAATTATATTATAAACTTGAAGACTATGTGAACTGTACATATTTCTGGATGTAACAGGTAAAACAGAAACAGGAGAGTATTGGACTTTTCACACGTTCAGTTATGAACGTGTGAAAATAATTATTAGAGTTTAAGGATGATTGTTTGCTAATTGAAGAAGGTTGTGGAGAGTGAGGGCTATGGAGATTCTCAATCATCCAGGTCATGGTTGTCCCAAAGTTGCTCTTTCAAAAGGCAACTGGACTTTCTGTGTTTTTTTCTCTTGAAGACATTTTGCTTCTCATCCAAGAAGCATCTTCAATTCAGAAGACAGTGAGGGGTGTTCTGGTATGTGTTTGCTTCCTTCTTGAGCATATGTTTGGGGCTAGAAGGGCTTATAGTTGGAGTTCACTTACTGAACAAAATATTAAATAGTGGATGAATTACATTAATCAATTAATAGCAGTCCCAATTGACTTGCTTTTTAAGAGGGGATATATTTGGGAATTTCACAACTGGAGCAAACAGGAAGACAAATAATAACAGGGAAATTTTATATCCAAAGGACATAAATACCAATAATGTAGTCACACAATGCTATGGTAACATATTCAGAAATGCTAACATTGCATGTGCAGAGTTAGCTAGACAGGCAGAACTGAGGGGAGGTCCTTAACTGTAGGAGAAGGATGGTAGAATCTATTAAGAGGGATCAACCTACAATCCCTACATAGCCATAAGCGAATTAAGTCCAATCTCTCTTGAATTCTGTTGACCTTAATTAACCCCAAGTGTTATCTTCTCAACTAACCCCATTAGTTGAGAAGATTCTTGTGCACAGACATGATTAGCAATACCTCAGTTTAACTGGACTTTCATGTGTGGACCTGATGATTTGCACCTAAGGTCAATACATGGATGAGATAGTAGTGTCAAAGAGAGTTTACATGGATACATTTTGAAACAAGCCAAACTTATACAAGAGATAGATTCCATTTGAACAAAAATGGAGCAGGATGCTGGCACATGAGAGCAAACAAGTTTTAAAGATCAGCTTCAGAGATCAAACAGCAGCTTTTAATAAAACTCAAGGAAAAAGTAGCCAGCATTGGAAAGCATCCAGAAGAACAGATATTTTCAAAATTCTGTAAAGCATAGGACACATGTTGGAAATGACTTAATGAACATGACATGAGGTAAAAATGTTAGAAAAACCTTCTAATAGAATATATATACCAATGTTAGAATTAAGACAAGACGGGGGAATTAACATGCTTGATTCTATGTACATAACATGGGATATACTAGAAAGCAACAGAAGAGTTAATTCCATCAGTTATTATGAATAGAAGGTTTGAGGAACTGCCTCTCCCTGATTGTTTACCTGTCCCATTAAGTCCAGTAGGAGAGGCAGGCTCCAGGCCCCATCTATTACGGAGCACCATCTTATGGAGTCTAGGAAAAGATTCTTTTTGTCATGGTGTCCACCTTTCTGGAGATAAGATTGACCCCAACCTTATCTTTTACAACTCAAGGAAAGGACTTTTGTAAATCCTTAAGGCATGTTTTTTTGTTACCAGTCCTGGAGATCAGAATGTGAAGCAGAGCCTGTGCAATGGTTATATTGATTTGTCACTGGGGATTTCGTTTTGTATCTTGGCTTGGATTATATATATGTATTTGAGGACAGTGTTTTCAAAATGCTGTTTTACTGTTAGTGGCCCTCAACGATGAATTGGGTAGCCATATAAATTAAGTAAATAAAGAAATAGACTCAAATATAAGTAAGATGAAGATATATGCTACTGATAAAAATAGAATATGGTCTTGAGATAATGGATGAAGAATGACAGACTTGGAAAAAAGGTGATATAATAATGCAAAATATCAACTACCTTCACCTGGATATAATCATAGACAATAAACCAAATCTCTATATGCCCTAAATGTTTGTTGTCTATATTTTTTCCATCTAAAAATTAACTATGAACTAGTGATATAATAAAGAGATTACCACAGACTACTATGTTTTGCATACATATAACAGGAAATCGACAGCAATTCCAATATTTTTGACTACAAGAAAGGAAATTGTTTCAAAAATGAGGGTAGTAGTAATAGAGAGACAGAAAGTTAAGCTCAGGAGGTCCATATATCTTCATAATGCCTAAATATTATTTAAAACTACATAATGGCAGCTCTTTGGAATTTTTGCCACAATGTAAGAAATGTCAACTAATTTAGGAAGAATCTAACATTTTCAGGAAACTGTAAAAAATTATTTCAGCAAATGGAAAGCCTGAGGAGGAGAACAAAAAGGACCGCCAAGTCTAACAAAAATGAAAGGTAAAAAAAATATATTTTGAGGAATGCAAAACAGGAATAATTTAGTGTATGGCAAAAACTTTTAAGGTAAACAAAAATACATTAAAATTTGGTCATTAGCTTATAAAGGAGTGGAACTGATCCTCAAGATTACATTGAGATTCCAAATGAATTTTTTGCATCTGTCTTTTAAAATATCTAAGTTGGCCATTTGAGCTGGACTGACATTTTTAGAAAGGGAATTAAAACAATTTAAACAAATTTAGGTAGCAGGAAGCCATATTTGTAAATATTTATTAATTTATTTAGTGAAATACATACAATATAGTCCACGATTTATTATTGCCATTGAAACTGGAATCACAGTCTAAGAGATGCCAATCATTAAGCGGGTCTCCATGTGATTGCACTCAATTTTATGAATTTTGCAGCAGTTGTTAAGTGAATGTGGCAGTCATTAAGCAAATCCATTGTCCACAATGGTGTTTTGTGTCAGAAACCAGCAAATGAAAAAAAGGTCAGAAATCATGGTCACATGACTGCAGGCTGCACCCAAAATGTATCCACATGATCATAGGGGGGGGGGCAGCAGTCCAAACTTCAAATCCGGATCATAAATAGTCCTGGGAGATCTGTCATAACTTCAAAAAATCACTAAGTGACTGGTCTTAAGTCAAAGGTTACCAGTAAAATGGTCTATTCGGAACAGCACCTAAAGGAAAAATGCAGAAGCAAATTGAATAGAATTTAGTGGTTATGGAACCTATTATTTTATGCACTGTGAAAAACAAACATCAAAGTGTTTAACACAATGTGTTACAATGTGTTATTGTTTAACACATTGTAAGCCGCCCTGAGTCTCCGGAGAAGGGCGGCATATAAATCAAATTTAAAAAAAAAAGTGATGAACTTAAGAAGTAGAGCCCCAGAAGGACCAGTCTTAGGATGGTACTTATTAGTACCATTGTATTGTTCAGAAATGACTTATGGGTGATCAGTAAGTTGAACAAGTTTGAGGTTGCTCAGAGGTGGTGAAAATGAAAATTGATATAAAGAGTATCACCTAAAAATGCAGTTCTTTAAAAAAAATATACACATTAGAATAAAAAGCCCAAGCTTCACATTTACACTGACGGGATTCTAAGAAAGAAAAAGTTATTGCAGTCACAAGGTCAAGATGCTGATTCTGCATGCACTAGCTGTGAAATAAGGTATATTCATTAGGAAAAGGAGGGAAATTGCCAACATGGTAATATATTTATTCAAATCTATATGTCTGGATCTGGAACACCGTGTTATGATTGCCACATTCAAAAAATGAAGAAATATAATAGATTTGAGAAAAATTCAGGAAACAACACCTAACATTATTAGGGGGCTTAAACATCTGTCTTATGGGGGAAGAAGACTAGAGTATTTGGGGTTTGGAGTCTAGAAAAAAATACAACTAAGAGTAGATCTGACTGAAGTATCGAAAATAATTTATAGTACAGGAAAAAAAATAGTCTCTTTCTCAAAGCACTAGGACCTGAGATCATCCAATGAGGCCGATTAAAAGAAGATGTAGAACAGATTAAACAAAATATAATTACCCTGTGAAATTAAATGCATCAAGGTGTGGTGATTGATACTCACTTAGATCGACTTTTAAAAGATTTTGGATAAATTAATGGAAGATGGTGTCATCAAGGTCTATAAGTCTTAAACACTAAATGTTACCTCTAGATTGGAGCTGCATATTCCCAAATACTAGGAGATTCAAAACAATGGTGGGAGAGCAAAATGTTTCCATTTCCTGCTAGAAAAAAATCTGGTTGGCCATTGTAAGAAACAAAATGCTAGATAAGATGGGCCACAGTCTGATTTAGCAGAGCAATCATTATGTTCTTATGGAGCAGTTCACAAATGTTTCAAATCCAGAGAGAATATCTGCAGTTTTATTATTCACTGAAAACTGGAATAAGAGTCTCAAATTTTCTAGGACATTTAAGGGAATAGCCAATATATTATGAATGCCAAAAGAATAAATCTATTACAGTGATTAGCTATATTGTATTGTAAAAAGACATCAGGTGTTCTTGATATCTGTCTCCTTGCATTTCTATAAAACATGATAGTACACTGTGAAATGGCAAAATACCAGGTGCACTGGAGAGTTTTATGTAAGATATTCTCTCTCATCCTTAAAAAGAATATGCTTGCTACCACTGCATGGAGAGTCATATTACAGAAAAATAAAAAGAATCTTGCATTAGCACTACTCATATATATCTGAGCAGTATGTTCTATTTTAAAATTTAAGACATCCAATTTAACTATAGCAGAAATGACAAAAATATTTAGTAAATAATAAAAGAATATAAGTAACAAAAAATCTGATTCAATATACAATCTACGTTTGAGATTGAGATTTATAGCACAACACAGTAACTTTTTCTTCAAGGACATTTTGGTTTTTTATAAATGGTGCTAAGTGACATCAACTTTTGTAGCAATTTTGTTGGTGATTGCCCTACTCTATGCGAAAGCCACGACCAACGTATACAAATATATTATTTGTATACGTTGGTATATGTAAATATATTTACAGGACCGCCTGCTGCCACTGACTGCCTCCCACCGACCGATACGCTCCCACAGAGAGGCCTCCTCAGGGTGCCGTCGGCCAAACAATGTCGACTGGCGACTCCCAGGGGGAGAGCCTTCTCTGTGGGGGCTCCTTCCCTATGGAACGAATTGCCCCCGGATATACAAAGGATTCCCAACCTCCGTGCCTTCCGTCGTGCACTGAAGACCCTGTTATTCCAACAAGCCGGTCTGATGGGACAATAATTTTAATCGGGTTTTAAATATGGGTTTTTAACATGGTTTTATAAGGGTTGTAGAATGGGAATTTTAAATTCGGCCAAAAATTGAATTATTTTAATATGGTTTTTAAATTTGTCTTGTATATTGTTTTATTATGGCTATTCACCGCCCTGAGTCCTTCGGGAGAAGGGCGGTATAAAAATATAATCAAATCAAATCAAATCAAACAAATATACTAAATATGCACCCCTGAATTAGGGAGGGCATGGTTTCACCTCTGCTGCACCTTGTAGCAATGTAGCCCTTGCTACAAAATAATTGCAAAATAACTACACAATTGCCTTTGAAAAAGAAACACAGTTTTAATAATTAAGTAACAAAAATGCTCTTGAAAATTAAAAAGATGCAAGAGGATTAATTAAAATGTATTTATCACAATTTTACTTGGCAATGAAAAATACACAGAATTATTTCCTTGTTTATTGGTCTGAAGATATTATCACCTGATTCAGAATAATCAGGAAAAAAAAGTTGACCACATTATTCTCTTGCACATTTTGCTACTAAACTGGTGCACTGTAGAATTTAAAATATAACTTTAAATCTTAAAATGAAATTTATGAGATTGTGAATGGCAGAGATGCATATCTGGTTTCAATGAACCTCATGCTGAAATAAACAATTATAGACAAAATAGAAAATATTACAATACTGTAGTAGCTAAGTCCACTGGAGGCGGTGGTTATATCATAATAATAATGTATAAAGACAGATTTTAGAAGAAGAGACATAGATGTACTCAAAATTAGGTATACATATTTTATCTTCCAGTGAAAAAGCAAACATCACATCAATCCATCCTCCCCATGCATGATCATGGTAAATGTGACCATCTTGCTTAATTTGGGAATTTCCTGAAAGGTCTATAAATATAGTTCTAGTTTAAACAGACCTGTGTTTCAATTCAGTATAGGGTATCTATTTTATATTACCAATATATAAAATCTCTATTTATATGCTAAATGTATACTGCAAAACTATGTTTATAGAAGCTTTAAGAAAGCTGTATGATTATTTTAGAAAATTTTTTACAGATCCTTATCTGGATAGACATTTCCCATTTAACACTGTCCTGTGATCTTCCATAATAAAAGTCCCCTTTTCCCCATTTCTTTCATATTCTTGAAATTATGATTTCTTAATAATCTCTTTGCTATCATTTCTCCCTTGTCATATTTGATGAGACTTGATGAGCTCTTGTCAGTTCTAAAACTGCATTAGCAATGGATTACGGTTTGAATTTTGTGTGTGTGTGTGTGTGTGTGTGTGTGTGTGTGTGTTACCTTAAAATTCATCATCAAATGGATTTACCAAGAATGGGTCAGGTCAGCTTAATTTCTTGGGGGGGTGCTTTTTCCTAATTGGCTAGCTTTGTTGTTGATTGTGGGGATACTATAGACATAAAATATATTGATTTTGGCAAATAATTTTGCTAAAATGCATGGACTTCTTATTAGTAAGTTACTAAAGTGCAGCTTTAGAGGAAATGGTTCTGGAACTGGAACTTTAACATTATCATTAATGACCTGGATGAAGGTTTGAAAGGAGCTTTTACTGAATCTTCAGATGATATATAACTTGGTGAATTATACACCACACATGCTATTCAAAAGAAGTATCTAGTAAACTGTTAGGAACAGCCTTCCCCAAATTATTAACAGTGATGTCTTTTGAAAGCATCACTGGAAGTCTTGGCATAAAGCAGAACATGCTTTATGAAGCAACACTTTTGAATGCTTTACACAGATCTACTACATAATACCCTAGAAGACAGAAAGAATATCCAAATATTTTGTCAATTACAGAAATAGCTTGAGAATAGGCTGAAACTTAATAGTAAGTAACTTTATTTACTTAGGATAAATACATCAAACAGACAGATGTGGAATATTTAACTTGGTAATAATGCATCTGAAAAGAATCTTAAGAGTTGTAGTTGATTACAAACTGAATATGAGTCAGCAGTATTATACGGTTACAAAAAAAGCAAATGCAATTTTGGATCACATCAGCAAAAGTATAGTTTCAAAATCATAGGCTATAACAGTTGGCCAGACTGCTTTGTCCACAGTAAGAAAGACTCAGGAAACAGGAAGCAACAAAGGACAATATTGATGATCAACAGACTGGAAATCAAGTCTTAAAAGGAAACAATAAAGAAAATTACTTGTGAAAAACAGTAAGGAATTTGATGTAGCAATTTTCAACTGCTTGTAGTGTCGTATGGAAACTTATCAATATTTCTTTATTCATAAGATTTATATGGCTACTCATCTTATACAATATAAAGCAGGTGGCTAATAACAATCCAACCACTATAAATGTATAGAAAATAAAAACCAGAACTCTGGAAAATTAAACAAGACCATCACACTTCAACCAAGATGTGTTCTTAATCATTCCGCAATGTTTAGCAATAGTCAAATTGAATCTAGATTTCTGGGGTGAGCAGAGGATTCAACTCAATGGGCTAAACTATCCTTTTCAATTCTATCAAAAAGTTTGTAAGGAAGAACATTAGACTCCGCTCACTTGCAGTTTTGCTTGTTAAGCAAAACTCCGATCTTAAGTTAATGCAAATCACCAGCATTTAAGCCATGATACCATCCTAAGGAAGAAAGTTCTCAGTATATTTTTATATATTTTCAATTACTTATTATTTTAGTTTGATTTCCTCATGGGTTTCTTTACAAATGTTTGGGTTTTTTTTCTTAAAAAGAGGAATAGTTTATTTACATCTGAGGGAAATAATCATCCTATCTTTTCTTGATATAGACTATCCTCTCCATTTCTTACACAATATTTCTGTTGATAAAAATAACATATCCTCATAGCTGAAGAAATGGACAAGTTGGTGTAAAGCATGTTTTCTATTAAAAGAATCAACATATAATCTATTATATCTATGTGAAAGGTAAATTATTTTTTTTCCTTGAAATCATTACCATTGACCAAGGGGAAAGAAAGTAAATCATGCACAAAAAGTTAGTTGCAGGAAAGCAGGTGGCTTTGAAATGGAAAAGTGGACTCTGCCTCGTTGAGTGAGGAGGCCTTGACAAGGATCTGACAAGTATGTCAGATCAGTGGATAAAGAATCTATCCCTCTTCAATCCCATACACGTTTTTCTAGAAATTTCAATCTGACAGGAGCTTCACACTACAGATATACTTACTCTACCAGGAACTGTCACTTTTTAAACCACATTTTCATCCTGTTTTATTCCCACCTTTCTTTTGCCTTCCTTCTTAATATACCAATCCTTTCCCCTGTTTTTTATTCCTGATTTTGTACTTCATGAGGGTTTTTTTTCATTTCCACTAAGGAAATGTGGAGCGAGGAGTATGTTGGCTGACAGAAAAGGGAAAAAAGTTAACTGCTAGGCTACCAGCACTCTTCTTTGTTTTAGTCTATGTTGTCAGAATAACATGTGAGCAAGGAAAGCTGACAGAAAGGCTGCCTGGCTATCAAAATGTGTTTCTTCCTGCATAGAATATTTCACTGAAAGTGATTATGTATATAAAAATAAAGACACTAGAAGGGAACAACTACATTAAACCAAATCATGTTGACTCATGCATTAAGTCAGTTTATAGCACAAGATCATTAATACATCAGTATAATAATGCAGTTACAAACACTGCTGCTAGAGTGGGAATCATATAGCCTATTCATCTATATTTTTCTCATCTTCAGACCCACACCCTTCTGCACTGTAATAGTCACAAAATGCCACACTTATATTAAGGATTTGTCATCTACTATATGACTGTATCAATGTTGGTCATATCTTTCATGAAAGACTTTGTTATACTATTGTGCCTCAGCTTTAATTTCTATCTGGAAAATGGGAAAGAAAATGATCTTCCTTCTGTGAAGTCCATTGGATAAGGCAATACAACTTTGGCTTTTATTAGAATCATTAACTGAGCATTGAGTTATTTAAAACTAATGTGTTGTGCTCCAAAACCAAAGTCAGACAATTACTCATTAGTAGAAAGTCACTAGATTCTGTTAAACACACACACTACAGCTAGCACAAAAAGTACATATAAATTATGACTAAATAGGTTACAGGAAGATTTAGCAACTGAGTTTTGTTTTATAAGACACTAAATGTTTTATCGATGACTCTGAGTCATAAATCAGGTGAACAGAATAGGACGTTTGTTAATAGTACAATAATACAGCAGAATAGTCATTTAATTCTCATGTGGCCCTTAAAGATCATGGAGTCAACACCATTTTCTTTTACTGAAAGATATTTTTAGAATTAGAGGGCCAACCAATCCCTCTGATCAAAAGGGTCAACACATAAAATATTGAAAATGAAAATTTGGAGTTTGCAAACTGATAACTACTTTAATATGTTAAATATTGTTAAATTTAACTATTTAAACTATTAAAATTACAGCTGGAAGAAAAAGCTAGCATTAAAATAAATCATGCAGAATTTCACTTGGAATAGACTGACATGCACTATCTAATTTTACTTCTTGATTCTAATTTTCTCTTACAGGGAAATAGAACAAAGTTACTGTGATGTCATCCATTATAGCAATGTATTCAGTAATTGTGATTTGCCACATAATTCACACTTAGATCCTATTTTGGCTTCAAGAAGCTCAGCATATTATCCAATTCCCCCTCCTATTTCATTTACCTTCAAAGTAATTATGTGGGAAGTTTAGGGTAAAAAAAAGTAATTAGCTCAGTAAACTTCACGGGTGAATAGAACCTGAACCTGAGGTCCAAAAATTTAACCACTATTGGAAAGAGATTATGTTTGTGCCAAAGCAAATATTGTTTAATATGCTGCTACCTGCCTTAAAAAAATGAAAGACTGGAAAAGTATGACTCAAATAATAAAAATAATGCTCTTTTTAAAAGGCAATCCTGTCCTTTTTGGGATGGGAAATCCATTCATATCAGTTAGTTATCCCAGCATAAACCAGGAAAAAAAATACAGTAAGATCATGTTATTGAGAAACCATTAATGGAAGTAATAAAAACAGAAAATTATAGCAATATATATTATGCCATGAAAGCAAGGACTTAAGGGGTGCTACTTCTAGTTAACAGTATGCCAAGGATCCAGCTATATAAGAAGTTAAATAAATAAAGGATAATATTAAGTATAGTATAACATGGACAAATAACACCCCAACCCACTTGACAGAGAAAATAGGAGGCAGGAATATTAAGTATGTTCGCCACCTTGAGTTATATATTATAAAATATATTAAAAGATGAGAGTCTAGCAAAGGTTGGTATTGACTTTTTGCAGTCAAACACAGGGAAGTAAATGTTTTAATAAGAAGCAACCACAAATAGCTCTAACTCAACTCCCATATTTATAAATTGGAAAAAACTCATTATATTATTCAGTCCTGAATCTATTCATCTATGCAGATACAAAATTACAGGGAAGTCTAATGTAGTCAAGGAAGAAGTGCAACAAATGATCTGTTTTGCTACCGTACCAGGACAGCAAATGAAAAAGTGGTAGCCCTTTCACTGGTCACAGGTTTTTTTTTCCCTGAGTTTTTAATTTTTTTTTAAATTATTTAGCTGAATAGAAAAAAAAACTCCCCACACATATATAAAAGTACTTTCATACATGTACATATATATGCACATTTTATACAGTAATTTCAATAAAGGATCTCCATATTTCATTATAATTGATCTTCTAAGTGTTATATTACATAAAGTTAGCCAATGACCCAAATAACATGTTTTGAATTTGACATTATAATTATCCAAGCATAATCTATATCTTTAGGATTCAAGTAACATAAGTAACTGGGGCCACGCATTTATCTTTTGAAGCTAAGGGGAGGTTTTTAGCAGTAAGAATAGCAAGGAGACTAATTCCCATAGTTGAGCCATCAGTTTCTAGTTCCTTCAAAATAATACGGATGTCTCAGAGTCAAATTAATATGTGTAATGATGTTTTTCAGAATATAATAATTTTGGGACCCTGTATGATAGTAAAACTTTACAGTTTAAACTGATTGGAGAGAACATTATTTTAGTAACACACACACACACACACACAAGTATGTGTCTTGCTTCCTTTGTATAAGCATCTGGTATAGTTTAACTGAAAATCTCAGACTCCAATTCCTCAATTACCCACTCTTCATTTTTCTTTGCTTGCCTCACAGTCCATATTAGTTATTCTTCTCACCTGCCCCCACCCCATTTTTTACTATAGGCTTTTTTTCAGGACAAACTTCTAGACAATTAATATATTAAATTACTAGACACCAAAAGCAATAAGCAGCACTTAAGAAATTAACTCTATTTTTTTTAATAACTACACAGTCTCTAATCTATTTCTTATGGTCCTGTTATTTTTTTATTAAATAAATGTTCTTCAGTCAGGAAGAACCTAAACAAAACTTTCTCCACTATCGTATCACAAACTTGCAAAATAAAAGTAGATAATGCAAATGATGTAAAGAGACAACAGGAACACATCTTGATTGCAGACATTATCACAGGTAGTCTGAATCTGAATCCCAGATTCAGTTCAACTTGTTTAATACCGTGGGGATGCTGCGAACGTTGTAAGCATGAGGACCAACAGTTTTAAGTCACTTTTTTCAGTGCCGTTGTAACTTTGACCAGACAATAGATAAATAGTTGTTAAGTAGAGGACTATCTTTTACCCATTAAAAACCAATATACTTTTCAAAATGATGCATGATATCTCTCAGGCTCCCTGTACCAGCTAACCTTTTAAAAAAACTCATCTAATAAAATCAACCGGCAATTGACAAGCTGCTAATATATTCAGTTGGATAAGATTTAGAAGATTGAGTAGGAAATAAAAACCCCTTCATAATCTTTACTATTACCACTGTCTCTAGGCCCATACTATAGACCAGTACAGAAATAGCTTTGAAAAAGTCCATGACAGTCATTACAAAAACATCAGTTTAGCCCAGAAAAATTGGACAGGGGGAAAAGATTCGCTTGTCTTAACTTTCTTGTGTATAAGAAAAAGAAGAAGAAAATTAGCTTACCTTAACTTTGTTGTGTATAAGAAAAAGAAGAAACTCTGTTTAAATATTCTATTGTTATTATTATAATTATATAAAAAAAGTTTTGTTGCTGACTTGGTCTATCTTAAAAAGCTGACTACACACCTCTGTCATTCTTACAAAGATGAAAATCAACATGTTTTTCCTGTCAATTACCTAAATAAAGTTAACATGTGTTATTCAAGAGAATGTTCCCATAAAAGTGAACACTAAACTGGAGATGGTATGAAATGTCCAGGATGCTGAAGGAATATTGGGGAGCATCTTTTCCAGTTTGCCTTCTAGGCAATGGGCTAGGGTTTTGGAGTTGACCACAAGGCATCAAAGTAGCCATTCTCTCTCAGCCCGCAGGGTCGCTCTTGTGGGGAAATTAGGAGGAGAAAAATGTATTGAATATGTTTACCATCTTATCTGTAAAAAAAAATAAGGGCAGGATATACATAAACAAATAAATAGAAATTATCAGAAGGTCTGCTTTATTAGACTCTGTATTCATGCAGGGAATTCAGATTACGATGAAAAAAAATTTTTTTGAATAGCAAAAACACAAGGGGAAAACTAATGGTATTAGGAAATCATAGCATCTTCCTCACTTAACACATATTTAAATAAATGTTGGGATTTGGATTTATTCAACAAAGCTATATACATTTATTCAATTTATATTTAGGCAAGGGTTATATGTGATACTGCTCCACATTCACGCACATCTTTTAAACTAGTGAACAACAAAAGAACCTTGCATAATTTGTTTATTAAGACAGACACATGAAGTTCATTATATATACATCCGTTCTACTGCAGTTTATTACAGATGAGTAGGCCTGTTTAGAATACAAAGCTGAATTAGAATAGGAATTGCTTTAGTTTCTCAATTGACTCCCACTTTTCAAGATGTTAACAGCAATCACCAGATGTAAATGCGAGCAACATTTTATCTTGTTTGGGAAAGAAGGAAGGATAGGGGAACCTACACTACAGCCAGTGAATGCAGGGAAGGTAGCATAGCCTGTGGGTTTTAGCATCTCTGTTCTACCAAGCACCGAGGATAGCAATACCAAACAGAAAGAAGCGGCATATATGAACAAATCTATTTCAGATATAGTAAAGCATAGTGACACATACTGCTTTTCAATCGAGATCTAATAAAGAGCAATGGCTAACAGCAAAAGGCAAGAGCTCACTAAAATTCCTGTATTTTGATCTTTTTTATGTCATCTCCGATCTGCAATAAAGGGCTATTAATACTGGACAATTTTTATAGCTCCTTTAAGATTTTTTTTATGTGTGCCTTTGAGTCAGTGTTGATTCCTAATGATTGCCTAGACTAGTCCTTGCAATTTTCTTGGCAAGATTTCAGAAATGACTGGCCCAAAGTCACCCAGCTGGCTTTGTGCCTAAGGCATAACTAGAACTCACCGTCTCCCAATTTCTAACCTTATGCCTTAACCACTCCACCAAACCGGCTCTCTGTTTAAGAGATTACTGAGCTTGTTAAATATCGCAAAACAGTCTTCACTGTTGACTGCAGCACCTTTTGGTCGAAAAGTAGATTGCCTCTGGCGACCCGAGCAGCACACACGTGCGAGGTGGCCAAGTTTGCCGAAACATCGACATGTCACTGAACGAAACCGGCAAGTTGCTCGGGGGTGCTGATCGCCGCAGCTGAGGCAGGAGGATGGAAGGGGTTTTTTTCCGGTTGGCCGCCCACCTTTTTCAGTAAAAGTCTTAATACGACTGACCTCCGGCTCTTCTTCATCGTCTTCGGAAACAACCTCCTCACTATGGACAGCTGTGGCTTGATTAGCAGAGGGATGGCACTTACGGATGTCCGCGGCGGATTTATCTGACATCTCCGCCGCCTGGGCCTCTTCCGTGGCCGTTTGAAGATCTAAGGTTTTTTTCGCTAACAAACGCCTCTGTAAGTTTATGTCGCGTACCCCACAAACCAACTGTTCGACCAAAGCGTCATCTAAATCCCGGAACTCGCAGTCGAGGGTGGCTGTACGCAGACGGGCGACATAACGGTTGACAGGCTCCCCTTCCTCTTGCAGTATTTGCCTTAAATTAAACCTACGGGCTATACGAGACAGAGTTGGGGCGTAGTGAGCCCTCAGTTTCTGCCTCAAAACTTCCCAGGAAGTAATATGCACAGGCTGGGGAGCGAGTAACGCTCGGGCAGTAGCAAATACCTCAGGGCCACAAGCATTTAAAAAATGAGCCCTTTTCTTACTGCTTGAGAGGTCAGTAAAATCGTTGGCTTCTAAAAAACATTCAAACCGCTCTTCGTACGCATCCCACGTCTCAGGGGCAGCGTTGTATGGGGCGAAACTTGGAGGAGCCATTTCGTGGATCGGCAGTTTGTGTATTGGGTGACTCACACTCTCTGTTGATTCTACTTTCAATTCGCCTCAGGAATATCCCATCCTCGTCGCCAGTGTTAAATTGTTGCAATATATACTGAGGCGACTCACGATTGTAACTGTAACTCTTTATTGCTTCACAATGTAATGTAACTGTAACAGCTCAGTTAGAAACAGCAGTTGACAGCTCTTATATATGAACAGTTCAACCGCTCCAGCCAATGGCTAACAAAAGAATCTTCCGCGCACATGACTTCATCGGTTTCATCCAATAACAACACTACAAGTATAACTAAACCCTGCTAGACATAACAGAGCTAATACAAATCACTTAGAACAATGAAATGTAGAGCTACTAGATAGCAAAACACTGTGTATCCTTTCTAACAAAATTTATCCCTAATGTGACTACTTAGGGTGTTCCCTCTGAATAATATGCAATGTACAGCATACAGGAACATCCTTATCTAGTTTGATAATACCTTTGATTTGGGGGATAGAAGACTCATGGCAACTCCTTCCTAACAGAAGTTTTAAAGATTCAAATTGAAAGTCCAACACAATAAATAAGCTATTTTTACACTCGATAAAATGTTTAGATTCAGAAATTCAATCATGGAATGGAATACAGAAATCCTGTGGTAACCTCAAATTACAGCTTGATCTGCCAGCCTTTTAACAGACAAGATCATTATTATCATTTCCTTCCAACATCAACCAAAATCAACTCTCTAGAGTGATGGATATGACAATAATAATAAACATATTTGAAGATTGAAATAAAGTAAGAAAATACTAGGAAAACACACAGGGTCACATTTAGGCTAGAACACAGACCACTAGTGGCTAGAACAGGGTTGGCTACTGTGTAACCTTAAAGATGAAATATATCTTGCACTTTCAGGAAAAATGCATTCCACAATACAACATTCACCTTTCTCTATTGAGAAGAGAAAAACTTTGATCTAACTGGGATATTTTATAGTAACTTTAAATATATAATCCACCTGATTTTAAGTTTCTCTTTTCTTAATAAATAAAAGTTGGTCAATTTGGTATAGTGATTAAGGCATCAAACTAGAAATCAAGTGACTGTGAGTTCTAATCCTGCCTCAGGCACAAAGCCAGCTGTGTAATCTTCAGCCAATCCCTCTCTCTCAACCCAAGGAAAGAGGCAATGGCAAAACACTTCCAGAAAAATCTTGCCAAGAAAACTTCAAGGACTTAAAATGTCCAGGAAGTTGCCAGTAGTCAATGCTAACTTGAAGCCCGGAAAATAAAAGGTGGTCAAACTTTTTATCATAATTTGCTTTAAGTTCAATAGGATTCCACAAATAATGTGCCATTCCTTTCTTAGAAAACTGATGGGATCAAGCTTTAAACATGCTGAGCCACTATTCTCACCCCACCACCATCCACAGAAAACTGACAAAAGAATGAATTACTGAGGAATCTTCATGTAGATTTATTTAATGTTTTTGATATTAAAAGTACCTTAGAGAAGAATTATCTTGAATATTACGCTAGCATATTCAAAATACAATACCAAACATAAATAGGTTTAGTCTTTTCATTAAAACAAAGAACTATACCAAAGCAGAGCTAAAAATACAAAACGTTACACAGAATACAAAGATTATAAGCAAATATTTAAAATTATACAAGTGTTTATTACAGACACACATACTATCTGCTGTAAGCTTGCACTGTTCTCACTTAATGTAAGCTTCCATTTTTCTTTCAGCTGCTGTGACATTTTGAATGTGTAAGCATAATATTGGGCTCATGTCTGAACATTATTTTGCATTTAACACTGTTATGGCAGTTGTTAATATTTCTTTCTGGATATTATTACTTCTTTTGGTTTCATTCCCCAAGAGAAATTATGAAACTAAAATCCTATGTTTTGAAAGGTCTTTTATTTAATGTTACATGACATTTCCTAGCATACAGATCTCAAATTATACGATATAAGTGCTTTAAAGAAAAAAATAATTATCTTGAATGAAGAATACATTTTTAAAATATGATTTCTAATTGCTACTGATACAGTATATTTTATAATACTGACAAAATGCAGTTTATAAATACAAATAACAGTATGCAATATAGTTAAATACTAATAACTTAGAGGTTTCTTGTCCTGCTTCTCTTTGTCTCATTAGTCACTGCCTTCACCTGACATACCGACAACACACAAGGCAATTTTCATTCCCCAAATGCAAAAATGCCAACGTACACAGTACATAAGACTTTTTCCTGCTTAAAAGCCTTTCCTTCTTAAAAGTCCTTTAACTGAAGACTACTTCATATATAAGGAGTGCAAGTATTAAATAATCGTTCTCTACATGGAATGTACCAGTTTTAAGCTGTACGTAGTCCAATATATTATGAGCTTCAATATATTTCTCATACCGTGTTTCCCCGAAAATAAGTCGTCTTATATTTTTTTGAACCCCGAAATAAGCAGTTGGCCTTATTTTCGGGCAGGTTTTATTATTTTGGGGTGCGCTGAGCAAGTTGGGGCTCCTCTTGCTGTCTTACCTGATTTCCAGCTCTGTCTCCCGAACTAGAGGAAATGGCGGGGACCGCTGCGCATGCATTTAAATATTTTTGGGGAGGGCTTATTTTTTGGGGGGGCTTATTTTCAGGTTAACAGGGTATATTTAATGGAAAGATTAAATAATTGAAATGAGCCTTTTTGGAGTCAAAACCATTACATTTCCAATTTCCACTCTGCTCATTTTAATTATGTTTATTATGTTTATTATTAATTTGTACTGTAGCTTTATTCTTTACAGGAGATGAAGGAAGTGTATTCAGTGTGCATACTCATGTCTTGACATAAATTATATGTTAACATGAGTATAACAGTAGGAAAATTGGAATTTTTCTGTATGTTTCCATTCCTCAATTTAAATTTTAGACCGTAGAGCAAATATCATATATGGAGAATCATTAGGAAATCTCTCTTTTTTTCACAGTCCCATTAGATCTTTTCCAAAGCTGCTTCTGAGGTCATTAAGAACAGCTATCGACAACGGCAAACTCAATTATTATCTCTTTACGATAAAACCATTTCTTAAAATCTTTAAAGACTGATTTCATTGAATAATATGCTTTTGTACAAATAAATGTGCTCTAAGATAGGAATATATATTACATTGTTGTTGTTTAAGCCTTGAAGAATCCTAGAACAATTGGTCATTAATGCTATAAATCAGAAGCTAAGGAAAACAATTTTAAATTTGCTCATAGTCTATTCTTATCATGAAATTTTATTTCTGCTAAAAAGACTTCTTTTAAGAAACAAAGTAGAAGAAATAAATGTACTAACTCCCTCAGTTCCAATGAAGTTAACGAAATAGTTGATAAATTATTTCAGAATCAGGATTATTTGTTTGGATAACTTTTAAAATTAAAACTGTCCTTGGTCTTAAAAGAATATGAAGATGTCTACGTTTTATATTTCTGCAGAATTCATGTATTAATAGGATTTGGATATATACTTTCAAAAGTGCTTAATTAGGAAGTCTGCAATTATAATAAAGATGCTTCTCAGCTGCTTATCCATAATTTCCACATTCATGCCCTTTGATTTCCAAATCCAAGAAATGTTCTGTTTTATTTCCTCCCAATCCAAATACCAAAACATATTATTGAATTTGTATCACTTAAAGTTAAGAACAAAATATAAATGTACTGCTGGATCAGAGGAAAGAAATGAAGTATTACAAAAGAACAAAAACAAAATGTACTACTATGATATCCAAATAAAAGATTGGGGACTCAGTTCACAGATATTTTAAGGGTAAATCCAGATGGTTGATTTTTAACTGCTCTACATTCCAGCAAAGAACATCAAGTGGTACTTTGTTAATTCCAATTGTTTTTCTTCACATGACTGCAGACATGTACCAGGTTGGTTCAGGGCTTCAGATTAAAAGGCATAAAAGTACCATGGAATGGAGATGGCCCACAGCATGTATTGACAACTCTTTGTGAAAAAGCAATTGTTCAATTAGGGAAACCTTATTCTATAGAATAAGGATGTGGTCAAACAAGAGATGACAAGACTGAACATCGACATTTAGGAATCAGCGAACTAAAATGGACAGGAATGGGTGAATTTAATTCAGATGAACATCAGGTATACTACTGCAGGCAAGAATCCCTCAGAAGAAATGGAATAGCCTTCATAGTCAATAAAAGAATAGGAGAAACAGTACTGGGATATAATCCCCAAAATGACAGAAAGATCTCAGTTCGAATCCAAGGCAAACCATTCAACATCACAGTAGTCCAAGTCTATGCCCCAACCACTGGTGCTGAAGAGGCTAAAGTTGACCAGTTCTATGAAGACCTACAACACCTTCTAGAATTAACACCAAAAAATGATGTCTTTATCAGAAGTGCGGGCAGGATTTCAAAGAGGCAGAGATCAAATTGCCAACATATGTTGGATCATGGAGAAAGCTAGAGTTCCAGAAAAACATTTACTTCTTTGACTATGCTAAAGCTTTTGATTGTGTGGATCACAACAAATTGTGGCAAGTTCTCAAAGAGATGGGAGTACCAATCATCTTATTTGTCTCTTGAGAAACCTATATGCGGGTGAAGAAGCCACAGTGAGAATTGGATACAGAACCACTGATTGGTTCAAAATTGGGAAAGGAGTCCGGCAAGGCTGTATACTGTCAACCTGCCTATTTAACTTATATGCAGAGCACATCATGAGAAAGGCGGGGCTAGATGAATCACAAGTTGGAATTAAGATTGCCAAGAGAAGTATCAACAACCTCAGATATTCAGATATCACTCTAATGGCAGAAAGTGAAGAGGAACTAAAGAGCCTTCTGATGTGGGTGAAGCAGGAGATGCAAAAGTTGGCTTGAAATTCAACATTAAAAAAACTAAAATCATAGCTCCTGGCCCTCTCAATTCCTGGCATATAGATGGGGAAGAAATGGAGGTAGTGACAGATTTTATTTTCCTGGGCTCCAAGATCACTGCAGACTGCAGCCAAGAAATTAAAAGGCACTTGCTCCTGGGGAGGAAAGCTATGGCAAATCTAGACAGCATATTAAAAAGCAGATACCTGCCACCCTGCCAACAAAAGTGTGTATACTCAAGGCTATGGTTTTCCCAGTTGCAATGTATGACTGTGAAAGTTGGACCATAAGAAAGGCTGAGCGCCAAAGAATTGAGGCCTTTGAACTATGGTGCTGGAGAAGACTCCTGCAAGTCCCTTGGACTGCAAGGCGATCAAACCGATCAGTTCTAGAGAAGTTTAACCCTGATTGCTCTTTAGAAGGCCAGATCCTGAAGATGAAACTCAAATATTTTGGCCACCCAATGAGAAGGAAGGACTCACTGGAGAAGAGCTTAATGCTGGGAAAGATTGAGGGCAAAAGAAGAAGGGGACGGCAGAGAATGAGATGGCTGGATGGAGTCACTGAAGCGTGAGCTTAAATGGTCTCTGGGGAATGGTAGAGGAAGACCTGGAGGAAAGTTGTCCATGGGGTCACCATGGGTCGGACACGACTTCGCAACTAACAACAACAAATTCTATTGAAAAATATAGCTTCCTTTTGAGAACAATCCCACAAGCAAGCTGTTGAAACACAAGTACAGGTAGTCCTACAACCATTCATTTAATGACCATTCAAAGTTACAATAGCATTGAAAAAAGAGACTTATGACCAGTTTTCTTCTTCCTTACTTCCTCTTTTACCATTTTGGGTGTCAAGGGACAAACAAGTTCTGGTTGCTTACTTCTGGCGGCCTCAACCATCATTTTTTTATGCTGTAGTATGTCTTTGATGTTGTCTCTCCACCTTTTTCTGAGGTCTGCCTCATGTTCTTTGGTTTTCTTTATCTTTTATCTTTTATTAGATTTATATACCGCCCTTCTCCTTTCGGATTCAGGGCAGTGAACGGCCAAAATAAAAACATTTGTACACAAAAGTTAAAATAATTTTAAAAATAATTAAATGAAATTTGGCCCATAATTTAAAACATTTCAATTAAAAATCAGTATCAAACTTTAAAACCAACATAGAATCAGGCCGGCCCTCATTTTTTAGAGAAGTTTAGTTTCTTCTCTAAATACTTGGTATGCTTGCAGGGGGGAAAAATGACCAATTGCTCAACTTTGAGATCCTAGTAACTATAGTGGGGTTTTTTGTTTTTGTTTTTGTTTTTGTGGTCTCCTGTTCCCCATGGTCACATGATCAAAATTCAGGTGCTTCTCAACCGACATGTATTTATGACATTTGCACTGTCCCAGAATCAAGTGACCATCAGTCCGACCTTCCTAGCCAGCTTCTGACAAGCAAAATCAATGGGAGAAGCCAGATTTGATTAACAACTGCATAATTCAGTTAACAACTGCAGTGATTTACTTAATTGTGGCAAAAAAAGTTGCTAAACTGGGGCAAAACTAACTTATCAAGTGCCGTGCTTGGCAACAGAAATTTTGGGCTCAATTGTGGTCAAGAAACACCTGTATTATATCTCTAATTCATGCAGCTAAATAAAAAATGTATCATTGTTCCTTCAGAATCTTAAAGTGGAATATATTTCTAATAAGACTCTTTCAAAGTTGCCATAAATTGTAATACTTATAGTTACTAGGATCTCAAAATTGAGAAATTTGCCATTTTTTCCCCTACAAGCATACCAAGTATTTAGGGAAGAAACTAAACTTTAAAGACAAGAATACATACCTCAGGATAGCAAATGCCAAGCACTAAAAACCTTTCACATCAATCCAAACTATTTTCCATAGCCCAGTATTATCATAAACCATTCCAATTCACTATCTTACATCTTCTACTTCTGCTTTTCTTTATAAAAGAAAGCCTAAAGTAACTACCAGGGACATACCAACTGGGAGAGGCCATGAAATATACAGAATAATCCATCTCAGTTACTCATTGTACATCTTAAAAATAAAAGTGTGAAGTTCTTTGTCTATAAGAATGTTTTTGTCCTAGCTTAAAAAATCTGAAGTTATCTTTTGAGGGGTAGTCACAAGAATTCTTCTAAATATGTCATCTCATTGTTAAAACAAATTAAATCTACATAAAGGTTTAATACATAAAGCATAGTGCAATTTCAATTTGGATAGCAAATCTTTGCCGTTAAAAAATTAGGCACCATATTTATAATAATACTCCCTCTGGAGGTCTAATAGAAAGATATCACTTTTATCTTAAAATGAAAATAAATTGGTCAATAAATAAGAAGCAATGATCATAAATAACAATCTTACTTCCCTTATATCTATTCTGGATGTACATTAGAGAAAATGGCAAGTGCTAAAATGTCTTTCTCTGATTAATAGGAGTCTTTCTTCTAAATCAAGATTTGTAATTTGGTCCATTGTAGAAGACAACTAATCACACTTTAAACATGGAATGAAATATGTAATCTATAGCTCTATAAAACCTACATATCATGGACCAATAAAAAAACAATAAAAGAAAATTAAAAACAATTTTGTGGTTTCATTGCAAAGGAGAACTGGATTAATTCACTGTAAATCATCATCCCTAACATTCTTATTGTCAGGAGGAAGAAAACAAAGTTCTAAATTATCTACATATGCTAAGTTTACTATAAATGAAATTATTTTATTGTTAAGCATAAACAAAAGTAGAAAATTGTAAAGCTATTATAAAATATACATAGCATTTTATATTTATTGCCTTATTTATCATTCAAGGGACCTCCTTACTACTTTATTAAATCTTGTAACACATTTTACTCTTTGCAACATAAGATCATAAATACATATTAATCAAACCTTTCCTTTACTATTGCCTAGCCATAAACATTGTGAGATGTAGAAACAGAATTATACTCACATCATACTTTGCAATTCTAGAATAAAGTTTGTTGATCTCCCAGTCCCTTTTCCACTGCTAGATGGAACAGCTGACATTGGGCTGGGTCCAGTACTGCTCATCTAAGTAAATAGCAAACAAGGACAACACATGAAATTTAGCAAATGAACCGCACAAACCTTCAAAGGTATTTGAACGTATCAAACCTAACTGTGCTCCAACCAAAAATTTGCAATACTTTCTTCAGCATGTAAAATTTTTTCAGGATCCATTTTTTTTTTAATTTGATTTATATGCCGCCCTTCTCCGGAGACTCAGGGCGGCTTACAATGCGTTAAGCAATAGCCTTCATACTTTTGTATATTTATACAAAGTCAGCTTATTGCCCCCACAAACTGGGTCCTCATTTAATCTACTTTAGAAAGGATGGAAGGCTGAGTCAACCTTGAGCCTTGGAGAGATTCGAACCAGCAGTAAATTGCAGGCAGCTGTGTTAATAACAGGGTGCGTAGACCACTGTAGTATCAAGGCTCTTATCTTATTTTATCACACAGGTAGGCAAAAATAATACATACTAATAAATATTATTAATGTGACTTCAATTCAGGCTTTATTTTGACCAACATCCTGCATAAACATCCAATATTTTTTCTAGTGCTAACCTAAAAGGATTTAATATTTAATATGTAAGTTGAATTATATTAGCTATACCATCATACAATAATTACTGTGATTGAGATATAATTCAACTGGCCTTAAATTTTGATCCTCTTTTGACATTCCTTAAGAAACTAACCACTGCACCATTCAAGTTAAAATGCTTGGTCTCTAACAGTCGTTTTTATGCAGATTGTTTACAGGTAGCATTGTTAACGTTTGATAAATTTAAATAAGGTAGGCAGGCAGGCAGGCAGGCTGACAGAGACAGATAGACAGATATAAAAATATCCTCTCCCCCCATATAAAATCAGAAAGGGTGATCCTGAGATTTTTCTCTTAAAAACTGTCATCTTCAGGTGTCATGACAATCGATTTTCATACTCACTTTTCCCCCTCCATTTCTGCCTCCATTGTTTTTTAGAGATGGGGTAAGGGAGGGGAGGAAGAAAGATTCTAATTCCTATATCCTCCTTCTCAAACTGATGTCAGCACTCACAACATTTTTGTTCAGTTTTAAATGCCTGAAGAGGGTTTATGTGTGGCGTGGCACCATTAACTTATCCTCAGTGCATCCCTAACAAGTTTAAGCTCTTCCTTTGGGATAGATATTTTTCTTTTAACACAGAGGATGGGTAATCGTTTTAAAATGAACACCTTGGACTTTGGAGGGTATAAGGCTACAAACACAAACTTCCATTAATAGTGCCTCATAAATGCTATTTTCCAAGTCATTCTGCACTTTCCATGTTCAAATTGGGTAAGACAAACCATTATCAAAGAGTTATTCCAAATTAAGGGTAAAACTTGAAAATCTCCAGTCACTTTAAAGGTGCTGCTGGGTGTTCACTGATGTTCATGTAATATCAAGTGTATCACAAATTGCAAGGTTGGCAAGAACTTTGAAAATCATCTAATCCAAGTCCGTATTCAGTTTAGAAATATACTACTACATTATATCTAATATCTCCAGAAAAGAATAGTCCAGCATCTTTTGACACAGTGTGTCATTGTTAAATTCTTACCATTAGTAAGATTAAACCTAACATTCAACTAAAATCAACTTCCTTGTAATTTCTATCCCATTGTTTCTTATCCCATCTTCTGGAACAACTTTTAAAAGCTCATTCAACACTTGAAGACCTCTATCATGTTTCCCCAGAGTCATCTTCTCTCCAGACTAAACACAGAAAACACCTCCAAGCATTCCTTTATGTTTTTCCTTTTCAGGCCTCTTATCATCTTGTCTGCTTTTTCATGGTTATGTCCCAGTTAACTCGTCTTCCTAAAATGTGATGCCCAGAATAGGATGCAATATTTTAGATATGGTCAGACTACCAGAGGGAAAAAAAAACATTTCTTGACAAAGACATTTTGTCAATCCAGAACCTGGGTCCTCAGCTGAGTGACAGAAGTCCTAAGCGACCGAACTGCCATAAAAAATGTTGTAAACTATTACAGTCATAATGTAACAACTATCTGTATAGGAGTGCATTTCCCATTTTAGAACTTCATGCAAATTTATATTCACTTTTAAATTCAATGCAACAAATTTTTTTTGCACATACATCTGTGTATGGATCTTTCCCCACAGTATATTATCTACTCAAGCCTGTGATGTTTTCAATCCAGTATAGGCAGAGGTGGGTTTCAGTAGGTTCTGACCAGTTCTGGAGAACCGGTAGCGAAAATTTTGAGTAGTTCGGAGAACTGGTAAATACCACCTCTGACTGGCCCCACTCCCACCTATTCTCTGCCTCCCAAGTCCCAGCTGATATGGAGGAAATGGGAATTTTGCAGTATCCTTCCCCTGGAGTGGGGTGGGAATGGAGATTTTACAGTATCCTTCCCCTGCCACGCCCACCAAGCCACACCCACAGAACCAGTAGCAAAAATTTTTGAAACCCACCGAGTGTAGGACTTTCCATTCTCTCTACCCAAATTCATGTTGCTGATTTCTACCCTAACCACTTGCCATACAATTGAGTAACAGGAAAACAAATTCCCATGCAACCTCTAATCTTGAACTACTTTAGTGTAGAGTACTACTGTGGCTGAAACAGTATTAAAGGAATACTATAGTCCTTTACTCAATATAAGACATGAACAAAGCAGCTGCACACTTCTTCACATATGCAGGGATAGGATGGAGGGGTGGCTGAGTCGGAAACTGCACAAGCCCCTTGTGAATGGGAGTAGAATTATGTCAATGCTTTGTTAAAAAAACAAAAACAAACAAACAAACAGCTGGGTTATCTCGGAGATGTTGATCTTCTTGGTCATCCAGATGGAACCTTCAGGAGAGGATTGGCTTCACCTCTGTCTCGAGAAGGAAAGCCCTCCCTTTCAGTCTTTAGGTTTGCTTTTTGGAAATGCTGGTGTTTCTCAGCTCCATTTTGAGGGCCGAGAACAGAAAAACGAGCAGTTAAAAAACAGAAGCCACCGCTGCCGCAGTTGGAGGCTGTAAGCAAGAAGACACCTCCACCCATAAGCCCCACGTGGCCGCCGGACCCAGTGGCGCGGTGAAGCCGATGAGGACGGCGGGCATCAGGACAGACACTCCCCACCACCACCACCACCACCACCACCACCACTCTATTCGAGCCAGCAAGCTGGCTAGCAAATTGGCAAAAATCCCCGGCCTGCACGTGACCTTTCCCGGCCTAGAGAGCCACATGTTCGCTTGTCATGCATGCTTAGTCGACATTTAATTCCACCTTTTGGTTCATAAACCAGAGACGCCGCTATCCCGGCGTTTCTCAATCTAAAGGGAGATCCGGGCAGAACGCGATTGGCTCGGTCCTGTTCCGAAAGGAAGCGCGGGCCCCTTCGGGACTTTCCCCGGGTCCTGGGAGGAAGGGAGGGGGGGGGAGACTGCGTTCTATCCCCGCCTCCGCGCACGCGGCCGCCTGGGCGGGCAGAGGCTCCCCCAACAGTACCTGAGCAGCCCTTTCGGCAGCAGCGGCGTCTCAGCGATCGGGAAAAGCCATGGCGGCGCTTCCTGCGCGAGTCGCGGCGAAAGACGCGTCGCCTCTGATTCGCGGACCAGGCCGACAAACTGGCCACGCCAGGAGGCGCGCTTTCGGTCGAGAAGGAGATTCGCTTCGGCTTTTCCCTGAAGGTTTTTTTTTTTTTTTTTTTTGCACGATTCTATTTTATTTCGTGACCAGTAACTTCATTATTGCCTAAAAGCAAGGGGAGTTCATGTACTACAACAAAGCAGGGAAAATTTTGCTTCCGTTTTGGTCAGAGGTTTTCATTACTTGCCAAGATAACGTGGCCCGAGCGTGGGAAGTTTCATTCCCAAACTGCGAAGAATATGAAGTGTTTTATTGAGATGCGGAAAACATTTCATCAGACCACCCTGTACCGTTAAAAATAATTACTTCCCCCAGCCAAGATTTGTTAGACGGTTTAGATAATTAACTTGTTGCACATCAAAGTCACATCCTATGCATGTCTTATTTCCTTTCTTCCGTACATTAAAAAATTCTGGCAAAAGCAGAAGCATTCAAATCAATTTTCTCCAATAAATCCGACTAACATGAAACTCAAAACCTACTGTAATATTCAATGGGTCAATGTACCGCAGTTGCTCTTTCTTTGAATCTAAATGCAGCTGCATGCCATATCCTGCAAAGTGAATTCAGATGTTCAGATGGAATAAGAGATTATTTCAACATGCTTTAGTTTATGCTTGAACCGTTAGATGAAGATAATATTTTATTAACACTATTTAAAACTAGTAATTATAAAGTTCTAGCTAAATCTTTGATATTTTGGGAATTCTTCTGAAGTCTGTTCATACTTTAAAAGGAAATAAAATATTGCATAAAAAGAGTTTTATTCATAGTTCTCTATATGAAAGCTATCACACTCAGCAATTTAATATGTCATTTTGGACACCTCATGGAAGTTTCAACTCCAGTTCAAAATAGCATTTTGATACTGTGGAGTTAAACTAAATTTGACAGTTTCTAGAATTTAATCTTCTCTAACTATACTTAACAAACTCATATTTCTAAAAATAAACTTCTAAATGTTTTTATGAATCCATACTAGTTGTGATACAGAACATAAGTACTACACTGCTTTTAACACTGCATTCCAGTCAGTCTTCATTCCTAATGACTTTGTAGACATATTTCTCTGCTGTAGTTTCTTTGGCAAAAATTTAAAACTGACTTTTCATTATTAACCAAGACCAAATCGTGTTCCTAACCCAAACTGGTTTACAAATTTATGTTTACAGAGAATAATGTTAACAGCCTTATGTTTAAATAAAAAGTTGTTTGGCAAAGGTACTTTAGATTATGTATCCACAATTTATGTGGTTGTAATAATGCCTTTGTTCAAAGTTGAGAATATTAATTTATATGAACTTTGTCAGCTTGGAAGTAACATCAAATAGACATATGATAGTAATAAAAGTCATCTTAGGAAAAAGTTGCATTTTTGTCCAATTCACTTTCTTTAAAAAAAATTACCATATTAAAATTAAACCTTTTTTCCCCCAAATCTCAAACTTAAGTTGTTTGGACTTAAATGCTTTGAAATTTTTTTATAAGAACTTAGACCTTGTGTCAGCAGATGATTTCTCTCTTTTTCATTAAAGTAGCGTCTTCTTTTTAGACTTTTGTAAAAAAAAAAAAAACTGAGAAAAAGTTGTGTCTGCTTTAAGAATTAATCTGATGAAAACCTGAAAAAAGCTACTTTAATCAATAGCAAAGAAATCCTCTCCTCACACAAGGTCTGAAGCACTTCAATAGAGAATCATTTTTGAACTGCAGAGTCATAAATAATATCCCAGCTACTTATATGCTACCCTTATCAATGGATAGTCAATAATTTTCTGCAATGATTCTGTTTCTTCTTTATTAAGGGTTGGATTGCTATTCTAGGTTCCTGTTTTTCAAAGTCGGAGTAAAAGAAACCAAGCAAACTCAGTTTGCAAATAACAGTAGTAAAAACAAATAGTCATTGTTTGTTATGCAGTAATGCTTAAATATATATTGACACAATGCCTTTTATAGTATTACTGTATTCTTTTATTCTGCTTTTATATCAACAACTGATGGTGCAAAAATGTAACTACGCTAAAGAAATTATGTGATGTGGACTTAGAGACATTAATTGTCAATTGCAAACCATTTGATTCTCCATTAGAGTTTTTCTCCTTCATTCTATTTGCAACATATATTCCTCCACAAGTTTGCATAAACAATGCATTATAAACTCTAGCTGACCAGATTATGTGGGCTGAAGAGAGATACCCAGACTCCTCATTGTGTTAGGAGATTTCAACAATGCAAATTTAAGCCAAGAGCTACCAAGATACTTTCAGCATGTCAACTGTCTTACTAGAGGCAAGAATACTTTAGACGCTGCTGCACAACATTAAAGGATACTTATCAGGCTTTACCATTGGCAGCTGTGGGACACTGTTCATTGTATGATTTACCTTGTACCTTTTCATAGACAAAGGCTTAAAACCAACAATGAAATCAGTGAAGTCTTGGACTGAGGAAGCAAAGTTAAAGCTACAGGCTTGCTTTGATTGCACTAATTGGAACGTTTTCGAAAATACCTCTGCAGACGTCTGCAGGTGCTGTGAGTTCACCTGCAGACGTCTGCAGAGGTATTTTCGAAAACGTTCCAATCAGTGCAATCAAGGCAAGCCTGTAGCTTTAACTTTGCTTCCTCAGTCCAAGACTTCACTGATTTCATTGTTGGTTTTAAGCCTTTGTCTATGAAAAGGTACAAGGTAAATCATACAATGAACAGTGTCCCACAGCTGCCAACATCATATGAAAGTTTTTGTGAAGACCTATGTGTGGCAACCAGAAACCTGCAAATACACAGTAACAACAAGCCTTGGTTCAACATAATAACAACAAGGTAAACTCAGGCAGCTACATCATGCCAAAGAGGAAGCCTACAAGAAAGGAGATAGACTGCTGTACAATCAGGCCAGAAATGTATTAACAACGGAGATCAGCAGCAAAAAGAAACTACTCTGAAAAGCTGAGGAATCAGCTTTCAACAAATGAACCAGCAAATGTGTGGAAACTTCTTAAAAATATCACTGGTTACAGCAAACCACCTTTCCATGCTGAAGGGAATCGACAACTAGCAGATGACTCGAATGTGTTTTATTGTAGGTTTGAGAGGAAACCACTGTCAACTATCACCACCATTTCCATCTCGGATACACAAACAACTGCCAAGCCCCCTACAACTGATCCCATCCCTTTGGGGCCCCCACGTCTGGTGATCACAGAAAAAGATGTGGGAAATCTATTTCATAAACAAAAGCCTGTAAAAGCACCAGACCCAGACAAGTTAACTCCTTGCTTGAAAGCTTGTGCTGACCATCTGGCCACTATCTTCACCCATATCTTTATGAATCACTAGAGGTGTGTTATGTTCCTTCTTGCTTCAAATGCTCTACTATCATCCCGGTGCTGAAGAAACCCTCCATTAAGGAGCTGAACAACTACCGACCAGTTGCTCTGACATCCGTAGTTATGAAGGTTAATGCTGGCCCACCTGAATACCATCATGGATCCACTGTTAGACCCCTTGCAATTTATCTACTGAGCAAACAGATCAGTAGACTTCAGCTCAGCATTCAGTACCATCATTCCAAATATTCTTTTAATTAAACAGATTCAGCTAGCTGTGCCTGACCACACTTGTTAAGTGGATCATAAGCTTTCTAACACACAGGAAACAGCAGGTGAAGATAAGCAAAATCAAATCAGATACCTGTACAATTAGCACAAGCCTCCCCCCACCCAGGCTCTGTGCTCTCTCCACTTCTCTATACCAACTACTGCATCTTAAAGGATTTCTCTGTTAAAGTCCTCAAGTTTGCATATGATGCAACAGTCATTGGTCTCATTCAAGACAACGATGAATCTGCATATAGACGGGAAGTTGAACAACTAGCCTTGTGGTACAGCCAGAATAGTCTTGAATTGAACACACTTAAAGCTGTAGAAATGATAATAGATTTTAAGAGAAGCCCTCCTATTCTACCACCTCTTACAATACTAGATAACACAGTATCAACATTCGAGACCTTCAAGTTTCTAGGTACTATAATATCTCAAGACTTAAAATGAACACCTAACATCAAAAATGTCATCAAAAAAGCACAACAAAGTATGTTCTTCCTGCGCCAACTCAGAAAGCTCAGACTGTCCAAGGAGCTACTGATACAGAGGAAATTATTGAAAATAATTTAAATTATCTATCAAGGAATTATTGAGACTGTCATTTGCTGCATATAACTGTCTGGTTTGGCACTGCAACCAAACAAGACAGACAGACTTCAATGGATAGTTAAAACTGCAGAAAAAACTATTGCTACCAGCCTGCCTTCCATTGAGAACCTGTATATTGCACAAGCCAAAAAGAGGACTGTGAAAATAGCTACAGAGCCGTCACATCCTGGATATAAATTGTTTCAACTTCTTCCCTCAAGACAATACTTTAGAGCATTGCCCGCCAAAACAATTAGACACAAGGACAGTTTTTTCCCCCATGCCATCACTGCTAAACAACTAATTCCCACAACATTGTCAAACTACCGAGTAGGGCTGTATTACTATTATCCATCTCATCTTTTCTACTACTATTCCTTATCTTCTTATGACTATAACTTTTACTTGTATCTTACGATTTATATTAATTGTTTTATTTAATATCCTAGTATGATTTATGTTGATTGTTTATTTAGTATCCTATAACTATCAGAATGTTCCATCTTATGATTTATGATGAACGTATTTATGATTATAATCATGATTTATCACTTGTATGAACACTGACAATTTATGCAGCAGAGAAAAATTCCTTGTGTGTCCAACCATACTTGACCAATAAAGAATTCTACTCTACTCTACTCTACTCTAATACAGAATGTTTATAGTTTATCAAATCAGTACAGACTTTGTCATAACAGATCGATGAACGTGGTAGAAAAACACTGGTCTTTTATCCAGTAATGGCTTAAACCCTGACTAAGAGATTCTTTCTGTGTTCATAAAGGTTGAACCTATTACCTTTGATACATTGAAGGGATAGCTTTCTTATCCCAGAATATACATAAAAATAATAATTAGGACACCAAAAGTATTCTGCCTGGCAACTTGCTATTCTTTTGCTTTCTATTTTTTATGCAAATATTATGACTATGCTGCAGTTTAGTTTAAAGGCAAAAAAGGTGTATTTTAGCAAATAGGCACAAATATACCATCTCTTTGCAGCCCCTTAAACCAAACATTTTTTTCCTCAAGATTTTTTTGCAAAGGACAGTCATGAAATCCCAGAAAAGGCATGGCTTCTTTAAGGAGCTACAAAAACTGCTATGTTTGTATCTCTGCATGCTCTGAAACACCTTGCTTATTGGGAGAGCCACAGATATGACCTTGGATAAACAATGCAGCCATATGTACAAAAACATGTTTTAAATATAGGAGAACAGAAATTCAGGTTAAGAAGGAAGAGAAAACATTGTTACACTTTCAAGATTCTATTACTTTCTATTCTATTACTGATTTCATTGAAGGCCTCATCAGTGTTATGTTCGACCTGGGGGGGGGGCGTGGCCAGCTCGACATCACTGGCTCCATTTTCACTGGCAGAGGGCTGCAGGAGGCCATTGCAGCTGAAAACAAAGCCTGGGAGGGCCACGCATGGCCTTCCCCAGCTCCGTTTTCGCTGGCAGAGGCACCGGGAGCCAGTTCTTCGCTGTTTCAAGGACGGCCATTTGACACCCCTGGTCTACAGGTAGTCCTTGCATAATGGTAATTAGGACTGGAAGTCATAAAAGCTGAAGTCATATGACTGAGCTACTTAAGCAATGAATATTCTGTTCATCAGTATTTCTGGTTGCCATCATTAGGCAAATCACAATGAGTCATTAAGAGAGCTTATCATGTGGTTGCTATTTGTGAATTCCTGCCATTTTCCCCATTGATTTTGCCTATAGGAAGCCAGTAAAGAAGGCCACAAATGGCAATAACTGAGGGATGCTGCAATGTTGTAATTGTGAGGCAGGCACTATGTGACACAGAGAGACTGCAATGGACATATTTACAGGACCAGTCATAAGTATTTATTCATAAGCTTGAACAGTTGCTGTACAAGTGCTTGTTAAAAGAGGACTGCCTGAATGTCAGTAAAGTAGAATTCTAATATTCATGTCCTGCCTGGTCTACCTTGAAAGACTGTTAGCTTATCGGTCAGAAGTGTTACAAGCAATAGCCAGTAGTGTAGGCAGTCCCCAGATTAATGATGTCCACACGTACTACAAACACCATTACTAAAAATGATGGACGGCATTCTCCTAGCCAACAAACCAATTCAAGCCATGCAATATTTTTTATGACCTGCTAAAGCTGTGCGTTTTTTAAATACATCCTGTTTTCAGTAGTTCATTAGCTCAAGGAAAAACAATGGCCATTTGCCATTTTTAGTAATAGGCAGTCTGTTTGCAAGTACAAGTTCCGACTTACATAGAAATTTGACCTAAAGACAGACTTAGGAATGGATCTCAATCTTCACCATGGGGCCTGGCTGTATCCTCAGGATCTTTCCACTTTTCTCAAAATGTCAATGACAATATTGCAAGCTCTACCCTTTTCAGCCATGTATATGACATTGCAATGCACAAATAAAGAGGGCAAGACTTGTACCTCACTGCTGCTTTTTGTGGCTGATCTCCTTGCCCCCAGCAAATACAGCCTATTTTAATAAGTTCAATGAGTCATTTTTCTTCCAGTGTATCTGAAGTTAAAATCTGAACCGTCAAAATGCATGAAAAAAATAATGTACTAATTCTATTTAGCAAGAGATTTCATGCACACTTTTACATTGAGAATATGAAACATATGCATGAAAATTAATCTGTGCTGTATTTTAAAAAGTCATTAACCAAAATCAGGAAATGAACATTCCCTAAATTCCACAAATGCATTACCTTTTGAAATGTGTGCTCACAAAAGCTTTAAAAGGCTTATCAATACATATGTGTGTGGTCTTACCTTTTGCAATCAGTCTGATAAAATTTCTAAGTACTGATGCCTGTCACTGGAAATGTAATTTGTCCCAAGTGTTCTTCATTTCATGTTAATTCTAAAACATATTCTTTTCAGTAATATTTTTGCTAAAATCAAAAAATGATAAACCTCTAATGTCACCCAGACAGTAAATTTAATAGTATTCAGTATCAAAAGTTATTTTCTTGCTTCCTTTTCCAATCTTAGGGTTCACAGTATTTTGTCATACAATACAATGTTTATTATTAGAGGATAGAGAGAGAAGAGGAAAAACTTCTGCCTTATCATCACTGGCAAAACTACAATATTTTAAGTTTCATTCTAAACGATGCTGGTGTTGCTCTTTTTGACCAACTGTCATCTTGACAACGCCCTTTAGGCCATCTCTTGGAACAGTAAACTGAAAATAGCTTCATTTCAGAATTCTTGATTTCTGTATTCCACAAATATGGCTGCTCCTTCATGAATTGACAAAAGATCTCCTTCTATCTCCTTTAAGCCTGAGACACCTGGGTAAAAACTGAAAATACCACTACCTTTGTGGACTATAGTCAGTTACCTATAGGGCAGTGTTGAATAATTTTATAGTTAATATAATTCAGAAAGCCCTGCTTCAGGGAAGATGATAAAATCTTTCCAAATACAAAAATAGTCTCCTAGGAAAGTTAGGTGGTATTTGCAAAGTACAGGAGTATTTGTAACATGTGGCTGAACTACTGTGATGATTTTGAAAACTAAAGAAATGCAAATGTGGTCTTAAATAAACTGGTGAAGATAAAATGGCATTTAGATATGTAATTATAATTATAATTATATTAATATTATATATGATATCTACAAATTGTAAACTACATGCTTGTTTGTCTTTCGCCTTGGGTTTTGGTTATTGTACCAGTGGTGGGTTGCTCCCAGTTCGCCCTGATTCTTAAACCAGCATTACAAATGTTTAAAATAAAAAAAACATGTAAGCAACAACAAAAGGAGAAAGTTGTGTTACTACTGATACTTTTATTAGTGTATACATAGAAAGGACTAGTCAAAAAGCAAGAAAACTGACCGCAAAGAAAGATTATAAGAATTAGGTCCTTATGTTTAAAAAATGTAATAAATCCCAAAATGAGTTGCAACAGACCAAGAACACACACAAAAAAACCTCATCTTCTATTTTTTTCTGAAATACAGTTTGAAAACAGAAAGGTAGCACCATTGAATTGTGGGAGACTATTAAGTAAGGTACGGGTGGTGGGGAGGGTTGGATGGGGGTGGTGTTTGCCTAAATTAAGTCCTGCAGTTTATTCTATGTGTATTTCATGTACTATAATCATTGCCAAGTTCCATTAAATGCAATAGATAAACCTTCAAGTTAAGGTTCCAAAATTAAATAATTTTTCACAATGCATCTTTAATAGTTCAACATTTTGCATTAAAAACTTCACATATTCTTTCTTCTGGGATGATATGTAACATGACTTCAACTTTGATAAATTTTGTTTGCATAACTTCTGCATACTCCAAAATAGATAAGTTATTGGCTGAAACCTAAAGAACAGGTTTAATTACTTAAAATTTCTCAAGTGTTTCCTGAATTACGCATGCAGGAGATCTGTATACTATCTCCCATATCAATAATAACCATATGCACCTATACGATATACACTTCTTCACAACATTTTTTATTCCTTCACATCTTTACTGCTTTCATTTTTCATACATGAGAACCTATCCAAGGGCATACTCTAGCTAAAGCTGTGTTTTAAAAGAAGCAGAGATCAGGCTGCTGGTGAAGAAACTAAATCTGGGCATAGAGGATGAAAATAAGTTTTTGATTATTATAGAATGAGCTGTACAAGAAGCTGCCTTTGAAAATGATCTGGAAAGTTAGTTCAAAATAGAGCAGCTAGTTTGTTAACTGGACAAACCAATGCAAGCATATTATTCCAATTCTTTGCCATCTACAGTGGCTGCCAGTTTGTTTCTGGACCCAATTTAAAATGTTGATTTCAACCTTGAAAGCTCTAAATGGCTTATGACCAAATTACATGAAGGAGTACCTTCTCACATATGTATCTACCCAGATTTTAAGAGTCACCTCCATTCCCCTCACCAAAGGAGGTGGATCTCTACAAGGAAGAAAGTTTTTTCTGTGGTGGCACATAGATTGATGGACAGAAACTGAAAAGGCAACCCTCCAGGCTTTCTTTTGTTGAATTCAATATTTGAATGGGCCGTAGACCTCTGGATTTAAACAGAAATGCTACCAATTAAGCAATAATCTGATATATAAGGACCATTCTATATACTGTACATACTTAATAGTTTATTCATGTTTTTCAGGATCTAAACTGAGAAAAAATATCCAGAGGTCATAGTCCAAATACCATTGGGGTGCATTTATTTGAATTTTGCTAACTGACATCATCTAGCTGACCTTAGCTGATTTCAAAGACTTAGGTATGGCCAAACCTGCAGTAATTAGTACTTGGATAAAAGATTATCAGGAAATGCAATTGTGTAGGTTAAATTTGGAAGTTGAAATATGGGTTTGAGAAGAAGGCAGTCACTTCCATACTGCTGTCAAGAAAACATCAACCAATCTAGTAGTCATCAGAAGTCAAACTCAGACTGAGGCAGAAATTTGCAGGATAATCCTACAATAGGCTAAAGTGAGATTTCAGCAACATGAAACTGGAGATTAAGCTTTCAGCTTCCTTCCATCTGAGTGTCTAATGATCAAAGCATCTTCAGTTAAAGGGCCCTGGCTTTCTTCTTTATGGGGACTGGAATTCTGCTAAGGCTTCTGGGCTGGAGTCCAAAAATTGTGATGCAATCTCATAACCCAGAAAGATGCTGGCAAAATTTGTCTTGGAGCTTCCAGAGTAAGGGCAACATCTGAGACAGGCTATGCTCAGACTATGGTGTCTCCTCTTAAGACTAGTTTTCTTTCAGTCGTTTTTTCTTCTGCAAAAGAAAGAAAAAGTTTTTATTAAAGCAGGCTTTGGTACATAAGTGGAACTGTAGTTGATGAAGATAGGGGTTTGTGCTGCTTCTTTAATATACTGTGTTTCTCATGTTTTATATCATCTTTCATTTTTGAAATCATATTTAAATGATTGATGAACCAAGTGAGTGCTATTTACTTACTGAAATATTGGGTAGAAATTCAGTAGATGTATTTGGTTTAAGAGCAAATCTCACTTTCGATGCACTCCCTAAGTGTATGAGCTTGTTCTACTGAGATGGAGAACTGAAACTCTAAGGTAATGGCAGATAATGAAATTGTCAAAATTAAGAATTTTAAAATTTAAAATTAAGTAAAACACTGAGTATTACAGTGTCTTCATAAGAATGTAAAGCAGGAACAAGGGAGCATATGCAGCCCCCAAGACCCCATTTGTTGCCACTGCAACTCTCTGAGGTAGAAATTCGAAAGTCATTGTTTTGTGATACTTGTGGCAAAATAGCAAAGCACCAATAGTACAGGCATCTTAAATGAAGGAGCAACAATTCAGCTAAAATGGTTTCAAACAAATGTTTCATCTGCACACTATAAGAACTATTTCATTGTGTGAATAGCCAAAACCTCAGTAAAAGCCACAATAATATGAAGCCATCCACACTGGAATAACTTTTATTTCTTTCTACCAACAAATCCAAGCAAATGCTACATGTTGAAATAACTTTTAAATTGCAGGCCTACGGGTTTATTCTCCTAACTATACTCTTTGGAATAGAAAATATTCATATGGTGTTGCAGCAATGAATTCTTCAACTGAGTGGCAGTCCACTCTATCTCAGGTGCCTCATGCATATAGTAGCACTGGCAAAAAAATTTGGTGTGTATACCTTCAAATCACTATTGATTCCTGATAAATGCCTGCACAAGCGCTTGTCATTTTATTGGCAAGATTTTATAAATGAAGCACTGCCTGCTTCTTCAGGAAAGAGGGTTTTTAATATATTCAGCACTCCACCTATGTTCAGGAGCTGACCATAGCAAGCTTTTTAGGGCCTTCCTTACCAAAAACTAACAGGGTTGGGGCCATTCTAACCTCTGAAGGAAAGATATTCTATAGATCAGGGGCCACTGCAGAAAATGTGTGTTTTCTAGTCCCTTCCAGCTGATACTCTTTGGCTGATGGGATCTATGTCATGCCTATTCTGCTAGATCAGGTTGTACTGGGTAGAGACTCTTGGAAAAAGAGATAACCCAGTCCCAAGCCATGTAAGGCTTTAATGGTGACAGGGGGCACGTTGAATTGCACCCAGAAATGCACCAGGACTGCCAGATATGCAGCATATTCACAGCAACCCTTTAGATAAACGTCAGTATTACTCTCTCTGAGGAGGGACTGAGTCACCCAAAATAAAGCTTCTGGGGGACTATTGACAGATGCTATGGGATGGAGAAACAGTTACATTTCACCATGAAGTAGGTTATGTCTGATTGTTTTCATTCCTTGTCTTTCAACAGAGATGCCTTAAGTGTCTCTTAGATCGCTTAAGTTCCCTTAATTCCATCATATATTATAAAGAGCATTACAAACCCTGAGCACTGAGAGGCTGCTCAAGCATGACTCAATCTAAAGCCACTGCTGCTTTGCTATTCCATGCAGCCACCAAGGCTTCAGTTGTACTGAGTAGCAGGTTTTTTGGAATAACCCCTCTGGAACCCAATTGAGTCTATTAGTCGCCTGGCCTCCCTGTGAAGAAACTCACTAGTGAGTAATCTGTCCATGGTAGGGGAGAAATCAAAATCCAGAACACTGCTATTACTTTGACAGAAAAAGAAAATTGGGTGTATTACCACTGCTATGAGTTGGGCCCTGGATAATTTGGACCAGGACCATGGTTGCCATGGTGACCAAAAACTTCCATGCTACCTCTGACCCTTCATCTAGGGATGGCAAGTTGAAATCTCTCAGCAGTCCAGGGAACTCCATAGCCAGCCCAGCCACAGAATCAAGGTGGTAAGGCAGAGAGATTGCTAAATAGGAGGGAGCCTGGTAGCATAGCAACAGCCCCAGATGACTTCTCCTGGTGCCCAATTTAAGAAACAGTGTTTCATCTACAGCAATCTGTGGGGCAAGGCCTGTGGATGCCTCCCAAATATCTCAGACAATAACTGCCACTACCCCAGCTCCCCTACCCTGGGGTCTCAGCTAGTGCCCAATCCAGAAACCAACTGGGCATATCTCAGTGAGTGGGACTCAGCCCCCTTGTCCCAACCAAGACTCAGTAATGTATGCTAGATCAGTCTTTTCCTAGACAATTAAGTCATAGATTAAGATGGCTTTATTATACTGACTGATCTAGCATTCACCACCAGTATAGCCGACAGGGCTATTGAAAGGGCCTTTGAAAGCCTGCCATCCAGGCTAGTAAGTTTGAATCTGTGGCTCAGTCCCCATCAGGAGTCCGTTTCTCAACTCTCATCATATTTTGCCCATCACTATTGGAATCTTATAGCCTACTCCCATCCCTTCAGAGCTCTCCCCAGTTCCCTATTCATAGCACTACATGTGCCAACACTTGGCTCCCATCTCTCACACACACAATTCCTGAGAAGCTTTTGCTACCCAAAGCACTTCTGCCTAGCATTCAACACTTATGGGCAGTCAGAAAACTTACTCAGCCTTCCAATTATAATCCAACAGTACTAAGTACTCAGTCAGTCTTTCACTGAACTGCTGAGCACCTAACTACACAAACTCTACCTTGTCTTTCACCCAAAATAAACCTCCACTCACCAAACCCTCCAACTAATATTAGTCCCAATCAATCTTCTTGCAGAGACCATTGATTTTCTTGACCAGTTTTTAATTCCTGCGTACATATTCGTTTTACTATCCTCCAGTTCAATTACAGAGTGGAGTCAAAATGGCTGGCAATTAGAAATGGCAAATTACAGAAAAACTTTGGCATGGGTGCTGCTTCCTCCGAAGTTGCAGAGAGTAGTTTCAAGAAGATTTCACGCATGAAATTTCTATGCTGGCATAATAGCGGGGAAGTGGAGTCTGCTGAGCATATCAATCTTCAATCTGTGCTGTACAGAAACAAGCATCATATTTTTATCTCCCTGAAACTATCAAGCCTGTCAGATATGCTCATCAGACATATTTGCAAATGTTCATTTTATGCTGCAGCTTTTAAAACTTGCCAGGAACTGATTAAGAATAAAAATTGATAAATGTCATACAGTCATATGACATATAGTTTATAAATTAAAACTAAATTAATATTGATTTTCTGAATAGTGATAGACATATGGTTTATCCATTTTAATTTTCATTACATTTTATGGATTGTACAATATTAGCCTTATGGTATCTTATGCTGGTTTCTAGCCAAAGTAAAGATTGTTATACTATTACTTTTTATGCAATTATGGTTACTGCAAATTCCTCTATGATGATGCTTCATCAACCACTTTACAAACTTTTTGTACGAGAATTTCTCTTTAATACCTAATACATTTATTCTGTTTGGTAGCTAACATTGCTGTTACCTATACTTTGTCCTCATCATAAAGAAAACTTGCAAGGACTATAGGAATTAGTTTTCTTGAACACCTTTATCATTGATGGTTTTGGCAAAGTATATTATAATTGTACCTGGAAATACTCATTTATGAAATACATCTTTTGCAAATGTTTGGTTTTATCCGGTAATATAGATTTCCTCTTCTACAGAGATTTAACAGTTTTACGTATCAGGCAGTCCTTTTAATGTATGCAATGTAGGAAACTTGCAATGTTATGAATTCATCTGTTCATAGTAGTTCTTCAATTCTTACTTTAGGTTTGTGTTGAACTTATTTCTGCAACAAAGGCTGTATTTCAACCAGGCAGAAAACAAAGCAAAGACGCCTTTCAGGTCTCAAAGGGGTCCCAAAACAAAGATTTAAAATACATGTCAGACAAAACGATCTCTTGACATCTTGATAAAAGCCCATCCACTTTTGTATCTTTCCAATCTAAGGAAAATGCATGTGATACCAGTCACCATTATTAAATCCTGTAGGTCTCTTTTTTAAAACTTTTATAGTGGATGACCATTTGAATTGTACAATGTAATGTTTTGCCTTTTCTTTGCTCATCACAGGGCTGTTAATTCATTCTCCATGATATCAGTAAGTGTTTTAAAGAAACTCTCATTCTATGAATGGGATTTTAGTGTTGGTTTTTTGGCTAGTTGATTTGTGTCATAAGATTAATTGCATGACTAGAAGGGAAAAGATAAGCCTCTCCTCTCCGTACACTGCAATATCACATCCACAGAATCTCATTTCTAGGACTATCTTTAGCATCACATCATGGTTTTAGGACTTGAATGTATTTTAGCTCTAATGTGTAATATTTATATATTGTAGTCAGTATTACAATTAGCAAACTTAATTCCTGGCATTCCAGGAAAGATTTGAGGAATATATGGGAAAGGAAGAATCAATTCCACTGGCAGATTCTTTCCCATAACCAGATAAATGTTAGATGTTAAATCTAACTGGACAGCTATTAAACTTTCCTTGAGAATCTTGGTTTTGATTTCAAGGAAAGTCAGCTCTTTTTAATTATATTTGAGAATGTTCATTATACTTCAGCATGACTGAGAAGCAAATTTCAGATGAGGGGATAGAGTAAAATGGTAAGAGTATATAAATAGGCTTTTCTTTCTTCTTCTTCTTCTTCTTCTTCTCCTCTTGGGGAAATGGTCTTGTCAAAAAGGAAGTTTACTTCTGCAGCCCAGTGGAAATTCTCTGTACGTACCTTAGTTTCCCATAACTATGCAATTAAAAGCAATACAGAGTAGAAAAAACACAGCAAAATGTACATTCCTTCTTTAGGGAATATATAAAAATACATCACTTTCATGAGGTACATAATATATAAATGGATGTATTATGGGTTCATTAGGGGGAAAAAGGATGCAGAGAGAACAAATGACTTTTAACAGAATTGGACAGAGATGGTAGGCTGAACAAAATAGTTTATTATTATGCAATCAGAAGCAATACTACTACTATTCTTCTTTATTCAAGACTAACGTCAGTTACTAAGGCTAAAAATGTCAATGCTGAGAATACAAGTATTAGTAGTATTACATATGTAACATCTCCATGTTGGCAGCAGAACACAGCTGTTGCTATTATAGCAAAACTGGTGGTAGAACAGAAAGAGAAGCCTGACAAGGGTAAAGAAAAATCACTGATATCAAAGTGGACAGTGCTTCTCTCTCTTAAGCGAAGTACAAAAATAAATAACTATAATGAATACATTTATTTATGTATTTATTTATACATGCAATAAATACTTTGAGATGCTATAAGGTTTTATTTTGTTTTGACATTTGCAGAGTGTTCTGTACCTATAAATTTTTCCCCTTCTATGTAATTATTTCATAAAGGGAGTCTCTCTTTAATCTCAGGCTGGAAAACAGTAAAAAAACAAAACAGAAAAGCTGGGGTGTATATAAGAGTTCTTTAAAACAGGGGTCTCCAATCTTGGCAACTTTAAGACTTGTGGACTTCAACTCCCAGAGTTCCTCAGCCAGCGAAGCATAAGACTTAAAGTTGCCAAGGTTGGAGACCCCTGCTTTAAAACACCTTTTCCTGTCAGTTTTCATTGTACCTTTTTTTTGCCAGAACAATTAAACTGACAAATTAAGGAATTTTTAATTATTTTCTTTAAGGTTGATGTATAAAGCATTAAAGTATACATATTCCAATACTGAAACCTTTTCAGCTTCCCAAATGATCTATTAAAAAACTTTTTTTTTTACAAACACTTGTTTATATTTTTTTTATACAAAATTTCCAGGTCTCCCTCCCATAAATAACCTTTCTTCTATTCCTTCCAACCTATCTGCAATATTTCTAGAAAGCTTTACATCTTTATAAGCTGCACAGTCCAAGGTGGGAGCTGTTACATTGTTTGCTGATATATATATATATAATTAAGAAATTTAGGAGCCACCAGCATACACCAATGATTCATGACTGATAAAGCTCATTAGGAAATAAAGATTCATTAGGTTTATGTAACAGAGATTATAAAAATCTCAGTTTTGTCATGGCCAGCTTTGATGTGGGAAATAGCTGTTCTTATAATAAGGTCCAATTATCTGGCAAGTTCACATATTAGTCTTTTGGTATAGACATTATTTCTTCCATTAGAACATGAAGTAACACCCTGCTATAATGCAGCATCACATTGGATTCTGAAGCAGCATGCCATGTTCTATCCAAGATACAGTTTTTGAACTTTTTCTTCTGCCAACATCACGATTAGAGTAGAAATGAGTATCTGTGAGCAAGATCAAACTTCATAAATCCAATCAATGTGGATTTGAATTCAGATTCTAATTGTATTTGACAACTTTGTTCATAGGTTCAGCAAAAGTTGTCAAATTTTATTTTTATCATTTGTGACTTATGTTCCATACTGTCCACATCATTTAAAGGCGAGTGCCATTCTTTTGAACTGAATCTATTTCTTTGGAGTTAAAAGAGGAAGTCATGCCCTGTTCATATACAAACCAAGGAAATTAAAAAATGTGGATTTAAGCTACTTTAGCTCCATCATTTTTTAGTGTGCAGGAGTTGGTGATCTCAGGAAAACATGCAGCAGCTGTACAGAATTGCAGACAGCTACTGCATTTGTGCCCCTAACAATTGCAAAGCATCTTTTTGGAATCAAATACAAAACGCTACACTACTCTATATGAACAATCCATTCTTTGCTGGAGAGACATTTTTATGGTATGTGCGTGTGTTGCATATGTGTGTGCACATACAGGCATATGAAAGATGAAGCAGTAATTTCTTCAATTCAGTTTTCTTTTGGGGGGGGGAATCTATAGTATTCACACCAGTGATAAAGGAATTTTAAGCAAGCCAGAAAAAAATGATTATCTACTGGAGCTCCTGTGAAGGAGATAAGTGGTTTTAATCATTCAATAAATACTGTTTTCCCCAAAATAAGACATCCCCTGATAATAAGCCCAATCGGGCTTTTGAGAGCATGGCAATAAGGCCAAGCACTTATTTCAGGGTTCAAAAAAATATAAGACAAGGTCTTATTTTGGGGAAAACACGGTAAATAAATGTATTTTATTTAGTTAAAGCTCCATGGTAATTCTCGGTATTGGGAGACTTCAAAATAGACCACGATAGACATGATTCATTGTTATAAAGTTACTTTTGTAGTAGAAATGTATGATTCCACTCTTGTTGCAACTGTTTTCCCATTAGTACCGTACACGTTGCTGAAAGCTATTTAAGCACTGTCTTATTGACATTTTTCTGTGGCTAGGAAATGAAATTAATTCCCAGTTTTGGATCTCCCTTATTCTTTCCTACTGAGTTGTTTCAAAGTGTATATTGTGTGCATAGCAGCTTGGTTACACTAGTGACTGCATTTTTGGGTTCTGTATATGATTTGGCTGATGGTTGGCACTGGAATGGTTTTTCATGCTTTTCTCTGACTCTTCCCTGGAAAAGAATCTCAGGACAATGTTGAATTCAATGAGATATGAATTCATTTTCTTTCATAACCAAGGAAAGATCCAAAACATTTGTGTGCTTTCAACAATGGGAGGTACAGATGAGATCTATGGTATCTTGGGATCAGGAAACAATAAGAGATTCATGCTGTTAGTGGGTTATCTCCTACTTGTTTAGAGGTCAGCAGAATTGTCAGAGATGTTGGTTATCCCATCCTGTTCCTGCTTGGGTGATGATTTCCTTTTTACTTGGCTGCATAGGATTGCTATGGTAGTCCTTGACTTAAAGACCACAGTTGAGCCCAAACCTTCTGTTGCTAAGCAAGACAGTTGTTAAATGAATTTTCCCCATTTTACGACCTTTCTTGCCACAGTTATTAAGTGAATCACTGCAATTGTTAAGTTAGTAACACGGTTGTAAAGTTAATTTGGCTTTCCCATTGATTTTGCTTGTAAGGTCAGAAAAGGTTAACATTTGACCCCGGGACACCGCAACTGTCATAAATATGAGTCAGTTACCATGCATCTGAATTTTGATCACATGACCATGGGGATGTTGCAAGTGTTCACACAATTGCAAGTGTGAAAAACCATCACAAGTCACTTTTTTCAGTATCATTGTAACTTCAAACAGTCACTAAATGAACTGTTATAGGTTGAGAACTACCTGTATTTTTCTTGAGCACTTTGTCAAAATATAAAGAACATGGGATATGCTGCGCTAATTTTATTTTATAAGAGAAATTATTCATATTAAAAGAATTTTAAAAGGAAGTTCTTGTTTCAGGTCAGATGGTCATCTCTTAGATCAGAGGTCTTCAAACTTGGTAGCTTTAAGACTTGTGGACTTCAACTCCCAGAATTCTCCAGCCAGCATAGCTTGAGTTGAAGTCCACAAGTCTTAGATGAAAGCCATCTCAGGAAAAGACTGTTATTTTGTTACATTTGTGTACTAGGCCTTGAATTTTCTTTCTTCCCCTTTGTGTCTTTCTCTCCCTTTTGGTGAAGATTAATCAGCAGATCAGAAAATTATTTTGTAGTTTCCCAATGATCCAATAGCTGAATGATAAAGGAGTGGAAAAAAATTAACTGGGTGCATTTTTGTACAAAAGATCTTACATTTGGAATGTAAAGAAAAGATCATTTCAGGCCTATGCATCTTTTCCAATTTTGAATAAACGCAATCATGTTTTCAGGGATGCTGTTGAATTTTGTCCATATTTAGAACAATACTTAATATGATGTATCATTTGTCCATTTGTTAATGGAGTATTCAAAGAAATAGACTTAAACATTTTTTAAAAAAATGTATTTAGTATCATTTTTATTAGTAGCATCAACACATTAGCTGAACATGATAGTAGGATGCTTCCATGGCTTATCAGATTCTTTACACAGAAACAATATAGAAATAAAGAGATCACCAGTAAGTCTCACAACTGACCCACTGCAGAATTCCCCATATGAACCCTTCTAAAACACAAATTGCTAACATTGTTTCAGTGAAAGCATATAAAGAAAGGAAAGGCAAATAGGACATCCTGTGCAGAATGCTGTAATAGGGGTTGAGGATCCAGTATCATCCAGTAAAAACAATGCCTGATTCAGGAAGATAGATGATTTTCCTGGAGTGGGGAGGGAAAGAAAGCAATTAGGGAAACAACAGGATATTTACAGAAAGCCAATGTATGATTTCTCCAGAACTCTATACCAGTGTTATAGTCCAATGACAAGTATAATACATTGGCCATTTTTTTCATCTTTGTTGCTCTTCTCTGTATTCTTTCTAAGGCAAAGGTGTCAAACTGACGGCCCACAGGCCGGATGCCTCACGTGCAGTCCACATCCACCCCAGCTCCGCGAATGGGAAAAATGTCACGAAACGTCACATGATGGCAACATGATGTGATGAGCTTGACATCCGTGTTCTAAGGCCTCAGCATCTTTTTTGTATCATGGGAACCAGAATTGGACACAATTTGCCATGTGTGCCCAATACTAATGCAGTTTAGGGCAGTAATATTACTTCTCATGATCTTGATGCTATCCCTCAGTTAATTCAACCTAGGACTGCATTTATTTTTTTGGCAGCTGTGGCACACTGTTGAGTCATACTTAAGTGGTAATCCACCAGAAGATTTAGATCCCTCTCACAGACATTATTGTTAAGCCATGTACTGCCTATTCTGTACATGTGCATTTGATTTTTCATGCCTAAATGCAGGGCTTACTTTTCCTCCCACTGAACTACATCTTGTTGGGTAGGGTCCAATGTTCAAGTGTCAAGATCCTTCTGAATCCTGCGTCTATCTTCCAAAGTGTTAGTATTTTTCCTAACCTTGGTGACATCTGCAAATGTGATGAACTCCCCTTCTACCCCCTCATCTAGATTATTTATGAAGATTTTGAAGGATATTGTCTCCAATACAAAACCTTGAGGTACCCCACTGCATGCTTCCCTCCAATGTAGTTCCATTGAGGATCACAAACAGAGTTATGGATGGTCAGCCAACCACAAATCCATCCGAAAGTGGTATTGTCTATTCCACTTTTTTTTATCTTATCAAGGAGTAGGCTGTGGTCTACTTTATCAAAAGCCTTACTAAGGCTTCAATATATTCTATCCACAGCATTTCCTTGATCCACTAAAATAAAAGGCAATAAGATTTGTTTGGCATGATTTGCTTTTAACAAACCCATATTGGCTTCTAGTAATCACCTTGTTCATTTCCAGATGCTCACAAATCTGCTGCTTGATTATCTTTTCCAGGATTTTCCCAGGTATTGATGTCAAGCTGATTGGTCTGTAGTTTCCTGGTTCCACTTTTTCCCCTTTTTGAAGATTAGAACCACATCAGCTCTTTTCCAGGCCTCTGGCAGTTTCCCCATGCTCCAGGAGCTCTAAAAGATTTTATTCAGTGGTTCCGAGATCTCATCTGCCAGCTCCTTCAGTACCCTGGGATGCAAACCATCTGGTAATCATGTAATCATGATAGTCATGTAATATAATCATCATTACATTATCCTACAGCAGAAGTCCTTGGAGTGCAATATAAGTGACAATAAAATAATAATGAATTAAAGGAACAAGGCAATGGAAATGCAAAGAAAAAAAAAAGATTTAGGGTTTTTTTTAAAAAGTTAAACAAGAGGTGATTACTTAAAACATTCAATAAGTCTTTGCCTAATCTCACATTGCCTGAGCACTTGGGGCAGGCCTTTCTTGATCTTCTCAATTTCTGTCAGTGTACAACACAGCAAGTAGCTGGCCTTCATATTCCCAACATCTAAAGAAAGTTATACAGTATAGTCAATGCCAACAGGCTAAATTCATCATGGAAATAACTGAGAGATGATAAATCTGACGTTATATTGGTGTTATATGATAATATCCTAATATCCAGTTCTGGTCCCTATATTTTGTATGAACTGAACTAATCTAAATCATCCTCAAAGTCAATGCTTGGAAAATGAATTGTAATCATTTTAATGGGAGATTACTAAAATGTAGATCGCTTTTTAAACAGAGCTATACTTGCTGTACCATCCAAACTGGTAAAAGGCAACTCTTTGGCAGAGGGTACTAGTGTGACTCTAGGGACAAAAAAGTATCTATCAACAATCCCAAGTTATGAATGTGATCCTTTAGGAGGAGGAGAACCCTCCCAGCATATGCCAAAGTCCTCATGCAGGCAGATGACTCACCAATGAGCAGTTCTGTCTTGTCTGGTTTGAACTGCAGATTACTGACCTTCTTCCAGATGATTACAGCAACCAGACCTTGATTAAGCATTTCCACTACCTCACCTGGATGAGATAAAAACGAGAGACCAAATGTTAAAGACTTCAGTGGAGATATGCCCTGGGATTGAAAGAATAAAGAGACATAGCAGAGTAAGAAGTACAATACACTCTGTGGTACATTTGAATGCAAGGTAAACCTCTTGGAAACCTCCCAGGGAGGAACCAGGAGGGTCATAAAGGGTCAGCAGCAGAAGTGGTATTGTTTTGTAGGAATGATGGAGGATAAGACTGTATTAGATTCTACCTTTTTCCTACAGGTTCCCTCCCCGCCCATGTCTTCTTTTGGAGACAAGCTCTTATTGAGATAATTGGGGCAATGCTCCTCTGTCTCATTTAGTCCTAAGAAGCCAAACTGTGATATTGCAAGAAATAGGACACCATAAGCTACTCAATGTCACCCAAGCAGATGTCTGCTTGAACAATTAGGGTTTCTCTTTGCTGTCCTCCCCATCTCTTTTGCATAGTTCCATGTATCTTCCAAATCTTGGCTTTTCCAATCTTCAATAACAAATTAAGGAATGAAGAAAGAAAGAAAGAAAGAAAGAAAGAAAGAAAGAAAGAAAGAAAGAAAGAAAGAAAGAAAGAAAGAAAGAAAGAAAGGGAAGTCCATCCTGCTATCAATTAGCTTTCAATATTTGAGAAGCAGAAGAAATGAATGCGGTTAAATGTCTGGAATCCCTTTGATAAATGCATTGATATCCGGAAAGTAACTACATTTGATGTTTATAGACAATTATTTCACCTTTACCAATACCTCCTGCTACATCTCAGTTTTCTCCTCCATGTAAGGAAGTACAGCATAGGGGAAAAAAATCCATAAATCCTAATATCTTCTGCTGTTGGTCTTGGATAGAATAGTGGAGATCAGGATCGTCCTATCTGGTTCCAGAATTGTCTTTTTTTTCATTGTTAACTTTTCAGCAAAATTCCTGTAACCAGAATTTTCATTTCAGTGGTATTTATTTGATTTATATCCCACCTTTTTTCCATGAACTCAAGGCAATACAGCTAAATCTCTTTCCTTCAAATGTCTCCCAAAATTAAACTACTACCAAATTCACCTAGTGAATTTCCATGCCTGAAAGTGGGCTAGAACCTGGATCTCCTACTCTAATTTTAACCATGACCATGCCTGTGCTCTAGATATTAGAGCAAACAGATTTTTCCTATCCTGAAAAGCCATTTGTCCTAATATCTGAATCTTTCATACCAGTCATACCATGTTATTACTAGTATGCTATGATTGACTATAGGTTGCCCACCTCTGCTATAAAGGATATTTTTAACTGTTTTTTAGAATTTTGATGAGATATTAGAGATAGCAATTATGCCAACTCCCAGCATTGTAAATGGTGCCCAGAAGACAAAGGGAACTTAGGCAGATGCAGGAATACTTGTGTAACTTGTTCTATAAAGTAATTCTTGAACATCTCCTTACTTACACTCATTCTATAATACATTGTTGGTCCAGAAAAATCAACACCTCCTGTAAAGCAGTAGTTAAGATTTCTTTTCTGTATGAAGTAAAGTATAAGGGAAATTTGTAAGGCTTGTCTTTTGCCAATTTTGTACACATCATGAATAATCCCCAAGCATTACAGTAGTATAATCCTTTTTCAGTAACATTCACCTTTTAACTCTTCTACAATTAATCAGAGGAAGAAAAAAGAGACAACTTATACTTTGATCTCATTATGAAAACTTAGTTTGAATGAAGTTGGCAGACTTAAGCATGCATATTTATACACAAAAAGAGATTGAATTTCTGCCTCAAGACACACGGAGGAGGATCCCACTGAAGAAAGGTGGGGGAGAGAGTATTTGTCAATATGCTTTAAACTTCTACATGAACTCCCACATTGTTTCAAGGACTCCCCCTAATCATAGAAGAATATGGTCACAAATGACTAGGCTCAAATTATCGTATTTTGAATAGATAATACAAAGACCCAGCTTCCTTGAAAACTCCATAGTTCTAAGCAAGGTGGAGTGAAAGTGAAGAAAAGGATATTCAGCAACAAGGTAAATGAACTCAGTTATAGCAATGATGGATACACCAATTCATGATACGTGCATGACCAGATGAGAAACAGATCATCCTGGAGACAATCTAACTATGGGATCACTAGGCATCGGCCTTGACTTGATGATATGTAATCACTCGATGAAGGAAAGGAAAGAAAGAATTAATGAAAATAATCTCTCTTACTTCCTCCAGCAGAAACATTGTCTGAAAAGGTTTAGCTCATACTAAGACAGAAAACATTATTTGTGGAAAGAAAATAATGTTTAAAACCTCTGACATTATGCTCCCAATTTATTTGAAATCAATAATTCAGTTTAATTCTAAAAATCTATTACATTTCAGAAAAAAGTTATACCACTGAAAAAAGTGAATTATGACAGTTTTTCACAATTATGACAGTTGCAGCATCTTCAAGGTGCTGCAATGTGATCAAAATTCAGATGCTTGGCAACTGGTTCATATTTATGACAGTTGCGGTTCCAGGATCATGTGATCAACTTTTGCGAATTTCTGATAAGCAAAGTCAATGGGGAAGCCAGATTCACTTAACAACTGAGTTATTAACTTAACAACTACAATGATTCACTTAACAACAGTGGCAAGAAAAGCTGTAAAATAGGACAAAACTCACTTAACAAATGTCTTACCTAGCAACATAAATTTTGGGCTCAATTTTTGTCGTATGTCGGGGACTATGTGTAGTTTTCAGGAAATCAGATAATAATAAAGATTGTTCAATAACAATATGTTATACTGAAACCAGTGGTGGGATTCAAGTAATTTAACAACCAGTTCTGTGCCCTAATGATTTCTTCCAACAACCAGTCTGCCAAACTGCTCTGAAAGTTAACAACCGGTTCTCCCAAAGTGGTGCGAACTGGCTGAATCCCACCACTGACTGAAACCTAGTTATTTGCGCTGTCAGCTTCCTGGCTCAAATCCAACCACTTCTTATAATTTGCATCAGTGCCTCCATCCAATCATTTTATTAGATTTCTGTGGCAGCAATCTTGACACATTATCAAATACTGTATCCCTGATTATCATACATTTAATTATGTTTATATCCTTCCACATGTTAATGTGTACGGATCATTGATCACAATAAAGGACATTTGTATATAACATTTGAGTAAAAATGTTGTAATGTTAGTAATACTGTTTGATAACTAGCCTTTTATTCTATTATGCTAAGAAAGTATGAACATATTGTAATCTAGCCAAAGCAAAGCAAGTTTAACATTTATTTATTTTGATGGCATAGATAAACTTCTGATTAATTTAACTTCCACTGAGACACCATATACACTAATCTTACATTTCAGAACAGTAGTCAAGGAATTATATATTGTACCCAAGTGATCCATCCACGTGAAAGATCAAAAAGCCTAAATCAAGCTGTAGGCAATGCTTGTAGCCTTATCCCAGGGCCTCATTACGCCTAGTATTCCAAGTGTCAGATGAAGGTAGAACAGCCCAGCTGAAATAATGACAAACCATCTTCATCAAAAACAGAATGTGCATAATAATTGTCATTACTTGAAAAATGGTAGGATCTGGACAAAGTCAGAAAACACCAGTTTGTGGCTTAACTAGGAAACCGTAAGGCAATGATCTGTCCCACTAAGGAAAAAATAAAATAAGACAATTTGATGATTTCCTCCAACTTCTCCCAAAGCAGAGTCAGCCTATGCATTTATGGGTATTGAATGGATTTAAAAATTGGAATTCATGTTTACTATTTAGACAGTGCTAGTGCACTAACTATTTATACTACTGTAATTATTAAATATTCCTACTTAGTTTTATTTGTATTAGGTAGAAGTTGAATCAATTGAAAATGTGTAATATATGCTCAAGATACATTTGTCCCATTTTACAACCTTTCTTGCCACAGTTGTTAAGTGAATCACTGCAGTTGTTAAGTTAATAACACAATTGTTAAGTGAATCTGTTTACTCCATTGACTTTGCGTATAAGAAGGCCGCAAAAGGTGATCACGTGACCCCAGGACACTGCAACCATCATAAATAGGTACCAGTTGCTAAGTGCCTGAAGTTTGATTACATGACCATGGGGTTGCTGCAATGTTTGTAAGTGTGAAAAATGGTTATAAGTCACTTTTTTTAGTGGCGTTGTAATTTTGAACAGTCAACAAGTGAACCAGAGGTGGGTTTCAGCAGGTTCTGACCAGTTCTGGAGAACCGGTAGCGGAAATTTTGAGTAGTTTAGAGAACCGGTAAATACCACCTCTGTCCCCATCTATTCTCTGTCTCCCAAGTCCCAGCTGATGACGAGGAAATGGGGATTTTGCAGTACACTTCCCCTGCCACGCCCACCAAGCCATGCCACACCCACAGAAACGGTAGTAAAAAATTTTGAAACCCACCATTGAAGTGAACTGTTGTAAGTTGAGGACCACCTGTATGTCTACCTTCCATGAACTCTACTTTTCCAAAATTCTGGCCACTAGAGATGATTTCTAAACAATCCATTCTCATAGGCTTATATATATTACACATATACACACAAACAAATCTGGGATAAAACAGGGCACTTAAAATATCAAATTAAAAAATAAACCTTCATTAAGAAAGTTAAATATAGTTTAGAAATAATTCATTTTAAATGCTATATTTGGCCAACAAACCTTTCATTTCATTGAATGTCTTCTATAAAAGCCCATGTAACTAAGTTAGTTCCATTATTTTCAAGACAATAATGATGTATCTGTTTCTGAAAATCATTAAAATCACTAGTGTTTCAACTCAAATTTGATTGCAATTAATTTCCCATTGTATACATTCACTGTCAAATCTTTTTTATCTGCTCAGCATCTTTTCCATTCTGGCACTCTGATCTTTTTTTTTTTAATGTGGAGGAAGAAAGGCAAAACATTTGTGCCTTTCTAGCTCACTCAGATAGTATAAACCAAATCATATCGTATCTATGGAATTCTAAGCTTCATTTATCTTTATAAATATTATGGCTTCTATTAAACCATTTTATCATGAAAGTCAATTCCATTGGAATCAGTAAGATTTAGTTCCAGGTAAATCTAAGCCTCCGATGTATAATTCCTTGAATAAAAATGAGTATAACCTGAATGCTCTAAATTGTGGCCTTTTATAGGATCAAATGCTGTTTTCCTCTGCAAAGTATTCATCAAGGCTTTTTTCTTTCCAAAGAATGAGGATCATTTTTACTAAAAGCCTAAACTGTGGAGGCATTTGGTAGGAAAATATTATTTCCACATTAGAAATGACTGCTGTCTATTTTAAGTATCTCTTTACACTAGTTGCCAGTAGCTTCCTTAAACATCTAAACATGTATTTTTAGTCAGCAGAGAAGGAAAAGTTTATATTCAATGAGATTTACAGAAAGCAAATAGAAATCTGACAAGCATATTATTAATTGTGCATGCAATTTTATAAATATTCAGTGGAGGTGTCCTAAAGACATTATAAATGACCAAATAGGTATCAACAACTCAATTATTCCAAATGCAGTAACAAGTAATATATTTAGCAACAGAACCTACATAAATCAACTGGATTCACATGTGAAGAATAAATGTTTAGGCTTGGAGTGGCAAATGTCAACTGTTTAGGTAATTATAACTGGTGATGATAAAAAAAGTGCAAGAATAATGTTCACTGTTGTAGGTTTACAATTGGCTGCACCGAATTTGCCAGTACAATTTTACCAGACACTGATCCTTAAAAACCCCCTTATCAATGTGCCTTCCAAAGGATGGATAGATGTTAAGAGTTACTGGTGAGCAAAAGAATCGTCTCCTCAAAGAAACATCCCTTTCTGAAAGCAGGGGTGTTTGTTGGATGTACTATAGAGGATAATTGTAATGGAAGAATGGACTGGTATATTTAAAAACAGAAAAAATGCAGACCCCAAGATCTTGCCTTCTCTGGACAAAGTCGTTCCAAACGGAACCGTGACTTACTCTAAAGCAAGCGGGAAGTTTCGGGACTGGGTCGGTGGGGAAGAGGCCTAGCCCAGGGCTAACCCCGTCGTCAGTCATTCTGCAACGCGCGTTTTTTTTTTTTTGTTTTGTTTTTTTACGACAAGAGACGAAAGGGAGAGAGATAAACGGGGCGCGTGGCTGGGGAGGAGATCTGTTACCCTTGCGCTCCTCTTATCTCGAAAAGTACTCCGGGTGACAAATGGGATGAAAGAGAGAAGAGGGTGGGGTTTTTTTGGACCTCGCTGTTCTTGCCTGTTGTTTTCAGGCATCCTCCTTCTCTTTCTTGGGTCAAAACTCGGGAGGGAAGGCAGGCAGGCAGGCAGTAAGTTCACGATGCTAAATACACCCCAGCAACTCTCGTGAAACTGTATTAGGAAGACGGGTTGGTGGTCACGGGGGGCTACCCCACTTTTTCTCGCGCCGAATCCCTTTGCCTTGAGCGCACGGACTGCCGGCAGCGGTTCTTGGCGGGGAGGCTGAAGGATCAAGCCCAACTCAGACCTTAGAAATTAGGGTCGATTTGATAGGTTGTTATCTACACTGGGCGGCGTTTACACTATTGGGTATGTGAAGGCTTTTCATAAGCTCTGCCTTTTGTTGTGCGCGTGCCGAGAGCGAAGCGAGCGCTCTTCCACCTTTTAGTACTCCCTCCGAAGACTGTAATTGATTCGAAAAGGTTTCCGACTACCAGATGTGGGGTTGGAGTGGGGACTATGTTGACAATGGGTCGTCGGGGGGGGGGGGGTTTGGAAAGTAAGATACTGATCTTAAGGTTTATAATGGAAGGGTGAATAGGAAGACACCCCCCCCCCCCCCGCGGGGTCTTGGATTCTCGCTGCTCCCGGAGTGGAACTTTTTCGAAGGGGCAGAGGGAAAGCGAGGACGCGCAAAGATTTGAGTTGCTTTGGCAAGCGCCGGAGCCGCAGGACCGCGCGAAGCCTCCGGCGCTACAGCCTCTCATCAGCCTAATGGTCGCGTTAGCATACCAGGCAGAGTTCCTTATACGTAAACCACAAACAGCTAATGGTTAGAAATCCCAGCCTCCAGCCTCCGCCCCCACGCGCACCCATTCTGGACCCGTCTGGACTCCCCAATTCGATCCCTTTCAATCGGTGTCTCTTTTGCTAGATCAGCCCCGCGGCTTTTCGAAGCGCTGGCCGAAGTCGAGAGTTGTTCGCTTTCCTCATATAAATCACCCCTAGCAGCAAACTTTGGAAACTCGTCCCGCCAATCCGCCCCCTCCACGCGCAGAGATAGACGGACGGACGGACGAACGGACGCGCTTTCGTCCCACGCAGTTTGTTCCTCCAGTCGGAAGTTCGCCCTCTCTGACAGATTCTCGAGCTCAGAAGCCGCCTAAAGTTCCTGTCCTCTTCTTATTATTTTGACTACTTTTCCTTTCCTAAACCCCTCCCCAGAGAACTTGCCGCTTTTGCGGAAGAAGAACTCAAGCTCGCTTCTGAGCGAAGGGCAGACTTTTGCTAAAAAGCTCTCCTGCCAATTATCTTATCTTGCACTACCCCAAAGCGACAAAACTCGCTCGCACCTTCGTTTTATTCGACTCGGGTGGAAGTGTGTGTGGGGAGGGGGAAGGTTTGCTCAAAGACCCTCGTAGGAAAGCGAGTAACTCTACTTCCAGCCAATAAATCTTGCCCGGAGGAGCGACAGAAACGCTCGAGGAAACTAGTTTTACCTCCTCGCCCTTCCAGCCCTTTAGGACACCTCCTAAAGGAAAGAAGAAAATAAAGACGCGGGGAGGGAGGGGGCACAAAGCAGCCCAAATACGTAGCAGTGGAAGGAAGACGCGCTGGTGTGAGGAAGGGAGAGAGACAGAGACAGAGACACAGAGAGAGAGAGAGAGACGGAGCGCGCGAGTGAGCGAAGGCGGAACGGAGCGAAAAGGGAGGAAGAGACGCGCTTCGCAGCTCTGCCGCAGCCGGGACTTCGCCGCGGCGCTTGGCCAAGAAGCCGCGCGGCCGCCCAAGCGCCTCCCGCATTCAGCCGCACTTTTCCCTACCGCGATTTTCCCCCGCAACCCCTCTTGCTCTCCCCTGAATTGGAGCCGGTTTCCTTGGTCCTCCCCGCATCCCTCTCCCTCCCCTCCCGTCCTTTCTCTCTCTCTCCCCCCCGTCTCTTTTTCGACTCCCCGGTCCTCCTCCAACGCCTCTTCCAGCGGCCCTTCTGAGTCCCCTGCAGACCTCGCTAACTTGTGGCTGTTGTGATGCGTATTCCCGTAGATCCCAGCACCAGCAGGAGGTTCAGCCCCCCTTCCAGCAGCCTGCAGCCCGGAAAGATGAGCGAAGTCAGCCCGGTGGTGGCGGCAGCCCAGCAGCAGCAGCAGCAACAGCAACAGCAACAGCAGCAGCAGCAGCAGCAGCACCAGGAGGCGGCGGCAGTGGCGGCGGTGCCCAGGCTTCGCCCGCACGATAACCGCACCATGGTGGAGATCATCGCCGACCACCCGGCCGAGCTGGTCCGCACCGACAGCCCGAACTTCTTGTGCTCCGTGCTGCCTTCACACTGGCGCTGCAACAAAACTCTCCCGGTGGCATTCAAGGTAAGGAGAGCTGGGCAAACCTTCATCAGTCCCCCCCCCCCTCCGCCCTTCACGGTGGCCCAAGGCAATTTCCTCGTTTCCTCCTGGCCAGGGTAAGGGGCAAGGCGTCAGGGGGCAGTGTGATAAGTTAAGGCCTTGGCACCCACTGCGTGCAGTTTACGGGGATTTGTAAGTGTCGGGTACTATTCTCCAGGAGCACCTAAGTGCCATTGGGATAGTACTTTCCATCAGCTGGGAATTGCCCATTTTATAGGTACCTGGCCTTGTCTTCTTGGAGGTGGGGGAGATAGCCTTCACTATATGGCCTCCTCCTCTCTGCCTGTTTGTAAAGCCTTGTTACTGGCACAAGTTGGCTTCTCACTTTCCCTTAAATCCTTAGAAGAAGGAATCCTCTCCTCTTCCTCCCCTACCCTGGTTATTGCAGTGGCCAAAGGATCTTTCATTCTTAAAGAAAAGTGCAGCAAAGTTTGAACAGGCATTCATCTCATGCCTTTAGGAGAGGACTTGTGGTCCCCTTTAAAATAGGAGATTTGTGTCTTTTGCCACATCAGAAAAGGAGGCACTGTATATTTGTGGCAGTAATCTTAAGCCTCAGTCCTTAGGCAGTTCCACAGTCCTGTGTTGACTATTAGTTTCTTTACTATCTAAGATGCCTGTTTATAATTCTCGATCAACATTTACCTCCTTCATATTAGCCCTAGTTCATTGGCTTATTATTAGCAAATTGGTAAGACTAATGCAAATTAGAGTGAGGTATTAATATATACAGAGGGCATTTTAAATAAAATGACCCCAGTTATTACAAAATGTTTTCCATAAATAATCATAAAGATAGGAGTCATCTAATTTATCATCAGGGTCAGGTAGACGCTCCAAGATATCAGGCAAAATCTCTGAGGGACACTGGAACTGTTCTTTCCAGAATCAAAGACTTTTGGGGGTAAAATCTCTGCAGTGTTTCCATCCTTTGGTCCTAGGCACCTTCCTGACCCATCCTTACAATGTCATTTTAAGTTTCCTGTGTTGTTGTTTTTTATGTTTAATTTCTCAACCATAAAATGAGTGCCTGTTCTAGAAGAACTTTGAATTCATTGATGTTGATCTAAAAATGGAATTGAGCAGAAGTTTCATTGTGGGAGGTGCCTCTTTTGCATCTGGTCATTTGTTGTATCTCTCCAGGGCATTAAAGAAAAAGTTCTGCTGGAAGCTCTTTAGACATACATCTTTAATGGAAGGTGTTTTGTTGATTTGTAGAGTAATGGGGATGAAAGAGTCTTTAAAACTAGTGACAGAAAGGAAAAGCTGTTGATTGGGTCTGGGTGGGAAGATTTCTGTTGGGGAGGGGGAGATTGTGTTTGACTCCTGCTGGGCAAATTAGGAAGTGTTTGCACAGAAGGTTGGGTTTGGGGTTGTTTTTCTTTTTTTGGCCAAGGCAAAGAGAGTCAATATTTTTAACTTGATCACAGATCAGTGAAATGCTATTCAGAACCGAATCAAGAATGGCTTTATTAATATTTTACAGTAAACTCACACTCAAATTTTAGAAAACAGAATGTTTTCTCCACTTTCCTTTCTCTTGTATCCATTTTCACAATCCTCAGCTGCATCTCCTTATCTGTACTAAAGATTTATGCCTCTACTTTTCCTCTTCAATGGGATGATTCTTGTTCAGTAGAAAAGGAATAGTAGCTAATACATAAGAGAGCCAAACTTTTCATATGAACATTACCATTGTACATCTATCCTTTATTACATAGTTTATGTACATAGAAACAAAATGTGTATATATGTGCCCCTATTTTATGTATGTATGTATGTATGCATGTATGTATGTATGTATGTATATCACAGAAAAATACACATAATATAAATTGATTCCATCATATCTAACCCATATGAAGAAGCTTTCCTCTGCCCCCTGATATAACAACCAAAGCTATACTGAATTCTGAGTTTAAAATAATACATGGATTAAATGAATAAGAGGTCAGGATTCCCCAGAGAGTAGAATATTAGTACTGAAAGAGATATTTTGTGCATAAATAATAAACAAGAAATTATGCAGCTATTAGGGAAACAGTGAGTTTGGTTTGAGAATTTAGCTCAGGCTTGTATTTGTTCCAAACATGCAATGACCTCTCCAGTTGGAGATTCCTGGGAATAGTAGCTAAATAATGGAAGAATCTAATATGCCATGTGGTCTTGCCACAGCTTCAGTAAAATGAAATTCTGTACTTTAAAACTGGACAAAGTTTTAGGTACTTTCAGCTTAGTTCAATGGCCATCCATTAAAAGATCAAAATGTGTTAATAAACTGAATTTTTTATTGTGTGTTGGAAGGGTGATAGATCTTTCTTTATCTGAGTTTATGAACAGCTTGGATGCGATACCTAGAATCACTGAAAAAGAGACAGATCTTCTTTAAATCTGATTACTGTCATTATTCAGCATCGTAGTTTAGCATGGTAGAAGCTGCAACTGGCAAGTTTAAAATGACATTCGAGCTCTTGCTGTGTTTATGTGTGTTCATGCATAGAAACTTGATTCCTGCTTGCATATTTGCCATATATGTTCGAGGTTTCTCATCTCAAATGAAAAGGTTATGGCAAGTACAGGGAAAGTTTCCTTTTTGTAATAATGTCGATGTGTGATAAATTACAATGGTATCAGAATTTTAAACCATGAGAAATAAATATGCTCTTTTCAAATTATTACTGCCACCTGCTGAGTTTTAAACATTAGGGATGTGATGTGAGAGTCCAATCTTAAAGTGCTAATATGGAAGTAATAGTATCAGTGACATTTAATTAAGAAGCAGACCCAATATAATGTCTATACTATACACCAGTATCTATTTGTGGTGATTACAAAGACACTATACAAGTTAATTATATATGCCTATTTAGTCTGAACAGTAAAAAAAGTTGTGATACAAAATATAAAGGTCTGCATTCTTAATCTTTAACTGGTTTACTGGTTAACATGCAAATAGAAAATAAAGCAGTACAATTTGTTTATAACATACTGCTGGAGATAAAGACCCTACTGGAAAGAATATTTGTAAAATAAAATACTGGTAAAAGTTTCCACTAAATAATTTTCATAAAAGGACTTGAAGTAATTTGGGAGGTAGATTATTCTGAAAAAAGCAAGGCATGATTGCAAATACATGTATTAATTACAGGATTTAAAGTGGTTGCTTGTATTAGCTATCATGTGATGAATCCACTTCAAAGGCACATAATATATAGAAACGTCTTGGAAGAAGCAGCTTTGTAAGCTACATTGGTTTTAATAGTAGTTACTGAACTGCATACAGCTGCATTCAGCTTTGCTGAAGTATGATTCAAGTATCAGTTGAGGGAAATGGATTTACTTATAAAAAGTCTTTAATTGGAAAGTAATCCCACATAGTAATAATGAAATGAAATGTCAGTTGGAAATGCATGTTGGCATAATGGTCAAAGACATCATCCACCATGGGTAAATTTATCTGAAGCAGTGGTTTGACTGGAGGCAAATATGTTCATAAGATTTCCAAATGCTCTTTCACTTGTGGCAGAGAGAGAGAAGGAGAGGGGGATGGAAAGAGAGAGGGAGGGAGGGAGAGACGGCTCTTTTAGGCTATATTTTGTTGAAATTGCATTGGTGAAGCATTACTGAAGGGCATCTTTATATTTGGGGGCTGGTTGAAGAAAAGTCCTGATTTATTGAGAAATAAATCTTATTTATTTTCTTATTCTAAAATCTTCTTATTCTAAAAGAAATAAGAAATTTCTTTTAGAAATTTCATCTATATTTGATTTTTTTTTTAAAAAAAACTTTCTCCCAGTAAAACGTGAAAATTTTAATATACCTTTTATGTAGTAAATTAAGAGCTGCTGAAAAAAACAGGTATTAAGTGAAAATTGTAACTGTTCCATAATATTCACGGTGGAAGCAATGTGATCATCTCCATCCATCCACTTTCCCATGAATCATTCTGTATAGTGGGGCTGGACTAGGAATCCAGCATTTGACCCACTGGTAATGTTTTAATGTTTCTTTTAGGGGCACTAATTATGTTTTCACAAAGACACTGCGTCCATTCATCATATCCCTTGCTCCAGAGAAGCCTTATTGGAGTCAGTGGGACTTTACCAAAGTAAGTGGCTGAAGGAATGTAGTCAGAATTATTAGTTATTCAGCTCTCTACATTTTTGCTGACCTAGATGATGCCAGTAGTAATAAAAAGCTTGTAAGTTAAAAATAACAGGAAAAATAATTACATTTAGTGTGAAGTAATAATGCTGTTGTAAGCATTGCAGCTATCCGGGATGTTTCTATTTCCACCAGACCCTCAGTTTTTCAGTTGATTTCAATAGCCTCAAGTTAAAGTTCAGAACATGAATGGCAAGCAGAGTGCTATTTTTGTAATTAAAAATACTGTAATTCAAATAAGTTACAGCAAAGACTTCATGTTTTTTTAAAAAAAACTTTAGCTGTACTTTTTACTGTTTAGCTACATAAAATTATTTTAGTAATGAATATTTTATATTATTTAAATTCAAAGTGTATGTTGCATTTTATAAAAGATACCACAGTATACAATGTTACTGTTACTCCTTTAGAATACGTTTAAAACATTTGCTTAGGATACTTGCTCAAATAAGTTTTTTAGATGATATAAACTATTGAAGACAAACATTGAAACAGTTCAGTTTTTAGTTTTCACCTTGATCATTGGACTGAAAATGGCAAAAGTTAAAATACCTGATAAAAATATAATTCTGCAGGCTTTTAGCAGATTGTTACTGTTATCACTGTTTTAAACTGTAATACAAAATTCCTTTAATTTCTAGTGTGGAAAATGCAAGTACTCAAAACATTGGAAATTATGTATATAGAAAAATATATGCAAGAGGCTAAGTACAATTCTTGTGGCTCAATTGGAAGTGTGCTCTTACGATGTTGTAGTCATGCTGTATTTCTTAAAAACAGCTGTACAGATTGGATCACTAAATGGATTAATTTACACCACAGTACATTTTACAACATGAAGGAGATTATATGTCATGTAAATTCTAGATAGCTTTAGAAGCATTCGTTATGTGTACCCTAAAAATCTGATTTCCATTTTTATTTAAATAAAGTACTTTTTACGAAGTAGCTCTGTTTAAATTATTATATCTCAGGTACATGGAACAGAACCAAATTTTGTATCTTGTTGAGATGTTCTTAAGTCATTTTGATGTGTTTGTTAAGTTGTTCTGTATTCTAGATCATATCTGTTTACGTAAATAAGTCACTTTATTTTCAAGAAGTTCATTTCTTCTGTAAAGACTGGGGCGGGGGAAATATAAAGAGTGGGATTTGAGACAATCAGAACATCGTGAGATTTGTGCATAGTTACCACCTTGTGGAGGCTTTTTCCATGAAGGGTTTACCTCACTTCTTCTTGCTGGACGTTCTTGCTTCTGTCAAGGAAGGATCCTGGTCTTCTACTTACGTTTTTAAAATGCCTCACAGAGAAAGTTTTTCTTCCCAAACTCTTTCCTCCCCAAATCCAGGGTTGGAGAGATGAACTGCATCACTGTCTATGCATTTAACAGGACTGTATCTTCTATGTTTGCCTCATTTTCTGTGACTGCTGTTCTGTTTCCATATTGCTGGTCAGCTCCTCCTTTTCATATCTGCCTACAATAGGAGTTAATGATGACTGTGGTATGTGCAAACATATTCCATATAATAAGGTAAGAGGCAGATCTTTCCAAAATACATACAGTAAGTCATTTTGGGTTTCTAGATAGAATAAAGTAATATATTTTTTCAAAATGGCATACCATCATTGGGACTAGTTGTGGAAGCCTATGATTCACTTTCAAGTGGGCTATATTTTATAGCTTGATTCATTCACTTTTAGCATTAAATCTAAGCCGGGTGCCCAGTTTGCATGTTGGAACTTGACTTGACTTGACTTGATTTCACTTCACTTCACTTCACTTCACTTCACTTCACTTCACTTCACTTCATTTCCTTCAAATCAGTGTTGAGTCCTCTGACTGCCTGGAGAAATTCCTGAAGTTTATTTGGCAAGATTTTAGAAGTGGTTAGCCCTTGCCTTCTCCCTAGGCTTGAGAGAGACGAACTGGCTTAAGGTCACTGAGCTGGCTTTGTGCCTAAGGCAGGACTAGAACTCATGGTCTCATGATGGTCTCTAATCTGATGTCTTCACCACTACACCATACTGGGTCTCTGGATCTAAATGTAGAATGCTATTAACAACTATTTGTTCTAATTTTCAGTTGTATATGTCATAATAATATTTGTATTGTTATCGTCCAGAATTACAAAATAACCCTGGGGATAGTTTGAGAAATTAGGAAAGGGTGAAGTTCAACTGATTCATTTTCCATTATAATAACTAGTGCAGAAAATGTATCTCTGGGCTCAACTCTGGGCCTTCCCACATTTGACTGAAGAAAGCAGATACCATGGATACAAATCTGTAACCTACAGTATATGCACTTTACGTTATAATATACTGGTCCCATTTTGAAGCTGAGGAATATTGACATTCAAAGATAAAGTGGGATCAGATAGAATGTACAAAAATAGTAGTGCTACTAAGTATGTACATCATTATTTTTTCTCATTACTCTGCAACTAAATTTCCTTTTTTGAAATAATTGAAACAGCAGAGCATACAAGGGGTGCCCCCCACATAAATTAAAATTGTAGCACATGTAGTGCTTGTCTTTCACATGGCAAGATAACAACAAATGGTCTTTCTTTCATATGAGAATATAGTCTCTCTTCTCATTGTTCTTCACAAAATCAAATCTTTTTTACTGTACAATTTCTGTACAATAAAATAGAAACTCACCTTCGAGAATTAATATAAAGATGTTACAAGATATAAGAATAAGAGGAGGATTTGGACTGCTGAACTGGGAATTATACTATCAGGCAGCAACACTGACTTGGACAAAAGAATGGATAGAATTAAGAAATACAAAATTATTAACTTTGGAAGGACATGATTTACAACTGGGATGGCATGCTTTTTTATGATACGGTAGAAGTAAGATTTGGAATCATGTAGGGGTGATTTAATTCCTCCTTTACAGAAGTTATAGTTATTTAGGTTCCTTGCTCCCATTGGTTGGAAACTCTTTGTGGCAAATGATGAAAAAGATAGAAGTGTAATAATGTGGAACACTTCAAAGTCCTTCTGATTTCAGCAGGAAGTTATTTACGATTTATTCTTTTATCATCAGCTGAATTGATTCCTAGATGCTTAACCTTGAATTTTTACCCATTGGAGCCTTATGTTAAAATCATGAATTCTAAGTTGTCATAGTATGGCTGAAATATATATAATGATGAAAAGTGCAGTTAGAAAGCAAAATTGAAAATAAAATCTGTCCAAGATATACTTAGCTTATTGTAATTTCTATGGTTATATTGGTTTCTTGGTTTACAAAGCTATTTGCAATATTGAAACAGAAATCCAAAATATACTTCACAAGTATTTTCACTGTTATTGTGTACTTTATTTCTGGTATCACAGAATTGAAAGTGTTATCTTATCACTGTGTGAAATCATAGGAATAGACAGTTCAACATATTGTGATAAATGCAGATTCCAGAATCCATAAAGTGTATTTCTATTGTCTAAAATACTTAATTTTAAATGTAATTAAGCATCAATTTCTACATTTAGAATAATGTGGTACTGTTCTGTTTGGTTCTGTAGATAATGCCTTATAATAATAAACAGCCTAAGGAGAAATTATGTTGCAGAAACAAAATTGTCAGTTTAAACTGAGATTCTTAAACATTTAATATAGTTCTCATATTTTTCAATGTTTTTTTCCATAATAATGAAAACTAGAACACTTTTATCTTCTTTTGCTTTGTGTTATTTAAAACAAAATTAAACAGAGACTTATTCCGTCAGTGAAACTTGGATGTGAAGACTATAGTGGAATACACAGATATAGGGATCTTAAGAATCAGCATACTGCCATGCAAACATCTTTTTTTTTTTTTTTTTTTAATTTGATTTATATGCCGCCCTTCTCCGAAGACTCAGGGCGGCTTACAATGTGCTCAGCAATTCCTTCCTTCTTCTTTCCTTTAGAATTAAAGCATGGGAGGTCACCATTTTATCTATTCTATCCCATGTGGTTTCTGGAGGTATGCTGACTTAGCAGTCTTTGAAAGCCAAGATCCGCTCTTAACCATTTTGTGGGGATGGTGTAATGATATCATACATCTGGGAGGAGGGGTATTGGGGAAGTTAAGCAGTTTTTCATTGGTTGTTTGATATATTTATTTTAGGGCTTATACTACTGTTTTAATACAGTTTACACTGAAAGGCAGCCATTTGCACTGCTTGTTTTTTTTTTTAAAAAAGCATGATCAAGGTGAGTTCTGAGGGCTGCAAAACTGGGATTTTGCAAATTCATATCAATATGACATCACCTCCAGTGTCATGATTGCCAATGCTGTGACCTATTGCTGTAATATAGCAATTGAAGACTTGGTGTTTATAACAATAGCAGTAGCACTTAGACTTATATACTGTTCCATAGTGCTTTATAGCCCTCTCTAAACCGTTTACAGAATCAGCATATTGCCCCCAACAATCTGGACCCTATTTTACCAACCTCAGAAGAATGGAAGGATGAGTCAACCTTGAGCTAGTGAGACTCAAACTGCTGGCAGTTGGCAGAGTTAGCCTGCAATACTGCATTCTAACCATTGCGCCAGCCCTATTTGACTATGGAAGTTTCATGAGCAACAAACCTGTGAAATTATAGAGTGGCCTTAACCTACCAGTTCATCTTGTTCAACTCTTGCATGCATTGGATTCAAGTCTATTGCAGATAGCCTATGTGCATAATTTATGCTGTGGAGCAGAAACCAGAGCCCCATATCCAAGAGGCCATTGAATGGCTGCTTCCTGTTACAAATGTGCTCATATCTCAAGGAGTGGGATCATAATCATTTGGAAAATAATGGTCATGATTGGCCTGAACCTTCCCCTCTTCTGCTGATACAATTAAAGGATGCAAGTAACACTAACTACCAAGTATTTAGTGGTTGATTTGCGACTCAGAGAAATTAAGAAATTATTGTTATGTCTTTATTGTCTTAGGTGGTGGCTTTAGGAGAAGTCCCTGATGGGACAGTGGTCACAGTCATGGCTGGAAATGATGAAAATTATTCTGCAGAGCTGAGGAATGCCTCAGCTGTAATGAAGAATCAAGTGGCGCGGTTTAATGACCTGAGATTCGTTGGCAGAAGTGGAAGAGGTAAATAATTTCATTATAGATTTCTTAAATCAACAACTGAAATCACAGTCAAGACCTAAAAAGGAATCCATTATCTATTAATCCACTACTATTAAACTTTCATTTATAGGTTAAATGTAGGCTGCAACATTCTTAAACTAGGCTTGGTCACCTACTACAGATTGTTTTCCTATGGAAGGATGGATGGATGGATATGTGTCTGTGTGTGTAATGTATATGAATGGAAGGAAGGAAGGAAAGGAGGAAAGAAGAGGGAGAGGGAGGAAGGAAGGAATCTGGATTTTGAGGGGAGATTGCTTTCTGATGTCAGCAAATGGATTGAAAGGAAGCATGATGATGTTTCTCTTTTGGTACACAGTTCACTTTGCAATTTTTCACTTATGGAAATGTTGAGGAGGAAAAAAAAATTATTAAACGTGTTGCCAGATCCAAAAAACAGTTAGGTTGTCTTACTGGATTCAGGGAATTCTTTTCAAGTAAACATGCATAGGATTACAGTCTTAATAATAAAAACATTTCCTGGTTCTAGTAGAAGAATTATCATATATTTTCCAATTTTAGTATCGGGTGCTGGTGTATTTATAAGCAGTTTCCTCTGGTTTTGATGTAATTGACTTTTTGTGAATCCATTCAAAGTACTTTCTAAATAGGTTTTGAGCAGAAAAGTTCTCCTGCTTTTCTCTATCAACTTTTCTTTCAATTTGATAAAAGAGAATTTAATTCAGACATTCTTTCAAGGGAGGTTAGGAAGTTGAATGTTCTCACGGAGGTGGTGTGATGCTTTTGCATTTATTTAATTATGAAGAGGCGAAGCGATGCATATCTGTGATTGTGTGAATATACTCTTCTTCCTAAGCAGTTTGTAGCTTCCATGGTTTCCCAGTCTTCAATTAAATTCTAAGGGAAAACTCCACAAGGTATCACAAGACTTCTATAGGTCTTTCTCAGAAAAGGTTGTCTCTGAAAACCACTAAGGGGATGTTAATTAGACCCATTTGTAAAGGTTTTATGCCTAGACTTGAGCAGCTATATAAATGGGTTAAATAAATACACAAAATTCTTCTCCATGTCATGTTCTCAGTTACTATAGCTGGAAATCCAGAAGGAAGCATAGAAGGAGGCAGAAACAAGATTGAGGATTCTGGTGGATAGCCAGAGGGGGGAAAAATGTTTGCAGCTATCACATAGGTGAGAATAAGGGGGAATGTTGACTACCTATCTTATTTTTCTACTAAATATACAAAACAAATTTATATAGCTGTCCATCTCAGTGACTACACCACTGATTTAATGAGTTAGTCATTGCTCTTACAGAAGACTATCATTAATCCCAATATTGCTTTTATACCAATAAGTCTCTATTTGGAATTCTGCTAGTTGCATGAGAAATGAAGGTAATAGCTAAGTGGATAACTCAAAATAAGCAAACAAAATCCCTAAAGGCAGCAATACTTGCTCACCACATTGCATTAGTTGTAAATAAAATTTTGGCTCAAGTTAAAATTTACTCCACAACACTTCCTGAAGCAAGGATAGCGGTGCAAAGCTCAAGGTAAGGTAAACCTTGCTAGATTTGGCATATGACTTATTTCTCTGAAATAGGAGGTAAAGGCTAGTTACAAATTTAAGTACAATAGACAAGTCTGAGGGCACCGTCCAAAAAGATACCATGGCCTAGTAACTTTATGCTTGTGAGGAAGGCTGCTTCAGCATAGTGTTTGCACTTGAACTCAGAGCACAGGTAACTCTGGGTCTAATCCTGTGTTCAAAACAAGAACAGATACTGGAAAATAGAAACCTCAGAATTTTCTGGATATGTCATTAACACAAATGCAAATCTGGGAACAAAGGCATCACTGTCCACAATCAGAATTTCAACCAGTATCTTAATTCTTTCACTCAGATTGCAGAGCATTGCTGTTCTTCTTACTCCTAGCTGAAAATTTTACTTTTAAGAATATGATCAACACTTTATGCATCCAGGCTGATTTCAATTGTGAATGATAAAATACAACTTTAAAGATAATACAACTTAATAATAATAAAAAAATCACTGTCTTTCTGGATAAGAAGGAAAGTCCTTACACTTTTTATAAGATTTTGTTCCCCTTTAATAACATTTTGATATTACATTTTGATTTGTCTTTATGTTGATTGATTGTACTTGAAAGATCTCTGGCTTGTAAAACATGATGGTTTGCAAAAGAAGTATAGTGGTTCCATCATATAATTATTGCCGAAAACAAACATAAATATGATGGAACATGTGTTTCAAAATTCAGTGGAGGAAAAGGTTTATCTCCCCCCACTCTCTCTCCCTCCCTCCCTCTCTCTCTCTCTCTCTCCCCCCTTATCTTCTTTAACTGTCACAAAGGAAATGAAATGAGTAATTAGAGAATCATTGTGATTATTCCCCACATTTACATCCCATCAGCGAGAAGTTTACTCAGATCAATATGAGTAAAATCTAGAAAAAGTGATGATGTATTTTAGAAACTGTTTGATATATTTATTCAAAGAACTTAAAAGGCAAACAAAGGGTGTATGCACAGTTTTCCTACATTAGCTTTCCATGTTTTGGCTACTTTCCCAAATAGCAATTTTTATATTAAAAAAAGAAAGAAAAATGATTGAAAGAGAGAGAGAAAGAAAGAAAGAAAGAGAAAGAAAGAAAGAAAGAAAGAAAGAAAGAAAGGGAGGGAGACAGACTTAACTGCTTGCAGACTTTTCACGCATGGAAGATGAAGAAAGCTTCTTTTGATGAAGTGTAATTATGTCCAAACAGAGCTGACCCCCTCCTCCTCTATTTCTTATGATCTTAACAGAAGAAAGTAGGGTATTTCCTTTGAAGCAGCTGGGATTTGGTAGAGAATCCGAAATGCTAGCTGCATTTGCTGCCAGAGGCAGGATGGAGAAATTGGTCCAGACTTGTCTCTCAGACACAGAGCAGAGAAATGAAAGAAAAGAGTTATCATGAAGGATTTTTATGATACTGCTTAAAATAGCAGGAAAGGAAACAGTAGTAGCAAACAGGAGCTCATATGATCTACACACAGCAAGAATGTTCTTGGCTAAGTCGACACTGTATCTGGTCTGTGGTAGCCTTGCAGCCAAGGTCCAGGTAACCGTACTGAAACATACATTCAGATAAAAATCAGACAAGGTCAAACATGCGAATTTACACCGACTGAAGAACTTTGTTCTGGCAATCACAGATCAGATTGCTTTGAAAAACCATCTCCTGTTTTAAGGACCAGGCCCATTGGCAAGACTCCAGGGGACTCTGCTGCTCTCACTTGACTCAAAGAGAAAGGCAAGAGGGCTTTAAGAAGAGTCAACTTCTAGGAAGGAACCACTGCAGGTTACATAAACTTTGAAAATAGAAACATTTTTTCAGTTAGTGTTTTTGTTTTCCTATATGGTGGAAATAGAATGTCCATGCTTATTTTATGTGTTTCTAATTTTATTTCTTTCTTTTTCATTGAAGTCACAGTCTAAATTACCAGTCGACTTGCTGGGCTGTCTCTGGTCTCCCATATGTTCCTTGTTTATCATGACTTCATCATTTCTCTAACCTCACATGAAATCCTCTTCGGCATTTTTATCTAATCTAGCTGTGCAAATACTTAGAAAGGCCTCTCAGCTGTTTACCTACTACCCTATGCCATCACTAACTTCTCTAATCACTTTATCCGCTTTCAGTTGCCTGATCTGGTCTTTTGAAGCATATTAATAGTTGCAGAAGGAGAGAGGAAATAGGAAGGCAGCCAAAGGAGTTGGCAAATTCCATAAGACATTTCCAGTCATGTGTTATTTCCTCTCCTCAAAGGAATATATTTTCCCTATAGTTATTTATCAATGCACAGATATGCACTCCTCCCTTTATTCCAGTTATCTACTTCTTACATTGGCTTTTCATATTACTTTTAATTATGCTGTAATCCGATATTATTTACTATTCATACTTCAATTCAGGGAACATATCTACAGGGAATCTTAGATGTACAACCATTCATTTAGTGACTGAAGTTACAACAGCACTGAAAAAAGTGACTTATGACCATTTTTCACATGACTGCTGCAGAATCCCCATGGTCAAATGATCAAAAGTTGATGCTTGGCTAATGACAAGTATTTGTAGCACTTGCAGTGCCCCAGGGTCACATGATCACCTTTTGCAAACTTCTGACAAGCAAAGTCAATGTGGAAGCCAGATTCATTAAAAAAACCACGTTACTAACATAACAACTGAAGTAATTCACTTAACAACTGTGGCAAGAAAGGTTGTACAATGGGGCAAATCTCACTTAACAATTGTCTTGCTTAGCAACACAAAATTTGGGCTTAATTGTGGTCGTATGTCAAGGACTATCTGTACAAATCTGGTCTAATTTCACTATAATCAGTTACTTTAGATAATTATATGCTCTTAAACAGAGGCTCCAGCCCCATTGACAGAAATTGTTTAGGTAACTTCCAAGTAATCCTTGAAGCAAATTGTAAGAGTTAAATTAGCCTGGTTAAACTTTTGGCTTGGGTAGCTGGCTATAATTACGTAACTGCCTAAGAGTCCAAATTGTATCTTTAGCACACTAGGGTAATGTTTTGGCCAGTGGGCACAAGGATTCCAAGAACGTGTCATGACTGTCCTAGCTCAATAGCTGCAGTGGAAGGCTCCCTCAGCCCAGGAGCCATGGCATGGCCAACCACAAAACATCCGTTTCCAAGCAAGTAAACCATTGTGGCCAAGAGAAAAGTAATTTACTCAAGAATCATATAGAAACAGAATTTGGTTAGATGTTTTAAAACACAGAACACAGATAAAACTATTCAACTATTCAAAAAATCAGAAGAAAATATTGCTCTGTAGACACAGGCATACAAAAATACTAAAGTTTTCAACATCCCTTCTAACTAACTCTGAGCAGAATGTTCTCTACATCTTTCTACATGGTTTTGTTTGTTTGTTATGAAATGGAGCATTATTCAAAATGTTCTGAGTGAGAATATTTTGATTCTTAAACATTACAGCCATTCTCCATATTTATTTTCCATGAAGTCCCTCCCAAAGAATGAAAATAAAGATGGCACTCAAGGCTTCTCTAGGAGTCTCTGGAGGCTGGGGAAAGCAAAAAACGTCACTTCCTGTCCCACCGGGAGCTGGGAAATGGGCCATTTCAGGCCACTGGAGGGCCTCTGAGGGGGTGGGGAAGGCTGTTTTCACCCTCCCCAGATGCATAGAGAGGATCTGGAGCCAGGTGAGAAAGAAAAATGAGCCTTCCCCACCCACCCAGGCCCTCCGGAGGGAGGAAACAGCCTGTTTCCCTACTCTGGTGGGCCCAGAAGGCCCGAAAATCAGCTAGCCAGCATGTGCCTACGCGCCAGAACTGAATTGGCATGCCAACTGATATGGCTACACATGCCACCTGTGGTATGTGTGCCATAGGTTCGCCATCACGATCCTAGACACTGAGGTTCATATTAAATTTCTAAAAGGAATCATTTGCTTTCAGAAATAATGTTTAATGAGGAAGGCGAAAAGGTCTGGTGGTAAAAGAATATTGTCATGATCCACAATTTTTAAAATCCCAGTGATTTAAGAATTTTATGCTCTCAAAATAGTGCCATGCTTCTGTCTAGTTCACACTTTTTATTTTGTAAGTGTTTTGTATATCCTAAGAATCTTAAATTATGAGAAACTCATTCTGCAAAGCTGGAGAAAGGTTGGCCCCTCTTTTTGCTTCCATTTTGGTTTTTAGTTTTTCTTCCCATATACAAGGAATGGGAAGGAAAACAGGAAAGGCTAGTTAGATAATTGGTCTAAAATCCCTGCATCCCTGCATCTGCATTATTTTAGTGCCTTATACTATGGGGGTTATTCATTTCTAGAATTGATTAGTACATTCCGTACTCCAAAAATATTTGAAGCGATGCCCAAAGGTACTGTTATAAAAATAATGTATGCTAAAATTAATAAAGTCTAAAAAAAGGAAAACATTCAAATTAAAGTCAGTGATCAGGAATAGAAAGACAAATCAGTTAAAATAAGAGTTTTCTGCCTTTTTCAAACTAAGGTAGTGACAGCTGACTTCTTTCAAGGAGCATTTATTTCTGTCTGCCATATTATGTATTTTTTAAAGATCTCAACAACCCTCCCTGCCCTCTGAGTAGATTTTACAGCATAAACTGTGCTGTGGTAGTCAGATGGATTGCCTGAGCAAGTCAGCTTGCACTGAGAACAAGCAGGCCTTCTCTTTGTGTGTGACTGTTACATTGGAAGTTTACTATTACATTCTCTCTTTTTGGAGTAAGGTTTCTCCAAATGTTCTGAAACCACATGGGTGATAATAAATGATGTGACAGGAAGGCTTGAAAGCTGAATGAGACAGCAACAGACCTGTTCTGTATTATACATGCGTGTGCCTTTGCACACCTACACATACCCCACTCAGTCACACTTCCTGTTTTGTATTAGACTTTGAAATAATGTATTACATTTAGTGCTGCTACATTTTCTTAACATTTTGTGTTTTCATTAATATTCTTGGAGTTCCATAAAGTGGGATAGAATAGGTAGAAATCCAAAGTTCCTAGATGGCTTGGGTATTTTATAAAATCTTTTAAAGATTCTGGTAAAGCAGGAGGCAAAGTGAGCCATAAGCCATGAGATAGCTGACTGTTGCATTGAGTCACTCTTGCACGCCCACCTCTTCCTGTCTTGAAACAGTTTGCAGTTTTGACTATCTGAAATGATTAACAGTTGCATATCTCACTGATTAGAACTGTCAGTGACTCGCAGAACAAAGGCCACAGACTTCCCTGGGTGAAGATCCTGTCTGTTCTCTGTAGGCTGTTTTCCGTTTCCTAACACTTGCAGAGTTGCAGGGCACCACATCCATCTTAACTGCAGAATTTCTATTATGGTAATTGGGATTTCCAGTGGAACATACATTTTATGCATTTAAAGCACAAACTCACCCTGGGCAGATAGTTTCTTTAAGATTTAATAGCTGGAATATGGTCCAAGGAAAGGGGAACCATCTCTCATTTTCTTTGTGAATTATATCATTAGCCTCCTGTTACCTCAGGCATATTGAACATAGGAAACTCTGTTATGGCTCCCAGAAGTAATATATATTAGTTCTATGTATTATGATAAAGTCAAATTAAATGATAAAACCATGTGAAGTCAAATGTAAAAACAGCACATTTCTTTCAGTTAAACAGCAGGAGAAAGAGAAATTCTCCTCAATTGAGCAAATCTCCCTTGCAGTAAGTGCTGGAGTAGAATTTGGCTTTCTTTGGGGGGCAAATTATATCAGTCCAATCCAGTCCATATGTCATGACCGAAGTAATAATAATAATACAGTTTGTTCCATATTGCCACAGGCATGCTGCAGATGTTCATGGCCACTGCAATTCACACTCTGTCTGTAGGAAGAGATTACTTTAGCTATGTTCATGAGACATTGCTTGCTCTTCTCAAAGCTGAACCCCTGATGCAATGGAAAGCTACTGTGCTGTAGCGTAGCATCCTGCGTACCCACACATCTCCATAGTTGCTTTGAATCCCAAAGATGTAAGAATGTGTTTGGAGTTTGAATCCAACCTTCTCTTCAGGAAACAGTTTCATCTTGTGGCTTTGCAAGCCCGTTTCTTTCAGCTAACAGCAACCCTGGGTCTTACTTTGCTAGGGAAAGTTTTTCTTCATTATTACTCTTCTTCACTTTGAGTATCCACTTTATTACTTTGTTCCTCTAAGTGTGTGCAGATAAGTGTGAATGTAATTGACATCATATGTATTCACTTAGTTCATTGAATTCTATAGTTAAAATAACAGATTATTTGCATGTGAAATTTGTCCCTAATATACAATATATAGTTCTGTACACCTTACTTGTAATCTTCCCTAATGTTTCCTCAAGCCCTTGTATGCAGCATATACAAGTAGGCATTATTTGGGACTGAATTTTGGAGTTGAAAATGATGAATACTAATTAAGTATAATTTAATGCTGAATATTTCTCTTTAGAACCTTCCTTTTTAGTTCTTTTATATTTTTTAAGATACTAATATTCTCTTTTTTTTTCTGAAACAAAACAAAATTGAACTGAATTCAGTTAAGTCTATAGTTACTTTGTAAAGTGAAGACCGTGATTGATGTAGATCTTTTAACGTCAAGGAAGCTTTCTTCTTTTCTTGATGCATAGCTCTGGAGAACTGAACAGTTATTCATTATTTTAGGGGCCTTAGAAAGGTACTGATCTGCTGTGGAGTTTGCTCTTCCATAGATTTAGCTATAAGGGTTACAAGGCCCTTAGCTCTTGTAGTTAGTTTGTATGCGTATTTATTTATAGCAATAGCAATAGCACTTAGACTTATATATTGCTTCACGGTGCTTTACAGCCCTCTCTAAGCGGTTTAGAGTCAGCCTCTTGCCCCCAACAATCTGGGTCCTCATTTTACCCACCTAGGAAGGATGGAAGGCTGAGTCAACCTTGAGTCGAAGAGATTCGAACTGCCAAACTGTTGGCAGCTGGCAGTCAGCAGAAGTAGCCTGAAGTACTGTGTTCTAACCAGTGGTGGGTTCCTCCCAGTACGGTCCGGTTCAGCCAAGCCGGTAGCGGTGATGATATGATGTCACTGAACCGGTTCTCCCCCCCGCCCTCCCACCCATGTTATTCTTACCTTTTATTTGGTCCCACCCCCAATCTATTGCTGCCTCCTGAATCCCAGCTGATGACTAGAGGGAAAAAAACTGTTTAAACTCTTGCCGCGGGGCTTCAAAGGGCTGTCCTACAGCTGATCAGTGTTAAAAGCAAACAAATGAGTCGGGTCGTAAGTGCGAGGACTGGTCGTAAGTGCAAGGACCTTCCAGAAATGACTCTGACCAGCTAGCCACGCCTACCTAACATGACCTCCAAGGCACACCCACAAAATAAGCCACGCCCACAGAACCGGTAGTAAAAAAAATTAGAACCCACCCCTGGTTCTAACCACTGTGCCACCAAGGTTCTTATGATTTATATGTGGCAATACTATCCCAGCTTTTCTCTAAAAGGTCAAGGAAACATACATATTGTGTTCTTCTACCAGAAAATCAATCTAGATATCTAATGTATTTCCTTCCATGTTCCTTGCTTATCTTTCTTTGAGGTCCTGTGATGTGAGCCACAATGTTCTACAAATACATGCACTCAACCTATTGAAAGAATTTTACTCTGGTGACTTTTTCAGCATTCCTAGTTCTACAGGTTGAGCTGTGTTCCATCCTACCTGCCACAATGGACAGGGCCTGTGAAAAGACTAAGTTCTGTTCACACCTTAACTGACATGTTCCATTTAGTTTCTGTGACTGATTCACCTAGATGGTAGCTATACATTGCAACATTAAAAATGGTGATCTGAACATGTCCTGAAAGAAACACTTAAAGCAGTTTGCTCTTCAAGCAAAAATGTCCTTTTTCTTGAAGAAGATATTACTTCTAATTATTGCCACTACCTCATGATCTGATATAAAAATCCTTTTTTTAACATTTGTGATACTTGGCTGAATTTCACAATTAGTGAAGAGGGCATATTTCTTTTCTCCATTCCAAATATAAAATGAATATTTTATATTTTTTAGATTTAATGCAAACATTTCTATAGTAATTTCTATTTTTTCTTCCTTTTTTTAACAGGGAAAAGTTTTACTCTAACAATAACTGTCCTTACAAATCCTCCTCAAGTTGCTACATATCACAGAGCTATAAAAGTGACAGTAGATGGACCAAGGGAACCACGGAGTAAGTACTATGTTCTCCATTTGTGATCTAGGATACAGTATAGATAATCTGTGAAATAACTAGTTATAGTTTGTTTTCAGTTTCGTCACCTCACACATCCAGCCTTATTTCTCAAGTCTTGAGCTTTGAGGCAGATTGCTGTAGTATGCAAGTTTAGAGTGAGTGTAAGTAAGCAATCCAAGAATGAATTTTTTCATTTTTGATTATTTCTTTGGTGTCTCATGAATTTTAGCTTGAAGTTGTAGGTTATTTTGTCTTTTAGTCTTCTGAAATCAAAATTACATGGATTACTTTCCTCACAGTTTGATACTTGAATGAAGTGGTACTTGTGGAGTTCAGAATAGTTTTTCTCTACTAGATCACCTTTCTAGGAGATTTCTCCACTGTGAATATAACTTGTCAAAATCATCTGGGCCTTTCATCACAATATAATTAATAATATAAATTATTACAAATAATCATTTTCTTGGCAACTTTTGTAAATCATCCTAAACAATCTAGAAGTGGAAACCTGATCTCCAGTTTTCTATTGAATTCAGTAAGATATGGAAATTGCATTTTGTATCTCATATCTGAAGGTTCAGGTTAAATGTTCATAATATTGTATTCACATTGTCTCAAACTGCTAAGTGGGCTTTTGTTTCTGTATAAGATCCAAGTGTTAATATGTCTTTGGTTATCTGTATAGTTGAAAATGCCAATTTTCAAGATCTGAGTGAGCATGCTCAAGATTTTGTAAGGAAGTAGTATTCAGTATATGGGGGGAAAAAGAACATCCTAATTTGTTACTTATGAATTTTTGCTCTCTTTTTAAAGCATATTTTCACCCTAATCTTACCATCCTGAAAAATGAGATTTTTCTCAGCATCTCAAATTTCTCAGCAAAATTTGTGTTTGCCACCAAAATAATTACAAAGCACCTGTAGTAGATAGTACCAGTGGTGGGTTGCTACCGGTTCACCCCAGATTGGGCGAACTGGTAGCGGAGGTGGTATGCTCCGCCCACCTGTCTGGATGTCTCTGCGCATGCACAGAAACATCATGCACACAAGTGTGTGCGCGCCCATGAACAAATCGGTAACAGCCAAAATTGAAACCCACTACTGGATAGTACACAATATATTACAAAAATCCCAAGAATATAAAATATAATTTATATTTTCTCCATATATTGGCTATTTGGATTTAGATTTGATTTATACTTTATACAAAATATTAGGTTCAATATCTCTTTCTTGTCCTATCCCTTCACTCATTATGTACCAGGTATGGTACTTCTTTCCTATTTGTCCTAATCCACAGATTTAGTTTCTGAACCAGAGACTTGACAAACTCATCAATTTTGAATATTTCTATTAAATTTAGAACTACAGCCACTCCCAAAAGTGAGTTACAAAAGATTCCCACAATAAAATATCATTTGTGTATAGTATCTAAGTAAAAAATGATATAGTGCCATGATCAATCAAAATACATTCTTGCCCTAATTCTTGAACTTTCTATGGTCACTTCTGGGAAGCCAGTGTGCCCTCTGGGGGCAAGATAATTGTTACTTATTTCGAGTGTACATATCTTGCCCCAATCCTGTCAGATTATGAGCAGGCAACAGTAAGATTGAATATTTAATATAAACATGTATAATAAGAAAAAAGCATATTAACAAGGCACCTAAGAATAACTAAAAGCCAAAAATATGTTCAAACAAAGCAGCTTTAACAAGTTTGTTAAAGATAACAGTTGGGACCAATTATAAATATCAGTCTGTAATTGATGATGAACAATTGATTGAAATTGAAATAATCCACTACACTACTTTTGGACCAGTCAGTTGGGCCAATTATGTTTCTGGGGAGGGACTCTGTGAAAACCTGTTTCTTGTCCATACTCCATGAAGCCTATGAGAACAGGGAAACTCAAAAGCTGATCATCATTCAGTCCAAGGTTTTTTCTTGCAGGCAGTTAAGAGGTTGAAAACATGGATTATTTTTTAAACTCATTTTTACATTGCTTTCAATATCAATTATACATAAGTAATGAAAATGAGAAAGCATGAATGAAAAACAAGAATAGCAGAAAAACTATTAATCAAAGTAACACAAGCAAAGAGATAGGGATAGACAATAAAATCTCAGTCTAGTAAATCTCAAATTTAGTGGATACATAAAACAAACCAATCAAATCTGAAAATAACAGAAGCATTAGCTTCCAGAACTTTTACTATTTTAAGGAAACTAGCGGTTGGAAGAAATAGAAATGTCCTTGTATCTGCAAGTTGGTGATACATTAACATAAATCTCCAAATGAGATCCCCTAGTGATTTCACACACATTAATAACACGGGAGGCAAAATGAAATTTCCCAGCAACCATGGTGTAAATTTCAGAAGCACCATCTTCTCTCCAGCTAAACAACTAGGATTGGAAATGCTTTAGCATTTTACAGATTGTACAGATGGATACCATGGTGGCTGTGACACTAAAAGCCAAAAAATTAGTTATCCATCAAGCCACGTTCACCTAGCAAAGCTGAAATGGATCTACATGATTAGCAATTTGACCAACTCTATGGAGTTCAAAATCCATCGGATCTAAATTAAATCTTTTGTCAGAAATGGTTTCACTATTTCTATTATTAACACAAAGGGGATGATCTTTATTGCAGTATTCACCACCTCTGAAACCCTTTTTCAGTCCTCCTGGTTTATAGTGTTTATAATGTTTATAGTTTATAGTTTATAGTGTTTATAGTGTTCAAGGAAGTAAGGCCAGTTCCTTAATGTACTGCAATTTAAAGTATATTGGCCAACCAATGGTTAAGATAAACCCATAGAGTTGCTCAGTCACAGTCCTCATCTGGCAAGGTTTCTGAACCCAATATTTTGGTCTATTGCACACCTACATTTCACTTTCAGTAAAGAAGGGAACAGACCGCAAGCTGGTATCCTAGAATGAGAATGGATGAACTGGGGAAGTTGTGTATATTAATCGGTGTATACTAATTTCCAAGTCCAAAGTTCTGGAAAGACCTACGAGATCCATATGTGATCAAAACCAACTATTATTAAGATCATTTGATTTTTTTTTAAAGTACAACAAGGCAAAATAATATAAAGGGGAAAATGCTTGACTAAACTGTTATGGTATTTATAACAGCTAGATCTCCTGTGTGACTCAATATTGTAGCTAGCAGCCTGTTTGGTGGGGTGGAAACTGGCTGTCTGGAAGAGAGTAGGACACAGAGAATGATTGTTCCTGTCTTTCCTTTGGATGGAGTTCCAGGAAAAACAGTAGAATATGAGGCCTTAAAAGTGACTTGCTCACAAGTTGGGTGCGTGCTAATCTTAACAATACTTTACTGATCTTGGAAGCTTCTTATAGCTAGTTAGTGCACTACTTGGATTGTTTATTGTAGTATAGGGTCGAGCAGGTAGCATGTTTCTGCTTCTGTTGTATATCATATGTACATTCCTTCAGGAATAAAAATGTACTTACAAGACAATGAGCTTTTCAATGACAGTGGTTTGGTCATGTTCCAGTCATTGTTGTACATTGTGTTTTTTGATGTGCACAGTCAGACCTGGTTAATCCATCCTGGTTTATCTGTCTGCCTTTGTCTTTGAAAAAATCAGTGCCATTTATAAGGCAAATATCTTGATACGACAATCTTAAATCCTTCTTTTTGGTGCTAATTAAAAACTGAAGTTGTTTGATGAAGCATGCTTGTATTTAAATTAGAGATTAACTATTATTTGAAGAATAACCACATTAATAAAAATGTGAATTCTTCTAAAAGGATCATTTCAGTCATTTGCTTGCCTTTGATGAATAAGATCAGTTCTATTTTCTGAAGTATTGCAGAAGAGCAATCCAGTTGCTACTTCTCCTTATTGTTATCCTTATTTTTTCTGATTAACAATGGAGAATTATTGGAAACTCTTATTTTCTCAGTAAATATAAAGTTTGCTTGCCCATGTAAAGTCTGTTTTCATCATATAGCACAAGGCTTTCCTGTTTACTTCATTAATCTCTACTAAATTTACTGCTATTGAAAAAGGCTCTTCTCTCACATGCAACTGCTAGCATTTTATTGACTCTGAAAGAATGTTGTTCCTTGTAGAACACTAACAATTTTTGACATCTGGAATTAATTTATTTCTTCCCATTTGGAAGTCTGCATAGTTATTCTGATATACCTTTGAAACAGGAAATTTCTAAACAGGCAAGGCAATTTCTGAAAGTGGGGAAAAGTTAATTTGGCCATCAGAACAACATGTGGTAGCCCAGCATGGAGGAAATATTTAAACAAAAAGACTTCCACGTGTAAAATATTGCTAGGAATGTTATGTGCCAAATAGTACATCCTTCCATATGAAGAAAAAATTTATAATGACCCTGGAACTCCTGGCATAAAGCATCTTTCCACCTACAGAAGGCTACATTTTGATCTATAGAATTTATTTCTTGAAAGATATGCTTTGGGTAGCAAATCAAGTTCCCTAAGTTTCACAATTGTAAAGAACTGGCTAGTTCTCAAAATAGCTGGATATATGTTTTAAAATATGAAAAAAACACACCCAAAATATGACTATATTTAATAAGGCGCTGATTGATCTACTTGTTATTCTGTTTGGACCAAAAGAGGAAAACATAATGACTACAATAAACCTTTAGCATGTCTAATTCATTTAATAAATAAGATTTATTAATAGGAACTTCTAGATCCTTTCCTCCAATGATTGAATATATCCAAGCTAGAGACATGGTATGGATGAAAAGGGGATCTCCATATTTTACCCTGATTCTTAAAATATCTAATTTCACTTTTTAATAAAGATCTGGGTTAGAGATCTGGGCAAATGTGGATATCCTGTAGGTGTAAATTGGGCCAATAACTACCGCAGAACAAATCCAGTGAATTAAATATGAGAATTCAATTGCAATAAAAAGCATTATTATTATATTCTGGATTCCTTTTTTCTAATTAGCATTTCTTGTTCTTATTCTTTCTTTCGTTTTTCATTCAGTCTGGTACAGCCTGAATAACCTAGCTGAATTTTTAGTTTTCTTTTAAACTTCCTTTTTAATGAAATATCTCAAGAATTGTTTGGGTTGATTCAGCTTGAATAAACTACTGTTTAAACCTCCATCTGGGATAACAATAATATATCAGAAAACCCAGTACACTGTGTCAACAAATGATAGTTTAAAGAAAAGAAAAGAAAAATACAGAAACAATTTTAAAACATGATTCAGCTTGGACAAGAATCATTTCATACCTCCACAGAACGTTTTAACTTCCCCATCTAAATAATTTGTGGAGAAATATGTTAAAATTTCATTTCCTCCTGAGAATTCCAACACTAATTTTCATAGTAAATTGGTAATTAATCATAGCAATAAATTAGTTCAGCTGGCACCAACAAAACAAAACTAGGTGAATGAGGCTAATTATCAAGCCTCTTTAACTAGGAATTCAGATAACACACATGTATCAACAGTCCCCATTTCTGCCAGGACCTGCCTTTATTTTACTCTGATGTCTGAAACGTGTTATCCTATTCCTCATTCTTGCTCTCTCTTTCCCTGGCAGCTGAGCCAGGGCTTGTCACATCACAAACAACTTCTTAATATACACATCTGGCGTTGGCAGTTGGACCAACTTCATAAGAGCACATGATCATCATTCATTACAAGATTAAAAAATACCCCATGGCATCATTGATGTTTTTAAACTTTGATCTTTTGCCGTTGTGATTCATCACAGTTATAAAACTCCTCTTTAAAGAAATACAGACGATGACTTATTAGAACCTTCATTCTAAGTAGCATAAACATAAAGTTGTGCACATCTTTATAGAATGTCAGTTCCTTGGGCTGCCAGCTTATCATTTTAAGACATGACATCATGCTGAACATCATGAATTTGTAAGACTTGTTTATAAGAAAGAAACTTTGACCTTCTCTTGGCAAGTACAGGGAAGAAAACAAATGTTCTGCGATTTTCACTGGTAAATGGGAGCAGCAGCTCTGAATGTTCACAGATTAGTTTCAGGTTCAGAGGTATGCATTACTTGAAATTGCAGTTGTTTATCTTGGAAAATTTTCCCTGAATTTTTACATTCTTTAAAATAATCATTTCACACAACTGCATGCTCCTTTAATTTCTGTGTTGTAGGGCTGCTAATGTGGGATACCAAGGACATTTTCTATATAACATTGATATTAATATATGCATCTAAAATGGTACATGTGTACACCTAACATGTAGTGAGTAGATTCAATGGATATATGTTACAGAGAATTATTATTGCAACTTCCAACGGTATGTGGGCTATAAAACTCAGCTGTCTGTATAATATGTGAAATGCTATTATGCAAGCTTACAAAACTAAAAGACAGAATTGAAAACTCCTGTCCTTTAGTTGACAGTTATTTATATGAGCAAATTTCATTTTCTACTTCTGAACAAGTAATTTGGAACTAAAAGATGACTTCTGTATCATCTACACATTTATGGTCTGCTTTATTTATTGCTTTGTAGCTTTATGTTCAGCAGTAGCATTCCAGGGATTTCCTTTGCTTCCTCAGATTTTCTGTGGAAAAGATGAGTGTCCTAAAAAGGAATGGAGAAGGCACTTTTCTGCAAATTTAAGATAATAAGGCAAAATTTAGATAATATGGTGGGTTTTCACCTCAGACAATAGTACATTTCTGGATTTCATGAATAACAGAATAACAGAGTTGGAAGGGACCTAAGAGGTCTTCTAGTCCAACCCCCCATGCTCAGGCAGGAAACCCTATACCAGTGATGGCTAACCTTTTTGTCCTTGCATGCCGAAAGCGTACACACCCATAATATGTGCATGACACCATCACCCCCGCGCATGCGCACTCTCCCGTGCATGCGACCCCTCCACGTGCCCCATTTTGGGCCTAGCAGGCCTCCCTGAAGACTCCTGGGACCAAAAACAGGATGTGGGGGGGCACACTGCATTCCCCTCCGCACTCCCCTCCCCCCCGCATGCCTACACTGTTACAGGTGTTATGTCAGCCTTGTATTCAGCTTTATTCCTCTCTAGCATTCATCTCCATTGTTCAGTGATGCATTTCCTCCCTCTCTTTTTTACATCCAGACCAAAACTGGATGCAGTATTCCAAGTGTGGCCTTACCAAGGCATTATAAAGTGGTATTAACACTTCACATGCTTTTGTTTCAATCCCTCTGTTTATGCAGCCCAGAACTGTGTTGGCTTTTTTGGCAGCTGAAGCACACTGCTGGCTTATATTTAAGTGATTGTCCACTAGGACTCCAAAATCCCTCATAGTTACTACTATTGAGCCAGGTATATGTAGAATGTAGAATGAATGAAAAAGAGTACAATAGAATGAATTTCAGAGGGGCAGAAAAAATTAATAATAAAATAATAGCAGAAATAATATGTATGCCTATTTCCTTGTCTCTTTCCAACTGTCCACAATTAAGCAAGGTAATTCCCCCCTTCCAAAGTTCCTGTTAATCACACATTCGTTTTATTCTTCGCTCCTTTTCTGTCCTCTCCCATATACAGTTCAATAAACTGTTCAATGACTAGTTCAGTGGTGGGTTGCTCCTGGTTTGGTCCGGTTCTTCCGAACCGGTAATAACATAGGTGGGAGGCTCCGCCCACCCACCTGGACATTATCATGAACTTCTGCGCATGTGCAGGCACACTCCCATTGCGAACTGGTAGCAGAGGTTAGTAGAACCCACCCCTGGACTAGTTGTTTAGTTGGCCTGTGGAACGCTTTTGAAATAGGTGCTCAGGATAACATATCCACCATCTTTTTTCAAACAGTTAATGCAGCAGGATTATTCCAAGACTTGTGTGAATGCTCCCATGCATATTCATAAGTGTGTGTATGCACCACCCCTTAGCCCTGCTTTTTTTTCTTCTTGGAGGCAGTTGTGAGTAACTTCCAAAGCAGCCATTCACTTCTAGCAAACGAGGTGGCTGCCTTCATATTTGAAAAAGAAGAGTTTAATGTGTGCTAGTGCACATTCTAAAATCCTTTTTTGAAGGCTTTGTGACTACCCTAATATGTAGCTAGCTTTGAGGACTATATTCAGTTACTCCTTTGTTTTTGTTTTGGTGCTTTCAAGTTATTATTGACTTCTGGTGACTGCCTAGGCAAGTCCCCATTATTTTCTTGCAGGTTTACAGAAGTGGTTTACCTTTGCTTTCTTTCTAGGGCTGAGAGAGAGTGACTGGCTCAAGATCACCCATCTAGCTTTGTGCCCAAATTGGGATTAGAACTCGCATTTTCTAGCCAAGTACCTTAACCACTATACTAATCTGGGTCCGTGCTTCATTTTACATGTAATTTTATCTCTTATGGGCAAAAATTGATGCAAATGGTGGGCTTCTAGGTAGTTGCTACTTACTGAGTACCTCATTTGCTAACTAAAGTGACAGCACTGAAAAAGTAAGTTTACAACAGCTCCTCAAACTTGCAGCTCTGTCTCTGCAGTCATGTGATCACAATTTGGGCACATTTATGACGGTTTCAGTGTCCTAGAGTCACATGATCACCTTTTGGGACTTTTACAGCTGGCTTCTTATCAGATAAGCAAAGTCATCGGGGAAGCTGGCAAGAAATAGCAAGTTGTGATTGTGTAACATTGCCCTTCAAGACCACAGTGGAATTGATGTTGAAATGTCATGGCTACACGGCATTTCATTTAATGCTCACATTACTTAGCAATAGAGTTGTTGGTCCCACTTATAGTCAGTAAATGAGGACTCCGTGTATTGATATTTACTAATAACTTTATTCACCATATCTATTTTAGGGTTGTTGCTGTGGGCCCCAGCATGGAGCCTATCCAAATTATAGCTTAGTATTTGAGATGATGAGATGGACTGATCTTTTTCACTTGAAATATTGAATGAAAGCTAATATTTTTAAATGTAATCCCAAAAGTTAGTTCAGTATTTGGAGGTTTTCCAACTAAATTTTAATGGACAAAGAAAAGTTTACACTGGCAAAGAACACTGCAAAAAAAGAAAAAGAAAAGAAAAAAAGAAAAGGGAATGCTGTGAGTCACTCAAATGCGCATTCTCTTCAGAGTTGTACAACTACCTGGCCCTTCCCATTTTTTAGCTCTGCTGAATTCAACATGCTCTTTTATTGTTCCACAGATACATACATATACACACACAAACAGTGGAACAATTATTAATACTGTGATACAATACAACGTAGTGTGTAATAATATTATTAAAAACACCATGGATTACCTGCTATTTTAAAGTAAAGTTGTGTCATACAGCATTGTAAAGCTATACTGTAACTACTTTTTATAAGCAAAAGTCAAACTTATCTCTATGATCTTGCAGCATAAATTATGTCCTGTTTCTTCATGTTCCCAGCCTACTATTGCAGGGTATAGCAGAGGAGCTACAGAAACCACATATGTATATATTAGCTACTAAGCATTCTAAGACATTTTAAAAATATTATTGTTAAACTCAGTCCTAAATAAGACTTAATATTCAGAAAAGAAAATATTGATTCTTTCAAATGTGTGATAAAATACAGATGTGTTATCCTGTAGTAAAGTTTTGAAAACAATCAGTTATGTCTCTTGATGGGCAAATCTCTGGTTATGATCTCAAACATTTAAATCCATCCATAAACTGATGATGGTGGCATATTTTTATTGAGCATTTTAAAGAAAAATGACAGAAAGGAAGCAAGAAAAAGGAAAGAGGCAAAAAAGGAAAAATAAAACACAAAGTGACTAAAGAGAGAATTCATTAGCATAATAGAATTTCATACATTACACAGTATTTATTATAGCAATTAAGATAAGAAACCCAAATTTTTTATGTGTCACAAATCCATGTATATATAGAATTATAACTCTAAAATGCAGGATTTCCAAATTGAATTAAATTCTCCATCAGATTTACTGTTAAAATAAAAAAATATTTTGAACATTGAGGAATATTCCGAGAGCTTCGTTATATGTTCTTCTGCAGAAGGAACTGTGTATACTTTCCAATAGAAAACTTAAATTATCCTTGTACAGTTATCATGCACCAAGCTAATTTAGTATATTTTGTGGTGTGTAAAATTTAGTAATATTTAATAAAAGTAATAAAAATAGGTTGGAGAGAAAATCCAGCTTTTAAAATGTATTTCATTATATTATAAATATTTTTCATAACTGTTGAGCTTTAACGACATTGAACCAAGCATGGAAAAATGATCTTATCTGAAAGTTATATTTCTATTCTATCCAAAGTTCATTTTTAGAAAATGAATTGTCCATTTAGCAATCAATGAAGTAAAATACCAGCAGCAAAATATCTTATACTTTTAAGTATAATATTCAAAGTGAATATACTGTTTATCTTACATTTTCAACTGTTGCAAATCAAATTTTATATTCTGCATCCCTTTAATTTTACAGCCTTTAACTTGTTTGATTTCTGAGTCATATTATACATAAAGCTCAGCAAATGCTCTAAATGAAGTTGCAACTTCAGAAAGCTATTATCTTACAGATATTGACAAATGTTTGAATGAAGCACCTGGTATGATTCAGATATTGAATTTGATTTGTGTCATCATTGTAAATTGATCTGGAAAATAAGTCAGTTCAATACTTTGATGTGAAGCACTGAATCATGTTTTTTTGATTGGGTTTTCCCAATTCATTTTGAGATATCTTTGAGTAAGTCAGCTTTGATTCAAAAATTCAAATTAATTAGCTTTGAATAAACTTTCAGAAAGAAAATGTACAGCCATATGTGTTTCTTTCTCTATTTTTAGTTCTGCTCATAGCGCAGCATTTGTTAACTAAAATATAGTATAAATTTGACTGCAACCAGTAAATCATAAATCCCAATTTTAGATCTCACTCTATATAAATTGCCCTCTTTAAATCCCAGTCTTCCTATATGCAGAAGTATTTTATAGGATTGTTATACAGGATACATTACTGAATTATTGTACAAGCATTAGGCAATCTAAAGGTGTACTAGAAAGAGTATTAGTTCTATCTTCATTTTATCCATAACCAATGTTTAGATTTACGCTTGAACACAAATGTGTATGTGTGTGTGTGTGTATATAAGAATTAGGAGCAGGTCTGAAAAAAAATTAGAATTAATGACAAACTCACCCATGTTGCAGAATAGCTCTCAGCTTAAAACATGGGTTCTTTCATCCCAAATGGGCAGGATTCCAATATAGACATTTAAGAATCAGAGGATATTTGAATAGGCAAGAATCATGTTTATAGGAGCATAATTAGAGAAAGCTATGTCTGTGCTTCCATTCTACTTGATTGTCTTGAAATCAGTATTGTGGTCACCAGTGGTGTCCGTAGCAAACCACAATGATGCTGAAAGGAAGTGTGTAAAATGACAACATCATGCACAGGTCATTTGTCCCTACCCAGGAACACGTGCCTGCTGTCCTTCTTTTCCCAGGCCCCAAACTCTTGGGGATAGCAACATGCAGAATGTTCATATCCAGAGGAAAGGGGCTTTTACTTAACTGCAACTGGCTTTATAGGATGTGGAATTACTATTCCATTTGATTTAGACATTCACATTAATTAGCTTTCAATAAAAATCTTGAAACAAAATGTTGTACAGCCATTCTGCAAAAATGGCATGCAGAGCCCCAGTTATTGGGGATTTTTAAAATTCCAGACCTCAATGGGAGAACATGTTTTGTTGGGTGTAGTTGGGACCTTTACATGCCTCGGTTTATTGTTTTCATAGCTGTGGGCAAGGAGGATAGCAAAGTTGTAGTGGCAGCTTTCCCAGAGGATTTCTAAGTGCTAACATTTCTTCAGTCATTTTTGGATGCACAATAACTTAAAAGATGTGCCTTTCTCACTACATTTCTTCAGAGAGGCAGATGAGAAGTATTGGCTTGTAGAATCACACACAGGCCTTAAATCCCTTTCTGTTCTTCCCTCAGTTTGAAATTTGGTTGCGGGCCAAAAAGGAAATGACACATCAAGAGGCATTTTTATTGTGCAACGCTTTGTGGCACTGATGTAAGGGAATCTCCTCTTCAGTTTAAACTTTACTTGCCTAGCAGTCTTCATAGCAGTAATGAAGACACATGAGATGACATGCTGAAGATCAAAACCTTAATATTTCATTTACAAAAATTATCACAGCAGTTGAAAATAAGCACACTTCTCCTTGCTTTGCCTTCTATCCATTTTCACTTCCAACATATGTTTATTTAAATATATTTCCCATTGAGACAATATATTATCTTCTAAGACTATATATCATATATCACAAGACAATGTATTATCTTCTAAGATTAAAACTGCATGCATAGTTGTCTCCAAACATTATGATAGCATGAGTAACAGGATTTATACAGAAGAAGCTGAACAAATACATATGGATTATGTACTGTATATTGTTAGTACTGGTAATTATTGATTTACAACTGTAATTGAGCCTGGTGATTGCAATCCTAAGGCGTGACAGTAGTCGAACAGTCTCTATGTGACTGGGCCCATTTTCATGATGTTTTTGTGGCAGTCAAAAAGTTCTCAGTGTGGCAATTTTTGCTGGAAATGGAAAGAAACGCCAGTTCTTGCAAAAAGGTTGTAAACTGCAGTCAAATGACCACGGGATACTGCAAATGGCCCTAAACATGGGCCAGATGCCAAACACCCAAAAATGCAGTCATGGGACTAGGGAGGGGTGGCAATGTTGGAACTTCAAAACTAAATTTTAAATCCCTATTGGGGGTCGGTTACTAAGCAATCGGTTTTAAATCAAGGAGTATCTATATATACCTTGGTGGTAATTTGATGTATGTATAGAAAGCATTAAAACTGGAAGTAGTTTTATTCCAATTCATGTATTCACCTAGTCTGAACAGCTTGTGAGGGAAAGCTCTGGGTTGACTCTTCTTGGCAGGCTAGAGAGGGAAGGGTATGGAAGCAGGCCTTTCCTAAAACTTCCCCATTGCCTATGGAAATCCATAGTTCTCCAACTGCAGATCAGCTAAGACGTGTCTCTTTAAGAGAGCTGTTGGGGATTAAGAGGAACATATAGGATTTTTTTTCAGTTAAAGATATGTTTTTTAACTGTAGTTACAATTGATTTTAATGCTATTGTTTTTAATGACTGGATGATTACAGGAGGCAGGCTATTCCACTGTTCTCCACTATTCCACTATTCCACTATTCTCAGGATTGTCAAGAAAGTTTGGAAAAACTTCAATCCATTGGTTCTTGTACTACCTTTAGATTTTATAGAAAATAAATCAATTTCCTATTTTCTATGATAGCCCTTTAAGACTGCTTTAATCTCTGGCTATTTATATATTAATGTATAAAAGCAAAAAGTTGAGGTTGGAGTGTTTTTATCTTGTACTGTGTTAAGAAGAGTTGGAAGTCAATGCCTTTTTAAATTCTTTTTTTCCCCTTGTATCTCATACCCCCCCTTTCCCACTCCTTTTCCTTCTCTTAATTTCCTATTTCCATTTTTTCTTTATATTTTATATAATAAAACAAATAAAAATTTTAAAACAACAAAGGCTGCTATAATCGTTCCATGGTTTCTTCTTCTTCAGGCCAAACCTGCCCAATTCCTTCAAATGTTCTTCGTAAAATTTAGCATTCAAATTGCATAATATCTTCCCTCCATTCTTTTGATCTCCTTCCTGTATTATGGTGACCAGAATTAAATGGTAGAATTATAGGGTAGAATTATCATGTTCCATAATCTTAACTTTATACCTCTATTGAACCAAGATCTCATTGGTTCTTTTGGCAGCTGTAACAAACCGCTAATTTATATCTGGTCTGTCAGGATACCAGATCTTTCAGGCCATGTGCCACCTATTTTGTATCTATGAATCTGGTTTATCCTATTTAAGTGAAGGGCCTTATATTTCTTGCAACTAAACTGCATTTTGTTATTTAGGGCCCACTGTTTAAGTATATCAAGATTATTTTGACCTTTGATCATGAACTTTTAGCAATTTCCCCCAACCCAGCTTTGTGTTATCTGCAAATTTGATGAACATCCTTTGCATCCACACTTCTGAATCATTTATAAAAATATTGAAGAGCACTTGAGCCCAGAACAGAACTCTGGAGTACCCGGCTGCATATCTTCTTTTGTTTAGACACATGATTTTTCCAACAACATTAAATCCATTTGGTACTGGGACTATACAAACCACATTTTCCTTTTTGTAGTAAAAAGGATGCCATGGTACACTTATGAAAAGCCTTACAAAAGTCCAGATACACTACATCCACAACATTCCCTTGGTCTACTAATCTAAATCACTTTGTAAAAAAACAACAACAACAATTATATGAATCATGTGACAAGTTGTTTTCAGTGAACCAAAGGCAGCTACTAGTAATCACTTTGTTCCTTGCTAAGTATTTGCTAACCTGTATTTTCTAGATTTTTCCACTACTGATGCTAAGCTGACCAGTCTGTCGTTTCCTGCATTCACTTCCTTTTTTTTAACAAAAAAGATGGAACAACAAGGCTATTGTTATTATTGTCAGTTATGTTTTTATTATCTGAAGATAATCATTCAAAGATTATCTTTTGAGCATAATTGAATACAAATGCCAATAATTAAGCAAGCTAACAAATAAAGTGAATAAATAAAATAATGCAATTTGGATTCATGTACTCTCTTCCCCATTTGTTCTGCCACAGAGAAGCAATTTGAAGCATTAATTCCATAACTATTTGGAATGGACATAAATCAGGATCAGGCATTACAGTTTGATCTTGTCTTCTGCTGTGAAAACATGATTTATATTTACCACAATTTGTCTCATCCCAGGAAAAAGTATTTATTTTAAAAAAATAACTGTATATTTATATCTTTATGGTTGTATTGAAAGAAGAGTGTTCAGTAAACTTAAGGCTCCTACAACATTAAACAATTGCTTAGTCACCTTATTTTTTAACTAGCTTTTTACCTTCCACTTCATTTCCAAATTATGAAAAAGTTGGAGCAGTCTTGGGCAACTTTATTGATAGCCTCAGTATCCTAATAAATTAAGGTGCTTCCTTTCACTCTATACATAAAGTTTGGTAAGGTAGTCTAATGCAGTGTTTCTCAACAACTTTAAGATATGTGGAGTTCAATCCCAGAATTCTCCCAGCCAGTGTGCCAGTTGCTGAGATTGAGAAACTCAGATCTAGCGGTTATAGATGAAATGGTGATTGTGTAGAATTAGTTTCCAGTTAGCCATAAAGGTGACTCTAACCAATCATGATCTCTTAATTATAGTAGAGATAAAATTAGGATAAAAGATGCAATATAAATCATAAATAAATTGTAGCTGTTTGTGGGAATTTCCATTTTTTTAATGTTTGTAGTTCTCTCTTTTTTTGGGTGATGGAATGCAAGAAGAGTTACATGAAAACAACATAAATTTGACTTTTTTTTTTCAGATCATGCAACTACAAAAGAGCACAATACAGACATGAAAAAAATTGAATTAGATAATCATGATTTTTTTGTAACTCTACATACCTAGTTAAAGAGTCCCCCTTCCCATCCTGCTATGTGGGCTATGCAGGCTTCAAAAATTATTCAGAAGAAATGCAGCAGCTTTTGCATGAGTGCAAGCACAGTGCCTCTCTGCTATTCATTAAAGCAGCCCCCTTTTCAGATTTTGAGTGAGCCGAAAAAATGGTGCTATAACAAATCACATAATTAAAGCAGTGTGTTTTTAACGTGACTTATAGAAGAGCATCAAATTTTTTCACACTGTTGGGGAAACTTCAATGAATAATGCAGAACTTCTAAGCTCACACATGCGATTTGTAATAATTCTCTTCAAATATTTTTTGAAGTAAACACAGACCTACTATTCATTAAAATTGAGGTGGCTGCTTTTAGAATCACATTTATTTGAGGAGGTGAAAGTAGCTACATCTCTTTTTTTTAAGTACTCAGAGATCCTGAAGAAAGTTGGCTTGCTGTACATGAAATGTGCATGCTGTTATTACAGCTCTTCTTGGATTCTCTGTTTAAGTCTCACATAAAATAAAATATTCAATATTTAATGCAACATAGTTTCAAGGTTGGAATTCTGGATGTATTGTACATTCGTTCTGAGACAGATACCCACACTAAACATACTAAGGACTTACTTCCTCATTGTTTTCCAGTTAATTAAGTTCTCGTTTGTACACTCAGCCTATTTCTCACTTCACTTTTGCTGCCTAATCTGAGTGGGACAAGAGGAATGCTTGTTCAGAGTGCCATATGTGATGTCAAGTACTTGATATGTTATCTTCTTACCAGCCAAAATAATAAGTTAGCAGTTGCTCCGGTTCTTGAATGCAAGTCACAACAGATAATTCCCAAAATAAATGAATATAATCCAACTATTCAACCAAGTTTGACTCTGAAGAATCTACTTTTTTAACCAAATCAAGAAATTGGATTTTGACCAATTCACTCAAGCAGGAGAAACCAAAAAGTCTAAGCAGATTGCATATACTGGCACCCAATTAATTAAGAGTGAGCCAGAATTCACAAGCAATCACAACTTTCTGTTATGGATGAATAAAGTCTAAGTAATCCTCATAATATGAATAATAGTGCCTGCACATTTAATTGCTATAATGCTAACCACATCACAAAATTATACATTAAGTTTCAAAAGCCAGCAACATTTTAAGTTTAACATACTGTTATCCAGGGTTCTAAACATTTGTAAAAATGTTGAAAGCCCATACATTTATACTTCTATTGAACCATTCTTTCTCATGAAATTGGATTAGACTCAACTCAATCATGGCTAAATTATATTCAATGTCTACATTTCAGTTCTAATTAACTTGCTTGATTAGTTTTAATGGCAGAATCATAACCGAATTTAGCAGGATGGGAACCATTATAAAAATTATGGTTAATGTAAGAGTGGTGGTAATATTGTAATGAAGGCAATCAGAAGCAGTACATAGTGTGCAGGTTTAAAAAATATTCATTCTGCATAGATTGAACTTGATAGGCAAACAAAAGGTAGGATTTTGTTTTTCAAAAAGTTAATGATAATCAGCCAGTATTAGTTTGCAGCTCAGAATCCAGATGCCCCTTTCTCTAACATATCATAGTTTCTCCAAATGTTAGTGTTTCATGGTTTGGAAAATCAGGGTTTTCCACTGAAGTAAAAGATGATGCAAAACTATTATTTCCAATTTTGGGATAGTGTGTATGCCAACATTAGAAATTTTATCATCATTCCCTCAATTAATATTTTAGCATCTTTACAGGCAAGACATTCTGTCCTCCTTCATATAGCATGCTTGTATTGTTCATTTAAATCTATATTTAAAAAGAAGAAAGTTCAAAAAACCTAAGGCCACTTTCTCTCCCTTTTGCCACTTTATTTCTCAGACTAGGAATTTTTATGTAATTCTTTTTTTAAAAAAATCACCATCAATTGTGCTGTTCCCTGTAGCTTCATACCTGTATTGGATAACATTAATCCCAGTTTATAATTTTGTGTGTTTATATGGATCTTATTGTTCATCTAAAACAAAGCTCTTTCCACTGTCAGCTACTTATAAATTGCTATGTGCATGCATATGTTGAGTACCTGAAATAATCAGAGTTTTCTTTCTACATATGGTATTTCCATAATTATAATATTTGTTAATAAGATTGGTTTTGCTTTGATCCCCCCCCTTTTACAATGGAATTAATAATGTTACAAAATTTCATGAGAGCCTTTGTTGCTGAATCAGATACAAAACATGTATATCTTGCAGTTTTGCTTAACTACGCAAAAAAGCATTGAGTGGCTTGAAAAATCAATTTCTGGGGCACTTCGTCTTTTCTATTTAATAACATATCTAAAAGCATTTTGTTCAATCTTTATGTTTTGGGTTAGCTTCAGCAGTGAGAAGCTTAGCCAGGGATTGTAGGAGATGCTTTTCTTGTGTTTTGCTCCTCCAAAAATACAAGTCTAGCTTTGAAAAGTATAAGCTGTTAAGGCTGGGAAAAGAGGCTGCTTGACTTGTTTTCTCTTGTAGGTGAGTACATTGTTGCAGGAAACAAAGAAGCATGCTTTCTCATGCAGTTGTAAAAAGATGAGGGCATCCTTAAATAAATATTCACTACTTATAGTTACAGTTGAAGAACCAGCTTGACAAGATTCATCAGTCAGTCAACTTTTAGTAGGGATTGTAAATCTCTAGACAGTTTGGCTTCAATCCAGCTAAAGTTAAACATCTCTGAATTTCGTTTTGTAGAACTCAGAATGCACCCAATTGAAGTGATGGTTGTTGTTGTACTTAATTGAGAAATCGTGTCTGACCCATCGTGACCCCATGGACAATGTTTCTCCAGGCCTTCCTGTCCTCTACCATCCTCTGGAGGGAGCTATGGTAGTTAGACTTAATTTTATTAATGTCAGGAGGTATAGACTTTTATTTATAACCATCATTTCCTGACTTACAACACTGAAATAAGTTAAGTTAGAATAACAGTTTGAGATAACTAGTAACCAAGTTCTTATTGAGATAAGAATTTCTAACATATGCATACCATGGTGTTTTGAATACTACTCTAGTTACTTCTATAGTACTATATGTGGAGAGAGGTATGTAAAAATATTCTATTATATAAAACCCTGTCTTACAACTTAAATAATAGGGTCTAAACATGGATGTTTTGTCTTCAGTGTAACGAATAGAAATACAATAAATTGCTACTTAAAAATACACTATTAGTGATGCAATATCTAGTGAAGACTAGGTCTTAGCTATACTTAATTTTAGTTAGCTTGGGACTAATTCTATTAGGCTACAAGAAAAAATTAATTAGTAATAATCACAACTTACAATTTAACTACTGAATAATTTGATATTGTTTCATTCTCTTTTAGATTATGCTTTAATGATGACTAACATCTTGAGAGTGAGCCAATTTGGTACAATGGTTAAAGGTACCAGGCTAGAAACTGGGAGACTGTGAATTTCAGTCTTGCCAAATCACAAAGTCAGCTGAGTGACTTGGACCAATCATTCAATCTCAGCCCTGGGAAGAAAACAATAGCAAACTGCTTCCAAAAAATGCTGTCAAAAATTTCATTGACTTGTCCAAGTTGGCTTAGAGGCATCCGAAGCAAAAAACAATTTGATGACTACATGTCTCATTGATGTGCAATGTTCACAGTAAAGTTTCAATAGGTATTGGTTACTTTTGTAACTCCAGGTGCACAATTTTGGAAGTGGTTTTGCATTGTACTTTGATTCTGTGAAGATTTCCAAAGCTTGAAAACAATTATCCATGAAATGAAGTGGATTTTAAGGAAGTGGATTAAAAAGCTAAGTGTATGATGCATTAGCTCTTTCATTACTGAACATAATCAATTGTTAAAAGAATATTATCATGGCACTAACGTGGCACTAACAATGGCACTAACAATGGCAGATAGTTGATGACTTTATGAGACTGTTTTTAGATTATCCCATTCCTCCTACAAAACAAAAAAGAATTACATTTCAAAGTGCATTGAATATTAGAGGGGAATACATGAAGTGATATGATTGCTATAATTTTATATGTAATTTGCTAAAATCTATGGTTGCAAATAAATGTTTAGTAACATGTTGGTTGGATTAAGGAGCTGATTCACCCAAACGAAAGCACAGAAAGTCTCAATAACATAAATAAAAGTTCCTAAGATTATCCTTATACAGGTAGCTTTTGAAAGTGACTGTCCTGTTTAGCTATCGTTCAAAATTATGACAATGCCAGTTTTTGAACTTATGACCATTGCAGCATCTCACAATCCTAGTGATTAGTATTATCTAATACTAATATCTGAAAATTCTAATATCTAAAAAGCAATTTACAAACCATTTCAAATAAAAGTGATTACTTCTTTAAGTAAAAGGAAGTAAGCAAACCCAATGTCCCGTTGAAGACTTTGAACCATGGCTTGGGCAAAACTGATTTTCTCAGCTAACAGAGCTTTAAAACCTGCCGGGGACTGCAGTTTTATGGTCTCATCGTAGAGAACATCTGAATGAAGCACTAATCCAGGCCCTTTCCTTAATCTGGAGAGGAGTTTGGGGAACTGATTCATTCACTGCCTTCTCTTTCTGCCTTGGTCTTCAGATTTGTGGTCTTTAGTCTGGCATTGCTTCCTCAGAAGTCCCCAAAACTCTGATGCTTTTGTAAATGCAGTAATGTTGCACATATGTACAAAGGAGGTGGGGCTTGAAGCAGCATCTTCTGTCAACCCTATCAGGTAGACCAAACTAAGAAACAGACATTATGTGTTCCCAAAACTACTGTTATTAGAACAGCTATAAGAAGAGAATCTTGCAAATCTGAATGTGTTTCCTGTTCTCCCTTTATCCTCAAGTGGAGGGGGTCAGGGGTCTAAGGTATTTCAAAAATCTCTTTCGGTATTAGCTTAAGAACTGCTTGTCTGATTGTTGCCTTGATAACAGATCTCACTGTTCTTCAGGGCAATCCTTTATGATCTTGACAACCTGCGTCTTTACAGATTCCCACACACACTGCTCCTGGCAGAACTTCATGAAAAGAGGCAATGTCAAAGAATGAGAATTTACTTTAAAGTATGCTATGCAGCTTTTTTATATTTTAAGGCCTCCACTTCTTTTTATGTACTTCTCATACTGGTATTTGCTCTGCCTCTTCTCCTTTGTTTTTTAATTTCCTTCACACTTTATGATTTTAGATTTGTATAAAACATTGATCAATGGCCATAATAAGCTTGATCTTAACTTGATGCTTTTCAACTGCCTTAAACATGTTGGTTGGGTGACTTTGGGCCACTTGCTTTCTCTCAGCCCAGCTCACCTCACAGGGTTGTTGTTGTTGGGAAAATAGGAGGAAGGAGTACTAGCTATATTCACCAATCTTGAGTTATTTATAAAAATAATAAAGGTGGATTTTTTTTAAAAAAAGTGTAAAAGATGTTCCCTTTCCTAAAAGAATACCGTTAACCCAGTCAGCTACCTTAGGCAACTTCCATTTATAATCACAAAATTACCAAGAATAACAAATTGAAAAAACAACGAGGCAGAGCAAGGGTTAAAACTAAAGAGGTCTTTCTACTCTCTTTCAGATAGCTGATGGCAGTGTGATTATAAAGATACAATGATCTAAGTGAAAACCTATTTGTTTAAATCCAACACACTCCATTCTCCTCTGTAATATAAAGAGATTTCCTTTACTTCTTCCAATAACTTCATACAGCAATATTTATTTTTTAAAAGACATTCCAATTTATCACACTGTTCATTATACACTGTACCATTCTCTTGTTACATGTTTTTGTTTACAAAGTCTGTAAAGATTTCTTGTTTTCCATTTTTAAAAAAGATTTCAGAACTCTATAAGATATGGTATGGAAAATCTAATTGTTGACAAGCTTGAACAACTTCTTTTGAATCTTATCAAAATCTCAGTTTGGAAAACTTGTTAGTTCCAAACTGCTTTTCAAACTAAAGGAGCTTGGAAAAGATGCTTCTGATGCAGCACTGAATTCTGCCATTCATAACAATAAGACCACACAAGACCAAATGTAACAGGTGTCAAGAACATAATTAAGTTTTCATATTCTGCTACGTCATAATGAGGTTTGTTTGCTTTTTGCTTTTCATGTTTTGTGACCTCTGCTGTTGTTTGTAAAACCATGACTAGTGGCTTAGTGCATAAAATGAACCTAACAATTGTGACTTATTTAAAACCATACTTTTAAAAAAATGGAATAATGTGAAGTTTCAACCCAGCCTATGACTTTATTGAAAGTTTTTTTCTCGTACTGATGGTTTTCCTTAGATGGATTAAAAAAATCAGGACTTCAATTTAACTTATGTGGAACTTGACCAATAGAGTCAATTATTAAACATATTCTGAAGAGATGAAGGGCCAGCTTCTAAAGTACTTAGGCCAATACATCAGATTGATCTTCAGGGTTTCATTCTAAATGTGTCTATTTTCTATTGTAAATTTTGCATTTGTAAAGTTTGCTCTTTTTGCTTGGCTAAAGTCATACTTTAAACATTATGATATGTGCATTTTCTGAGAAATTCACCCAATAACAATCATTAATTTTATATAAAAACAGGTGAATATTTCTACAAAAATATACACAAGCATGAGAGACCCATTCCAGTGAAAGGAATTATAAAATTGTCTATATAATTATTTTCATTGTATTGAGAAACAATTGCTTCAGAAAAGCAATTAATGTTAATATTTATGGTATTTGCCTTAGAAAAATTACAGTTTACAAATAATCAATTTCCTTTTGTTATACTAATCATGATAAAACTGTAATTGTGTGTGAGATAACTTTTATAGCAGTTGGAAAATTATTTTGTCAATTAATAGCATTTTTAAAATATACCTATATAGATATCTAGAACGAAAGCATCCTAGTCACAGTGGATCCTCATTGTTTTCACTTGTATTAAGTCTCATAAACCACAACCATAAATGAGTCTAACCATTTTCTTTTCTTTCCCACTCTATCAATATACTTTCTTCCTTTCTTTTTAATTTCATCTCTGCCTTCTCTGTTGGATGATAACCATCCAGTGAAATAAAAAGCAAAGATGAACCTGTTTTTTCCACTGCTGTCAGTTAAGGGTTCTCATCAGATTGGAAATTCAGAACCATCTTCATTATTGTATATGTACTCTCTTTTTAATATCAAAATTTGCTTTTTAATTAATTGTTAAGTTTAATTGTTTAATTGTTAAGCAATTTACAAATGCTTAACGCATTGTAAGTCGCCCCGAGTCTCTGGAGAAGGGCGGCATATAAATTAAAGCAACAAAAAAAAAAAAAGTCTATTGGAGGCTTTACATTTTTCTCATTTATGCCCTGTTATCATTTAGCAGTCTATCGTTTACAATTTTTCTGCCATCTGATACCAAGTTTCCATGGCAAAAGTTTGATCTTAAAAATGTCATAAAGAAGAATGAAAGATCAGGCGAGCCATGAGTTGCCCCTCTCTGTTTTAATTGGATTCAAGCCAGAGTATTCTAAAGACTACACTTTGATGTAATAATTTTTCCCTCTATTATTAACATCTTCTGAGGGTCTTGGAAGATTATGAACAGAATTGATTTTATTTTGGATGATCTAATCTAACTGTTGCTTCAATTGACCATTCTTTTGGAATAATCCATTTTTTTTTCACAGAGGATCAACATTACTCACTGAGTAATGCATTCTTTTAGGTGAACTTTTATAAAAGAGTGTGCAGCTTTCCAGTTTTCCAGCGCTCTTGACCAGGCTAGGTTGTATAAGCATAGCTCATATTCAGACTATTTCTATACTGGGTTGTGGCCTTAAATGGAGGATGGAATTAGGCTATAGACATGCAAATTGAAATCTATTAGGTGCCAAAAAAATATGATAGGTTGTTCCAAGAATTGCTCTGTAATTTTCTGGGAAGGAGAAAGAAGCAAATAGTTTGTAGAAAATACACAATTTAGCTGTTAAAATTAGACTTATTCTACTCTCAAAGCATGTGTGTCTGTGTGTTTATAGGCACTCCTATTCCAACCGTAACTACCTGTAGATCCGTTCAACCATTTTATGTTCCCTACCAAATTAGAGGCTAGCATATATTTAATTTGTAGAATTTATTCTTAGTACAGAATTATTCTTTTAATGATAAATTATTGTAGATATTCAAAATAGAATGGTCACATCCTTATATATAAATGAACAAGTACTAGCAATTAATTGCTAAAGTTTCAATCACATCTCTTATCTCCTCCTAAAAAAATAATTCAAATGTAGCCAAAATATGATCTTCTCTTAATTGTATAGTTTATTATTGTTAAAAGCTTTGAATTTGATATCTTTTACAAATCAAAATGGCAAAATGGAATCAAGTGATCTGGAAGAAGCAAAAAAGCTGCAGGAGTAGATCTCCGTTCAGCAGGAGAAACCCTATTTCACTTTAAGAAAGTAACAGAATAAAACCAATCAGAGCAATTTGTAACACTCTTGCTAAGCCTTAAAATTATTTCATATAATGATGCTACAGCCCAAGAAGTCAGAGTCAGAAAAGAAGATATTTATAAGGGAGGAAGATCTGAAATAACAATTGGCCTCAGAGAGTATAGAATCTCAGAAGTGATATAATAGGCCAAAGGACCTTCACTGACATACAGGTATGTCTTTATTACACCAACCAATGACTAAATTCTGTATCCAAAATCCAGGAATACTAGGAATAGCTTTTAGCATATTTTAGTTTCTTAACCAGGCTTTGGGAAATGCAAATGTATTAAGAATAAAATTTACTGAGGAAATCACTAATTTTTACATTATTAAAAATTATATAATCTAAAGAATATTGTAATATTCTACAATTTTTCTATAAAGAAAGGCATCCATCAAACTGACTAGACAGTATAATCTGAACCCTGTGGAGCTGTCACCTAACATTTAAAATTTATGCTATTTAAACCAAAGTGCCAACCTTTAAAATACACATTTTAAGGTAATGTTAATAGGCCAATGGCTTTAAAAAAAAGCTTAATTCTTCTAATTAACTAAAGGTCTGCCTGTTTGATTTATGCTGCAGTTTATAAACATGAAATAAGGAAACTCCTTCCTTCCTTCTTTCCTTTCTTCCTTCCTTCCTTCCTTCCTCTTTCTGTCTTTCTCTCCCGTATATACTTAAGGAATTGTTTGAGACCCTTTGAACTCATATGCCATCTGTTGGTTTCAGGTGTCACAATATCACAATAATTTTAGACTTTTCATATTAGTTGGCATTCATATCTCTGGGCTAGAATGTCATTGGAGTGTATGGGCTTTTCAGCTCTGTGACTCAGTAACCAAACTCCATGGAAAGGAAGGAAGGGTTCTTAGGCCATGAGTCTCTCCCTCATTTGGTATTTACAAACAATAGGAATGCAGGGATTAACATAGTAGACTCCATTTATTACACTTGGGTGGATATGGCAATTATGTGTCTATAAAACCTGTAGTAGATTGTGCAAGAGTATTAACCTACATGATTATATGGATGAACTGCTCTTCTGCTCTAGAGACCCTGATTACCGAAGGAACCTTCAGATGTATCTCTATGAAAAAGGACAGGATTTTTCCCCCCACAAGAGTGTATTATTTCAATGCACAGCACAGTACATAGAAAGGGCATCTTTTTGTTTCCAACTTTATTTAGCCAGATGAATTTTATTAGTGACTAGTGTATTCTTTAAACCTTGTTTAAGAGAGCTTAAGTAATCTTCTTAAAACCTGTTTCATGGGTACAAGCACAATAGTCTTTTAATTCAAGAAAGCTGCTTGTTGAAAGATGCAGTACATAAACACATATCTATCTATTCCTTATTGCTTAATTGTTGTTTCTTCTATGCCTCAGCTCCACTTTAACCACAGTGTTCAGCCTTGGTTCTGGAAATAAATTAAAAAGCACCTTATTGATGTTTGACAAGCAAAATAGTTCCAAAGCAGCATACAATTGGAGGGATCTCAGACTAGATTAAAAATAAGCACTTTAAAGCTATTATAATGATTCTGTTTATATTTCTCTCTCTCTTCATTCCTTCAAAGTTATCAGGTTTCGCAAGCGTTAAGAAAAATGTCTTGTTCTGCCAGGATTTGGAAGCATTCCAGTTCAAGCAAGAGCTTTTCCTCCCCTTGCCTATACCTCTCCCTCCCTCTTTTAGATAGGGACACTTCCCCTCCCCCTGCCAGGTCTTTAATGGAGTTGGGCCAGGATGCAGCAGTGTCTTTTTGAGAGGAAGTCTCTCATTCTCTAACTTTGTGAACCTGATAGGTTTATCAAGTCAGAATATGTCTGCTTAGACATATGGAAGTCAAAGGCATTATGCCAGAGACATGGGATTACAGGACAGATTACTTAAAAGGATTATTTGCCTTCTAACAATGGTCATCACCATGGTAATCTGGCATTTTCTCATGTGGGCTGAAGCAGCCCTATCAATGTGAAAAGAAATCATGGCTCTGAACTTTTTCCTCTCAGGTGTTGAGATCTTGTTGATCCTCCCCTTCATAAATGTCTGCTTTAATTAAAAAGGTAGATTGAAAACTCACAAGTGAAAAAAGTCCTGTCGCTTACAACCAACCACTTAAACTTTCTCCTTTGAGAGGAAGGACATTCATAGGGGGCCTGCACTTCTATAGGTTCTCATTTACAGCACAATATGTGTAGATCATTTTTTTATTTTATTTTATTTTTATTTTATTTCGAATTTATATACCGCACCTTCTCCCAAGGGACTCAGGGCGGTGTACAGCCAGCTAAAAACATACAATACAAACATTAAAAACAATTAAAAGGATATAAGATCATGGCTTCACTTTGCTCTATATGTGGATATGTATGTGAAAAACAAATCAAGATGCTTGGGAAACTCTGAAAAATGAGATTACTCAAACTCAAACACAATATCACAGAGAAAAAAACAAGAGACTCCAGAGGAGACTAGTATGGTTACATAAAGGGCTCTCTGACAAAATGAGGGAGAAAAAGCACAAGTATAAAAAATGGAAAGAGAGACATGTAACCAAAACAGAATACCACAAATAACCTGAATCTGCAAGGATGGAGTCAGGAAAACTAAGGCTCAGAATGAACAAAGACTTGCAACGAATGCCAAAAATAACAAAAATAATTCTTTCAATATGTAAGGAATAAGAAGAAAGTTAAAGAAATAATAGATCCACTAATTGGAAAAGATGGTAAGAAGGTGAAGAGCAGCAGGGAGAAAGTGGAATTGTTTAATTCCTTCTTTGTATCTGTTTTTACGCAAAAGGAAAAAATAATCCAACTTCTCAAAAACAGCACTGTGGGAGACAGAATAGGAAAGCAGGTTGAAATAGGCAAGAAATTAGTAAGAAAGCACCTTTTCACTTTAGATGAGTTCAAATGGTGATGGTTTACCTCCCAGGATACTGAAGGAGTTGGCATATGTGATCTTGGAATCACTGAACAAAATCTTTCAAAGTCCTGGAGCATAGGGGAATTGCCAGAGGACTGGAAAAGAGCTGATGTGGTTCCAATGCTCAAAAAAGGGAAAAAGTAGAACCGTAACCTGTAGTACTAGAACCTGTAGTAAAATTACAGACCAATCAGCCTGATATCAAAATCCTAGAAAAAATAATAAAGCAGTGGATTTGTGAGCACCTAGAAATGAACAAGGTGATTAAAAGAAGCCAGGATGTGTTTGTTAAAAACAGGACATGCCAGATAAACCTTTTTGTCCTTTTTGATGAAATGTCTAAATTAGTGGATTAAGGAAATGCTGTGGATATAGTTTACTTGGACTTCAGTAAACCATTTGACAGAGTAGACCATAGCCTACTTCTTGGTGCAATGTTGGATAAATACTACCAACACAAGATGGATTCATAATTGGCTGACCAATTGCACTCAGCATGTAGTCCTTAATGGAACTACATCTACATGGAAAGATGCATGCACTGAGATACTCAAGATTGTCTTGGGCCCAGTACTCTTCAAAATCTTCACAATAATAACTATGAGAGGAATCTAGGTATCCTAAATATGAGCCATCAGTGTGTTGCAGCTGACAGAAAAAGCCAACACAGTCTAGGCTGCCTCAATAAAGAGATAGCATGAAGATTACAAGAAGTGATGGCACTGCTTTACACTGCACTAGTAAGGCCACATTTGGAATACTGCATCCAGTTATGGTCATCATGACACAAAAAAGAGACCTAGAAACAGCAACAAATGTGATAAGGGGCTCTTCGTATCATGAACAGTTAGGGAAAGTAGGTATATCTAGCCTCATGAAGAGAAAGGATTAGGAGTGACATGATGCCTGTCTTCCAATTCTTGAGGGGCTTATAGAGATGAGGGGGTTGAGTTACTCTCCAAAGCACCTGAGGGAAGGATAAGAAGCAATGGATGGAAGCTTGTTAAAGAGAGATCCAACCTGGAACTAAGAAGAAATTTCCTGACAGTAAGAACAATTAACCATTGGAACAGCTTGCCTCTTAGAGTTGTGGATGCTTCATCACTGGAGGTTTTCAGGAAAAGATTGGACATGATTAAATAAGTGACAAATAGTAATACACTTACACATGTTAAATCTGTTCCCTTCTTCCATTGTTCCATCTAAAAGGCCTTATTAGGTGGCTGTTTGTAGCCTTCCAGAAGCAGCAGAAAAAATATTGCATACAGGTCTACAATAAACTGAGGATAACACAGTAAAGGTCAACTGGCTCCCAGCACCACCAGAACTACCTGCCTTTAGTAAGCCTCTAACTTTTGAACATTGTGGAAAATGTTTTACAAAGGATACTGAATTAAGGAAGGAAGGGTTGATCCAGGAATACATCAACACAGAAGGGTAGTAACTTACCTAAAGATTGCCCAAACAAAAAAAGCAAAATAGTTACCGTAAAGAAAGAGGATGAGACTTTGGTATCTAATGGTGAAAGATTTTCACCAAACGATATTTCCTTTATCTTTCCATTGCTGCTTCTCCTTAGATACTTTTTCACCTGTCAGATTTAATTACTAGGCCCCTTAGGCTTGCAACATGCCAAACTCGACATAGATTGATTTAATGGGTTGGAAGTAAAAGTACTAAACAGCATATTCAGTGTATCTAACCTACAGGTTAACAGCGTTATTTTAGCAACTTCACAGGTGCAAATAATTATGAATGCTATTTCTACCATCTGCCTCTAATATCTGACAATGTGAACAGTAGGAAACATTGCTAACTGTAAAACTGTAGTTCTAGCTAGATTGAAAGTCATGACATGGTTATTATTTTATATATATATACTGCTTTTGCTCTATGCAGAGGGATGAAAACAGCTATGATATAAATCAATACAAAAGGAAAGAGGAAAAAAATGTACAGAAACTCTAGTTAAAGAGGTAAAACTTCTTTCAAAATGCGGAGAAAGTAGTTCCAAACAGAATGTGTTCATAGAACAATGCAGGAGAAAGCAACTTCCCACGTAATTAAGTTGGCTTCTATAACAGACATATTTAAGTAGACCTTTCCAGCTGATTTTATTGCCATGGCAAGTTTAACATGAGAAATATGGTCTTTCAAACAATTAGGCCTGAAGGCATTTTGTGTTTTGAATACTGTATTAGATTGTACCTAGAAAACAGTTGGCAACCATTAAGCATTTTTCTGCATGGTCCAATATGATGCCCTTGCTAGCAGCTAGCAGTTGCTCTATTTTGCACCATTGAAGCTTCCAGAGTCTCTTCAGGGCAACTTCACAGGGAGTTCATTGTGGCAGTCAATCAATCTTCCATTATTTCAACAAGGCATGGGTAATTGGCAAATCCAATTGGATCAGGAACAGACATCGTTTATGTAATAGGCATGATTGTGCAACCCAACTCTGTGCTGTTCCTTGAGGAGTGAGAGACAGATTGAAGTTCAAGGAAACTTTCAGACTTACTTGCTTGTTGTTTTAGGAGAATACAACCGCATCTAGAACAGGCTGAATTCTAATCTGTTCTTCTGCTAATTAAGAACCCTTCCGTGCAATTCCAGTTTGTTCACCCTGTTAAAATCCAACTGGACAACAGATCAAGAACACCGCAGAAGCAATGCTTATAAAGACTGGGCCTGTCATGTGATCCAGAAACTACTATGGGCAATGTTATAAAAAGCTATCATCATAGGAAAGAGAAAACTGTGAAGTTTGGAAATTAGGAAATTAGCTAGCTTGTGCTGGAAGGCTTAAAGTGGTGACAGGCAATGGGGCAAAAAATTGAGGTTCCTGAACTAGAAATAGCTGCTTTGTTTTTCTTGCGTTCCCACTTTTCTTTACCTGTGTTTTTTAAAAAATAAAAACAAAGGTCTCTTACCTCTGCTACTAGAATGATTCCATTTCCTATTCAAAAAAATGCCTAAAGCTATTTTAAAAAAATAAGCAGACTTGCTCTCATTTCAGCATGTGAGTAACAGTTATGAAGTCTGTATAGCACCTTGTTTGGAGAATTATAAGAACTTTTCTTGTGTAGAGCCTAGGGCTTAATTATGTAATTATGTCTCTTGGGTAGATTATATATTTCTTCTCATAATTATGTCTACCCAACAGACTGGAAGGACTCCAAGATTTCCGTTTTCTGGGATAAAAATGGTTTGGCTAAGTTTTGTTGCTTTTAAAATAAAAACAACCTCGAATTGTACAACTCAGCTGGAGGGTTGAATATGAAAGCCAACCAAGAGAGCAGCACTTATTTTCACAATTAAACATTTATATTAATATAGAAATTTTTAGTGCGGAGTTGGGTTTTTTCCTGACTTCTTTCTGAAATCCTGTTGTAGAAGCACTAATTTACTCTTTGTAGATGATTTATGACACACTTATTTTTTCTTTCAGAATAAAGCTAGATGGTTGTTTTGGAGCTGAATCCTATCAACATATTGCCTGAAATTTAAATTAAAAGATAAATTGCCCTGCAGTGATGCAACAAAAATAACTTCACTCCATTGAAACAGAGCCACTGTTGCAAAGAATCCAGGCTTAATTCTTACTTACTGACTTTACACAGTGGGCAGAATCTTTTAAAAATAAGTTATAATCAGTAGTTTAATCTTGTGACTTACGCAGAAATAAGTTCATTGTAGATTATTCTTAATATGTGTTATTAGACATTAGAATATGTGTTATGACATTAATATGTCTTAATATGTGTTATAAATGCACGACTTGTCCTACTCTCTCTCTCTCTCTGTATGTATGTATGTATATATGTGTGTCTGTGTGTGTATCTGTGTGAGTAGGACAAATCATGCATTTATAAGAGACACACAGACACACACACATATATTCTAAAATATCACCCAAATCTAATGGAGCATGTGTATAAGATTGCTGTTTCTTTTTCATCAGTTACACAAAGTAATTTTTTTCTTAATCTGTGCAGAAGACCGTTTTGTATGGACATTTTATTTTGGTCAGAAAACAGAATCAGGCTTGGCTTCCGCTCATAACCCAATAGATCAGAGTGTGAAACTCAAGGCCCATGGGCTGGGTTCGGACCACAAGTTGCTTAGATCTGGCCCACGGGCCTGCCCTGGAAACAGTGAAGGACCGGTCCATGGTCACTCTGCCAGTGAAAACAGAGCTTGTGAGGGCCGCACATGGTCCTCCTGAGCTCCATTTTTCACTGGCAGAGGGTTGCAGGAGGCCGTTGCAGCCAAAATGTAGCTCAGAAAGCCCATTTTCACCGACAGAGCTCTCGGGCCACCACAGGGGGCCCCAACATGAGTGACATTGAGCTGAACACACCCACCCTGCCCCCACCCACCCACCTGAGATCAAACACAACCCTGATGCAGCCCTTAATGAAATCAAGTTTGACACCCCTGCAATAGATCATGTAAATTGGAGGGAGGGAGGGAGGGAGGGGAGGGAGGGAGGGAGGGAGGGAGGAAGGAAGGAAGGAAGGAAGGAAGGAAGGAAGGAAGGAAGGAAGGAAGGAAGGAAGGAAGGATTTTTTCCCCTCACTGCTTGATTACATTGCAGTTGAGTGATAAGAACTGATTGCAAATTTTTCGAGGAGGCAGTGGAAGTCAGAAGCAGAAATGATCAGCCAATAGGATCAACTATCTGGTCCCTCTCTAGAAATTATTCTGGCAAATAAGAACACTAATCTTTGGAACATTTATTTATTGTTCTGTATAAATAATTTACTAATCCAGTGTTCTTGCATTGCTTTTCCTTACATTTGTGTGATTTCCTTGCAGCTACATGTAATTCCTCATTTGAGAAGCACAGATAGAAATAGGTTTCTGTAATTAAGCAAACTGCCTATGTCTTAGTCTTGCATCTTGAAGTTCTTCCCTCTTGCAAAACCTAAAACAGCCAGCACCACAGGATTTTCAGTTACATATTGCAATGCTGGACACATTTAAGTTTTAAAGAATTTACAACTGCAAAAAACAACTGCAAAAAAACAACAACACTTCACTATGTGTAATAAATGGAATGAGGGATATGCTATAGTTGACCATAAAAATATTTGAGATTTCTGCAAAACGTTATGTGGAAAAGCTTGAATCCTATATCTAACATAATAATCCTAATATAATAATATATAACATCCTAATATGCTGATGGGGCATTCTATGCTGGGGCTGGCTGACAGGCTAAAGGATGGATGTCAACCTCCGGTGTCACGTTGCTGTCATGTGAGGATTCACAACATTTTCCCCATTCATGGAGATGGGGTGGGTGTGGCCTGCATGTGATACATCCAGCCCAAAGGCCGCCAGTTTGACACCCCTGGTAGAGCAAAGATCCTCACCCCTGTCTCCTGCTTTCTTGGTTTTTAGTCTTTGTTATACTTATTTTTTCCTAATTCTAATCATTTTGCATTAACCTTTTTATCATTTTGTAAGTTGCTCAGTGATTGCCATAATGAAATGGGTGATGTATAAATGTAATAAATAATAAAATAAACAAATACTGAAGACATAGAACTATGGGAACATTTCTAGCCATGTAAATCCCAAACAATGGGTGAAGCGTTCTGTAGACACCTGAAAGAATCCATATGATTTATGATAAATTCCTATTTTCTAGAAGTGCAGACTACTCTGTCTCCTGCTGGCAAAATTGTGAGGAATCCATAAAGCTTTTTGAGATAAAATATTTGTATCTTCTGATGTAAATTCTAGCTGCTTACCCCGTTATGAATCTATCACCTCCAAAGTTTCCTTAATAAAATTTATCCTAAGTCTTGTCTTCATTACACTGTGCAGCTTTTTACACTTAGTAAAATAGTAGCTCAGCAAGCTTACTCTGCCATTGCATCTTTTGGTCTGTTCCTTTAACTGTTGCCAAATTAGATTTGAACCATGTGTTTAGCATATGTATTATACAGGAAGAAAAAAAATGCAAAAAAAAAAAAAAAAAAAACCAACCCTCCCCTCTAGCTTTGTGGGTGTCATTGTCCTAATATAATCCTAGTTTAATTGTGTTTTCCTCCTTGCCTGCCATTTTACAGGCTATCTTTTAAAAACATTTTTTTAAAACAAATCATCTGTCTGTTTGAGAAAAATTTACAATTCTACATTCTTAACATTGCTTTACAATGGATTTATTCTGTTATACAAGAGAGAGACAGATAAACAATAGAATATAACTTTATAATATAAATTATATTAATGCATTTAATATTAATTAACATTTTATTAAATCACATCTTTAAATTGAAGATATTATAATTGCAAATAAAAGTTAGTATTTATTTTAGCCCCATTTTAATCGTTTTTGCAAATAACTGAAGGCAACAAACAGCTAATACTCCTTCCTCCTTTTATTTTCCCCATAACAACAACTCTGTGAGGAGAGTTGGACTGAGAGAGACTGACCCAGCTGTATAGCAAAAGAGCAATAATCATTGAATTGATATAAGATATGTAACATAATTAAATTAGGTTTCAGATTAAATTAATCAAATTAATCAAACTTCTATTATTTCATTAAAACTCTACTAATTATATAATTCTACCTTTTCACCATTTGCTCTACTTAGTTTTTACAATATCATTATAAATCATTATATATAGCCTGGAGTTTAGTCCTATGCATGACTGGGCTTGATTTAAAGACCATTTTTGCGATACTCATTAAGGAATCACATGATCATAAGCAGTGGTGGGATTCAGCCAGTTCGCACCACTTCGGGAGAACCGGTTGTTAACTTTCTGAGCAGTTTCGCAAGCTGGTTGTTGGAAGAAACCATTAGGGCAGAGAACCGGTTGTTAAATTACTTGAATCCCACCACTGATCATAAGTCAGAATGCAACTTTTTTTCCTGGAAAAAGGCAAAATAATAATAATAATAATAATCACAAAATGCAATCATGTGACTCTGGGTGGCTTGAATTGGTTGTAAATGAAAGCCAATTGCCAAATGCCTGAAATGCAATCTCATAGCTATGAGGGTGATGTGAAGAACTTCAAGGATAGTTCTTAAGTAACTTTTTTTTTTAAATCTGACATAATTTCAAACAGTTAAATGACAGATCAGAAGTTGAGGACTCTATGCATTTCAGGGGGAAATAAGTTATTTTTATTTACTCTCTTCTCATTTATTTTATTTTATTTACTCTCTTCTAGGGCTCTTCTAATATCAACCTGTATTAATTGCTTAATTTAATTTTCCTGCATGAAAACGTTTCCTAAAACCATTTGATTCGATATTATCTCTTAATATAAGCAACTGATACTCTGAAACTATATTATTTCATATAGAATAAACTGTAAACAATAGTTTTAATATTAAAAACTTCCAGTGTTGGAGGATTTACAACTTCTGGAGGCAAGTTGTGCCACTGATTAATTGTTCTGTCAGGAAATTTCTCCATAGTTCTAGATTGCTTCTCTCCTTGATTAGTTTCCATTCATTGCTTCTCGTCCTGCCCTCAGATGCTTTAGAGAATAGATTGACTCCCTCTTCTTTGTGGCAACCCCTGAGATATCAGAACACTGCTATCATGTAACCCCTACTCCTTCTTTTCATTAAACTAGACATACCCAATTCCAGCAACCATTCTTTATATGTTTTAGCCTCCAGTCCCCTAATCATCTTGGTTGCTCTTCTCTGTACTCTTTCTAGAGTCTCAACAACTTTTTTACATCGTGGTGACCAAAACTGGATACAATATTCCAAGTGTGGCCTTACCAAGGCATTATAAAGTGGTATTAACACTTTTGTATAGGATAGACATTTGTATTGAACAATGTTTAGTTAATTAAATTCCAGGCAGTATATTCTAGGGCTATTCAACAATTGCAAAAAAGTTTTGGGGTTAGTATCCAGGTGAGATGTTTGTTGAACTAGACGTTCTCCATCTTTGGTGCTTATTACATTGTTATCTTGTTTCTTAGCAAGGTATCACCTAACAGAAGTGCTTGCAGTTGCAGAAAATTATACTTAGCGTTACTCGTGCTTGATTACATTTGTAAATTGATTTATAGTAGTTTTCCTATTGGTAATGCATTTTAAAAAGTATTTTAAAATTAGTAATTTTTCATACAAGTAGCACTAGCAGTCTTGTTAGAAACTGTTGCTAATATTGTAGTACAGGTAGTCCTCACTTACTGACCATAATTGTGACTGTCAACTCATTTGCTAAGCAATGCAATTGCTTATCTGGACTTACAATATCAATACTGACTGTGGTCATGAAACAAATCACCCACAGCTATTAAGCACAATGTTATATGACCGCAACTTGTGACTTCTTACCAGTTTCCTCATTGACTGCTGGCTGTGAAGGTCTCAAATGCTGATTATGTGACGTCAGAATGATGAGTCCATCATAAATGTGTGCTGGTTGCCAAGCGCCCGAATTGCAGTCATGTGATTGTGGGGATGCTGCAATGGCCACAAATTCAAGGACTAGTCATCAGTCTCTTTTTTTCAGTATTGTCATAACTTGAACAATTGCTGAACAAGCAGTCGTTAATCAAGGACTAGCTGTTTTTGCAGGATTGCTTAATTGATGATTCAGGAAATAAAATTAAAGGCTCTATAGTAAAATCATTCTTCGTTCAGGTACATGTGGGGAGAATCAAGGCCATTGAGAACCTGGTAGACCTTTGGTTCAGTGAAGTCTTTTGCTAAAAGTGATTTCAAGTAGCAAATGCAAACAAAAATGCAGCAAAATAAGTTTTTTTTTTTATTGAGGAGCACAAAGAACAACCTGATGTTTGCCAAAATACAATTTAAAAACAAACTGAAGAGGCAAACTTCCTCATTCCCACCCCAAAACCCAGTTACAATTAAATATGATGAATATTTACAAATGGTTGGATTTTTGTCAGAAAGAAAAAATGGTGTGGAAGGGAAGAGGGGCAACTCAGAGTAGAGTAAGAATGTTACAATACTGGTTCCTAATTGGCAGTAATCCTTAATAGAAGAATACCTGCACCAGTTGAGGGTAAATGATAACATGCTGTTGAACATCTGATTTGACACTTCTTAAATCTAATATATTACTATGGTGTTTTAACAACTATTCCAAAACAAAAATAAAAGCTAAAATGTTATTTTAACACATCCAGGGGAGAATAGAAAATAGCCTGGTTGACATGAATCAACTGCATTTGCTCAGCTCAGTTTACCATATGGGAAGCCTCAGTACAGGTGATGAGGCCAATGAATTCTAAGAGGGAAATATTAAATGTATATCGCTATATAGTAATGGATAAAAGATATAAACCTGGAGTCTTACACACAGTAATTTGGAAGAAGTCTCCCATTAACTTAATTTTGAACTGTCAGTGACTGATTTATTTACATGAACATAGAAACAGAAAAAATGAGAATCAACAGCAGCAAACTAAAAGTCGAAATGAGACTGAGAGGTCATATGGAGACTAACAGCTGTATTGAGGACAATCCACAGATGAGATTTTAAAAAGTCAAGATGGCAACCGTAACTATCCAATCAAAGCCTTGTCCTTTTCTTACGTCTGTGCAATGTAATATGCAAATATCTTGATATTTTGACCCCCCCAGCGCCCCCCCCCCGATGCCTCTGACTATAATGACAGATATTTTCCCGAGGCCTCATTATTAGCCTGTGCTTTCTATAGACGCTCCACAGTCAGGACATAATCATTGAAGAAAAGCTTTATATATTATAAAATTCCTGCTTTTAAACAATCGTATTTCTCTGATATAAATTGCTATAAAGACTGCAGTGATTTGTTCTATGCCTGGCTAGCAATACAAGTGCCTTCCTTGTGCCAATGCTATAGTGAGTGAAATTGTCCATACTTTGATCTCTGCACCAGCTGCAGATTGAATCTAAATTTTCTTTGGTCTCACAATAATAAATAAAGCACTTTAATAGTATTTGTCATGCTAACCACCCTTTTATTTTATGATTTGCTGTTTCCAGGGCACAGACAGAAGCTTGATGACTCTAAACCTAGTTTGTTCTCAGAGCGTCTCAGTGATTTAGGGCGCATTCCTCATTCCAGTATGAGAGTAGGGGTCCCGACTCAGAGCCCACGGCCCCCCTTGAACTCTGCACCAAGCCCTTTTAATCCACAAGGACAGAGTCAGATTACAGGTAAGAGACAGAGCCATGGGCTTTTACAGACCATGGTAATCACTGATTGTAGGTCTTCTGTTGCTTCAAACTGGAGAAGGATGTTGCCAGATAAAAGCATAAACAAATGTAAATTACCTGGGGATAGTTTTTATTTTTGTAATATTGATTACTGGGACCTTTTAGATTATTTTTTCTGATTTGAAATCAAAATTAAAAGACATGATAATAAAATCTAAAAAACAAGTTCCTCCTTGGGATAACGTTCATGTATTCATAAAATATATTTGACTATTCCAGTGGGATATATTTATTTAGGATGACTTGCATAGCATAGTAATTTCCCTCAAATATTATTTTAACACATGTATCCAATGTACAGTGCCAAGAGTCACTTTGGATAGTAAGATAGGTGGCATATAAATTTAATAAATAAATAAAATTATTCCAATGTCCAATTATAAACCACAATTATGAATCAGCCAGCACTTAGAGTTATAGATATTTCATCAGTTTGCAAAACAAAATGGATTTCATTGTCTAAAATATTATGTATAGAAGTAAGGAAATTCTAAAAAAAATTGATGGTTCATTAAAAAAAGGAGATAAATTTAATAAGTAGTTGTTTAAAATTCACATGCAAATAAATAATAATTTTCACTGTCTTCCATTTAATTATAAGCAGCTTATTGAATAGAGCCAAACTACATTATTTCCACTGTACAGCTTGCTTATGAAAAAATAGGTTTTAGAACTATCTAAAAGTTACCTTTTGTGTAACTTGCATCTGTTTGCAGATCTAATCAATTGAAGTTCTGAAAACACATTTTCTTTGAAGAATTTTGAAGGCTGTTTGGACTCCAGGCAATCAACTTTCACTGTAGCCTATTCATATATTCATATATTACTTATTTGTAGGGCACTCATTTAGAATGTCAGGGGTGGAATCTGCATTCCTGGTTTTCCCAACATTATTCTCCTACAACTCTACATCATGGCATTCTGTAGTGAGCACAAAAGTTTTAACTAGGGTTGCCATAACCTGAACATCTGGTTTTTAAAAATGTGTGTCTGTATGTGCATAGATAGAGATGATAGAGATATAGCTTTATATGGTGCAGTTCCAATATTTATACATTCTCCTGTAGTAAACAACTCAATAATAAAATACATTACAATATAAAAAGGCAAAAGGAGTTATTAAAAAGATGTAAATTTATCTTCTCAGGATAACATTTTCCACTGTGAAGGTAAGGTCACCTGGAAAGTCTTTTCTCATACACCCATCAACCACTCTTGAAATGAGGAGAAGTGCTTCTCCATCAGATTTTGATCTTCAAAGAATTCTAAGCCTTTGCATCACTAATGCCTTGAATTCTGATTAGAATTCAAAATGAAAAATGATGTAGCCCTTGCAAGTATACAGTGTGATCTGTAAGTGTGTACCCAACGTCATGGTGGCATCTTTAAATCATGAATTTGATTCTTCCCATCGCCTCCCCATTTAAAGCAGATTGAAGTCCTTCTAGAATCTGTACATCTCTGGACCAAAAATATTCCAGTATCATCTAGAGTAAGTTTCAGTTTAACCAGCTTCCAGAGTTGTAGTATTAAAAAGTTGTTTGCATTCTACTGCTACATACCTGTTCTGTGTATTTCTTCTATATTTAAGAACGTTAGTTTTACTGGATAAGGCCAATAACTCTTTTACTCCACTATTGTGTGTCACCTAGTAACTAACCAGATACAGGTATAAGAGGATAGTTGTCCTCTTCCACTTTTGCAACTGAAACTGATATTTAGAAACTGATATTTAAACAGTATGCTTAAAAGGTAGTTCACAGTCATCCAAACTGGTGATCATTAAAAGACCGGTTCTCCATATATTCCTCAGTCCCCTTGTAAAACTCTCTAAATTGCTGTTCCTTAACACATTTCATACCATCAATCCACAATATAGCGTGGTTTTGAGGAAAGAAGTATATCTGTTTATATCCTTTTATCTAATCACAGAGGATATCTCTGAGGTTTAACAGTGAGAAAGGAAGAAAAAATCTCTCTATCCCTATTTTCTATACTATATTCATATCCTTCTATCAAGTCTTCCCTTACCTATTTTCACATAAACTTTAAAAAAAACAATTCCAAGAAACTACTCTAGAGCCTTAGCTGCTTTGGCAGTCTTTTTTCTGCACATTTTCCAGCAATTCCCATCCTAAGGACTCCAGACATTTAATATACCTTTTTAGCAGAGTCACAAATCAGGCTAATGTGTCATGGTGCTTTTCATTTTGAGATTCCCTTCCTGACAAGCCATCTTCTATACTACTAATGTATGGGTGAAGTTTGAATTTTTAGAATTCATATACATTATTTTCCATTTGCTTACATCAAATAATACTTAGTTTGCAGCTTACCATTGACAATCTTGACCATGCTATTGATTCATTTACAATCTTGGCCATTGATGTAGATAATTTTTTAAAGGAATCTCCAATGTTGATTAATGTTGAACTCACTTTATATATCACTTCAAGGTGAAAATTGCTCATTAATTCTTAGTCTTGTTTTCCTATCTTGTAGCCAACTCATAAACCATGACAACGCACATCTCCAGTGGTTTCGATGGGGGATTTTGTAAAAGGTTTTATGAATTATTTAAATGCAAAAAGATGCAACTTTTAGTAAATACCTGCACATGCTTAGCTATGAATATGTAGTTTATTCTTAGTAGGTTTTATTTTTACTAGGCTTATTTTTTTTAATAACACTATATTAAAAATGAGAACAAGTTTCTTGACTTCAAGCAATGATTGTTTCATTTCATCACAAAGTTAATGTCTTACAAGTTTTGCAATGTACTAATATATCGTTCTTTTTTTTCTTTTTTCTTTTGTAGAAAATCTCCTGCTAGGCTGGGGTTAGCAGCATACTACATTTTATTTTATTCTAGATCAACAGCAATACATTAAAATCTTGTAAACAATAGCTGTTTATCTGAATGGTATTAAAAACATAACTCTAGGAATTTGCTATCAATTCAGGCTAGCTGAACAGTAGCAGTAAATAAATCCCATCCAGATTAGATGACAGAGGTCATGCTACTTGGCAAAAGAGAGCAGTTTGTATTGCAAAGAATTCTTATTCTCTGTTGAAATACTCATTGGCTTTCTGGGATAGTGATGATTTCCACTATACGCCAGTTTTTATTTTAGTTCTGACTGTGGGGTTTTTTTTTTTTTTGGTGAGATTTTAAAATGTTCAGTGCTGAAAATTCAGTGGAAGAGGCAATCAGAAAGGAAGAACATGAGCAGACTGAATACAATGCACTATTAGGCACTGAATGTGATTTACTTGTAGAAAAGAAAAGAAATACTTCACTTTATAGTATAATAGAAGTACTCTTTCAACAAAAATTATCTGCAGTCAGGTTAAAACATTCCACCGCACCCAGGCTAGTTTTACAGTATTTCTCTGTAATGATAGGGCAAATCGTACCAAAATCAAACCTTTCTTATCTTTATAATAAGTTCTCAACTGTTTAGTTTAGTAGAGGGGTGGGGGTGGGGGTGGGGGACTTGCTTTCTTATTAGTATAGGGATGATTCAGTGCAATTTTTAAAGGTGGTACAATGCTCATGCATGATATAGATGGAAACTATGGTTTACAACCATTTTCTGAAGATCTGGAATTCCCTGACAGTCTCCTCAATGGGAATATGTGTAATTAGGAAATCTTTTCTGAATGACAACTTGACCTACTTCTACTGATCTTCTTCTTCTACAAAGCTTTAAGTCACAGCTTAGTGGAATGAAGGAAATAGTAATACTTGAATATTACATCCCCAAAACATATCTCAGAATCATCTGGATTTTGAAATGATTTCGGCAAATTTGCTAAAATGTTTATTTGAAAGTATACAGTTTTGAAAACTACTTATCCAAGCTAATCAATCCAAATTATCAAAATACATTTTTTAAGCATTTAATGGCTCCCTAGGGTTTTTTTTTTTAACCCCTTCCATTTAGTCGTCAGATTCTTGGAGACTGCCTGGACAATTCTCTGCAGTTTTCTTGACAAAGCTTTTCAGAAGTGGTTCGCTATTGCTTTCTTTCTAGGGCTGAGAGAAAATGACTACCCCAAGGTCACCCAGTGGTTTTTGCCTAAGGCAGGACTAGAATTCTGGGTCTCTCAAGTTTCTGAACTGACATTAAAGTTCCACTATTAACCCTGAAACTGGCATCTTATGTTGTGAATGAAAGCTAGGTATTTACAAGATACCTTAAAAGCTGGAAGAAGGCCAACTGAAAACAAAGAGACTTAATTCTATGTATAGTATTGCTAAAATTATGATGCATGTTATTACACAACAGATATACCTGCATATTTATATTTGACATACCTTCAAAACTTGAATGCAGCCCAGCAGACAACTCTTGTGGCTTGAAAAGTGCCTGGCAAATCCCAAATGTTTGCATTCTCAGACAGGAAGCAAAACCAAGAGGCTTTTTCAAAATCCTAGTAGTCAACCAATCACCGCTAATGGGTCACAGGTTGATCTTGTTATGAAATGCATTGTTGGCATGTTAGGAAAATTGATCATTGGTTCATTATAAACCTAAGCATAGCTACTATTTAATCCCAAATCAAACTGCATATTTTTATCAGAGAAGTAGATGTTGATCCAAGAATTACATTTAATTTTCTTTTCAGAATTCATATATTATGTTCTCTGAGAATATGTATACATTTTATATTTTCTATATAAGATATATATACTCTTGTGGAGGGGTGTCAAATTCACTTCGTCACGGTGGCGTCACATGACGTATCAGGACTTTTCTCCTCTTCGCTAAACTGGGCGGGGCAGTGCCAGCACTTGACACATCCAGGCCATGGGCCGTGAATTTGACACCCCTGCTCTAGTGGGTGCTGACTGCCTCTTTCTTGCATTCATGTACATGTACATATAATTTATTTATATCTGTTGATTTAAATCTAAGGCATAATAAGAAAATGCAAAGTATGCAGCATGTGCATAAATTACCAGAATTAATTAAATACATAATAAATTGTCATTCAGATATAAAACATTCAAAAAGAAGATATTTTTTCTCAGAAAAACATAGAGCCAAATAAAATTTAAAACATATATAAAAGATTTGTCAGTTCAAAATATGTGGGTTTGCTGCATTCCCTCCCCAATAACTATACGTTTCTATACTATTATATTTAAATAAATAATATTTGCAATATTTTAGAATCTGTTTTTAATCTGATACTTTTCTAAAATATAATTGCAAATTTTTGAGATAGGAGAAAGTTAAAAGTTTAATAGTGTAAAATTTTGGTCAATGGAAATGATGCAATCTCAGTGAAGAAGTTGTAGATAATATAATTGAAAGTTTATTGTCATAATGGTAATAATCTGGTTGTATTAACTTTTTAAATTTGGATTAGAACAAGTGGATTTTGTTTTTTGGAGTTGATCTTTAAATTTATTTTCAGCAAATAAATGCTGATGGATTTGTTTTCTCTTGTCAGACTCCTTGAGGTGGAAACTATGCTTACTATCAGTTCAAATTGTTTCATGGTCCTAGAAGTCCATTTTTAACATGCAATTGCATGATCACATTATGCTGGTTTCAAGAATAGTGATGTACTTCAGTAATCCATACTCATTATTGTATTTTTGTGGATATCTCTTATTTCCCAATAGCATATTTACCCTAAACACTTAGCTTGTCAATCAGCACGTGGAAAATATGCCGATTAGAAAAAATATGTCACTTGTACATATAATAACTTTATATTTTAGAAAAGTGTCTGAAAGAAATAGTATATGAACAAACATAATTGTGAATCCAATAGGTGTCATTATGAATTTGCAATATGAGTTTGCTAAAAGTAGCATATAACTTGCTGTTGGACTGTTCTACTGTTGGATGATTCTAATTATATCTATTAATAGATATAATTATTTTTTGGAATATATATAGGATCTTCATGCTACTTAGTTAATAGCCATAGAGTAGAATGAATAAAAATAAGCACATCAAATCTATTAAGCATGCATTTTTGAATCAGTCAAAATGTATGAGTACTTAATAGACTTGATGTGTGTCATATTCAAGATTGTTGATTGTTAGATAACTGTGTGACTTATATGCTAAGTAAACCACTGCTCTATTTTGCTGACCCAGGAGCAAATCGTTAACAGTGTCACCTAGGCAGGTTCCTATTGAAAAAGGTGTTTTTCCTATGGATAGCTATGACACTCCCTCTGCTGTCCAATCTAGATCTCAGTTTTATAGGCTAAGTAAGCTCCTTCCCCCAGTTCTGCCTGACATTTTGGCCACTCCTATCATTTTTAACTTATTTCCCAAAGTTCAACTTCTTAATGGGTTTTAACATTTTGTATTATGTCATAATTGTCCTCTCCTGCTGCAAGGTAGAGATGCTCCTTATAACTTTTTAGATGTGAGAATGGCTAGAGAAGGAAGTGTAAAAGATAAGACCATGCTATGGCATCTGGAAAAGGAACAAAACTTTATAACAATACTTTAAAATGGAAATAACATTTTAGTTTGTTAACTATTTTCCATTGTAACGCTGGGGTTCAGTAAAAGCTGCTCTTATTTCTTTTATTTTTAGGTTTAGTGGTCTACCAGTGAGGTTTTTATGAAGAAATAATCTTTGTAAAATATGATTTTGTCATGTTAAGTATCCATAGGAAATATATGAAGCCTCCTTCTTTTAATATCTCCACTTCATTCACTGGTGGTATTTTTTTTCTGTGCTGCATTTTGCAATATAATGTGCTTTATATCTGCTTCTGATTGAATATATTTTAAAATACATCTTTTTTTTATTTGTGTTTTTTGTTTGTTGGGCCTTTCTGTACCTCCTCATTATCATTAAAGCAGCTATGTTCCTTCCTCCCTCCCTCCCTCCATCTCACTTAGAGATCTCGTTTAGAGATTAAAGTGCTACTTTTTCTGTTAATTAACTGAAAGAGAGAGATGTAGATGACATGGATTTGTCCATTTGTATTTAATTCTAATATGAATATTATTTGTTTTAATTCTAAAGGGTTATATATGATCTGGAATCTTTGCATACAAAATATATTTTCATTTTTTTCTTGGCATAATAGAAAGTTTAACTCACAACCATAGTTCATTGTTCACAACAGACTAAAAAAATAGCTTTATTTGCTATTGACATGTGTTTAAAACAATTGGTTACATTTCACAAAATGATGTGAAATGGATTACCATTTTGCTCAAAATGTTTTCTAATAGGCTGGGAAGCACAGTTCAATGTAAGAAATAGCTAAAAATGTTATGTGCATGACTGAGAGTAAGAGCTTTACATTAAGAAACTGAGATAAGAATAATTAAATCTTAGGTTTGACTTGAAACTATTTCATCTCCCTAATTTCAGGCCAGCTCAGGAGATGTTTATCACTGCAAGGCCTAGTTTTCTGAAGCAAATGCTTTTGCTTTTTCCTAGACCTCTATTGCTATCACTGCCCCTCTTCCTTCTTCTGAATCACTCATACATAATTATTTGTATAATTCAGTCTAAATATGCACTTTGGTTGCTGAGAGCATTTGCTTCTTGTCTTACCTGTTGTAGCTTGTATCGCTTTCTTTCTAAGATCTTTTAAATGTTTAAATAGACATTTAAAACTGCCTAGAGAGGGCTATAAAGCACTATAAAGTGGTATATAAGTCTAAGTGCTATTGCTATATACAGGGAGGTTTCAGAAATCATCAAATGTCATCTCTAAAGCTGGACATAGTTTTGGAATTCCACACATAAGTTTTTAGCTGGACCTGAGCTTGGCAACCTTTACTGGAATCTTGATTTAGAAAAGTTTTGGATTTTAATCTCTTGTCTGTCTATGTTATTTTATTTGTTATTAGCATTTGTATACTACCTACTCTGCTTTGGAATTTGAATGTAAAAGAAAAAAAAATCAGATTGCACCTTTCTTTAGATATCTACTCTAACCTATTGCTAATAATCAGGTTGCTTTTGTTAAGCAAAACTTTTCTCAGCCAAATTCAATCTGAAATCTTTTATAATATGCGCTAAGTTTTAGTTAGTTTTAGTAATATTTTATTAAATTTAATTAGCAGCTCCTTAGCATTGAAGTAAAGTTAGGACATTCATCCCTAAAATTGCAAACAAAATAAAATTTTTGCATTTAGGAAACGCCTCCTTTATTTTCAGAGTAATGCTTTTAGGTTCCTAAACAATGCTTTCCGAAAAAAAATGTACTCATAATGTATGTTGTAGAATGAAGAATAATCCTTTCCAAAGTATAATAAAACTAACTATCTATCTATCTATCTATCTATCTATCTATCTATCTATCTATCATCTAAAATTCTTCAAGCAATGTCTGAATAGTGGAAGGGAAAAAGCTGAATCTACAAGATGTTAGATAGAGAGGGAGAGAAAAATGGTTTTCATATGATTATATAAATTTCCCAAATAGTACCCTGTTTCCCCCAAAATAAGACATCCCCTGATAATAAGCCCAATTGGGCTTTTGAGTGCATGGCAATAGGGCCAAGCACTTATTTCAGGGTTCAAAAAATAGAAAACATTTTCTTCTGCCAGCTAATTATTATAAATAGATCTCTATTTGCAAAACAGTGGTAAAATTACATTAACATATAGTTATTCTATAAATAGAAATGCTCCAGGAATGATAATAGTCAAATATCCCCCCAGAAGGATCAGAAAGCAATTTCTCTTGCATGGATGAATAAATTCTTGTTTTCAGTCCTACGTTGCTTGATACTGTTAATAAGGAATTCTTTTCCAGCCTATTTCTCCAGTCAGGAAATGAAAGTTGGGTATCATTTGGTTCAGATCAAAATATTCTGTGAAGTGGGATTGAGAAGTAAAGTAACTGTCAGAAACCAACGAGCAATTTATCATTTTTAATATGAATTGGCAAGTAATTGTACTAACCTCCTGATGTGCCTAATCCTGTGCAAATACGAAAAGAATTTACAGAACTTTTCTCACTGTATGATTTTCACATGACAAACATAGCACTTGGATAAAAGTTTCCAAACATGGTTTCTAGCATCTTTTGGTAAGTCCAGAAAAGGCTTCAGTCTAAACCTATCAAGCTTTGGGTTTGGTATATGGTTATAGCCTAGATCAGTGGTTCTTAAATTATTTGATGCAATTATTTTTTTTCCCAGTCTCAGATAATAACCCCCCCAAAACATATTCTTGTTTTACATAAGCATCTGTCCCCAATTACATTCTCAAATTATAAACAAGCAAATACAAATTGCTCCATTACCCCAGGATATATCCAAGTTGCCCCCAGTTTAAGAACTATTGGGTCTAGATGGATCAAATGTTTCCATTAGATAAATTAATTTCCTGTATTTTTTGTATAGGAATACTTTTTTACTTTGCAAATGCATTCAAATCTGGTAAATGGGTATACCTCTGATTTTCTGCCTATTTCTAAAGCTGGCATTTCTCTTTTGAAATTTCCCATCTCTTCCAAACCACATACATACAGAAGGAAATAGGAAATGCGACATCATCACTAACACACTGTAAAGTTAGTAGCAGGAACTAGCAATATAATAATGGCTAGAATAATTGAATCAGAGAGTTGGAACAGCCCCCAAACACCTGATAGTTAGCCAATATTTGTTCTGAATCCCTCCAATAATGGAGAACCCAACACCTCTCTCTAGGTATTGGTTCCACGGTCACATTGCTCCTATAATTAGGAAGTTCTTCCAATCAGATCTGACTTTCTGTAGTTTACATCCCTTATTCTGTGGTTTCCATTCTGGGTGATAGAGAAGAGGCAAAGTTGTATATAAATTTCTAGCATGACATGAATTTTGTTTTAATGTTCTTCATATAATCATATTTTCAATGGAAAGTCATTTCATCCTCCAGCAGTAAGAAAGTCTGTTAAGGAATTTTCAAAAAATGTAAATTAGTGGAGAGGGAGAGAGAGATTTCACACCCTTGGTTGAATAAGGAACATTGTAAATTACATTAAACTATTGCTGGTTCTAGTTTTAAAAGATACATAAAATTAATTTTCATAGGAGCCTTTTCTTCTTTTTTAATATATTATCTTGCCCCATAACAGGTTTGTGTCATAAAGCAAATTGAAATTTTTTCACTGAGTATCTATTACAAATACAATCCTTATTACAGAATGGTTATGCTATTGCATTCCTCAGAATTTTTTTCAGGGCACTATTTTGATATTACCTAATATGTGTGATTATTTGTGTGTGTATGTGTTCCACTCTGGCTCATCTCCAACATCTAGGATTCTAATATGTGTTTCACAAGTAATAAATTCTTCCAGATAAAGCTTGGAACAATAAAAGTCTAAAGAACTGAAAACTGTAACCATAGTTCTGAAATGAAATCATCCAGCATCCTGAAGTCCCCTTTTTCATTTTAGATTTATTTCTGCTGTACCTCTTCCATTTCCCATGTCCTTGAAGATTCTTAACATCAGATTTTCTGGACCTTCATCACTGACAATTGTTTTAATATCAGCTATTTACTTCCTTTATCCCCATCATCAAATTCTAATCTGGAAGTTATTCTTCATATTGGAAAGCATTTGATCAGTCTTTCATAGGACATATCTTTCAGCTTCAGTCCTCAAAAGTCTCTCTGAAATCAAACTGGGCTGCATTTTACATGAATGCTGTTAGTTTCAAGTTTCAGGAGTCAGCCTGATGTTGTCAGTTCTGAATAGTAAAAAGGGAAGAAAAAGACCCAGTGCTTGAAGTTCTTCTCATATGTTCCCATCTTACATATCGTACTTAGACTTTCTGTCTCCACCAACTGTTCCTGTCTTTCGTTTTAAATTATTTTCTCTTTTGTTTTGTTTTTAGACCCCAGACAAGCACAGTCATCCCCTCCATGGTCGTATGACCAGTCTTACCCATCATATTTGAGCCAGATGACTTCACCATCCATTCATTCCACAACTCCCTTGTCCTCCACACGAGGTACAGGGCTTCCTGCCATCACCGATGTGCCCAGGCGGCTCTCAGGTAAAGACTGTGTTTGAATTAAACTAGTTATCTCAGAGGGAAGCTAGGAAAGCCAAGAACAGCTTAGTACATTTGTACTTAGTAGATACAATATTTATTTTTAGGTGCATATTATTAAAAAGAATTGGGGTTCCTCTGTGAGGTAACCGCCTCACTTTGCAGTGATTTGTATGCTGAAAATTCTGTGATGTCTCAGGATCTCATTGCTTTACTATGCTCTGTTCCATGCTATTTTTAAAAGCAGGAATACTTTACCTCATTTATTTGAACAGCTGCTCTTCTCCTTCTCCTTCTCCTTCTCCTTCTCCTTCTCCTTCTCCTTCTCCTTCTCCTTCTCCTTCTCCTTCTCCTTCTCCTTCTCCTTCTCCTCCGTCTCCTCTCCTTCCTTCCTTCCTTCCTTCCTTCCTTCCTTCCTTCCTTCCTTCCTTCCTTCCTAAATTTGCCCACCCATTATTGTTAAAAACTCCATAGCTGCAATATTTTTTATCACACTCTATTCTTCTAGAGTTAATAGGCAGAGAAAATGACTTTATCATGTAATCACGGTCCCTCTCAGAAGCTAGGAAATTAAAGAATAGAATGCCATCTTGAAATAGGTTGAGGATGGTAGCAATGAAAAAGGAATGAAAATCTTCACAGAAATAATGCTAAGCATCACCAATACTAACTTAACAAATTATCACTTGTTAAAAAAAAATTATGTTCTCTTGGAAAATAATCTTATTGTTATATTGCAACCCAGTCCTTCATTGTCATCCTCTGTAGTTTGTTATTAGTGTCCTGTTTGCCTGAAGTATGATTTATGATTAACCTGTAAAAAATTCTATATGATCTGCTTTCCTCATCTTTTTGTCAAGTTGGCAAGACACAGTTTTTATCATTCCGTGCACCTGTTTGACTCTCAGCCAGGTGAATGTCTATAGAATATATAGTATCATTGACAGGCTGAACTGCAGCCAGGAGTCATACAGGATTTGATTTGTCTGGTTTCTTTCTTTTCTTTTATCTTAGGGATGGGAATTTGTTATATTTCAAAAGAAAGAGCAATACGAATCAACATCTTTATTCTCAGCTATTCAGTCTGTCTTCAGATGTTTACCTTCATATCCATATCGGGTAGATTCGAATGTATGACTTCTGGAAATGCCAGCCAGCCAGCTTGTTGTTGTTTTTTTTCCTTTTAATTAAAATAGAACCAATACAACTGACTTTAAATTTAGGCCATCTTCACTTACTTCAAGTCTCTGTAGTGTCAAGTCAGTGATTTTTTTTTTTTTTTGCAATTTTTGCTACTGGCAAATACCTGCGGGAAGCAGTAGGTTGGGATCCAGAGCCTTTGCTTGTCAGTATTCATTCCAGCATAAGTGTCTCACATGGGGAAGAGCCAAAGAACTTGGACATCTCTTCTCATCCCATTAGAAAAAGAAAAAACAGCACTTCCTTTGTTCATAGTTTCTAAGAAAAGGTAAATTCTTTCACTAAACTTAACATGGTGTTTCCCTCCCTTTTTTCAAAGAAAGAGAACAAGCCTTTTAGTTAGAGAATTATGGCTTTGAGGTGACTGAACAAGTTATAATTTATCTAAAAGTACAGCAAAAAAAACCGGATCATTATTGATGTTTTTAAACTGAGACTATAATAAATGATCTTGAAATTTGAAATAATAGTACACATATTGCCGATTTGTATTTTATAACATATAACAATTTTCAATTATTATTGATAGAATTCCAAAGAAGCAGTGGGGACAAGGGAAGTATTTAAATGGAATACCCTGCTATGACTAAAAAATAGCAAATTGGAAAGGAAGAAGATTAAAGAATTTCATTATCAGAATTGGAAAAACACAGAAAGCCAAATGTTATATCAAGAAAGACAATCCTGATCTAAGGACCAGCAAAAAAGAAAGGCATGAAGACAAGGTTTAAATAGGAGATCAGTGTTGAAGATATTAGGAAGATGGGGAAGAGACTGCTAACTTTAAGCTTTAATGAAAAAAAAGGAAGACATTCAGATGGCATTTTCTTATTCAGAGAGTTAAAGGATCCTTCTATAAAATATAGTCATAGAGTGTTCTATATCAACCTCCTTTCTACTATATTTAAATCAGTGTTGGTATTTGAACAAAATATAAAGGGTTTATGCTTCCAGTAGCTAATAACATAATGCTTAGAAAAGCAGCAGGAATGTTTAATTCTGATATATTGCACAACCATATTTCCATTCTAAACAGTGTTTACAGTGATTATTGGTTAAATAGAGTTAAATATATTAATGTCAACATCTGGCTTTTCTTTATTAGTGTCAAGCAAAATAAGGAATCTAGCCACATTTATGGTTAAGGAATTTAAAGAAGTCCTCCCACCATTTACCATCACACATTTATCATGCTGATGTTCTTGGCATCTTTAACAGTCTATAGCTGTCTAGATATATTAGGGTTATATTAGTGTTTCAGACAGCAAACAGAAAGTTTGAAAGGGCAATAGATGTCATAAATACTTGGGTTCTCCTATCCGGGAATTGCCAATATATGAAAGTACTCTCATGAATACTCGGCATGTCACACTCAGTTCATTCCCTTACAATCAATCCTAGATTCTGAATTGAACTCCACTACCTGACCATCTTTGCTCCAGTTGCAGTTATTTGTGTTGGTAGCTTGATTTCTGTTGTTCGTGCCACCTCTGTCACTCTTGAAAAAAAATAAAAATGTCAAAACTATAGCGGTGGGAAAGAAAATTATTTGTGTTTTGAGGGTATATTTTATGAATACAGAATAATAGAGTTGGAAGGAACTTGGAGGTCTTCTAGTCCAACACCCTGCTCAAGCAGGAGACTCTATACCATTTCATACAAATGGCTGTCCAATCTCTTCTTAAAAACCTCCAGTGATGAAGAACCCGCAACTTCTGAAGCCAAACAATTCCACTGGTTAATTATTATTGCTGTCAGGAAATTCTAGATTGGTTCTCCCTGATTAGTTTCCATCCATTGCTTCTTGTTCTGCCTTCAGATGCTTTGGAGAATACGTTGACCTCCTGTTCTTTGTGGCAGCTGTTTAGATATTGGAAGACTACTATCATGTCACCTGTAGTTCTTCTTTTAATTAAACTAGAAATACCCAATTCCTGCAATCCATTCTTCATGTGTTTTTACCTTCAGTTTTCTAATCATCTTTGTTGCTCTTCTCTGCACTTTCTAGAGCCTCTACATCTTTTTTATATGGTGGCAATCAAATCTGGATGCAATATGTGGTCTTATCAAGACATTATAAAGTAGGACTAATACTTCACATGATCTTGAATCTATTTCTCTATTAATGCAGCATAGAACTGTGTTAGCTTTTTTGGCAGTTGCAGCATACTGCTGGCTCATATTGAAATACTTGCCCATTAGGACCCCTAGATCTCTCATAGTTATTGCTGTTGAGCCAGGTACCACTTACAGTATTCCATACCTGTGCATTTGGTTTTTCTTAGCATAAAATCTTACTTTTCTCATTATTGAATTTCATTTTGTTGGATAGGGTTCAGTTCACATCTGTCAAGATCCTTCTGGATCTTGAGCCTATCTTCTGGTATCTTGACTAATCCCGCCAGCTTGGTGACGACTGCAATTTGATGAGTTCACTTTTTACCCCCTCATCTAAATCATTTATGAAGATACTGAAGAATACTGGGCCTAAGACAGAACTTTGAGATACTCTACTGCGTACTTCTCTCCATATAGATGTAGTTCCATTGAAGACTACTTGCTGAGTGTGCTTGGTCAGCCAGTTACAAATCCATCTGGTGATTATGCTGTGTAACCCACATTTTTCTATCTTAGGTTGTAGTCTACTTTATCAAATGCCTTACTAAAGTCCAAGTACAGTATATTGTGTTTGTAACATTTCTCTGGTCTACTAATTTAATCACTTCGTCAAAAAATGCAACAAGATTTGTTTGGCATGATCTGTTTTTGATAAATCTATGTTGGCTTCTGGTTTTAACTTTGCTTCCCTGTAGGTTTTCGCAGATTTGTTGTTTAACTTTATTTATTATCTTCATTTATTTATTAGGAAAGAAAATGAGGGTTTTGATCGTATATATTTTGCTTACCATTGACTTGATAATCCTAATGGCTCTGCTAGACAAAAGTAGGATGTGGGGACATGGACAGCAAGATGTATTTAACAAGTGAGTTAGCAAATGTGTTAAGGCATTTATAATAAAACTCTACATTATGTGCCATATCTGGACATTGACTGGCACCATAAAAAGCTGTAAAGTGCTTTTGCATTTGGAGATTACGCTTTCTTTTTTCCTTTTAGGAAACATAATGATCAGGTTAGCATTACATTTTTTTTCTGGGAATGGCAAGCCATGTCTCAATTCCATATTTCATTAGCTCATGTAACCTAGAGGAAAAGTGTCAAAGAAGTGTTGATTTGCTATCCTATTTACTCCAAGTAATGTATTATTTTAATGTTGAACAATACATGATTCTTAAGTGTTTGCTTTTAGATTGCAAAAGGTTCAGCTAATTCAACACTATTGTTTGCCCACTTTTTAACCCTCTGTACATAGAAACCTGTGCATAATCTCTCTTTCTCTCCTTTTTGCAATTAATATTCAAAGATATTCATGCTTATACTAAATTATTATAAAAATAATAATTCTAAAACTACAATGTTGTATTTTGCTTGTTCATCTTTGAAAGGTGTAGTAACTGCAGTGGTTACAGTCTGAGTTTTAGAGTTTGGTCAGCTCTGGTCCGGGAGCAATTAATGTATAAAATCCCATAGTTTGCATGCATGCAGTCTGGAATTATCTGTTAGTATGAGTGGTGACTCCTTAGCTTTAATAACACGAGATAATGTTGTATTTAGCCTAATCTTTTTCTTCAGTTGAAGGCTTGAATATATTGAACAGCTATTATTTTCTGTCCAACCTCAAGGTTGGGGAAGATGGTAAAGAAAGTAGAGGGTTCTGGAAGAACTGGATTATTATTTTGACCCTTAATATAATTCAGGCTGTGGTGCTGGATGGAGGCCACATTGGCCGCTTTTAGAAATGTGTGGTAAGCTATGAATGGTGAGCGTGCAACCATTCTTGTCTTGCTAGGCTTTGTAGGTGCCTTTGATCCTAGACCACTTACAGGGTTGGAAGTGGGAAGCACTTTTTTACAGTGGTTCTGCTCCTTCCTAAATGAATATAGTCAGTGTTTGCAGGTTGAGCTCTTGGGCATGCCAATGTGAGGTATTCCAAGGCTTGTTTCTCCCTTATACCATTTAACATGTACATTAGCTGCTAGAAAAGGTCATCTACCAACAGAACGGACATCATTAATGTTACTATAATATCTAGCCATACATCTGTATACCAGACCAAATGGGAGATATGATGGAAATCTTGACCCAGTGTCAAGAATTTAAAGAATCAGAATCTAAAAGGAGAGAAATTGGTTCTGATTCAGCCCAAACATCTGATTCTGGGGTGCAGCCCATCAAGATCTAAGCAACCTTAGATCTTGATGGGGCTGCATCTCCCTGAAAGAGCAAGCTCACAATCTGAGAGCACTCCTAGATTTGGGGCTCCTGCTAAACAAGCAGAAGGGCATTTGTCCTGTTTTGCCTGCTGTAACAGTTACAGCCTTACCAAGAGGCACTCTGAAGACAGTTATTCATCCTCTGTGATCTTGCACCTGGATTTCTACAATTCACTATACATGAGTTACCATTGAAAATCACCTGGAAATGCAACTCCCCCTGCACAATTTCCATATAATACAGCTACTATGATTGGTTATCGATCTGTTTCCAGGTGTAGTTTAAGGAGATAGTTAATACCTATATATTTTGGGGTTTCAATATTTTAGAGACTACCTATTCCAACTAAATTCTGCCTACCCAGCCAAGAGGTATAAGGAGCACCTGCTGAAGATTTTCTCCTATCAGAAGGTACATGAAAGGAAGAGAACTGAAGTACATAAACCCAGTGACTGATTGTTTATCCCACTGGACAAAACAAGAATGGCCACACTGTAGTTAAAACTGGCTTTTTTATGATTAAGCAGCTAGAGGAAAATCTGTACCATTACTGTTATTATTCATATTTTATTATTTACTTATTTAATTAAAGTCTTCTTTGTATTCTGACTGATTTTGTACACATCTTGTTTAGCCTCTGGGGTGAAATGGTTTATAAATCTTATAAATAAAAAGAAAATGCACACATACACATATGCACACATATATAAAGAGAAAGTTTCACCTTGTAAAGATGGAGATTTGCCAAAAGATGAGTTATTTAAACTAAAAAGATCTGTGGAATAATATTCTAGGATAAGATTGATCCATTTCATTAGGTTGATTTGTGATGTTCCTAAATGAAGCTGCAGGCTTAAAAATGTCATCTGGCAACCATAGAGTGTATTTCATATAATTTTTATTTTTGCTGCATTCTCTCTCTTCCCTCCCCCCTCTCTCATATGTGGGGGGTGGGGGAGAAAGAACAAATTATGAATTTATAGATGCATGTGGACAATTAGAGCCCTTGTATATGTGTCAAGGAGGAAGTTTATGGAAGATAATGGAATCCATTCCAGTAAACATTAAAACAGAAATAATGTCCCCACCAAAATCAATGGAAGTTCTGCAGTTGATTTTACTGGAGCCAGAATGTCACCCAAAGTTAGTCATTACTAACAGTAAGTATGTGCTAGTTGTACAATGACTGTTAAATTTAACTGAATTTAATTTTGTCTATGGCAAATGAGCAGCCAAAAATCCTTATGATAATGGCCCTGTAAGAAGACCAACTAAAATGTTTTGAAAGTGATTTTTTTTTCAGTAGGGGATCATAATGAAACAGAGCTTTTTAGCATTCATTAAACTATGCTTACTAATTTGATGGACTTATACTATACTTTTCAAACAGAAAGTACTCTTTTTTTAGCCTTTAGCCTTTGAGATCTTTATCTGTAAAGGCTACATTAGAATACCCTAATTTGATATATTGGCAAATTGGTGCAGTATTTTTTTTTTCTAGCAAAGATATCAGACCAAGTCAGTTCGAAAAATTTAAAAGATGGCTTACATCTGTTCTAGAGGAAAACAAGGTAGGTTTGTATTTTTAAAAATCAAGAGGTCCAATAAATATACTAAAGTCTTGCAGTCTTAATGCCTAGTTTAGTGCTTGAGCTACTAGTACATTATTCACCCTTTGGTGTACAATTCCAGAATAGGGCCACTTTACATATTAGATGAGAACTAAAGCCAATAGAATAACTTTGCATGTATTTCCCTATCTTTATTGCCAAATATCTTCTCTGGGCCAAACTCAGCATTATGGAGAATAGCACTGAAACAACCTTTGTAAATCATTTTCTCTAATTCAATACCGATCTCCTAAAATTTAGCTGAAACTGTGATGACACGAAGTTAATTTCTCTAGTTTGCGGTGGCTGTGGTAGGGAAACATGAAGTATTAACTTTCTTTTCCTGGATATAAGGAGGTAGATATTAAGAAAATGGTATGATTGTCTCTTTTTGTGCAATCAAAATTTGGCCCAATTTTGATGCAAAAACCAGGGTTATGCAAATCCTCTGAAAGAGAAGCACTTACAAAGCACCTTTTGTTGAATTATTAAAGCAGTCATATCTTTTTACTGACTCATATAGCTTCACATAGCTGCATCAGCACTTTGCCTTATTTTTCCCAAGCTCTTATTTAAGGGTTCTGAAGCATTTCTTCCAAAGGATGTGCATAGTCCTAGCAGCCATCAACACAAACAGGCAGAGACACTCAGGAGCAGGATTTGCTCTCTCTACAATTCTCCTGCTTTCTGTCAGACCACATATTCACATTTTCAGTTTTTTACAAAAGCTGAACTAAACCATTGACTATAAATTTACTTGAATTCTTTGTCTTTATTTTTAAAAAATTCACAGTAAAGAGGAATGGCATAGAGATTGGGTTGGGATTGTTCAAAGTAGAATTGCTCTCTCAGTTATGTGCTACATATGTCAGTTTTTACATGTATAATAATCCTGATGCCTTAATGGAAGGTAAGAATGCAAGAAAACTCAATAAAGGGAAAAAAATCTATATACTATTGGGCAGTCTATTTTTAATGAGGGTTAACCAAAGGGGAAAAAATTGGTGAAACTTTCTGAAATGGAATATATTTGTTGCTGGCACAGGAAATAGCTCACTGCAATCAATGTGTGAGTGTATAGATATGTTTTATCTGAGCTCTTTTGTGCAATATGTTTTATATTTAGGACACATATCAGGATTTGCATCTGTTTTCAGAACTTGCTGCTAACAGTTAGTAATGATGCCAAAATACACTTGAATTCCAGCTTGAGACCAAATGATACTGCCTTTTTTGTTATTCCTAATTTGAAGTCTGATATTAATTAGAGACATTTTCCATAAGCACCATATCCTTTTTCTGAAGTGCTCATTAAAATTATATTAACTTAAACTGGAATAAGGCCTCACAGCCTGAACTGCTTTGGTAATAATTTATTCCTAACTGGCCTTTTTGTCATTTGGGTAAACAACATGCTAATTCTTAATGGGAAGAACAAAAAGTCTGATTCCAAACATATAAAAGGAACAAATCTTACCACCCCAGCCTCTGAGACAAAAATCAATAAGTGGTTCAACGTGGGAGGCCCCCAGAATTGGGGTTCTAAGAACTCTTACTGGAATTCTGTTTTTCACTGAGGATAATTGGTAAGAATGGCCAGATTGAGAAGCAGGACCAACAAGTCAGAAGAAAAATTCAGCTTCCTTTTCTCAGATGACTTTCTTCAGTTATGGCATATAATTCAGGTCAGGATCAAAGGTAATATCACTGCATTTGACCCTAATGCTAAACCTAGGCTGGCCTAGGCTTCCGTCAGGCCTACAGTACCCAATTAACCATTCAAATTATGGTTTGAAGTTGGCTTATTACTATTTGGTCATAGTTAAAGCTAATTCGTTTAGTCTGGGTTTGAGTGGCAGTGGCAGTGAAGGAAAAATGCATAAATCGAAGGGAGGTTTTCTGAACTCTGGTGTAAAATGAGCAGGGAACCTGCAAGCACATGCCTATTATAGTAACCCATTATTTTAATGGTTTAACCAAACCAGCCCAAACAGCCTACTGTAATTTAACAAGAACTTTATTTGTTTGTGCCTTCTATCTGCTCTACTTGCTAGGCCATCCTTTGACCTGCCATATGATGGATTCTTTGGTGTACACAAGGCATTTGTATGGTTTTTCACATAGCTTAGAAATCAATGCACTTATGTGTCAAAAATTCCTCTCTAGTGACTGTGATGACATTCTCAAAATATTTTCTCGGCACACAAATATTTGCTAAATATCTGGCAATGACTCAACATTCCGCATGCATTTTTGGTAAGATTTTGCAGAAACAATAATAAAATGTCCAAACTATATTGTAGTCTTGTAGTAGCATTCACTAAGTATCTTTAGCAGCTACTGTACAATAATATTGGAAAATTAGGTGGGATTTGGAATGAATATTGTGGTGATATCTGATATTCAGAAGTAGTAGTATTTGATATTAAAAATATTGTAATGTGAATATTAAAAAGATCTGACACCTGACATGCAGTAGCAGTTAACGTTTGGCAGAAAGTGATATACAACATTAACATAAAGCAATAATGGATAGATATGTGAAGGCGGTTTGTATCTGATAGCTATCTAGCAATTGAATTAGTATATTTTTATGTATTTTTTCCTTGAATTCATTTATTCAGTCAATCTGTAGAAATTACATCTGTTATCAAATTTAATTCTGAAATTCAGTTAATAAATTTCAAGATTGTTTCAATTCTGAGTTCTGGACAAACTTGAAAATAAATATGAATAAGATCAACCTAGATTTCTCCATGTTTACTATCTCCTCATGCTCCCAGAACAATCTTGAACAAGTGTGCAGGGGCACAAAACATTCAAACGTAGAAATATATCCACATTTGATATTTTGGCCTATATTTATTCTCATGTGAATATATTTCCACCTGTGCAATGGAAATCCCTCTGTTCTCTATTCCTGTATGCTTTCTGTGCCCCAGATTTGTTCAAACGATTCTCCTATCATTCCATAACTGTTTTACAAGATACAAAGGGGTACACCTGAAGGGGGAATTGATTAATTTGTGGATATCATTCCATCAATGGATGGACACAGTTACAATTCTTACTCTTGTTGTTCTGTACAAGACCACTGCTTAAGAAAAGAAAAAAGATGAAAAAGAAAGAAGGCAGGGAAAGGGGACATTAATCCGTTTGAAATACTTTGAAAGTTAAAAAAAATAGCAGCACATGACTAACTTTGTCTGGGTATAAAAGCTGAGCAGAGTTGGGCCTGATTAATATTTGGATGAAAGTACTCTTAAACAATTATGAGGACTATGGAATAAGCTGGGAAACGTAGGGGTGGGGAAACTGAATCACAGAAAAAGTGACAAATCTTGTTGGGAAGAAAGCTACATAGATATTCTCTGGAGTCACCAAGATGGACTTAAAGAAAGCTTTAGTCTGTATATCTTGCTGCAGTTCCTGCATTGGGGTCATAAAAGTAATAGGAACAGTAGCTTCATACAGTAAATCCTGTAACTAGGCACTGAAGAGGCATAGAATGAAAGAACTACATTAAAGTTGAAGAATACATACGATAGCATAACATATCAAATGTGTGTGTGTGTCTGTGTGTGCACAGGCACACAGGTGCACATGCCTTCAAGTCAATTTTGACCATTGGCAACTGCCTGGATTAATCCCTACCAGGCAAGATTTTCAGAAGTGGATTGCCACTGCTTTTTTGAGAATTTCATTGTCTCCTTTGCAAAGATGCCTGATAATTCTATTGTAAATTAGAACTGCATTTGTGAAATACAATTAACATTTTCATGAATTTAGATCTACATTTTTGGAATATAATTCTCACATTCTTAAGTGAAACAATTCTGTATTCAAATGGTACTGTATTAAATTCAGACCTTCTCGTCTTTCTTACTTTCCTACTAATAGCCCATGCATTTGTGATACCCAACCTATTTTCAAGTTACTGTATATATACATTTTTATCTTCTTTATTCATATATTGCACATTCCTTTGCAGTGATTAATGTTAGAAATAGCTTATTTTTGTCCTCTTCATGGTACTGTACCATTCAGCACGATTAATCATTTTCTTCATTATTTACAAAATGTTAGATTTTTCTCTTCCCTTTCCAATTGCTCTCTTTATGTTGCTGTTAATGATGATCACTAAGCCCCTTTTTCTTCCTTTGTATATTTTCCCAATTGGACAGAAGATTTGCTACTTGGTTTCAATTACCATATTTATTCTGATGTTATTTAATTTTTTTTGTTTAGCGTTATCTTACATTTTTATTAATGTTCCTGGCTACCATTTTGAAAATTCCCCATAATCTCAAGTGAACTTGAAGAAAGAAATAGATGACATTTCCTGCAAAAGTTTATAGGACAGCACTTCTGCTTATTGTTGACAATACCTTGCTTTCTTTATTGATTACTATCCTGTTTCCCAAAAATAAGACATCCCCTGATAATAAGCCCAATTGGGCTTTTGAGTGCATGGCAATAGGCCAAGCACTTATTTCAGGGTTCAAAAAAATATAAGACAGGGTCTTATTTTCGGGGAAACAGTATTTTGAAGCAGAATTTAGTAAAACATTTCCAATCAGCAGAAGTGTTTTTCACTGAGGAAATAAGAGAGATAATTCTTTTCTATCCTCCATGAAGGTGAAGAAAACTACCACAGTGTGACAAGACTTCAGATTTCATGACACTGAATTCTACTTTTCAGTTTCAGTTTCATGTTTATTTGCCATGTTCTGTTCCAAATTTTGCATCAACATCAATATAATTTTTTCTTTGTGTTTTTAAGGCTCTTGTTCAGTTGTTACTACTTCTTGTCTGGGTTCATGTGCATTTTATTAGTCTTCAAACTACTAATAATTTCACCAGTTCTGATTTTTGAGGGAAGGAGAGAGGAATAGAGGCACTATTGCATAAAGTTGTTCTGTTATTGTATTGTAGCTCTCTCTTCCCCACCCCCCCCACCCCACTATATCTTTTTATATCCAGATTCATTATAAATTTCACTCTCATCACAATCTTGCTAAATACGCTGTCTTCTTGACCTGCTCAAATCATAACTTGTTAGGAGCTCCTCTATTACTATAACAATATAAGAAACAAAATATAATTTTAAAATGATTTTTCAAAAATATAACCTAACCTTCAGCCTTTTATTGGTTGTTTTGTCTAATTCTTCTAATATAACCATCTCTCTCTCATAAGATGCAATTGTTTTTTTGTCATTCAAAAGGATCCAAGGTTTCACTGGCAAGTGATGGCCATATTCTAATTTATATGTAACTGCTGGAATATGAGTGGGGCAGGTTATGACACATACATGATTATATCATTACTGTATACATATTGTAATGTGTGACTTATGTACTATCAGATATCTTGACATACATAGGTAACTGCGACATTCACATGATTACATCATTGCCTACTTCTCAACCTTTGGGCCTCATTGCAGTTCTTTATGGGCATCATTATCTTGATCCTTCTCAAAACCTGGGTTCAAAGAACTCAAATTCAGAAGTGTAGAAATGATTCACCTTCTTCTTCAATCTTGGTAGAATGATTTCTGCAAGCATTTAGCAATGGAGGAGGAGAGTCATCAAGCATTCCAGACTTCTACCCTTCCTCATAAAAAATTCTTTCTTGCTGCTGTATGTGACACCTGTTGTTCTTCTATCTGCAGAGAACTAATGAGTTACCATGATTGATGGATCTGTTATTCAAAGTGCCTTATTTCAATCATTGAGCCCCTTTAAAGTACCTGTGCATTGTGTCATATTTCAGAATTTTGTTCATATGTTCAGTGAAGTAATATGATTGTAATTGATTTTGCAGTCCCCTGTCAATATAATGAAAATTTACAGATAGTAAATTTACTGTTCAAAGTTACAACGACACTGAAAAATGTGACTTATGACCAGTGGTGGAATTCAATTTTTTTTACTACTGGTACTGTGGGCGTGGCTTGGTGGGTGTGATGTGGCTTGGTGGGCATGGCAGGGGATGGATACTGCAAAATCTCCATTCCCACCCAACTCCAGGGGAAGGATACTGCAAAATCCCCATTTTCTCCCCATTCCTGGGGGAAGGATTTTGCAAAATCTCTATTCCCACTCCACTTTGGGGCCAGCCAGAGGTGGTATTTGCTGGTTCTCCAAACTTCTCAAAATTTCTGCTACCGGTTCTCCAGAACCTGTCAGAACCTGCTGAATTTCACCCCTGCTTATGACAATTTTTCACACTTATGACCATGGCAGCATCCCCATGGTCACATGATCAAAAACCAGATGCTTGGCAACTGGTTCATATTTATGATGATTGCTGAGTCCCAAGGTCATGTGATCTCCATAAGAGCCATGGTGTTGCAGTGGTTAGAATGCAGTACTGTAGACTAATTCACTGCTCACTCCAGGAGTTTGATTCTGAACGGCTCAAGGTTGACTCAACCTTCTCTCCTGCCAAGGTTGGTAAAATGAGAACCCAGATTGTTGGGGGCAATATGCTAACTCTGTAAACTGCTTAGAGAGGGCTGTAAGCACTGTGAAGTGCTATATAAGTCTAAGTGTTATTTTGCTACTTTCTGACAATCAAAGTCAATGGGGAAGCCAGATTCACTTAACAACCATGTTACTAACTTAACAACTGCAGTGATTCATTTAACTATTGTGGCAAGAAAGGTCGTAAAATGGGACAAAGTTCACTTAACAAATGTTTTGCTTAGCAACAGAAATTTTGGCTCAGTTGTGGTCATAAGTTGAGGTCTGTCTGTATTATGAACCTGAATTCATATATTTGTACGAATTCAGGTTCATAATTCCTGGGAACTCAGCAACAGTTCAAAATCTTGATTTAACCTATGGTAATTTGCATTGTGAAGATTCAGAGCAGATGTCCTATAATATCTAGGATAAGATACAGTGCTGCATTATAGCTAGAAACGGGTCTGTTTCTGAATGTCTGGTGTTTGGTGTTGTATATTCTGCCTCATTTTCTAGTGAAATCAAATGCTATTCCTTCTGTAGAAACAGGGGGATACTGTTTCTACTCATTCTGCCTACTTCTTTTTTCTGAAGATTAAAAAAAAGTCCTTGTTCTTAACAATGTGATCAAATTTATTAAATAAGGAGAGGGGGAAGAATTCACCTTGAAATTAAACCTTTTGCAGAAATTAAACCTGCTCTAACAGAGAAGGCATCTTCATAAGATCTCTGCTTTATATTCATTCATTGAGGATGTACACCAGGAGCACATAGATTTTCTTTTGCTGCTAGTATTTTTTGTTGTTGTTGCGAGTTGAAATGCTCCTTTGTGCTGCCACTCTTTCCCAATCATTTTATTTCTCTATCTCATCTCTGCTTTTTATGTTGCTATTACTATGGGAATTGTTATATAGACCCAGGCTGAACTGACTATAATCTGCAGAAGCCCTTGCTGGACTGTCTTCTTTGCTACTCTAAATCCTAGTATACTATGTGCCTGGCTGATTGTGGGTGAAGGACTATCAATGGCTGCTAACAACATGAAGTGCTTATCTTTTGAATAATGAGACTGGTTTTCTGTGCATCCCCTTATTATTTAATGAGGAATAGGTTGCTACCCTGGAATGGGAGATAACAGGATTACGTCTGCCTCTCCCTTAACTTCAAACCACTTGCATTTTTAACAACACCAAGTCTAAATTATAACAGTAACATAATGGTTGGTTGCCTGTAGGAGTAGCTGCATTGTTTCAGCACTTTCATTGTTGTATATATGATTGCTAATAAAGGTTTGGCTTTCCAAGCTGGAAAAAGCTATTTTCCCTTCTTTTCCACTTAGACTCCTTGTATTGTATCCAAAATATAAAATGTTTTCAGGGGGAAAAAATATTGCTGAAAGGTAGTAGAGGCAATAAAAATGTCAGATGACATTTGCAGACTACACTTTCTGTGTGTGTTAGTGCATGTGTAGAATTAAATGTGTAGCATTAAAGTCAAGTTTAAAACACTAAATAGTATTAGGTATAAAATAGGAAAGGCCTATTGTTTATTCCCAATTCATGTTAGGCCTTTTATATCCACAAAACAATAATAATTGTATTAAATCTACTATTGAACTAGGAAATTGTTATCTTAAGAATAGATGGCTATAAATCAAAATTCAAATGAAAATAACTGTATACTTCTGGGCTATTTACTATAGATTCAAAACTGGTCTCACAGAAGCACGCTCAAGGTAAATTCTCCATTTAGAGTAACAATTGCTTGTTGACCATTTGGTTCTTCATACTGGTCTTCTTTCCCAGAAGCACTTATTTTCATTCATCTAGATGTGACTACTTACTTTGGGAAATTGTTTTAGAAAAAGATGCTATTGGTGATTAAAATCTACCTGCTGATTAATATTGACTATCTGGTGTAGAGTTAATTAATACAAAGTATGTAAATATAAGTTAACAATTTGAAAAATTATGGGATCAAGATACAGAAACACACAGAAAGCTAAATCAGATCCAATATTGATATCAAAGCTTCTTTATGGATGTCAGTAAAGGAGCAATATTTTAGGAGAGTATTGTATAAGGAGAACTGGTGAATTCCACATTATCATTCATGTACATTGGCCTACTTCATGCATATTTCTTAGATGTGATTTTTATCACTGTTTACTCAACAATGCATTCAGTTTGTACATGGTGCTAAACTTCAATCACACTAACTGCAAAACAAGCCGTCGTGTAGTTTAGCATTAAATGTTCACCAAGTTGCTATGTTAACAGAACAACAGAACAGAATAACAGAGTTGGAAGAGACCTTGGAGGTCTTCTAGTCCAACTCCCCACTCAAATAGGAAACCTTATACCATTTAAGACAAATGGTTGTCCACTCTCTTCTTAAAAACCTCCAGTGATGGAGCACCCACAACTTCTGAAGGCAAGCCATTCCACTGCTTCTAACTGTCAATTCTAACTGTCAGGAAATTTCTCCTAAGTTCTAGGTTGGTTCTCTCCTTGATTAGTTTCCATCCATTGTTTCTTGTCCTGCCTTCAGGTGCTTTAGAGAATAGGTTGACTCCTTCTTCTTTGTGGTAGCCCCTTGAATATTGGGACACTGCTATCATGTCAACCCTAGTCCTTCTTTTCATTAAATTAGAAATAACCAATTCTAGCATCTGTTCCTCATTTAACAATGTCTCCCACACTGATTTTTTGTAACACAAATCAGCTAGGGCAGGGCTGTCGAACTCCCGGCCTGTTGGCTGGATGCGTCACACACTGGCCACACCCATGCCCAGTTTAACAAAGGGGGAAAAGACTGATACATCATGTGACGCCGTCATGATGATGTGAGTTTGACACCACTGAGCTAGGGTTTGCAATCAGACATGGAGACGCAGGGTTGGACATGTTTATCTTACCCTCTCCCCCAACCTTCTTATAATAATCATCTCTTTTGAGGTTTTTACCCTTAGCAAGCAAAAAGATAAGTCTCATCCTTTTCTTACAAAATCTGTCATTTGAGATTGGTTTGGCTTAAAAAGACAGAGAGGCAGAAATATGGCAGGAGATTTTGGGGTGGAACCTAATCAGTGGTGGGTTTCAAAATTTTTTACTACCGGTTCTCTGTGTGTGGCTTGGTGGGTGTGGCATGGCTTGGTGGGCGTGGCAGGGGAAGGATACTTTAAAATCTCCATTCCCTCCCCACTCCAGGGGAAGGTTACTGCAAAATCCCCATTTCCTCCCGATCAGCTGGCAGAGAATAGATGGGAGGCAAAGAATAGATGGGGGCATGGCCAGTCAGAATTTTTACTACCAGTTCTCCGAACTACTCAAAATTTCTGCTATTGGTTCTCCAGAACTGGTCAGAACCTGCTGAAACCCACCTCTTAACCTAATGTCTCCTGACCAAAGTAGGCTACTGCCCTAAGGTCTCTCTAGCCACCAAGTGCAATACAAGATATTTCGTATTTTCTAAGTCTCTGGTTTATAATGTGTCCCAATTGTCATAAATACATGGAAAGAATAGAAGGGACCTAAAAGGGTCCCAGATGAATAATGTTTTTGTAAGCTTCACATGGCCATTCATCTATCATTTTCTGTGAAAATTGGAAAATGATTTTTACTGACCACACATGTTGAATAAAAAGGCCCATCCTACCTCCCAACCCACACATGTGTACTTTGCACTAGGCCTTCTTCAGCATTGTTCAGGAAGGAAAAACTAATTAAAACGTTTCAGGCAGCTTTGCTGACATTAATCGCTCTTCCTGATTTACAACAAGAATATATTGATATTAATGCTGCTATTTTTAGGACAGAAAGGCAGACTTTCTGGGATTGATGTATTTATTTCTGGCTCCAGTATTTTGATAGCCACAAGTCATTTGTATGTAGGCATGTGTGTGTGTGTGTGTGTGTATGAGAGAGAGAGGGGGAGGGAAGGAGAGAGAAAGAGAGAGAGAGGAATTAATGAAATTGAAAGAAAGACTGTGAGGGTGGGTTTTCACCTTCCCCCACTCCCCTTTGGCTAATCTGAGGCACACTACCACATCTGAAGCCACTTGGCTCATTATGGATTTCATGGAAACGGATTCGCTGAAAGTGTTTCCATATGTGTGTTCCCAGTATATCCCGGCTTCCTCTAAATGGGAGTACAAACGTGCACACAGGCTGGAAATGGCTTCAGGATGTGACAGAATAGTCATATGACCACAGTGGCTCAGTGGGTGGCCTTGTCCAAAAGACACAGGCCCCTGTTCGTTGGCTTCTGTCCTAGTTCAGATTCAGTTTCAAAGAGGGTCTTCCTTTCTTTTTCTTGAAAGTTTTTAATCAAGTTCTTAAAGGCAAGGAAATGTCTTTCTTTTCCAAAAAAGGAAGTGGGTGGAGGGAGAGCAATGTAGTATTTGAATGGGATTCTAATGGCATAGCTTGTTCCTCTGTTCCTAAGAATTGGGTAGTATCTGATTTCATTGGCAAATAACACAGTACAATTTATAACATTAGAAGTCAGTGCAGAAATTGGCAGAGTGGGTATTCTTCTGAAAAAACAACATGAAGTAACCTATTTTTCCTTACTTTTGGGTCTGGCAGGATTTATTCAGTCAGTATCTTCATATTAAATGTGCATAGCAGGCTCATTATGTTCCATCCATGTGTCTTCTAAATCATAATGAAATTCTGGTGAAGTTATTATTCAAGAAAATTGCTTAGTACTCATGAGATGGGGAAGGGCTCAAAGGAAGCTGAACTGAAACTTTTCTGCTATTTAAACACGTTTAATTTTGGCCTTTTTTTTTTTTTTTTTTTTTTTGCCCAAGAAGTGTATATAAGATACCAAGTGATGGGTTGAGGGCCATATTCATATATACATGTCCATGCATAAGAGACAAATACAAATATTTAAGTGCAAAAAGATAGAGCTGGGGAATAAGTGCTTGTGTTTCTGTTAATTCAGCAGGCCTGGTAAAATTCCCATGTTTTTGGGGTGTCCAAGAGGCACTTTTGACCCTGTAATTTTAAGAGAAGGAATGACCAGCTAAGAAAAGGCCTGATCTGAGGAGTTTCTGGCCTGGAATAGTTCTTGTGAGTCATTCCAGTGGAAACAGCTTCCTAAAGAGCACTTCTGTTGTTGTTTCATTTGTTGTTCAGCCTCTGGCAACAGCAGTCCAAAATTGGAGGCTGAAAAATGATCTCCGCTCCCCTACCCAATTTCCAATAATTGCAGATTATCTCATTTTTCCACTTGTCTGAAGTATCCTTTTTTACATATTTATTTATTATTTTATTAATCAAATTTATATAGCCGCCCATCTCATCAAAGTTGACCCTGGGCGATAAACAAGAATTAATAAGATTTAAAAACAAAAAAAATGCACAAGGTTAAAGTTCTTATTAATAATTATCATATGCAGAATCTTACCTGTCACAGTCTTCGCTGTGGAGAATAAAACAAAAGCAGCTACTTAGCTTCCTCAAAGTTAGGAATGCCATGGCCATTCCTTGATCTAGTTCTGAAAGATGTCACTGATGGACATTAAAAGCAAAATCTGTTAGTAAAGGAAATTATAGGTTTGATTCTGATTTTTTTTCTTCAGTCCCAAAATTACCATTACAATATATAGTGCAGGCAGTTCTGAAGAAAGCATTAGCAATATTAAGCAATACAACAAAATATGGTGAGTTGTCACTTTTAGTGGGAATGTTCCTTTTTTCAGAATTCTAGTCTAAGACTAGTATCCAGACCAGGAGTGGGTTCTACTTACCTTTACTACTGGTTCACAAGGGGATTGTGCGCGTGCCTTGCTTCTCCGCATCCGCCAATCGCCGATGACGACATCTGGGGCGGTGGATGAAGCCTCCCGCCGGTTTTACTACCAGTTCTTGCGAACCGGTCCGAACTGGGGGCAACTCATCACTGATCCAGACCTTGGGTCCATTGTACTATTCTCTTTCCTTCTGCACCATTTTTCTAATATTCTGCTTTACATAACTACCAAGCTCACTTTGCTTCATTGGGCTGTTTTGTGAACTTTATTCTGGGAACATTGGGGGGTGTTTTAAAAATTATTTTTAGTTTTGAAATGTCAAAATTCTGCATATCTTGCTACCTCCTCGTAATGGACTGTTTGGCCCATGTTTCTTTTGGCCCTAACTACAGGAAATAGCAAGAGGAATTGAGCATATTAAGCAATTTCCATTGACATATATAAAAAACAATATATGTTTACATAGTATCACGACTAGTGCTACCATTAATTTCTTACAGCTCCTGTAATATGCTGTCACCAATTTTAGTCTCCAGGAAAAACATTAAAGCAATAAAATATTTTGAAGGTAAAATTTCGTATACAAATTAGATCATGTGGAGTTTATACTGTGGAATAACATTGCAAATGAAGAGACCCTGCCTGTCTATCCATAGATTCCTGTTTTAAATACATGCCGAACATTTCTTGATCTGCCAGTGCAATTAGAATCATGGGTTATATATGTTGAATAAATATTTCTCAGTTCAGGATTTTCATTATAAAGCAGACCCTTGAAATAATCTGTTGATTTCAGATGTTTCATGCTGCGCTGTATAGTTATAGTTGCAATAATCAGAAGTGGTTGGTCTTCATTTCAAGGGTGGAGTGTGGACAGAAGATATCTATGTGTCACAGGATTTATGAAAACCGTGAGCTCCCAAAATCATTTTAATAGACTCTTTGGAAACTGACAGATGTGCAAGGAATGATGTGCATGCAAGGAAAGTTTCAAAAATTGGCATGTTCTCATTTTAGTGAGAACACATATTTTTACTCCTGGTTCTCCCAAATACAACATGGGTAAAATCTGGAATTTTGGGACTTGGTGCTCATAGTGGGTTAATGATATCCATCTTATCATGGTTCCCCGCCACAGTTTGCTCAGGTAGATGGGGCTAACAAGACTGAAAATGAATCCAAACAAGATGTACACAATGCTGGTAGGTCTTCTTGGCATGCTGTAGGGGAGACCCCTTCTGTGATAGATAAAGTGGTAATTCCCCAGACTGATCAGGCTCAGGAAAGCACTGGCAGCTCTGGCTGTGATTTTGAAGAGGAAAGGCATTTGCAGATTTCAAGCCAACACACTCCTAAGTTTCAGGGGATTTCCATAAATTCTGACCAAAGGCATCTCAATCTTTGAAGGCACTGAAACCCACAATCTCTGCCTTTGGTTTCCCTTGCTTGAAAATGAATTAAACTGATTCTCAGCAGGCAAACTGGAGGCAGCGGCACAGAATTTTTCAGAATGATTTTTGAGAATCATCATCTTCTTTTGAGGACTCTGGCATAAAAGTAATGTTTCAGCATCTCCAATGGGAAATTGACTGTACATGCTGCTCCAATTAAGAGGAATACCCGAGCACTTCCCTAATAATAAACTCACTGATGTATATATTTAGAAATGTTGTGGGACTATTAGGACCAAAACTTATTCTAGTCACAGAGTTTCATTCCCTGTTCAGCTTCATATGCCTCTCAGATTTTGCTGCGAGCAAAATAGATTATTTAAAACAATTTGAGTCAAACTCAACTTGGATGCACGTGTGGTTTTCTTGGCAGCAATGGAAGGAGTTTGCCACTGCCTTCTTTTAAGATTTTTTTTTTTTTTTTTTACTTTCCAGCCTACAGTTCTCGGTTTTCTTGGTGGTCTTCTATCCAAGAATTGATCAGATTCAATCCTGCTTAGTTTTCTCAGAACAGCCAAGTGGGCTAGTAACACCTACTTATTCAGGCAAGGAAAGTGGGAAATACAGACATCTGTGTGGAATGCTTGCTGAGAATATTAGTAGATGGACTGGAGCCTTAGAGTTCACTGGAGCAAGGAGAATACTGACCATCATTGGAGATGCTGCTCTAATTTATGGAGCAAAGAAAGATTATTAATTTAAAGCAGTTATCTCCTTTAACAATTGAACAAAGCAGTTAAAAGACGAACAGCGGTAGATGCAAGTATTTCATATTGACTCATCAGTATCAAACTTACAATAATACGGTTAAATATCAACATAGAACATGAAGTCCAGTGAAAGCGTTAAATTAGACATATATCATGTGTGAACACTGTCACACTGGTTGGTGTCCACACATGTTATATGTCTAATTTAATGCTTTCACTGGACTTCATGCTCTATGTTGATATTTAACCATGTTATTGTAAGTTTGGTACTGACGAGTCAATATGAAAAGATTATTAAGCCAGTTAGCCATCTCTATGTATGTTTAACTGTTTTATCTATTAGTTAGGTGGGTGAGCTTCACTGGATGGATGAGCTTTGCATCCATTGCTCCTGTGTCTAGTGAGATAAAAAAAAAATCTTGATTTTGTAATTCCAGTATATTTATATTTGGAAACTTAGTTCAATATTCATACTGTACATAGATATAAACACACATGGCAACCTCTCTGGGCTTCCCCCCCTCCCTCCTCTTTCTTTTAATAAAGCTGCTGCAAATTTATTTTGTACGGATAATCGGAAATGATTTTTTTGTTATTAATCAATCTATTGAAGTCCATGTTTGCATGTTTAAATTGAAGAAGTTGGAATACTGTGATAATATGAGGCTCATTGAACCATTTATACTGGATTGGAAGAAAAAAAGGTGATTTGAAATGCAGGTTTCCGTTTTTTCCTCTATAGTATACAGACTAGCAGGAATGGGAAACTTGATGTATGCTGTGAAACTTCTTGGAAATGATACTATCAAAACACTGTGAATGATCCCAGATTAATCTGTTTCAGTGCATTTGATAAATATAAGCACATAAGATTAGTCATAAGGCAAGGACGATTAGGTGCAAAACACATGTTTGGGGTGAGTAATATAGTTACTATTAATATGAAGATCAACTCTATAAATGTATATAAAAGGACTGTTTGCAGTGAAAACACCAAGGGTTGAGCGTAACCTAACCACAATCTCTGACACGTAAGCAGGAAGGAAATGGGGAAGGGAGGAGAGGGTTTGTTGTTTTTTTTAAGTGTCATGAGAGGCTGATAGACTTTGTGGTAGGAGGGATAAAAAAGAGATAAGAATAATGAAACATAAAGGAAGATGTGTGCTAAAATGTGGCAATAGATGTTGCTTCATTTAGCCTCCTACCTTACCATCCTACTTGAAAATTCAAGACACCGGCACCCAGCAAACTGCATCTTTTGTCCATGTTTATTCGTTAACAGATTGTTTTGGGGAGTCAATGTCCCTTTAGAGTCCCCAACTTTTTCTCTTATTTGGATCATCTAAAAATGCTGGCGTTTGCCTAGTTTGTATTTGGGTTACAATCTTTTTGGCATGCAACTGCCTGAGACTTGCTGCTAGAGGAAGAAATGAGCTAAAACCAACTTTTATTTTAGGTGTATGGATTGTCTGTTCTGCTTTTTTTTAAGAAAAAAAAAGTTAACTGGCTGCAGTTTAGTGAGCTTTCCCAACATAATGACCAACAGATAAACACTCCAATTCTGCACTTATTTGTATACAGATAGTCCTGAACTTACAACCACAATAGGGCCCTAAATTTATGTTGCTAAGTGAGACATTTATTAAGTGAGTTTTGCCCCATTTTACAACCTTCCATGCCACAGTTATTAAGTGAATAATTGCAGTTGTTATGTTAGTTACACTGAATCTGGCTTCCCCAGTGACTTTGCTGGTCAGAAGGTCACAAAATGTGATCACATAATCCTGGGACACTGAAACCATCATAAATATGAGTTGGTTGCCAACTCTCTGAATTTTGATCACATGACCATGGGGATGCTGCAATGGTCGTAAGTCTGAAAAATGGTCATGTCACCTTTTTCAATGGTATTGTAACTTTGAATGGTCACTAAATGAATTGTTGTAATTAGAGGATTACCTGTATAGCGATAGGATGACTTTGGGTATAGGATTCTGTTTTTCAACCTTGGTAGCTTGAAGATGGGTGGACTTCAACTCCCAGAATCCCCCAGCCAGCGTTGCTGGCTGGGGGATTCTGGGAGTTGAAGTCCACCCATCTTCAAGCTACCAAGGTTGAGAAACACTGCTGTAGACAGTCATGGAATAACAAGTTGAACAGCAAATACAGGTCTTCTAATTTCCAGTACTTGCTCCAAATATGTTAACCTCCACTGAGTGACCAAATTATTTTAATAGTTGTGTAAAATGTTATATTTTCTCAAATATTTGATTGTTTAACTTGACAAAAAATATGATTGCTCTAGGAAAGAAGTGTGGATAAAAATATTTTATCTTTGTTTCCAATATTTCCATGAAAGTTTTCTCTCTCTCAAGGTTTAGTTTTGATAAATAATTTCAGGCAGGATCTCATATAAATATTATGTTGCCAAACATTTTATGCTGCACACCAGTACAAATCTATTGAGATGTAAGCTCCAGTGAGCTGAGTAGGATTTATTCCCTGATATGTTTGTATAATATTCTAGCCCTAGAGAGATTTTTGAGTCACTCACAATTGCTACAGCCAGCAATGAATTATGTGCATCTCCCAGAGGCATTTGTTTGGCTGCTGTCTCTCAGCCTGAATTGACTTAAGCAACTTTTACATTAGTTTATTAGAAGTTACTTCTTTATTAAATCTGGAACCCAGATTCTAAACATGAAGCGATTAGCCTCAGTGGTTTCATCTAAATTAAGTACAGTTGCTGTTCTGTCAACTCCTATCTGGCACTAAATCCCACTGAATTCAGGGGAATTTACTTCTGAGTAGATGTAGCTGTGGTGGCTGTTTCTGTCCTTAGAATCGTACATAATAGACTTTGTCTTGAAACACTGTCTCACTGTCCTGAAGATTATTTAGGAAAATAATCTTGGTATTTTTAATATACATCTTGGTATTTTTAATACCACACTAGATGTGTGATTATTCACATTATGGCTATTTAGAAGGTTTTATTGTTTAGTATAGTAGCAGGTTCAGGGATTCTGCTGCTCTGAAGATTATTCTGCCACAGTGTCTAATCAATGGTGCCTGAAGTTTCTGCAAGTAAATTGGTTTTGAAAGAAGTCCGGAGAGGACAATTTAGATAGAATGATCATTCTTCAACTTGCAATCTGATTTATTTCTCTGGGAACCTAGATTAGCCTTAGCCCTAATGTTGACATCATTTATAATGAACAACTTTAATTCACATCATCACGTTGTTGTCACATGACGTATCGCAACTTTTTTCCCCTTCGCTAAAATGGGGGGTGGGGGTGGCCAATGCGTGACGCATCCGGCCCACAGGCCACAAGTTTGACATGCCTGATATATACAATTCTCTTTGGGTCAATTGGCAATAGTAATCTGTTAATACAATTCTCTCTGACTCTTAGAAATGACTTTCAGTTAGTTCAAGCGGGATTTACGTTGAAGCAAATGTGTCTGGGATTATAGATTATTGTCTGCAATGCTTCAGATGCAGCAATTTAAACCAGTTGCAACTTTTCTGAGGACATTTAAACTGTTGTAGACAGAGATACACATTATGAAGCACCTTTTGCAAATCGATGCAAATAGCTGCATAACTGTGTAAACTATACAGAGCCTGAGTAATATTAGCACAAATTACACTGCAAAACAATAATAAATTACCCTTCTTGGCTCTGGAATTTTCCAAACGGCAGTATTGTGAAATAGGAACTACTACTACATTGGCATTTTTTTAAAAGTGTCACATTAAAAACTAAATCAGAAAGCTATGATTTGATTAGACAGATGGTACACATTCTGGCTACAGGAAAAATCCTATGTTTTCTCTTTTGTTTTCTAGGCCATGCAGTTAGTTCTCTGTGCATTTTTTACATCTTTGAGTTCCTTCTTTCATTTTGGAACCATTTTTCTCTTGACTGGTTCTTTATAGTTTCTAATATAATTTCATCTCTCTTCATTACGATTAGGAGAGGAGCAAATTTGGATAGGGTCACAGTTTATAGACAGGAAAGAGTCCCCCCCCCCCCAACTCAGATTCCTCAATTGAAAATGCCTCACCACCCAGCTATGGAAACAAAGTTTCCATTGAAATTGCCATTTTAGTTGGAAGAAAGCGTTGACTCTTTCCCTCATCAATATTTTTGTATTTTTTTTTCCTTCTGTGAAATCTTCCAATTCTTCTTTGAGCATGGAATTGTAGATTGTGCCATCTTGGCTATAAAAGAGTTGGCATTCACTCTGAAACTTCATCACTGGAGGAAAGATTGCAAAATGTAAGGTCATGAATGTAAAAAGCTGCTTTATAGAAGATAGTATATTTGTCCACTTAGCTAGTCATGTTTACTCTTGATCAGCGATGGCTTTCTGTTCCGCAAAAGCTCCAGACCAGCATCTTCCAAAGACACCATGTATGACTTTCTGTATGTAAAATCTGTTCTTTCATTGAGTTATAGATACCATATACCCATATATTTCCACACATACAAAAAAAGAGGAATTCTTTTCCATGCTTACATTAGTAATTTCACCATTTTTCTAATGTAGGCAAAAAAAGAATCACAATTAATCTTTTCTACATCTGTGGAAATTATATAGCAATGTTAAATTTCTCAATAAATATTAGTCCCTTTTCCCAGTATGAATAGGGACGCAACATGGTATGATTCTAAAATAACAACTTTGTTTCTGGGTGGTATTGCCTCTGGCTGTTGTTCAGTAGGCAGGAATGAAGGAAAAAGAAATGTGTGCCTGCTCAGAAGAGCCTTTGCTGTAAAAGCTACAAGTCACGGATTAGTAACAGACACAAGGAAAAGGAAACTAGAAATGTATATCAAGGGATTTTCTAAAAATATTAGAATGTACTTGTTAGATTAATAACATGGCATGCAGTTCCTTTTCTACTTATTCTTTACTCCAAAGTTAACAAACATGGCCCAGATCCAGTTCTGAACCCCCATTTGTGCAAAGAAGAGTCTTAGTTGTTTCTTTTCCAACTGCTTCCCCTATGAAATATGGCACTACTCTGGAGCAGTAGTTTAAAAGAGAGAGAAAAAGAAAGAAAGCCTCTATTGTGCCACTGTAAGTATTTTTTTTTTAATTTTTAAACTTCCAATGTCACAAGTTTAAAAAAAAAACTTGCAAATTTCAGGAAAGATTAGAAAGGAGAGGATTAGACCTGCATGCTAAATGGAGAACAATAAGAGATTATCTAACCCACAGTCTGACTTTAAATTTTGCACCCAGGCTAGATAATCATATGCTGAATATACTAAGAACAAGCTGCAACAAATGTCACAATAGGACTTTTTGAATGGTGCCCACTGGTGTACTTACTTGCCTTCTTGCTTTGCTTGAAAACGTTTAAACATTATTCTGAGTCAAATGAGAATGGCTGAATATCTAGAAGGTAGTTGCAGACGTATAAATGGGAAATGAATGGGGCCATATAATCAACTTTTGAGGTTTTCCTTTTCTGTTGTGGGTAAGAGTACGAGAGAAATCATTCTGGGGCTGCTCAGGCTTTCTATTCCCAGCAGAATCTGTCTTAAAATACCTAAACACTTTCATTCTGAGACTTGGTGTGGCTCAATTTATAGCATCATGGTCTTCTATCATCTTGACATTTTTCCAGTAAGATTTTTGTTCACCATATATGAAAATATATTTGACTGCTGTTCTCATTGTGGTATCTCCTTCTACTTTTCTGCCACCATCGCAGTCTTTTGGAGGAAGAATAACAAAACCTTAATATAGTGAACTGGCTATTTGGAAAGTAAGGTTATACCCTCACTTGGAAGAATATGGTCAGTGAGTGGAAACATCTCCATGCAGCAAGGGTAGCTCATGTATATACAAAATGGAGGGCAATGTGTACCTCCAACTCTATCAAGCCCCTCCCCTTAATATTTCTCTTGGCTCCAGTCCTTAAAGCTCTTTCAACATTGCCAAGGAGCATTTGTTCAATCAGGCATGGTGAATGATGGATGACTGCTATGCTTTTCAATACTGGCCTTGCCCGCATATGGTGTTGTTTGCTGGAGTACAGCTATTAAGCTACTAAAAAGTATTTGGATGGCCAGTTTAGAAGCAGAATGCTGGAAGAAGGCAACGGGCTTGGCTAAGGTTATAAACTGTAAGCAGGAAATAAAGTGAGCCACATTCAGGATCCCTAGTTTGTTAGTGAACATGATTAAATCAACCACAAATTAATGCAGCTGAGATACAAATGTATCGCTCTCCCCCTTAAAAAGTATTCATCTCCTCCCAAAGGAGAGAAAATGAGATGCCAGGCTATATTTTTACATAAGATGGTGGTTCAGCAGCTGGTATCCTCTGCATAAACAGACAGTCACTGCTGGGTGAAAAAACTAATAATCAGGACACAGGCCATGGGATAAAGAGACATGTCTAGATGACCATTCCTTAACTAACCATTATCAAATGTAGATTTAAGTGAAAAGTGTACCTATATACCTATGTTAAATATACTACAACAACAGTCTTTGGCAATGATTTTGAGAAAGATCATTTGATCAACACCTGAGTAGGTCATTGGCAATTTACACAATCAGTAAACTGAAGTACGTTTTGCAATAATGGCAAATATCTGTAGCTCGGGTATAGGATGAGGGTGAGGGTTCATTCTCTGAGCTTATAGATTGGTTTCCCCTAAAATCTGCTGAAGATGTTACCTAGCCAGGTAATGAAATGTTCGGAAGCCAATCCACAAGCTCGGAGAATGAACCCTCACCCTTTTTTAAAAAGTCTTCTAATAGTACCATTTAACTTAGAGTTTAAGGATAATTTATTTCAGTTAGTAGATTGTTTAATTCCATTCTAAGCTTTTACTGTAGGTACTGTTTGCTAAGTTTATATATATTGCACCTGTATTTAATATGTCCACCTATCCTGTCCTTTTGTTCCTCACCCCGCCTCACCCCAATATCAAGCCAGAACAGAAATAGTATTGCCACTCTTTAAAGGTAGTAAGGGAACAGGAAAGGCCAAATGTTCCCTTCCCTTAGTCTGCTCTTGCTTATGAATGCTTCATCCTTCACCCTCTTAACATCTTTAAGTCCACGAGGTGTTTTTGCTTTTATAAAGTGCTTCCAACTTTATGTACAGATTCAAATCCCGATTTTAAAATCTTAAATCCATTTTAAACTAAACTGTGTAACCATTAGAGACAGTTATATAAAGACAGATTATAAATAAGCATGTAAAGGAAGGTGTGAGTGAATGAAAGTGGAAGTGCACAGTGTCATAGCTCATGGGCCTTGTTCCCCAGTCAGTGCATAAGGCAACATTCCAGCTACACATTATTTTAGTACATTGTATTATAATAAATATTGCTATTTTTCATGACTTTCCCTCTATGGCCATATTTTCTGAATATAATCTATATCCTCTAAATTTGACTTTTAGCCACTGACTTCAAATGAAGGGAAATGTTTCCAGCCATCCTTGCTTCACTTCCAGTACATAAATCAGTTTGGATAAACTTCATATTCTTCATGGCAAGCACAGAGATGCCATATGTAGTCCTCTGCCTGTGTGCATATGAAAATCACTGCATATAAAGCAAGACAGACAGAGTTCTTGGGTTCCTCTAGTGGTGTCAAATTATAGCTCTCGGGAGCTCCAGTCAGCAAGTTCAGTGGTGAAGAAAGTGTAAGTTGTATTTCAGCAGCTTTTGAGGGCCAGTGGTTCACCACCACCAATAAAAGCATGTTAAAACACAACAACAACTGTGAGGCAGCTGAGAAAAAGGCTAGTTGCTGCTAGTGAATGTGTCAAATTGATGGCTTTCATTGATAGGTCCCCATTCAAATCCTGTCAGAATGAGAGGTGTAAATTATGACCAGAGGCTGGAGTGCAGTGGATACAGCCAGGTGATTACATGATCTTAACAGAATAGCAGCCTTTCAATGCAAAGAGCTCTAAGCTATGTATGACCACTGTTTATGTCAGGCACTATTCCTTGCAGTTTTTTTAAAATGTAGAATGATTTGCTGTTCTTGTGGGGCGGGAAAAGTGGGTTTGTTTTTTCTCCTCCTTATTTACATTCTATCATCACGCTTAAGAAAGAACTGGATATTTACAGATTTTTTCCCCCATCTTTTGTTGCAATTTTTAGGTGCTTCAGAGCTGAGCCCATTTTCAGATCCCAGGCAGTTTACAAGCATTTCATCCCTCACTGAGAGCCGCTTCTCCAACCCACGAATGCACTATCCAGCCACCTTCACTTATACACCGCCAGTCACTTCAGGCATGTCATTGGGTATGTCAGCCACCACTCATTACCACACCTACTTACCGCCACCTTATCCGGGCTCTTCCCAAAACCAAAGTGGACCATTCCAGACCAGCAGTACTCCATATCTCTACTATGGCACATCATCAGGATCATACCAGTTCCCCATGGTGCCGGGGGGAGACCGTTCCCCCTCCAGAATGCTTCCTCCCTGTACCACCACATCCAACGGCAGCACATTATTAAACCCTAACTTGCCTACCCAGAATGATGGTGTGGAGGCTGATGGAAGCCACAGCAGCTCCCCAACAGTCTTGAATTCTAGTGGCAGAATGGATGAGTCTGTCTGGAGGCCTTACTGAAATTTTCTCTGCGGGGCGTAAAATCTATCAGACAGAAAGCAAACCAATAAATAAACGATTGTCAGCTGATTATAAAGTGCCTGTTTTTTTTGTTTTGTTTTTGTTTTTGAAATAGATTCTGTTGATATGTGCAACTGAGTAGCTGGGATGTTACCAGCTAATTATATGCATACGACATGAGACTGACTTTCCACATCATAGTTCCAGTCAATGTGGATCAAAGCACAGTTTTTTTTTTCCTCCTGGGAATGTTGTCTCAGTTTTATATTTTAAAATATAATGATCCAACCCCAAAAGATGCCCATTCTGTCTAGACTCCTTTAAAAAAAAGTGAGTTCTTTTGCCAAGAGAGGAGACATGGACTCCTGCCAATTGTCAAGACAACGCCTGTGCTTTATTTGTTGTTCAAATAAACAGAAGCATCTTGAACTTCAGGTACGGTTGCAGTCATACAATCTCTAGGACCCTCACGCATGCACAGTGTAATTCACTCCGTGTGTTTGTGCACACAGAAAAAAAAATGCTTCCATTTATACCAGAATATCTTCAGCTTACAGTAACTCCTCAGCCATCTTATCAAAGCCTTGCCTCTGATGAAAGAGAAAACTTTTGAAGCACTTGGCTTTCTTCTTCTTCTTTTGCTGAAATAGCACCCTAGAAGGTACCAAGACAAACTTGTTTGTTTTGTGTTATACATTTTTGTGATTACCTTTGCCTTAGTCAAGTTAACCAAAAAAATTATTGGGGGAAAATGTCCCCCAAACAAAACAAAACAAAACAAAAAACAAACAAACAAACCAAATTCTAATTTCTTATGCAAGGAAAAAAAAAAAAGAACGGCAATATATTGTACTCAAACCAAAACAGTATCAGTAGTATGTGTGTGTGGCTATCTTGTTTTATTTTATTAAGTTATAAATGTGTACAAAATTGAGGTTATATGCAAAAAATGAATTGTCATATAATTTTAAAGAAATATTTATAATTATTTAATAATGTTTGGTCCCTTTAAGGTTTTTTATAATGTAATGATATGTTGACTTCGGTCTCTAAAAATGTCTGTTGTTTTTAAATTGTGGCAGCCTTTGACTGGTACAGAATATCAGACCATGCATGAACTCTGAAAAGCAGTTCCAGTATAAACTATCTGCAATATCTATTTTTTTTAAAAAATAATAATAATTAAATGCTTCCATCTCTAAAGAATTCAGGTATAATCATACGTTGGCTTAATTTATGAAGGAGGTACTACTTTAATTGTAACTGAATATTGGGTTGTCTTTTTTTAACCCAGTAAAAATTAACTGGAAACAGATTGAACAGGCATTATTTTGAATACATTACTCTACAATCCCTCCAGGAGGTGGAATCTAAAAGTCCATGTGGACACTTCTGCTCTTAACATGGAGCTTTTTCATCTCTGCCCTCCCCAAGGCTGCCTTCTGCACTGCAAAGCTCTATCCCTCAAGATTGGGGCCTTTAGTAGGAGGGTTTCCTGTCAAGCAGAAGAGAGATCCCCTCTCTCCCACACATACATTTCAAATATACATTTATTTTATATACATATGTTTTAATCCCAGCCAGCTTCATCTGGTGAAATTCAAAAGTTTTCCATGTTTTTCAATCAGCCTTTGGAAAACAGTAAAATAGCCCTGCATTGGCGCAAGGAAGGTTCTCCAAGAGACTTACCTGAAATCAGTAGCTTTCTGTTTAAGAACTCTTAAATTATTTTTTCAGGAACTATACATTATGTTACAAGGCATTGTATTAAAGTGGAATAAGCACATGTGAACCGCTGCAGAGGCTCTCTGCAGTTCAATGCTGCTCCAGCATCTGGCAACATATAATAGCTGAAGGTTGATTATAGAAGACAATATTTTCATAGTCAGGTTCCGCTTTCCTAATTGAAAAACATGAATATTCCTGAAGCTCTTGAAACCAATCATCCAACATTTACCATTTATCTTTTTTGCTGGTAAGAAATTAGTTCCTTGGCAAGTAAGTGTCTTTGTCCCCAATTATTCTGTAGTCTTTGACCATTCTTATTTAGACTCATGGTACATAGAATTTGGCACTTTACACGAAATCCAGCAACCTGTAGCTTTGTGCATAGGCCCAAATGAAACAGGCTGTGAGGATGTGAGTGAAAGGTAGGGAGTGCAGGAGCTCTTTAAAAGAAGGTGTCACCTTCTTGAAATTTGTTGTCTTTCTGTCCTCTATTATGATCTCCTTTGTGCTGTCTTTAGCTTGAACTGTGTGCAACAGTCTTTTCCATGGATTGTGATGCTGCTGAAACTAAGGATAGTTAGATGTAGTATCTTTTGAATACCCAGTCAATAAGAAAATGGACAATACAGTTGGGCAATTTCAGTGACAGCTGATAGCTAACACAGCCCAAATAATGATTCTATATCCCCATGAATTATTCTTAGAAAATTGATATAATTCATTTGCTCCTTAGGTAAAATTATTGGCCTTCTAAAGGTTAATGATCAAGTCCCCTTTTTATAAATAGGAGAGACTTTCCTGATGTGTAATTTTCTTCCAAAGATGGAAGTTGCTATTGATCCTATTTATTGTTTGCGGTAGCTTGAAGCATACCCTTGTCCATTGATTTTTATCTATAAGATAAGTATGTTCATTTCAGCAGCACTTAAAAATGCTAGTGTCTGGTTACACATTTCAAGTTGTTTGGAATATTGTTGATTAAACAAACCAAAATAAGGACATGAATTGCCAGTGCAAATGCTGTTGTGTATTTAATAAAAGGTACTATATTTGTACATTATTTTTATTGCTGAGAAGGCCTTTTAAAAGATATACTATATGCATCTTAAATAATTTTGTAGGGATATTTTTTTTGTTGCTACAGGGGCTGCGGGCAGCAACCCAAATGCATTTAAAAAGAAAGGAAGAAAGAAAGACATTCTTGTACAATTTCAATACTGCTTTATATTCCTGGATTTAATCCAGCATAGATCATTTTTTATATTCTGTTCTGTAGCTTCAGTAATGTTTCTATATCATATTTTGGGATCATTTGGGATTAAAACTGCAGATTGCTCACGTGTGCAATTTTGCTTGCCCTAAAACATGTCCAGTTCATGCCCTTCTACTGTTGACCGCAGCAATGAAATGATTTGCTTTACAGTTCTGAGTAACCAATAATAATAAGAGAGTCATAAGCACCTTTGATATAAGCACAATGCCCTTCTTTAGTGTCTTTCATGTTTTAAGTGTGCCTTAAAAAGCTCTCAGTTGGAAACATCTTTATCCATCTTGGGAGATACTTAATGCTTTGATGGCATCAGGAGAAAAAAAAATAAAGTTCAAACTTTACGGTTACTATAATGTTTCTCCTGTATGTCACCCATCTCTACTTCCGAACTCATTTCCTTTTGACGCAGGAAGGGAAAATGGGATGGCATTAGCATTATGTGCTGTAGTTAGAATCTCAAGTCCACAGGAAAGGTTAGTCAGTTTATAGTGTTAAAAATGCTTGTGCAAACATCTTTATGGAGTCTGTATAAGCATTTACAGAGAGATTTTTCAAATCTTGGCCTTGGATAAAAACTCAGAATTCACTTGTAAACTTAGGCACGGCGAATCCAAAGTTTATTGGTACAAAATAGGCACTAGCGACTAGCCCATGAAAAACCCCTTGTCACAGCATCTAGGAAGGTGCTCCATTGAATCTGACTCTAAGCTAGCAGTCCCTGGGAATGGATTTGCTAGCCATTATCTCCTCCTCCCTTCTCGCCAGGCTTCATCAAGGAGAGATTTTTGCACTGTCAAGTTTGCCTGATACATTTGCCCTCCTTTCTTGCTGGAGCCTCCATTTCAGTCTTGGTGAGGTCAGGCATCAGGACTCTGAGAAAAGCCATGAACAAAAGCAATAATTTAAACATGAATAAAATATAAACCAAAGGAAATACTGTTTTCTAAGAGCTTTATTTCTGTGATAACATTTCATTTCAGTATGTTTGACCTGTCATTTAGCCATTTATGTTCGTTGCAATATTTTTAAAAAGATCAGCCAGAAATCATATTTTACAGTACGTTTTGTTTACTAGGTACACTAAGCAATATTCCACAGTATTTTTTGCTTAAATATGTTTTACCAGTCTTGAATTTCTGCTGGAGCAAAATATTTGTAGCATTTCCTGTAAATACAAGCTTTAATTTCTTTCATTTTCCCCCAATTGCTGTTGTCCAAGAATTGCTTTCCATGCACAGATTGTACAAACACATTCTTTTTTTTTTTTTTGTGCCGCAGACAGCGATTGTGGAAGGGAAGGGTTTACTTTATCTTCAAAGGGACTGTGTGTATTGTATGTTGCAACTGTAAATTGAATTTGTTTGGCATTCTCTCATGATTGTAATATTAATTTTGAGGTTTGAATCTCATTTTCAATAAAGTGGCTTTTTTGTTATTGTTGTTCCTTGCTTCTTTGTCTTCTGCTGCATCTCCATAATTATCTTTTTCATATTTGTAAATAGACTAGAGCTGACTGGAGCCAGAGTATTTTGAAATACTAAACTGCATATTGACAGCTCCTTTAACTTCTGCAGGATAAAAACTGCTATTTTAAAACAGCACACTCCAAATCTTAAGCATAGTTATACGAAACTCCAAGGATCCTTGATTAATGGTGCACATCTAATGTTGTGTCATAGCTCAAAATAAGAGCTTACTTTAATAAATGAAAAAAGCGGGGGGGGGGGTGTTTGAGGTATTCAACACTGTTGCTGTGAAGGGAAAAGTAGAAAGAAAGCATAGGCAGTAGAAGGTAACATTCTCTCAAATAATATCTGTATGGTATTATGTTCTATGTTGGAGTCACTAGCGCAGACAGAAATTGCTTCTTTTTCTTTCTTTCTGGTGTACAAGGAAAGTGTCACTGTGAAGTTTTCATTAAGACCCTATTATTTGGTGTGGTGTCACAATTTTTGCGGTAGAGAAATGAAAGGTTGGGGGTGTTCTGAGGGCTTACATTTATCCCATGCATGTGCTACCAAAAGGAGTGTAAGGTATGCATTACACTGTTTACAAGTATGCCAGGGTTGAGAAATATAGCCCCCCACCCAACCCTTAGCAGTCCTAGCCACTTGGCCAATGGCCTGAAATGCTGGGAGTTGCAGTTTAGCCATACATAAAGAGCCACAAGGTCTCCATCCATACTAAGGCTAAAGAAATTGCAGGGTTAATTTTTTTCAATAAATGCATTTTTCCCCCAATGATGAGAAGTCAAGGCATGCTTTTAATAAATTAATAAATATCGACATTGAAGAGGTTGAAGTCAATATGATGATACATAAAATGAATAAACGTCATGAGCTCAAACCATAATAGTAACTAAAGATTGATAGTTTATTTCTGGGTGAGAAATAAAGGCAGATAGCTGACAGTTAATGTATTTCAAAAAAAATTTTTTAAAAAAAATCTCAGAACTTCCTAAAGAGGATGTATTTGGCTTTAAAACCATAGAAATTCACTGATGAAGTACCTGGGTAATGGGTGGAACTGTTCTCAACAATGTACTCGAAGCAACAATCTTTATAAAGTGGATAGAAAGCTGGAAGCTCACAACCCCAAAAAGAGACCAAGACAGCAAATAAGAATAGGAGTGCAAGGAAACAAGGCATGAAGAAAGGTGACCTGCATAGTGTATATCATCTGGTGCAAAAGGATCCTTATCTCCTTGCAGTAGGAGTTGCAGGGTCCTAGAGTTTATCCAGGAGTAGAGGTGGCAATAGGAGGACTCCAAGAAGGAAAAGGCATCACAGTGGAAATAGTAAGTACTTGGAGGCATAAAACATGACTGGACAAACAAGGGGAGGTCTGGACCACTGGGCCTGATTAAGTGATTCTAGACATGGAAGGCAGACTTCACCCACCTGATACGGTGTTACTAGTACCTCAACAAGGGAAAGGACTCAGCTTCACAGGGGTCAACAGTGGAAAACTTTCCACAGTGGAGGAAAACAGGCTGGCAGAAATGGGGGATTTATTGAAAGGAACAGAAGCTGCATTGTGTTGACCAAACACACTAAGTATGTTATCTTCTGCTAGATATTCAGGAGTCAATTAAACTAAATGATCCCTACTATTTTTGTTTGTCATATGGATATTAAGGCCACTGCTATAAAAGTGAAACATTGTAGAGGATTATAGGAGACTAAAACCCTGGGTAGTAAGACAAAGGATGAGAATGTTTAGGGAAAGCATGATCCTGGAAGTGAGCAACTGGCTAAGAAGGAAGTGGAGTCAGGAAAAGTTTTAGGCTGTCACCAGTATAAGGGTCAGGTTGGTAGGAATGGTTTGCATCTCAGAAGACCAGATAAAAATAGGTTTTTGACAAGAGCCTTTTGAAACTTAGCAGAAGAGAAAGGGAGAAAGGGCCAAGATTCAGGCAGAGAAATGCTGGGTATGAGGCACATGACTGCCTATGACAAAGAAGGCAGCACAAGGTCTAGAAAGGATACTCATAAATCCTCAAAGGTCTTGCAGTGATATCTCCAGTCTCTAGTGTCTATACACCAGAGCACAAAGTATGCAATGCACAGAGGATGTGTAAGAAACAGGAAGAACATGGAGTAATGGAGAAAATGGAGTAATGGAGAAAATGGAGAAAAATACAATATTTGTAGGAGATGACCAGGATGAGCCCCAGGGCAGGGCCAAATGCATCATCAGTTTAGAGTCCCTATGCCCCTGTAAGAGACCTAAGAACCTCCCTTGAATTCTTATCTGCACCAATTTGCCTTAACTGTTAGTAGATCAGATTCTTGTATATAGACAGCATGAAAAAAACTTGTAGTACTTTATAAAATAAAAAAAAAACTACCCTGGCTCCTGATTTTTTGCATCTGACAATATTAGAGAAGTATCAGGGAAACATGTTGGGTTACGAGCAATGATTGGGATGTTGAACTAGAAGGATACTACTTATTCAAAGGAAAAAGATCCAATAAAATAGGGATGAAGGGGCTGTGATTTATAAATAAATCTGAAAATGGAAGTCCTATTAAAAGTATTTGGCTATGATTAAAGAGAGTAAGAAATATAATATCACGGTGGATATTTCATAGGTCCTTCACCCTAGTAGAGGATACAGAGAGTGCCTTTCATAACCAACTCACCTAGTTCTGAAGAGAAGTATCTGTGGGAAAATTAACTCAGCTACAATGAAGTGGCGAGTCCTGTAGATCTCAGTTGCTGAACATTTTCATTTCAAGTATCCTATATCTAATGTTTATCAAGGCAGGAATTTGTTAGTAGAGACAATTTTGCCTTGAAGCCTACACTAAGCAGAAGAGGAAAAGCTGAGTCAGTCATGTACCTTGATATCAAGGAAAACAGATTTTGTTGAACTCAAAGGGTGGGCAGCAACTAAGCAAATGGAATAAATGGGAGATCTGATAACTGAGATAATGAAAATTCAGGCACAAATGATCCCTTTGAGACGAACAGGTTTAAGAGTCCTTTAAGAATTAAAAAGAAGCTCACTGACAAATTGAGGAGATAAAAGATGGGAAATGGAAGAGAGAGTTGATAATTAAAAACAGTATAAACTAGTAGCCTCAGTCTGAAGAAATAAGGTTAGAAAAACTAAAGCTCAAAATGAGATAAACTTCGTGAGTAGTGCAAAATCTAGTAAGGTTTTGGAAGAAAAGATATATTTGAAGTAAAAGAACAGCCAAGGAGACTGTGGATTATTGTGCCAAAAAAGTGAGAAGTAGCAACAAACCTTTTTGTGCCTTTCTTTTCTCAAAAGAAGGAGAAAGCCTTTCCAAACATGATAAAGAAAAGAAGGGAAGGAATGCAGTTTAGAATGTATCAAATGTATGATAAAAGCCCATCTTGCTTCTTTGAACATCTCCAGGGCCGTGGAAATCAGATGGTTAAAGAAGTTGTCTCAGAACCACTGAATATAAACTTTGAAAGCAATAGAGAACCATGAGGTGCTAGAAACACGGAGAAAAGGAAAATACCATTACATATTCAAAAAGGAGAGAAGAGGTATCATGGGTATGAAGGTTCTAGAACAGATTGTCAAGTAGTGTATATCTGAGCATTTAGAAGATTGCTACATTATCGGGAACTAGAATGAGTTTATCAAGAATAAACTATCAGAGTAGGCTTACCTCTTTTACTAACAAAGCAGTTTGGTAGACTCAGGGAATGCTTTCAATTTACTATACCTTAATCAAAATAAAGTGCTTGATAAAATCTTGGGAAATGCTTGTGGACAAGAAGAATAAACATGGTATTGTGGCCCTATGGATTTGCTAATGGCTGAACAACTGCATGCAAAAGCTGCTTGTAAATAGTTTTGCACTGCATTGGCAGAAAGTATCAAGGAGGTCCTCCAGTTCATTCCTATTCAATATCTGAATACAAAACCTTGAGGATATGATAAACTGGATGCTTATCAAATCTGTAGATGACATGAAGCAGGGAACATTGTTTAATACCTAAGAAGACAAATTCACAATTTAGAATTAACTCATTTCAACATTGGGCCAAATCTGTAATGATGATCTTCAGTGATGCCAAGGTCCTGCATCTAGGTATGAAAAAATCCAACATCTAACTACAGATTTGTCAAGATCTGGTTTGGTGGCATTGTGGCTGAGAAAGATATATGATACTAATGGGTCACACATGAACATGAGCAAGCAGGTAAGGAAGCAGTTGAGAAGTCTAATGCAATATTAGAATTAATTAGTAGAAACAAGAATGTATGGTGTCATCCTACCCTGTACTGATTAGTACTCTGTTGGAGTATTATGCCCAGTTCTGGATACCATATTTTAAAAGGGGCAGTTAAAACAAGAAGTTGTAACAACTTAGAAGAGAATTACCAGGAAGATAAGAGGTCTAGAAACCAAATCCTTTGAGGAATGTCTATGGAGATTCTCAGTCATTCTCAGAACTGAAGATGCATCTTGGATGGGAAGCAAAACATCTTCAAGGAAAAACAAAGCAAGTCCAGTTGCCTTTTGGAAAAGTACCTTTGGGACATCCTTTGAGGAATATTTAAAGGAGCTGGGCATCTTTCTCCTACAAAAGTCAAAAATAAGAAAAGACATGGTAGCAATAGGAGATAGACCCTTCTCTGTTGAAATAGACCAAAAACCAATGGTTGAGGAAGATTCAAGTTGAATAATAGAAAATAAACCAGAAAAAAGTCTGGCTAGAACAATGGTGGACTGCATCTCTCTGGAGGTTTTCGAGCAGGGGCTGGATCACCATCTTTTGGTTTCCCCAGTGTTTATGTCAGAAGGATGTGGAGCTCTGCTACAGATATACTTTTTATGAGTGGGATGTATGATTTCTTTAGGAATCATGGTCATTTACATGTAGCTGTTGGTTTAACTCATACGCCCAGAGATACTATTGTGAGATGAGAAGTCATATTAAATAAATACTTATATGATTTTGATGCTACAGTAGTAAAAAAAACCCCACCCCAATACATGTTGTTTTGGTTTCATTTTGCCAATAATGAAGGGTCTTGAAAATGAAAAGTCAGTTTTACTGCAAGCATCAGAGTCTTAAGCTTTGAGAAGTCTTGAGCATCTTGACAATTAGCCATTAACATCCTTTTGTCTCTTTCACTTTCAATCTGCTAATTTTCATCTTTAAGCTTGGCTATGGTTGTTTTTAAAAGAACAGCCTGAATGCTCGAGCAGTTTTTGTTTACTTTTCCATTTCCGGAATTGTCAGAACTTCTGTTGTCTGCTGACCTTGGTTGCTTGATCTCAACATAATGCATCAAACAATTTTTCCCACGAAGAAGATCCAAGCCCAGATCTTACTAAAGGGCAAAATGCAAGAAATACCAGCCAGGTAAGCAGAACAGCAATGCATTTTGTTAGTGAGCTGCGAGAAACTTTGTGTTAGATGCAGATAAAGGCACATGTTGGGAATCTTGGCGGCTTTCAGAGGTCTGTATCCTTTTACTGCCAGGAATGGTTTTCTCCAAGCAGAGCAGGATGTTCTTTTTTATAATAGCCAGGCCAGATGTTAAACAATTCACTGCTAAACCCTGGATAAGTGAGAAGGGGGAGCAGCTGACTTCTGTTAAGATGAACACCAAGAGAATAAGCCAGAAAGTATGTGAGATCTCCAGGGCCTCTTCTTCATAAGCCCCTGTTTGGCGACAAGATCACAGCATCGGGACTGGAAGTTCCTCATCACATGGAATTTCTGCTCCTATCCCTATTTGAACTGGTTGTAGAATATACTGTAGCTCTCTTGACTATATAGGTGTTCCTTCCCTCTCTTCTTCCCTCCCTCATACACAATTGCTGGCTTTATTGTGCTGTTTGCAACTGTTTTGCCCTTGTTTTTTGAATCCATGGAACTGTGTTTAAAGCATGATTTAGCAATTTGCTTGCCTAACCACAGAAAACAATGTAATTTTGAATAGTGACCAGTAGCTCAGATTAGAGTGTGCAGCTTGCAATCCCAGAGCCATGTATGGGCTGAAATGTTTTACGCCCTCTATTGTGTCCTTTCAGATGGCACAGTTTTGATGGTGCGATTGCCAAAAAAAATAGCAGAATTGAGGCAGGAAGCATATAAACCAGCTTAATGTAGTTTCAAAGCACCAAATCTGCCACCTCTCAAACCATGAATTATTCCAGCTTCACCAATGTGTGTGATGCAGCCCATTGCCAGCAGCATCCCTTTTCCCATTCTAAACCCACCATTCGTGGCCTCAAAACCTTTGTACATCTCCAACTTATATCTAAAGAACTATAAGCAAAATCAAGTTTACTAGTGCATAATTTGTGAAACCAAGTAAAAGATGCACAGAGGTATATTCAGTAGTTCCTACAGTCCTACCGATACTTCTGGGTACATAAATGTTGGTCAAGCTCTTACTTGAGTAGAATATTTTATCTGACAATACATGAGAGTTTCTCATAGAAAAGTAATGTAGGATTTACAACTCTTAATGTGCTTTCATTTTTGTTTTTCTTTTTGATTGAAGTGAAACTTCTAAATAATAGCATTGAGAGTTTGGGTTCTTGCTCATTCCTTCAGTCTTTTGAGTCAACAGAAAAATATGTCAAAATACAGGGCACTGCCCTTACAGGGACTCTATTCAGCCTCAACGGAAAAGCAGTGACTGGTGCTCTCCTTACAGTTTTAATGTGAGACAAAGGCATTGATTGAAGGATTCCTGCTTCATCCCACACCCCTCTTCTGTTCTAGAGACCTGTTGGCTGGGCTATTTTTAGATGGGGGATTTAGCATTGAGTAAGCAACAGACTCCCAGACTTCACCCTGTGCCACTCTACTGTGTCCCTTTTACAAAAGGTTAGCAAGGCATCGTTGCACTATGTTTAGCAGATCATGAGAATTGGGGTTAGGGTTGGATTTTAGAAATAGCACATGGTAACCTTACTGTGCTGCAGTACAACTAACTCTTTCTTGGTTATACTGCAGCACAGTAAGGTTACTATAAAAATGGACGTCCCTATTCTATAGTATAAATTATCTGGTAGTAGAGGTTCAAATATAGCCTCAGACACAGAAGGTCTGAGTCAGCCACCCTCTGAGCCCAACTGAGCTACCTTGGTAAATATATTGTAATTGAGAAAAAAGGGAGGAAATTGCTCTCTGTATACTGCTTTGAGCTTCAGAAGGAAAGGTGAAATATAATTCTAATGAACATTTTTTTTACCTTAAACACATTTTTTTTGATAAGAGATAGTGCATTTAAAAATATTTTTTCTAAAACTCCCCAATATTGATAGTTTTTATTTAGCTCTCCACTACCAACAACAATGAAAAGAGAGAATAAAAAAATGATCAGAATGTTTCCCAATAGTCCCCCAACATGTTGGAAATGTAAACTTCACAAAGGAACCTATTATCACATGTGGTGGACCTGCCCAAAGGCAAAACAAAACTGGCAAACGATCAGAACACAAATAGAAGAAATTGCACAACAAAGAATAGAAATGAGGCCAGAAACCTTTCTATTAGGCATAATAAATATGAATATGAATAGGACAATATGAAAAGGAAATAAAATACTTAGTCATTCATATAACATATAACAACAGCAGCACGAATAATTTTTGCACGAAATTGGAAGAGTAGTGACATACCAACAGAAGATAGAGTAATTAATAAAATCATGGAATGTGCAGAAATGGACAGACTCACAAAGGAATTACAAAACAGAGAGGAACATGATTACTAACTAGTATGGGAAAAGTGGTACATATGGTTGGAAGATAGAAAAGGGAAAAAAGATTAGGAAGTAAGTGGAGTGACCTAATATAAAAATAGGAACATAAACTACTATTGCAGGTTAACAGTGAATTATAAAGATAGATATAAGAGAAAGACCAAACAAGGAGGAGTCAAAAGCACAAATAAGAACAGACAGCACAGTTGCGACAAATTTGATAAGATGTATATTTGAATTCTTGTTTACACGTTTACACATTTTGTATGTTTTTGTTGTTATTTGTTTTGTTTTTCTGTATTTTTAAATAAATAAAAAATTAGATTAAAAAAAATGATCAGATGTACACTCCTGCTACAAAGTACTGAGAACAGGAATGCATGGTACATAACATTGGCCTGGAATTTTATGTAACCAGTTTGAGATAGGTGATTTTCAACACATGGATTAAGTAGATATTCAGTATAGGAAGATTTATTTTCTTTCTCACTCATTATAACTTAATTCGTTGTGTTTATCTTCCTTGGTTGAAGGTTTAGGCTGTTTCACTTCTCAGTTCTAATAACTGATAAAGGCTGCAATGATGTAGTGACCTACTATCTGTCACAGATTAATTCAGTGAGAGATAGTAAAAGTACAAGAGATTTTCTGAAAGACAGACTGTGCTTTTTTGCTATGATGTGCAAATGACACTCCCTGTTTCTAGGACATACACACCCTTATAGTATGTCACTTAGAATGACTGAGAACTCTGAATTATCTGATGTGTCAGAAACCCTGAATCTTCTGAAACATACAGGCATAATGCAAGTCCATATGCCTTCAGCAGAACCAGTGTTGTGGAAATGGCTTTGTATTTTTGTGAGACTGACCATCCATAGCTTGCAATTTTGAGATTTTTCTGGTTCCAGCAACCACTTTGCCAGTACAGATTGAAGTGACTTCTAATGGTACAAGGGACATTTATTTGTAAGCAGTGATCTTTCCTAGATAGAATTAGTTGCCTGTTGAGCTCCCCAGTTGTGAATAGACATAATCCTTATTTTACATTATGTCATTGTTTGCTAGAAGAACTGCATGGTAAAAAAACCACATTCTTTGCTCCTGTTAAGTATTTTGTTGCAAAGACCTCATTCCCAGAATATCAGAATGGGACAGATCCAGATGCTTTTTATATATGTTACATACATTAGCTTTTTACATACTTTTCCCTCCTTCCTCCCGTCACCTCTCTTCTCTTTGTTTCTTTCCTGATTCAGTATCTGCTTCTGTAATAATATTGGTATTCCAATGTCCTGCATTAAACAAGCTCTTATTTGCAACTATTTTAATGATCCTGTTCCAAGACGTTTAAGCTTTCAGCAACATCTAAAAACATATTTCTTCATCCCAGCTTTCAGGTAAAGGGCACTGCAGTCTCTATCTGGTTTGAGATTGTTATTCTGTATAATAAGCTTTCTATGTTATTAAAGAAATAAACTAAGATCTTTTCAGGGTTCTGTATTATAATACTATCTAAGTTTTACTTGTTTAAACTGTTGATAAGTTGCTTTTCTACATTTTAGTGAATGGTATTCTCATTTTGGACTGGGTTAAAGAGTGAATGAAGACAATTCCCAGTCACCTCTGGTTTGCATGTTACGTTTTAAAAAGCAAGGAGAATGCTTCTTTTCAACCCTCAGCATTAGTTGTTCTACCTATAGGCATACTTTTAAAAAATAAAAACACACAATGTTTAGGTAACTTACCTTAAAATATATTTATTTTATTTTGAATGGGAAAGGGATAGCAATAGCACTTAGATTTATATTCCACTTCACAGTACTTTACAGCCCTCTCTAAGTGGTTTACAGAGTCAGCATATCACCCCCAACAATCTGGGTCCTCATTTAACTGACCTGGGAAAGATGGAAGGCTGAGCCTGGTGAGATTCGATCTGCTAAACTGCTGGCAGGCAGTGATTAGCAGAAGTAGCCTGCAGTACTGCGCTCTAACCACTGCACCACCCTGGATGAGGTTGGAATCAAAGGCAAACATTGTGACATTGTAATAGTCTGAAATTCCAGTGTTCTGTTATTCTTGCTGCTGCTGCTCTTTAAGAAAAGGGGCATGTGGAAGTGTAAAGACACTTGTGGTGCTCACAGGACTGAGTTCAGGATATTTAATAGGAGTTGAGGAAAAAAAGGAATGAACATGACAGTTGTTGAAGTGGCCTCCCTCCATCATCTGTGAAAGTGGTGGGTTGTAGAACTTTCCACATCTTAGTAAGTTTGCATTTTTTTAGTTTTTCAAGAGGGAGAAGGGACAAAAGAGACATAACAGATGGGCCAATGGTCAAAGAATGAGAACATAATCTAGATGCTGTAATCAACTGTTACAAGGCACATTGAAAGCTACATTCAGAAGTAGTTTTGGTGTGGCTAATGGGTTTGGGGTTTTTTTGATGCTGCATTGGAAGACATGAAGTTAAAAAAGCAGTCAATGCATAAACAGTAAATAGGAATGCTTTTTAAAAAGCTAACCTTTAGATACTCTACATTTTGAGTTCTATGTATTTTAATATGAAAAGAAAAAGAAACAAATGATTTATCACCACCATACTTTACTTTCTTTTAGGGCTCTCCTTATATTTGCAGGGTAGATGCTCAGACAAGGCAACTGATGGTAACGATATCAATACCTAAAGATATCAATATATTTTTATTCAAAGAACAATTTTTATACAACGATAAGAGTATCTTCAAAACTTGTCTATCAATTACACTTTTTCGTGGTAGAATACTTTAATTCCATGTTTTTGTTTGTTTAACGTAGTATTCAGGGATTACAGGACACTGAACTAACAAGGAATACCTAGAAGGCATTGAGTAAAACTCTCAGATGCTGTGAAGCATTATGCAGTAGTGACAGTGGCACTCCACTTTTCCACCAGTGACTAGATGTTGGATATTGGAGACCTCTACATAGTTTTGCCTGTAAGGGCTGGGTGGGAGAAAGACAGATTACAAAAATGGTGCTGAATAGAAGAGATAAAGATCCCTTCCCCAAACTGGGGTATGTGTGTGTTGCGGCTGCTTTGGAATTACAGCTCCCCCAATATTTCATCTCATTTCACCATTAATTTATTTAAACTAGATAATCCCAATTAGGAAGGTTCTCCAAGATAGGAGGCAAGAATAGATGTATAGATAATGTAAAATAATTTTCTTAAACACACAAATGCCTGTAACTTTTCATACAACAGTCTTTGTGCTTTTTTGTCTAAAGAATTCTAAAAGTGCCTTTCAGTCAAAATTGGAACATTTACATATGTTTCCAATTATTAGCACATTTTACAAGATTAGTTAACAGGGTACATTCAGTTTTTCAGGCAATATATTTCTCCCTGAAAGATATTTTTACAGGATATCCAAGCTAAGCCTGGCACTTTGCAGATTGTGGGCTCCTCGCCAGGGACAGATCTTTGAGTTTTCATGTAACATAAAATATTAACTTCTAATCTACTGATGGGTGCAAGAATCTGTTTCAATAGCTGAACCTTGTGCAAAAGAGCAAAGCAGTTTGCTCTTATTGAGGTGAATCATCCTTGAATGAAAGGGCTTTATCTTTCATTCCGAAGGATTTCATTTATCTTTCATTCTGAAAGGGGCCAGTGGACCTTATTCTTGAGCTAAATCTGGAAGGGTTGCTTGATAGCTATGGCTGTGAAACTCCATGCACACAGGTATCATTATCCTACAATGAATTGTTATCCTAAAATACGTTGATGAACGTATATTTTATTTTATGTACACTGAGAGCATATTCACCAAGACAAATTCCTTGTGTGTCTAATCACACTTGGCCAATAAAAATTCTGTTCTGTTCTGTTCTGTTCTGTTCTATTCTATTCTATTCTATTCTATTCTATTCTATTCTATTCTATTCTATTCTATTCTATTCTATGGTGATTTTTTCACTCCATGAGGAGACCTCTGGACCTTGATTATTCACAATGACTGTGAATATATGACAGCTCCTTAAACTGGAATATTTTTAAATTTCCCCGAAGTACCTGGCATGCAAGTTATATCTACCCACAAAGGTAAGATCTTAGGCCAAACACTGGAAGGAAGGAGCACTTTGTATTTTCCCATAGAAGGAAGAGTTGAAATTAACGTGTAGCAGGCTTGCACACAGCCAAGAAGAGCACACAATTTTCAGTTACTGTTATCTGAAAAAAATCTAAAACGTGGACGGCCTAAGTAATACCATATTTTATATCTTACATATTTCGTAAGAAGTTTGCTTATTGTTTGCTGGGACATATATGCTGTAGCATATAAGAGAGTGCCTGATCAACTTGGGTGATTCTGTGAAATTATGGCAAACATTTTCCACCATCACATGCTTCTTTTACTCCAAATGTGGATGTTTTTCTGTGGGTGAAACAAAGGATCTTTAACTTCATAATATGCCCCAAATTGACCTAGGCTGATGTTTAGAAAATTAGGAATGAACATGATTCGCATTTGCATGGGAGACCACAAAGAAATCCATCCTGTAGGGTAGATTGGGAGGTTAAAAAAACAAACAAACAAACAAACCCAGAAGACAAAAGTTTCCATATCATCACCTAGAAATCTGCATAGTTTTGTCTATGAAGTTAACTAAGGGTCAAGCTCAGCTTGGAGGAGATCAGAGAGCCCAGAGCAGCTGAAGCTGGGCAGGCAGGATCTCTTGACTGAGCATCAAGAGATTTGCAGTAGAAAAGTTCTTGCTGCCAATGGTTGAGTGCAGCAGCAGCCAAACCCCATTCGCTTCCAAACCCCAAGCCTGTTAAAATCCTTTAGTGGTGGTAAACCATGCAGGGTGTCCCACGTCAGCATCTTATGATTCTGTAGGCAGTTGGTTCTATCTCTGCCTGAGATTTCTGGTTCTTTTGTCCTACGCATCTTTTGCACCCAGCTCAGACTGACACCACAATACTGCTAAACAATATAGATCCCTCTGCTTATGTATGTTGCTGAATACAAATGTGTTCAGCATGATTTGTGAGTGAATACGCTCACAACATATCAAATTCAGTCTCTATCCAGCTGTGTTAGTAGAGTATAGCTGGAAAGGTTTTTCCCTTAAGATTTTGTGGAGTGTTTGTTAGCCTGACGCAGCACATCCAGCTCAAGACCCAGCTATTGTGGAGTCCTGCTTGCTTGCTAAATAGCAATAGTTGATGGCTCAGTTATATCAATAATAAAGCAGGCTTGCTTTCTGAAATATATGACTTTTGGCTACTTCAGAGATAAGAACAACCTGGAGGAGTCAGGGAAAGAGTCTCTGACATTTCTGAAAAATACAATGGTAACTGCCTTTAGGTGAAAAAAGGAGATCAGCAATAATGGTGCCAAAATGAAAAAGTCAACCAAACTGTCAGTAAATTAAAACCTGGTGCAGATGAAACAACAATTCAGTAAAGCGTAGCCTTTTGGGGGTAATAGAATCTTTCTTAATGGTTGTTTATACCATATCCACAGCCATTTATACTGGCAAACTCTCACATTAAGGAAAGGCAGACAGTAACTCTAGCGCAAATATGCTTTTTCAATTTCTAAAAAAAAAAGTCTTAAACTCAGTAAACCAAACCCTTTAACCATAAGAGGAAATGGATTACCATTTCAAATCCAGTCCGGGTTTTTATTTTTATGTTTTTGCCTAAATCCTGAAGAAGGTTTTTCTTCTTTGCAGGCAGGGAGGATGTAAATTAAACTAAATAAATTTGCACAAATGAAGACAAACATGCGTGTCCCAGGATAATGTTGTGGGATCCAATCTGAGTCAGTCACCTGAACCAGAGGTTTAGTCTTCCGACCTTTTGGACTCTGCTGGAGCCCATCCTCAGGAAGCTTCTCTCTCTCTCCAGAATGTGTTCCTTTCTTTGGAGAGAGAGAAACTTCTCTCTCTCTCCAGCACTGGATTGATCTGTGTGTAGTATTTATGGAGTGCTGATTTATCACAAGCTTACTAGGAATTTAGGAGCCGAGGACACAGGAGCACAAGGAAACAACAACCAATGACTTAATAGCCAGCCATTAACTCTCCAATTAACAACTAAGCCACAAACAATCAGGCACCACATAAATACTGTGCATAGAACAGCCCAATGCTCACATTCTGGAGAGAGAGAAGTTCTCTGAGGATGAGCTCCAGCACAAGCCTGAAAGCTTGGAAGACTAAACCTCTGGTCCCGGTATGGATTTAGATTGGATCCTAAATAAATTCTGTTTACATATCTTGATACTCTAACAAGAGTTCAGATCATTATGCACACCGTATCCCCAGGGAGTGAGAAATGTCAAGGAAGATTTCAGAGCCAGAGCTATTTTCAGCTGAGCGTTTCATTCCAAGTATTGTAAAGTGATTTCAAGCTTTCTGGGAAAAATTATTTATCATTAGCTCCCACAGATTAAATATCCTCTGATAATTTTGAGTTTTTAGCAAACCATCAATTTAAGGAAACATGGCTTCACAGCATATGTACTGTAATTAATTAATTGTCTGAATGCTTAATGCTATGTTTGTTCCTGAAATTATAGAGGGAGGCATAAAAAATTGGGAAGGAAGTTAGCTGCTTTGCAAATTAGTAGGTCAAGCAAGATGTTTTACTCTAGAAGTTCTAGTCATTTCTGCCATGAGAAGCTAGGCAGGCAATTGGAAAGCCTTGTCATGGATACCCGTGAACAGTCTTCATTCCCATTCAGGTAAATATCTCCGGAGGAGCAATCTGGATGCTGCTGCAGCAGCAACAACATATAGGGATCTAAAAATTAGGGATCTTTAAAAAGGTGCTTATAGTAATCCCCTATCTCCAGTGGTATTTTCCTGGCAAATTCACTAGGAGAAGCTTGTTTCCCCCTTCCCATGAGAAAGGTATGCACTTACAAAGAAATAAAAAAATTACTAGACGAAGGAAAGAGCAACAGAGAAGCAGGATGAGCAGAGAAGGATTCTGCATTCTTTGCCCTGGATCCCTGGTTCCTCCTCCTGTTTTTCTGGGACTGGAACAAAGTTAGGTCTATCTCTACTGGGCTACAATGGTTAAATTTGTTTTATCATGGGAAACGATAAAAGTGATAATAGTCCCTGAGCATCATTTTTGGAAGACATATTCTAAAGCTCTGAAAAAGTGCTGCATCCATAGGAGAGGGTGACCTTTTGTTGGTGAATGATGAGAGGCTGGACCTCATCTAGCAGGGGGCATAGGTGGCAGTGGGTAGGCAATGGTACAAAGTGGTCTAGTTGGGCTCTTTGGGGGAGATATTTCCTTTGTTGTTTAACTTGTATTATGTTCTTTGGAGTTTGTACTACACTTTGTGTTTCCCACTTCAAAATGACAGGAAACTTCATTGGTGATTTTGGCCATCCCTATCAAAGGTGGTTCTGGGGCTGCAAAAAGAAAATTCAGGGCCACATGGAGTCCTGGTTGGTTGGTTGGTTTTTTTTTTTTTTTTTTTTTTGCAAAATATTTTTTATTTTTTTCCAACATAAAACATAAAATATATCTCTTTCAAAAGCGAAGTCTCGATATGGTCATAGATAGGTACAATCGCTTAAATTTTAAAAAGCTCCATTCACAATTTTCCATTATATCTTTTAAAATTAAAAATCAAAACATATTTTTTTTAACATAAATTTTAATATCTTGATCAGAACCATTCTATTATATCACCACCAATTTAATTTCCAAGTAGAAGCTTAATTCATTATTATGCCCATTTATAAATTCAGTTATATCTGGTTCTTTCCCAAGCTCCCTTCATTACACCTTTTAACATCAATATCAAAACACACACACACACACACACACACACATTTATTTATTTATTTATTTATTTATTTATTTATTTATTTATTTAAATAAAATATTCTAACCTCTTGGTCTGATTTTTTACCTTCCAATTTTTCGCCACACATCTTAATTTCAAATTAACTACAGCTCTATTTTTTATTTCAATTTATAAATCAAAGTTGTTCTGGTTGTTCAAGTTTGAACTATTAGAATTATCTAAATAAAATTAACTAACAAGGCTTTAAAACCCACATTGGCACAAGTCAAATAGAATTGCTGAGGAGTATATTTGAAGCAGCAGTTCATTAAACCAATTACTTAATAACCAATTATTAAATCATTCAATTAACTTTTGTGAAGAACTGTTAATGGCTACTATTCAAACTCTTCTAGGGATCTCTATTTTCTGGATCATCTCTGCTTTTCTTTTACCAAGTGGGATATGCAATACTATAAGGAGACTTGCCATGGTCTTTCTCAGAGGTGCTAGCAAAAATACTATAATAGGGGTTTTAAGAGGCATTGTGCCAATAGTAAAGATCTTGTTGAATGTATATGAATGTGGGATGTGGTTTTTTCTCCTAAAATAGAAGAAAACAAAAAGTCATTCAATTTTACTGTAAAAAAAGGATAGCCTATCTACATGTAATGGGTAGTGATGTCTAGAGGGTAACAGAAATGCGTTGCGTCCCAACACATGTTCTTAATAAATGAGATAAGAAATGGAAGCCTACTGCATGGGTGTGGTTCAGTTTCATGGTGTGTTAACACATCAGTAAGAAGCCAAACCATATGGACCCAGAAGCCTTGACACACTCATCCCTCATATAAACACAAAAGACAGAAATGAGATGAACTTAAAATTCTTATGCCATGGAATTATTCTCTTGCAAAGGAATGGCACACCCTTTTAAGATCTGGACAATTTGCCATTTGAGTCAGGCATAAAAAGCACTCTTCAGCGTTTTCTACGCTTGGCCCTGCCTCAGATGCTTTAACACATTAAATAGTATATACACATGTGTGTACAAGATAAAAATGTTGTTCTTTCTTCATACAAATGTAACATTAAGCTATATAAAGGCTTCATTCAATGCACACCATCTTTTTTTTTTCAGATTTCCTTCTTGACATGAAAGCATATTAAACAGCATTTGCTATCAGTAAAATCCAATGTAATCCATGTGAGAAGCATTATAGTCACAGCATGGCTATTGAGTGATGATACCTGCATGACTGAGACACAGGAAAATGAACATGTACAAAGCAATGCATCATAAATTATGCATTTAAAAAGCTCCTCAACTGCAGAGATAGATTTATTGGAAGTAGTGCCAGTTTTAATGAGGGGAATAGAGACAAATCTAACATACAGTTAAAATGAAAAGGAAGAGAGATGAACAAACACTTAATATGTATACATTGTACAATATGTTTCAAATATTTTAAATTCTTCCCATATATGATTCCTTACACCAACCTTCTTCAACCTAGTTCTCTATAGATCTGTTGAAAGAAAGCTCCAACAATCTAGAATGTTGCCGTCACATGATGTATTGTGACTTATATTTCTCTTTGATAAACTGGGCATGGGCATGGCCAGGATGTGACTCATCTGGCCCATAGGCCGTGAGTTTGACAGTCCTGATCTAGAAGATACTAGGCTAAGGAAGACTATCACAGAGATAGAGCTTGCTTAGTGACAGCCTCAGACAACAACCATTTGAAGTTATGACAATGAAAAAATAATTTCATGACCAATGTCCAGGTTTACTAACTTCACAGTTTGTAAATGTTCACATGTCATATCTTCACCATACAGTCAGTATGCGTTGTCTTGTGCATGATCCATTTCCCCCCTCGCTATGGGAAGATATTCTCAAGCTGATTTTCTCCACACTACAGTGCTAAGGCAGGTTAACAAGCTGTGGTCTTATTTAGTAGGTTTTCAGCTGCTGCCTCTAATTGACAAGACTTGAATCATTTTCACATCTTGGGTTTAGTTTGTCTTTCAAGCAGCTCTAAACTCAGTGCTAACATCAGGCTAGGCAAACAGCCAACTTTAGTGCATTCTCTCAATGTATATTTCCCCACTGTGTTTCTGCATATTCTTTTGTAATCCCTTCTTCTCCAATACAAACATTAATTCCCTTCTTGCTAATTATCCCAGTGCTAGGACGAGCATTCCAAAAGGGGAATGGGGGTGGGGGAAGGAAAGCTGAAATAAAATTATAAGCATAACAGTGGTCATATGATTTTTCATTTAGTGACTGTGTCACATATTGACTGAGTTGTGGTCATTATTGTGATCTTTAAACTATACCTTTTTTGTCTCTCTGAGTCAGTATTGACTCTTGATGTTTGGACAAGTCCCTGCAGTTTTCTTGCCAAGATTTTGGAAGTTGTTTGTCTTTGTTGCCTTCCTAGGGTTGAGATAAGATGACTCGCCCAAGATCACCCAGCTGGCTTCATGCCTAAGGCAGGATTAGAATTCACAGTCTCAAAGTTTCTAGCCTGATGCCTTAATTACAACATAAAACTGGCTCTCTCTTTCTTACATGTTCCCTGATCATTGTCTTCAACTATTACATTCTTGCCTGTATTACAGCTTTCCTAAGAGGTATATCAGTCTACTACACCAAACATGCCTTCCATAATTATGACACTAACAGAATAAGGAAGGTGCTGAAGATACAAATACATCTGTAGAATGAAGAGCAATAGCACTTAGACTTATATACTGTGCCATAGTGCTTTACAGCACTCTCTAAATGGTTTATAGAGTCAGCATGCAGCCCACAACAATCTGAGTCCTCATTTTACCAACTTCAGAAAGATGGAAGGTTGAGTCAATCTAGAACCGATTAGGATCAAACTCCTGGCAGTGGGTAGATTAACCTGCAATACTGCATTCTAATCACTAAATGTTTGCATTGCAGAATTGATAAAATTAACATTCTTTATATTCAAAAGTTTGTAAAAATATTGTAGAGCAAAGTTCCAGACATATATTACTATAAGCTGTTTCCCTGAATTCTGTGAGAAATGGGGATAGAATTAGAACCTAAATCACCATTTTGGGGATGCTCAAGTACAGTTCATTGATCTTGAATTTTGAACATCTGTTCTCCGTCTCTTTTTAATTGCTGATTGTCTTACAGATCCTGGAGCCTTTTATAAATGGAGAAAATTAACTTTTGTTAATGAATAATTAACAAACGAATAACCTCCATTATTCACTTACAGAAGGAAAGATCTAATCAAATGTGCTTGCTGTAAGATTGACAGATTGACAGGCTGTGTGCATGGGTAGCACCCAGATCTTGCAGTACTGAGAACAGAAGATTCTGGGTAAAGGAGAGGAGGCATTTGAACTGAGCTGAGGCAGAAGAGGCAAAATAGAGTTAGAGGGCTGCAGAGTAGAGCAAAAACAGCATGTGAACTGCTAGCAATAGCAAAAGAGGAACACACTAAGTTTATTGAGTTGTTTTGAACTTTGCACTATTCACCTGATAGGAGATTCACGAGGCTTACCGAATGTATGACTGACTGCTAACCCTACTGGCTTGAAAATTCGTTTGCATTCTGGACATCAGAATTTAAGAACTAGATCTATGTATACTGGTTTCCTTTCAAATCTATGGTGCTGAAATTTCTTTTTCCTTTGCCATTTGCTATGTTACCTTCTTTTCTTCAATTCTTACATACTTGCACTGCCTTTATAGATGTTGCCTCTGGGTTTATTATCCTATCATTAATCTCAAAAGTCTTGCCTGGCTGGGTGGCAATATCCTACGTCAGGACAGTATCTTTATTTTATCTCAAACGTATAGCGCTCACCCAATTGCCTTTCTATAAGAACATGCTGGTGCATGAATTTCCAATGAACATCATGAATGGGAAAGTGAATTTTTCAGTAGGTAATATGGCCAACATGTGTGCATATTTTGGGAAGCTTCCAGCATTTATACATGAGCTAGAATGCAAATTTGGATTACGTTAACCTTTTTGAAAATCCCCAGAATATTCCTCCCATCTCTTCCATACAGTTTTATTTGTGCTATTATTTGAAGTGATGTTTTGAAGGAATCGTTAAGGTACACCACAGTAATAAAATAATATAACAATTACAGCATAAAACATCCCAAATCATACAAATGCATTAATATTACAAATTAATCAAAACACCTTCAAAGACTAAATTACAAGATATAACTGTACACCTTTTCTGAAAACAAAAAGAGAAAATCAACTCCAGTTTTAAAGAGAGAGAGTTCCACAATTTGAGAGTGACATTGACAGCAGCCCTCTGCAAGGGGGGGGGGCACCTTCAAAGGGGTCTCTTCTTCAGATCTTAAAGTCCAGGCAGATTCATAAGAAGATAGGCAATGCCTCAGAAAGCCAGATCCAAAACCATTTCAAGCTGTAAAGATTAAAGCCAGTACTTTGAACTGAGCCCAGAAAATAACTAGCAGCAGTGTAGATCTTCCAACATGGGCATGATATGATCTTGGTACCATGATTCAAGAATAGGCACACGTGGATCACGTTGCAATATGATTTACTTCATTTACAAAGACCAGAAGCTCTTTACATTGCATTTAACTTTTGCATGTTTATCTATATGAGTGTATCTGTACGGACACACACGCACACACACAGAGAGGGGGAGAGGAACACCAGGAATATGCAAGAACCTCAAACCTTCCACTACATTAAATGATACAATTCCATAGGACATATCATATATATGTATCAAAAAATCAGATTGCATAACCATTTCAAGACTTTCCAAGTATTAATGGCAATGGAACAGAGCTTTGAAGCAATCATATTACCTGATCAGATCAGTTTAAGAATAAATGCAACCAGCATATTAAACACAGATACTCTTCTCTGGCAATCCAGAAACAGCCCAGAAGCAAGGAAGGTCAAGGAATTTGACTGAATGCAGAAAAGAATGAATCTTAGTTCTCAGCACTGACTTTTTCCAAGCCAGCAGCACCTCCAGCTGGCCTAGTTTTAATCTCAGGGGTTCATTTTCATATAGCCAATTCTTATTGAATCAAATGTAATGCTCAAAGGTATCAATTCCTGCCTTACAGATATAAAAAGGGGGATATGGTTGTGGGCATATTGTTGGCATGTAACGCCCGAACCCACTGAGTGAACTCTCCCAGCAGTTCCATGCATATATTAAATAGCATCAAGGAGAAGACAGAATGCCGTGAGACACAATGGTCTAGTAACCTGAAGTCCTTGACTCTACCTTCTTGGTATGGCCTTGCAAGAAGAACCAGAACCTGCTGAAATATAGTATGTTGAGGGCCTGATCCTGAATGCATTTCCCTATTCAAATCCTAGTGCAGATTACCGATCAAATCAAGAACAGAGCTGGTAGCCTTTATTTCTCCAAACTTTCTCCCCACTTCTTTGATCTCTGTATAGATAGCAATATGACTGAACAGGAGTATGATCTGTCCCAACTTGTGAACCCAAGTGAAAATGGATTAGACTAACATGCAAAGAATGTCCCAAATTGTTCCTAAGAAGCTTCTGACCATATCCATCATGTCTCTGAATAAAGCCTCAATACCCATAGTTTGGGAAAAACCATCCCTGTCAGCTCTGCAGGGTGTGGCAGGTCAGCAGTATAATCTTGAATCATATTTGAGCTATGCAGAATCTTCCTAGCTGGTCTGTCACTGGAAAGCAGGATCTTTAGGCTGGAAAGTCACTGCAATTCAGAAAGGAGGGAAGGATGCCTCACAGCTTGGCTCCCCCCTCCCTGCAATATTCAGAACGGAATGACTTTCTTTCCACATTTCTTTATACCCAAAAAGACATTCCAACAAGTGCCACTAGCGCAGCAATAAAACTGCTCGCTGGCGATTCAAAGTTAAACTACTGTGATATTCTGGCAGACAAAATGTCCATAAAGAATCAAGAGTTAAGCAACATGGCCAGTATAAATCTTTTCTGGCCTATATAAACAGTTTAATTCTTTACAATGCATCTGAAGTAATGAGAGTTAGCAGTGCTTTGCTGTCTAAAGAGCTTTTACTACTGTAGTTGTTGCCTATGAAAGAAAAACGATGGATGATGCAAATTGCTTCAAAGATGTGCCAAACATCTTTTCTTGATTTTCTACCTGTCCAAAATCTTTATAAGGAGAACAGAACTGTTTTAGTGATAGAAATCTGTCAAAGCATAATTTAACAGGAGGCTAAAAAGAATACTGTTTGCCAAAAATGGATCAGATTAAAATCAAAGATTTCTAAACTACCTTCTTGTATTGGATAAAAAGGGGAGCACATCACTGTTTCTATGATAAGAGAGAAGCACTGTACTTTTTTATTGGCACAATCTGATTTATTGTAATACGAAGGATCCCTTTTTCTCCTGGTTGAGTATATGAGATCAACACAATGCTAGTTCTCAAAATGATGTACTCTTTATGGAAATTAATACTGCTTCCCATTCCATTGTAAAACAACTATGACAAAACTCATTTTTCATAGGTTACAACTTCTTTAAACCTCTGCTGTCCAGTTGCATTCTGAAAGTTGCCAATTCTTAAACTCTCACTCTACAATTTGAAAGGGGAAAGGGGCCCTCATTTACCACTGGATCCAAATGGAAAGGAAAAGCATAATGCCCTGTTAGGACTGGATATTTGTGGGTAGGAGGGCTCTAAGTGTGATTTATAATAGTAGCTAGCAAACCAGCATGATGAAATATTTGCTGCCTTTTGCAGGAACTTGGAAAAATGAAGTGTGAAGTTCTGAAGAGAGCAGGCCACAGTTCTCCAGTCACTAACACTTCCAACTAGTTGGCAGCAGAACAGAGCTGTGGTCTGAAAGATGAGCCTCAAAAGGATTAAGGGGGTGGGTCGTCTTGTGCCCAGTGTCAAAATACTACTGCAGCTTAAGGTTTTCCATGCATTCATGATTATACAGAGAGAAAGAGATTATTTTTGTTGGTTATCTTGTTTGCATTCATTCATATGCTCCTTTCTGCCTCCTGCTTTCTCTCCTTTTCATTCTCTCAAGTGCTCTTGTTTTCATTGAAGATAAGCAAAAGGAATCAAAGTAAGAACAGGAGCATAGGAAGTCAGTTAATCCCATCATTTACCAAAAACCCTGATTGATGGAATAGGATACATGCAGGAAAAAGGAAGCATTGCATTGCCAGAGGCCATGGCTTTCTCTGGGCAGCTCTCCACAGCTCTCCACAGCACCAAGATCTTGGAATGCTGTGCACAGAGAAGAAGAGATTTTCAATTCCATGGAAAGGAAATTTCTAGAGGTAAAAAAGGGAGGCAAGGACTTTTTAGAATATTTTTGGAGGACACATCACCAGTAAGTTTGCCAGCTCAAACAAAATGTCTCTCTTCATTTTCTTTACTCAAGGGAAATTCACATAAGGTAGAATCATTTTTCCAATTCCAAACTGAATATTGCTTCCCACACTAATTCACATGTTTGAAATATACCTGAGCAACGTATAATTTGTCAAGAATCCCATCTGGTCAATATTAAACACATGTTGAAGATTATTATTGCTTGTATATGCATACAATTCACTCGGTTTTACATTTTTGCTCTGAGAAGATGCGCTCTTTGTTCCATGGCACATAAATAGAAAGTTCCCTAATACTACATCCTGATGGCAGCGAGAATGGTATATGCGCAGGAATGGAAAAGTGAAAACACCCCTTCAGAAAAGGAGATAATAAGGAAGATATTGATATCCGCAGAAATGGATAGATTAACGTTAGAATTAAAAAACAAAGGAGAGACAGAATATTATGACACATGGAACAGAATTTATCAATGGCTGGAAACACAAGGTGGGAGTCAGAACACAAAACAATTAGGCTAAGTAGATCCGGAATGAGATATTATATATGTACCACTTTGAATACTCTGGTCAAAAATAATTGTACAAAACTAGCACTGTGTAAGAAGTATACATGTTATATGTTTTTCACTTTGGTTTTTATGGCGGATGAATCACCAGAATGGTCAGACTGTGTTCGATATACTTATATGTAAATAATAAAAAATAAAATTAAAAAATAAATAAATAGGAAGTTCCCTCCTGCAACTCACTTATAGTATGTACAGGAGAGAGCAGACTCTCAGTCTGATTTAGAGTCAGGCTGGTGAATATTTGTTATTGCTAACAAGATTCTATTCAATTGTCTCAAAATGGAGAGGGGGTGGGGAGAAGAAAAATGACATGCTCATTCTGTTCCAACCAAGTTTGCACCACATTTTCAAGGAAATAAACAAAACTATATTAAGACAAAACTTTATTGTTTACCTGAGGTTTTTGGAGGGGAGGAGAGTAGGCTCTGCCTGGATAATTACAATCCATTATTTATTTCAATCTCTTATTTCTTTCTCTTGTTCGGTACTAATTATATGTGGTTGCTAATTTCTGCCGCCACTGCTTCGTTTTTGCAATACTTCCAGATAGTATTCCTTTCCACATATTTCAGGTAATACTTGATAAATGACTGCCCTGTTAGTGACTGTTCAAACTTATGATAGCAATGAAAAAGTAGGTTTATGACTAGTCTTCCAACTTTACAATGGTTGCAGCATCCCTCTGGTCACATGACTTCAATTCAGGTGCTTGGCAACTAGTGTACATTTGCCACCTTCACGGCCAGTTTCCAAGAATCAAAGTCAATGGGGAGGCCAGCAGGAAGTCACAAGTTGCAATCATGACTGTGGGTGATTTGCTTAACTACTAAAATGGAACTGATATCATAAGTTAGATGTGGTGAAGTTACATTTCACTTTACGACTGCATTGTATAGCAATATACTTGCTAGTCCCAATTGCCTTGATAAATAAGGACTTTCTGTATTTGCTTAAAGAGGCAAAATGTACTGAAAAGATTTGCTAAGGTTACAGATTGAGTCCCAGTCAAATATCATGGGGCTCTTCACACAGTCACTTCATCTGAAGTCAAGTAATGGGGAACAGAGACCCTAAATACTCACTAGCATGAAATGAAATACTTTGTTTAATGGGATTTATTGTCTACTAGTCAGAACAGAATAATATTAATCTGCAATTCATGTTGTTCATTGCAAACTGCATGTATTAAATTGTCTGAGGCAATTTAATATAAACAAAAGCATGTGCAGGGAGCCATTTCTTAGTTATTTTCGTACTTATGGTGTCTGATTTTTTTCTCAGCAGGTATGTATCTTAATTTCTGTATTACTATAATTGTTTTTATTTTATTTTTAATTTTGTTCACCACCCAAAGTCCCTTGTTGATATGGGCAGTCATATATAAATGAATAAATGAATACTTGTTTACCAATTGTATTGCGACTGGCGATTCCTTCACTAAGCAACATAGTCATGAAATGAAGTATCACAGGACCATACCTGACTTACGCCATCAGTTTTAGCTTTTGTAAAACTGAGTATTAGACATCATGTCACATGATGATGATAACTTGTGACTTCCTGCTGGCTTCCACATTAATTTTGCTTGTCCGAAGACAGCTGTGAAGATCTCAAATGGTGATTACTTGACCACAGAATGCTGAGACCATCATAAATGTGCACCAATTACCAAGCACCCAAATCACAACCATGTGACTGCAGGAATACTGTGATGGCCACAAGTTCAAGTACTAGTCATAAACCTACTTTTTCAATGCTGTCATAACTTACAACACTCACTGAACAAAAAGTCAGTAAGCAAGGAGTAACTGTAAATGTGAAATGTTTCCTGCACTTATTTGACATAACTGAATATATATATATATATATATATATATATATATATATATATATATATATATAATCATGTTCAAAACGTTAGAATATGACAGTGTCTTTTGAAAAAAACACCTTTCAGACAACCATGTTACCCACTCAAACATTGCAGTAATTCACTTAACAAGTCTGTCAAGAAAGGTCGTAAAGTGAGGCAAAGCTGACTTAACAACTGTCTTGCTGAGCAATGGAAATTTTGGGCTCAGCTATGGTCGTAAATCGAGGACTACCTGTACAGTGTAGACATTGGCAGACAAAAGATCTTCCCAGAAACAGCTGGACATAGATGAAAGAGGGAGGAGCTACATGTGGCAGTAGGTTACTCAGCACTGTATCCAGTGGTGGGATTCAGCCAGTTCGCACCACTTCGGGAGAACCGATTGTTAACTTTCTGAGCAGTTTGGCAAACTGGTTGTTGGAAGAAATAATTAGGGCAGAGAACCAGTTGTTAAATTACTTGAATCCCACCACTGACTGTATCCCCAGATCCTGTGATCATATAAATCCACATCAACAGTAGGAATATATACTTATTGTACAAGAGTCTCTCCTGCCTTCACAATGAATTTCTGGTCTGCAGGAAGCACCTGGAGAAATCTTTCCTGCATGCCTATGCAATAGCCTGTGACAGTTTGTCAGAAATCTGGATGCCATTCCTACAGTGGGCCAAGAAGCCTAGAAGCAATGGAACACAGGCGAGAGAGGAGACAATATTAGGATCGCCCCCAAGGAGCTCATAGGCGCCTGTCTTGCGTGGCAGGGGAGTTCTCAAGTCTGCAGCAGATGATCAGAAGAGCTGCCTGATCTAGCAAATGTGATCCAGCTCACACCTTATCCTCTAAGACAGGCTGAGGAAGAGAGAAAGCCCCATTATGCATCCCTGGACAACTTTGAGGCCGGGAGGGGTTGGGGGGAGAAGCAAAGGGAAGTTCCCCAGCTGAGAAAATGTTTTTTTTTCTTTTTGAATATTTCTCTTTTATATAAAGAGAAATATTCAAAAAGAAAAAAAAGGAACATCTGCTGATCATAGGACTATGCCACAGCTGATAAGAGCTCTCAAAAGAAAAAAAGGGGGGGGAGTCTTTCTTTGCTTTCTTTAATTCACCAGTCAAAGGCAATAAAAGAATAAAGCCTAATTTAAGTCCCTAATTGGAGGAGGAGAGATGTTGCTGCTCAAAGCATACAACACCAAGATTATTTACCTGGGTTCTCCTTTTTGTATTGGGGTTTCTCTGGGAAGGCATGGTGATTAAATCAGGACCACCCAGCTGCCACCCACAGCACTGGCTAGGCCAGGTAGATAGTAGTCTCATTCAGTGCAAGGCAATGGCATTTTAATGCTACTTAATAACTGACATTAGATTTATGGGCTGTTTGCACCTGTGCAATTGTTCACATTGCTTGTCATCCTCAACTGCCTTTCTAGCCTCCAAGAGCCCGTAGAGAATGAATATGCCCAGTTCTAAACAGTATCTTGGACAGCACATGATGTTATGTTCCATTTATGTTATCTTTACTTTGGTAAACCCAGCCCATCCTTATTTTCCACTTACTCTTTTGATATTCTCTTTTATCTATGAATGAAACAAGTGAACAACTATCAATTTATGAGGAAAAAAATTGCTCTGTGTCAGCTTTGTTGTGAGTATTTGCTTTTTCGGTTTATACAATAAACTGGCCTATTTTGAAAGACGAGAGAGAGAGAGAGAGAAAATACCTCAGGGTGAACAGTTTGAGTTTCAAGTTTATTCCTGACTCTTCTTTACATGAAAATAATGGATTAAATGAGAACATAAACAGTTGGCTTTTGATAACAGTTGAGTCAGCAAGTTCCTCTCCTATCTCAAGAGGAGCCCTTCTTTATGCTGAACATGTACATTTTATACATAAAAGAAAACAAGCAAAATATTTCTCTGAATAAAAATATGCACAGTATCAGATAGTCAGACCACTGAATGGATAGCCCCATTATTGTAAAGTGATCGCTTCCATGTGCAAATGGTAGAGTCTTTAAATTCTTCCAAATATCACATGCCTAATTTTAAGAAAGTATTTTCTGCAACTTTTAAGAACATTATGCACTTCTATATATTCTTCTTTTGGAATTGTTGCATTTGTTTTTGGTTGATAAAAATATACATTGGTACCTATTTTTAATTATAATCAACATAATATAATTTTCATTTCTGAAATATTTTCACACCTCAACGTCACCTATATCCTTTTGTTTTATTTCTTGTATTGGTATATTTAGGTACTACAGACCTATTGGTCATCAAGCTAGCTAGAAACATAAACTGATAAAACTCCTATAGAGGTGAGAGATAAGTCACAACTCCATGTATTAGTTTCTTCTAATTTAGTAACTAACATTTATTTAAGCATCCATTCCATTCAATACAAGGAAATTGAAAACGCTTTAAAATAAAATTATTTAAAATCTATTGCAGGGAGGGCAAGGTACAGTTTATTTTACCAAAGGAGCTATACATCTGAGCACCATGGAACCTCATTGCTCCTGTTAACTTTGTAACGGGACCGGCCGTCGTGAGAGGATGGTTGGCCATTAGCCTCTGTTGGAGAAAAAGAACATTGGACCTCTCCCTGTCGTGAGAGGACAGTGGAGTCCAGCCCTATAAATGGATATTTTGTGACCTTTATGCTCAGTTATCCCTTGGACTATGACAGATTCCCGGACTGGCTTTTCTTTTCCCATCTTTGGTTTGGTTGATGCTCCAAAAAACCGACTTTCTTGTGCTGCGAGACTCCCCCCTCTCGCAGGCCTGGCCCTCCACGTTATCGAGGGCCTATCTTGATGACGGGCTTTGAGACCCCGAGAGATGGCATGCAGCAAAGAGGGGGCTGAGGGGTTTTTTAGCTAAATTTTTAAGGAAAATTTTAAGGGGACCCGGGTGGATGGGTGGGGGTTGTAAAAGTGGACCTGGGGGGGTCCAGATAGCGACTGCGCGGGATGATGGGTTGATTAGCTGCAGCAGAGGGGTCGCAAAAGGAAATTTAACCTGGGGGCAGGGGGACGATAGAAAGGGCTGTGTAATTGAAATCATGAGTGGGAGGGGCAGGTATGATGGGCGCAGGGAGTCATATCAAGTGTCGGGGGTGCGCACGCGCTGTCTCTGAGCGATTGCGCACTCCGGCCCCCAATGCGTGACTCGTGTCCTGGATTGTGTAGAGCCTCAGGCCCAGGGTCCGCGGTTGATGTTATGTAATGCCAGGTCGGTGGTTAACAAGGCCCCCCTTATCTGTGATCTTATTTTGGAGGGGGGTGCAGACCTGGCAGGTATTACGGAGACCTGGTTGGACCAAGGGGGGGGGTCCCCCTCGTAGAGATCTGCCTGCCAGGTTTCCATGCATTTCATCAGCCAAGGGCCCAGGGGAGGGGTGGGGGAGTGGCGGTGATCATTAGGGAGAGTCTTTGTCCGAGGGAGACCACTGTTCCTCAGATAGCCGGATGTGAGCCCCTTTGTGTGAAGTGGGGCCGTGAGGTGCAGATGGGTTTGCTGACTACGTACCTGGCTCCCTGCCACGTGGCAGCGACCCTGCCCGAGCTACTCGACGTCATTGCCGGGGTGGCGGTCGATACCCCCAGACTTATTGTCATGGGGGATTTCAACCTCCCATCCGCAGGTGAGGCGTCAGAGGTGGCTCGGGAGTTCATGGCTTCCATGATGGCATTGGACCTGACCCAGTTAGTTCAAGGCCCCACTCACATAGGGGGACACACTCTGGACCTGATTTTTATCTCTGGTCAGTGGTTGAATGATCTTGGTAGAGGGGACCTAGATATTAAGTCCTTGTCATGGACAGATCATTCACTTCTTCAACTAGACTTTCCTACCGCCTGCCCCCACCGCAGGGAGATGGAACCGACCAGATGGTTCCTTCCCAGGCGCCTGATGGATCCCGAAAGGTTCCTGACGGAGCTTGGGCCGTTTCCTGAGACTCTAACACACAACTCGACTGAAGAGCTGGTGGCCGCCTGGGAAAGGGCGGCCACTGGAGCTTTGGACCACGTCGTGCCTTTGCGGCCTCTGACCCGATGCCGATCTCAATTAGCTCCTTGGTTCTCTGAGGAGCTGAGAGAGATGAAGCGTCAGAAAAGATGCCTAGAGAGCATTTGGAGGACTAGTCAATCCGATTCCGACCGGACACAGGTGAGGTCTTATATCAAGACCTATCTAGTGGCGATAAAAGCGGCAAAATCTAACCATTTTCCCACTCTTATCGCATCTGCAGAGAACCACCCAGCCTCCCTGTGTAGGGTGACCCACTCCCTTCTTTGGGGGGAGGGGAGTGCGGGAAGATCCCTTGCAGGGTCGCGCTGAGGATTTTGTGCAATTCCTGCACGATAAAGTCGCTCGGATTCGGGATGGCTTGGACTCCGATTGGATGAGTCCACGAGAGGAGACCGGGGCAGGTCTTGAGAATGTTATCTGGGAGGAGTTTGATCCTGTGACTCCCGAGGATGTGGACAGGGTTCTGGGTAAGATTAGTGCTGCCACGTGTTTATTGGACCCGTGTCCCTCCTGGTTGGTACTGGCCTCCCGGGAGGTTACACGAGGCTGGCTCCAGGGGATTATAGGTGTTTCTCTGAGTGAGGGTGCCTTTCCTGCCGCCTTGAAAGAGGCGGTAGTGAGGCCCCTCCTCAAGAAGCCTTCCCTGGACCCGGCTGAATTAGCCAACTATCGTCCAGTCTCCAACCTTCGTTTTGTGGTGAAGGTTGTTGAGAGCGTGGTGGCACGACAACTTCCCCGGCACCTGGATGAAGCTATCTATCTAAACCCGTACCATTTGGGCTTCAGGCAGGGGTACAGCACAGAAACGGCATTGGTCGCGTTGGTGGATGATCTCTGGAGGGCTCGGGACAGGGGTTGCTCCTCTGTCCTAGTCCTATTAGATCTCTCAGCGGCTTTTGATACCATCGACCATGGTATCATGCTGCAGCGGTTGAGGGGGTTAGGAATAGGGGGCACCGTTTTGCGGTGGTTCTCCTCCTTCCTCTCTGACCGCTCGCAGTTCGTGTTGGCAGGGGGACAGAGGTCGACCTCGAGGCGTCTCGCATGGGGAGTGCCGCAAGGGTCGGTCCTCTCGCCCCTCCTGTTCAACATTTATGTGAAGCCGCTGGGTGAGATCATCCGTGGTTTTGGGGTGAAGTGCCATCTGTACGCTGATGATACTCAGCTGTACATCTCCACCCCAGACCACCCCAAGGATGCCCTTGATGTGATGTCTCGCTGCCTGGAGGCCGTGCGGGTCTGGATGGGGAGGAATAGGCTCAGACTCAACCCCTCCAAGACCGAGTGGCTGTGGCTTCCAGCGCCCCGATATAGTCAGCAGGTGCCATCGCTGACTATTGGGGGTGAATCTTTGCCCCCCACAGAGAGGGCTCACAATCTGGGTGTCCTCCTGGATGCACGGCTTTCTTTAGAAGAGCATATGACGGGCGTGGCCAGGGGGGCCTTTTATCAGGTTCGCCTGATTCGCCAGTTGCAGCCCTTTCTGGATCGGGATGCCCTGCGCACGGTCACTCATGCCCTTGTTACTTCCCAGTTGGACTATTGTAATGCTCTCTACATGGGGCTCCCCTTGAAGAGCACTCGGAGGCTCCAACTGGTCCAGAATGCGGCCGCGCGGGTGGTTATGGGCGCAATCCGTTGTGCCCATGTGACACCCCTCCTGCGCGAGCTGCACTAGCTCCCAGTGGTCTTCCGGGTGCGATTCAAGGTGTTAGTTACCACCTTTAAAGCGCTCCATGGCATAGGACCCGGGTACCTCCGAGACCGTCTTCTGCCACCAATAGCCTCCCACCAACCAGTCCGTTCCCACAGAGAGGGTCTCCTCAGGGTGCCATCAGCCAAGTTATGTCGGCTGGCGACGCCCAGGGGGAGGGCCTTCTCTGTGGGAGCCCCAGCCCTGTGGAATAAACTGCCCCCGGAAATTCGTAAGATCTCTGACCTCCAGGTGTTTCGCTGCGCATTGAAGACACTGTTGTTCCGCCAGGCTGGACTATCAACACAATAGTTTTAAATTGGGGTATTTAAATTTATTGGGGTTTTAAATCTGAGCCACTTTATTTAATTATTTTAAATTTTATACTGTTGTTTTGTCTGTGTTTTTAAATAGGCTGTACACCACCCTGAGTCCTTCGGGAGAAGGGTGGTATAGAAATATAATAATAATAATAATAATAATAATAATAATAATAATAATAATAATAATAATAATAATAATAATAATAATAATAATAATTGTTATTGTTGTTGTTATTGTTATTATTATCCTAAAGAGAATTATGTAAATAATTTGTAGAACACACATGATGACTAATGTAGAAAGTCATTTGTCTGTATGTTAGTCCTCCTTTTCCAGATCATGTCAGATTTTCTGTAGCCAATGAATAGCCAAAATACAGTGATCTCATAGAAGGAAAACGTTTCATTACTGTTTAGTGGAGTCAAATGATTATGCATAGAATTGCTGCAAAATCTCATATTATTTGTTTATTTATTTTGGATAACTCTACTCTGAAATTTTAGCCAGACCCTTAGGTATTTTAGATTATAAATACTACAAATTATTATATCCCTGAGACAATATTAAAATCTGGGCACTATCTAGATTATTTATTTATTTGATTTTTGATGCCACCTGACTTCACCCGACTCTGAAATGTAAAGTAAAGTTTTTTTTAAAAAAACTATTGAGGCAAAGTTAAAAAATTACAACACAAAAACAGATAAATAAGAATACAATAAAAAAATTAACACACATACCCCAGTTTCAAGATAATTACAAGATAATTGCAAAATGGCAACCCAAAGAACTCATGCTGAAATGTCCATATTATCAGAATGCAGGCTAGTCATTTTGGGAACTGAAGTCCATGTGTTTGGAAACCAACCAGATCAAGGAAGGCAGCAAAAGTATATAGATGCTACAGCAAAAGAAGCAAAGAATTGTTAATCAAAATATTTTGCTAGAAAATTGGAATATGCTTCTGCATTTAAAGATGGACTTGTCATTTGAGAGGCAGATATATGTCTCATTATGAGATCTATCATCAGGCTTTTAGCAACCCCCTACAAGGGTTGGGTAGTACGCATGCATTTTTCTACCCTGTGTTCAAAAATATGTTGCGCAGGGACCTTCCTTGTAAGAATGGAAGATTTGCTGTTGTGTTTCAGGCAGCAACCTACCTTGGGCTGGCCTGGGGAAAGCTTTATGTCTCCAAGCAGCGAGCTTGGAGTTTGTTCCATACAGAGGTTTGATTGAGCTTCAGGGTCTGACAATGTTAGCATAAGAAGGTCTGCAGTCTGATTTGTAGCTGTTCATAAAACCTCACCTAGTTTTTCAAGTACCTGAAAGGCATTTTTTTTCCTGTCCAAGACATGTTGAGGAAGGTTCAGTCATTCTTATTTCAAGCCCTGTGATTCCAGGACCTCTAGTCCTGTAAACCCAAAGATTTTACTAGAGATGTGCAAAGGGATGATTTGTACAGGATGTCATTGTGAGCGAGGTATCTTTCTTCTAAGTCCCAAAACATCTGGATTCTTTGGAAACCTGCCCCGAAGGCTGTTGCAGGTAACTCCTTCATTTTATTGGGAGTCTCAATGGAAGTGTTACAAGCCTTTTAAAGGACACAGCTGTTTTCATATTTATTTATTTCATGTTTGAATTACCAGTCTTCTGGAGGGCGTGACCATTAATTGTTATTTTTAATATTTGTATACTACCCTGGTACACAAAACTCTGGGAGCTTTATAATATTACAGGGAGCAGGCTTCATTAATGTGCAGTGTGCTTTCCGAAAGCCCCTTTGAAATATTTTTCATAACCATAATGCTTACCTAAATATGTGAATGAATATGCAGTGAATAAATTTGAATAAAACAATGCACACTTAAGAATTCTTATATGCTTAAGAAGTTGCATCAGTACTATTTTTATCAAATTAAATATCCTAATTGATACAAATTGACACAAAGATAAAATAGTTTTCTACAATTTCTGTTTAAAAACCTATGGTAGGAGGCATATTTGAGAGTCTGCCAGATTTGATAGGCTCTCAAAGATGTCTCCCACCATATGTTTTTAAACAGAAAGGATAGAAAAGTATTTTATGTTGAATTGAACTATTGTAAACCAGTGTGGTATAGTAGTTTAAATAAGCTGGGAATGGTGGAATGGCTTGAACTTCTAGGAAAATATACAATGTAAATATAATAATGAATTAAGTAAAACAGAATGATACAAAATAACCAAATATAGAATATTAAATAAAATCAAAAGTATATTTTTAGTTTTGAACAAGAGAGGGGAGGGAAGAAGCACATATTTGCTGCAGGCAGTGTATAGGAATAGTAATTTGTTTTATATTACCTAATAAATAAATATAGCAATATTTATAAATATAGAGATGAGACAATTTGGGGAGGCTGAAGGAATGAAAGCCCATCACAGTAAAAGATGGTAGGAAAGAGACAATGTCTCTTCTGTGACACTTTATAACTGAACCCAGGTAAAATAAATGTACAGTTATATTTTAAACTGGACTGATTGCTTATTTTGCTTTTAAAATGAGCTGAAATGAGACTGAAGATCAAATGAACACAGTCGTGTTTATAACAGAGCCTTCTCCCTCACTTACAAGGGTTGAAGTATTGATGGATAATCAAGATCCCTCAGATATCTCACTAGTTGTGCAAGGGCAACTCCAATTTCTTGGAGACCAGAAAACTCCCTACAGGTTCTGGTCCTAGTTGATACCTGTTCAATACACCTGGGGAATAGAAAACTATTTATTAATTTAATAAGATGCCTTCTTTGTAGCACAGTTGGTAGCATGAATACAAAGAACTTTCATCATCGTTTCCTCATAAAGTTTTCAAAGGGAGATTAAGTCAAGCTATAAAGCTTGTCCCAACAGTCAATTGGGACATAAATCTGGATCTTCCAATACAACATCTTAATCACTCTATCACATGGGTTCCTAAAGGCAACTTTATTGGCATAAATTTAAACTAAATATGAATTATGAAGCTGCAAATCATAATATGCATACTATTGTATTTCCTAATATACCTACATTTAAAGATAATGTTATCTGCTTTTAAAACTATATGCACCCATAATATACAGTTTTACAAATTCAGTTGGCTTATGTTCTCTTTTGGGATAAAACGTTCCCAATTAATACCCGTTTTGAGAAGGATCTGTGTTGTTGCTGTTTTGAAATTTTTTTGAATTTTTAAACAAAACTTAAAACATAAAACAATTATCATCCATTACAATTACAGAAAGTGTATTGATCGGTTACAAATCTTTTGTGCTTAATCCTCTATCCAACATTTTCTTATTTAACAGTTTATTACATTATTATTCTCATTTACCAATTATTTGACAGTAGCTTTTCCTCCATAAGGGAAATAAACCCCTCTTTATATGTTTTATTATTTTATCCATTTCATATTTCATATTTCATTGCTTTCTTGTCTAACCATTGTTAAAATAAATCCCATATCAAATAATATTGTTTATCTTCTAATTTCAAATGTCAATTTACTCATTTCAGCACACTCCAAAATTTTCTTAATAACATCGTCATCCGTAGGTATCTTCTCTCCTTTCCAGTTTTTAGCAAATACAATTCTAGCTGCCGTTAAAACATTCACAATTAAATATCTCAATTCTCTATTGTATGTTTCTGGTAAGATCCCTAATAAAAATATCTCTGGTTTAAAGTCAATATGTTTCTTTATCATTTTTCCAGCCATGTGTGAATTTTAGTCCAATATCTTTTGGCTTCTGCACATGTCCACCACATATGGTAATATGAACCCGGAATCTGATGACACTTCCAACATTTTTCCGATTTATTCTTATACATTCTGGCTATTCTCGCCGGGGGTAAATGCCACCTGTAAAACATCTTATACAAATTTTCCTTATATGCTGTTGACATTGTCATTTTATAATTCTGCGACCACAGTTTTTCCCATTTCTCTAAATCAATCCCATGACCAAAATTTTCCCCCCATGCAATCATTGTTTCCTTAACTTGTTCTCCTGCCAATTTTACTTCTAATAAGTAACCGTACAGTTTTTTAATTACATAGTCATCAGAACCTGTTAAAATTTTATCTAAATTTGTCAAATTGCTATAAAAACCCTCCATTTTAGAATCTTTGTCATATCGAGAAGGATCTGTGTTTTTGTAGAGAACTGGAATTGAGAATACTGAAATGAATCTAAGGAATCATTTTCAATGCTGCTGTCAATGGCACTGCAAAATCCATTTTGGCAAGAAATCCCTAAAATCTGTGATGTATGTGTGATATACTTCCCTAAGGTTTCTGCATGATCAATTCATATACACAAAGCACACAAGGGTGCCTCATGGAGCCAATGATGTGTAAATGAACTGAACCAGTGAGAAACTGTAACAAAGTGGTTAAGAATGCATTTCCTTAATATTTTAGCAAATATTCTATAGCAAGAAGATCTAATCAAGAACAAATTATTTTGACAAGTATAACCATCACAGCCATCTTGAATGCAGTTGTGATTCATAGTTGATGTGCTCCTCCTGTCGTTTGTATTCAGATTCACATCTGAGGGACAGCCCTCATCTTTAAGGTACTACTAAGAGATGGAGAAAGGTGAAAATACAGTGCAGATCCCTTCCTATTGTCCTAACATACATTGCTGTTGTATATGTTGGTAAGTCTTTGCAGAATATAGCTCACATAATAGGTTTATAGAGCTAAGAGCCAGGCAGACTTTCAGAATAGTAACAGGAAATAAGAACTGAGATAATAACTACTTTGCTCTTAAATGTTTGACATGCGTCAAGCTTCTCTGAAGCCACGGAAAATCTGATGACAGGAAGAAATATGACATAGGCATGTATAATCAAAACAGAAACATTTAAAAAAACAATTGAAAGCATTAATATAGCACTCCATCATATTATCTCATATTGCAGGGTTCCACTGAAAAGTTGTATGAAACAAATATGAAAAAGTGAGGTAGGCTGGTTGGGTGTAAATAGCTGTGACCCTAAGATTGCCTCAGGGATTGGCTAATTCACTTTTGAATTCACCCCTATCAACCTCATCATCATGGACAACAGCTTAATCGGACTTTTAATCACTGGAAGTAAGAGATGTTGCTCCTGTTTTGGGAGGGGGTAGGTAGCAATGTTAAAACTATCTTAATCTTTTTGCACATCTGCCCATTACAGAGGTGGTTTAGAATATATGATGGCTGTCCTTTTAGTCCAAATGATTTAAATCTGGGGCTAAAACCATGCAGAGATTTGTTTGAATAAGAAATTCATGTTTTCTTTGGATTGAATGGAAGAAGGCATAATTATAGTGTTGCAAATGTGATGCTCTGCTTAACAAACTGTCAGCATTTCCAGAATAAACCTCTATTTTCAGGGGGTTAAAAACATTGCCAGAACAGAAAAAAAGGGAAGGGGGGAGCGGGGAAAGGAGGAAAGAAGGGCTTCTGGGCTAAACTTTGGCAGCTATATTTAAACTGGTAGGAAGATTTTATTTTCATTCAGATATTTATATATAATAGATCACACATACAACATTGTATTAATTTGCAAAGAAATCCTTCTTATGCTGACCAGATATTTATTTATTTTGTACAGAAGGAGAGAATCACACTTCATTTCAAAAAGGGATCTGATTCTGATGAAAAGGTTCCAGTCCTCTGTATTTTTAGGAGTGGCAGCATGGTTATATCCAGGAGCCAGGAATCTATGAGTTCCTGTGCTACCCACCAACTCCTTGTGTGGCCTTGGGCAATATGCTTAACTCTGTAACATCTCGACCTACACAGTAGTTGGCTTCATTCCCTTCTGTGCTCGGCAGCACATAAACAGGACTGCTTGTCCATCATGGCTGCGTTCATTCTGTGGTTCTGAGTTGGAATGCCTCCTTGCTAAAACTGCAGACTTTTTCATCATGTATGGAGTTGAAATTTAATGGGAACAGGAAAGAACATCAGCCAGAACAATATGCGTTAGGCTGTTTTATTGTCTCAGGGCAATTAGTGGAAGATGAAGGGGCAAAAACGGTATAGTCAAAACAGGCTAGTATGTTTATATTTTCCATAGGATTCTCCTAACTTCTACTATTAATCAAGCTGCATTTCTTTAACCAAAACCAAATAAACAACTGTCAGCAGCTCACTGAAAAATCCAGTTAGTTAACATGTAGATTTATTTCGTAATTGTAACTAGTTAGAAAGCTTGGTAAATTACTGATCTTATCAAAGTTGTTTCAAAATTTCTTGCATACTTTGTCAAATTTGGAGTCTCTACATTTCTAGTGAATTTTGCTTGAAGTAAAATGCAGTGGCAAAGGAGAAATTTATGGTCACTCCCCACTCAGGGAATCTCCCTTCTTTTCACAAATTTGTTCTGAAGTAGGAATCTCAGAGGTCAAAGTTATATAATTTCAGGCACCATATGGTATCAGCTTGTACTTGCATATATTTACGTACTTAGTCTTCTCTGGACCATAAAAATGGGCATTTTAAAAAAGTGTTTTCGGGCCTTGGATTGCCAATGTTAGCTGGGTATATTGCTTGCTAATTGTCCCCTCCTCAGTAGTAATTGTTGCATCAGTGGCTTCTTTCTCTGGGTAGGTTTATGAGCCCAAATTCTGATGAAGTTGAAGTCTTGCATTTTACACAAAATTTAGTGATGTTCTGCTTTCCTGGCAGGAAGCTGCAAGCTTCAAGACATCCTAGTAAAGTGATTGCAGACACATAATTATAGGCCTTGTACAGCAAACATTGTGGTTATCGGGATGGATTTCACTCCATTATTTTCATCATATTGTAATGCTTATTTCTGGAGCTATATTGTAAGCACCAACTCTCCCTTGTCTCCTCTATTTAGTGATTGCAGCAAAAAAAAAATGACTTCTCTAATATTCACAGTTTAGATCACAGTTTAGATCATTATTAAACTAGTTAATTCTTCTTTCCATCATGAGATTTGGAACTTAGAGTTAGCATGGCAACACAATACTATTTTAAATGGCAACACTAATGTGTATCATGTTCAACAACCAGCTAGACTCACTGGCCAAGATATGACTTTAGCAGGATATAGGATAAGGCCAAGGAACACACACTCCACAGGCAGCATCGATGAATTTGGGGATACTCAACTAAGTTCCAAATCTTATGATGGATTTAGTATTTTCAACAATTTTAGATTTGCTAAATAAGCAAGACTGGTTTAGTAGTTGCAGTGGGGATTAAGAAAAGATAGTTTACTAGTTCCTTGCACTCATAAAAATCAGATAATAAAAGAAACAACATTTACCATCATTTCTAAAAGGCAAAATGTGGTAATGCTAAACTATTTCTCAGAAGAATGGTTTCTGTTAATCTCACATCTGCAGTCTTGATGCAAGATGATGTATCAACTCTGTCAATGTCATGCAGCTCTGGGAGGTAAGGCACATTTGCATGAATGATCCAGATATCACTATACAACAACAAAAGGAGAAGACACCAAATCTTGCTGATAATGTCTAGGAGACCAACATCAATAATTTATGCCCATGGTGTCAGAAGCATCTAGGCAGAAAATAGTTGCATGGTTACAAAGCCAGCTCTGAATATCAAAAGTAATGTTAGGAGAGCATACTTGCCGTAGATTTGAGCTGGCTTAAGAAAAAAAGGCACCAGTGATCAATGAAACTCAATGATTTGAGTTTCTGCCACACTTCTTGTGGCTTTTAATGCTGGAAAAGTGTTACACTACGATGGAGCTTAAAACAGATCCTTTAATTAAGGAGCAGCCCACTGAAACTGGTTGAAGAGTTTCGTTTAATTTTAGTGAGTGCTAGATCTGGCCTAGAGTGAATTCTCCTGGGATAAGATTTCCTCCCAAACTTGCCAGTTTAGTTTTACGTTTGGGGTGTTTATCACATTTAATGTTACATTCAGTTTTTAGAATGCACTTCAAATAAATCAGCCAATCCTTTTTAAAGTATTTAGTTCCATACAGTATATTCTTGCCAGTGCAGTCCTCTGTCAGCTTGCCTACCTCTTGACCAAAAAAAACTAGATAAGAGTTTAGTGACTTACTGTATGTTGATTTTTGCTTTAGCTCCAAGATGACAAATTTTGCAGGACCTGCTTTGCGAATCCCACAATAAAGCAATTTATGGGCTTAATTCCTATATTCAGATCTGTACAACTGTACACAGAAGTTTATTACCCACATACACAAACTAGAGATATGTGTATGTCCTAAAGTTTGGGACATTGTTTCTGTGATTTGCCATATATGTTAACCACCCCTAGGCTTATGACTCTGGGCAGTGTACAGTATAACAAAACGAAACAAACCCAGAAATATTACTAAAGTAAAATAATAATCCATGAAAAATACAATAGAAATCTACAGATACAGGTGGCCCTTGACATGACCACAATTGAGCCCAAAATTTCTATTGCTAAGTGAGATATTTGTTAAATGACATCTCATTTTACAATTGTTCTTACCACAGTTGTTAAGTGAATACACTGCCGTTGTTAAGTTAGTAACCTGGTTGTTAAGTGAATCTGGCTTCCCCATTGACATTGCTGGTCTTGCAAAAGGGGATTGCATGACTCCAGGACACTGCAACCGTCATAAATATGAATCAATTGCCAAGCCTCTGAAGTTTGATCACATGACCAAACTTGCAAAAGGGGATTGCAGATGCTGCAACGGTTGCCATTTGATGACATTACAGATCGATCATATTACCTGAGGAATCAGAGTGTCTGAGATCTTGGAGAACTGCTTTCGGTGGAAATTGATATAAGTTAATAAGTAGTAGGAATAGTATGGATGGGTCCAAGGATGACTTAGTATAAGACGCCTTCGCATATACATCTGGGTGGCTATGAAATCATACACTCTCGTTAAGTAACAGAGGGTGGCAGTGAAATATGGAAAATGGTATCTGTTTTCTTTTGATATTGGAATATGGTGAGTATCAGTTATTTTGGGAAGAAGCCCAAAGTACACTTGGGAGGGACGCAATAGCTGCATATGAATCCATGGGTTTATTTTATAGGATGATTTGAGTTCTGCCAAATATTTGTAGTGTAAAGAAATCATAAAAATTGGCTGGTGGTCTTAGCCTAGTGGGTGCTCCTTACACAGTTGAGAATGTTGAATGAACTGTGTGAAGAATGTTTGAGCTATTAGTTTAAAGAAAAAAAATACAGTCTTCAAGGAACCCCGTGAAATATAGATGACAGAAATACATTTTCTCTTATCTAAAGTAGACAAGGATTTTTTGCTTTAAGCTTCACTTGCCTGTAATCATCATAACTTGAATTTCCTTTGTGAGATATATGAAGATTTTGTTTCTTTTCTTCTTTTTATGCTATGTCTTGAGAAAACATTGCTACCTGTAATTTGATCATCATTATTTCACATATACTCTGGTCACCTCCATATTATATACATAACCATAAATTTAATAATTCTCAAAGTATAGCTTGCATCTTGATTTCATCTGATCTTTTAAAGGAAATACTATGATTTACCAAAAAAATGTGTGCTGTTTTGATCAACAATTTATACTCATGAAAGCATTTATCTACCAATGCAGTGACAACTATAAAAGCTGCAGAAAAGCATGCAGCATATATCAAGAAAGTTATTTTTTTGTAATCACGTATTTCATATCCCACTCTAATATTGGCTTCCAGTAGTTACAGGTATCATATTTCTTGTTTAACTAAAATGTATTTCTGAGGAAGATATGGTACTACACAGCTGATTAAGTGAAAACTACTGGTTTCAGTTGTTTAGGGGTGGATTATTTTTGTTGATTTATTTTTAACAAAGTAAAAAAAAAATGTTGTTCTATGCTTTATAACAATTGTAATGACTCTTAGTAGTAATGTTTATAATAGGAACTTGGTTTTGGAAGGATTCCTGTATTTGAGTACATTATAAAATATTTAACTTCTTATGTATAATGTAATTTGCCTACCTTTACCTTTTTTGTAAGGGTCTTGGGTCTTAAAACTTTTGTAAGCACACTCTACAAATATATAATATTTGCAATTCCAGATTAATCAGTAGGTCCTCAGCTTGGAATTCCCCTGATAAGGCAGAATTATATATTTCTAGTTAGGTACAAGGACCTACAAAAGTGGATATTGATAATTTTACATATAACTAAAAACAGGAGATTAAGAGCAAGTTACCCAGTGTTAGTTTGGAATTTGACGCTGCCAGAATTAAATAAATAAATAAAACAACTTGCTGGATTCCTTTGTTTTTACGTGCCTATAAAACTGGGGTTTGTGAGTATAATCAAGTTTTTGAGAATCATCTTTTTTTAAAAAGTGGGGGGGAGGAAGAAGGACTCTGTAGAAGTCATTTGTAAAGGCTAGTCCAGAAGTAACTGGGAATAAGTCAAAATCCAAAATTTATGAAGGAAAGAGAAATCTGTAATAATATTATGCCTTTTTTTTTGGCTAATTATAATAATATGGATTGGCTTATTTTTCAGTTTCTGGCTTCTGATGACTCCTCTTGCACTTTGCTTTCTGAAAAAAGAAACACGTCATTTGGGGAAAAGTCTCTTAACTTTGTGCTTCTAAGAGGGTTGCAGTGACAAATACAGTACAGTTCTTCTAAAATGTAAAGGAATCTTTTACAAATATACCTTTCTGCTTACTTAGTGTCAACCTATCAGGGATATTTGAGGGATTGAAAGGCTGTTATCACTTCCAGTCAAAGATTACAGTTACAACTTCCTCAATACTGTTTTTTAAAGAAAAAAAATCATTGTTTTTCTTTCTTTCTTTCTTATTTATTTATTAATCAAATTTCTATACCGCCCTACTCTCGAAGGATTCAGGGCGGTGAACAGCCAAGATAAAATACAGATAATATAAATATTAAAAATCCCTTAAAATTATTAAATATTTCGGCCGAAACACAGATTAAAACTTTTTTAAAACACTGGTTTTAAAAAAAACCAGTGTTAAGGAAGATGTAACTTTTCAGGAACAAGAAAGCAAAAAGGTGTATGATAATTTATGAGGATGACAATAAGATTCCACAAAACCAGAGTGATTGCACAAATAAAGCTTTTTTTGAGGGGGTGGGTGGGGGGAACTATCAAAAGCATTTGTCAATGGTAATGATGATGGTGATGGACCAAAGAAGGCATGTCCACTACCACTACACTAAGGTGACCAGACGTCCCGCTTTTGGCGGGACAGTCCCGATTTTTAGCAATTTGTCCCGCGTCCCGCGGCGTTTCAAAAAAGTCCCGATTTTTCATTCTGCCTCCTGAGTCCCGCTGCCTCTTGAGCCCCAGCTGATGGCTAGAAGAAAAAAAAAACTGTTTAAACTCTTGCCCGGGGCTTCAAAGGGCCGCCCTACAGGCACTCAGTGTAAAGAGTTCCTGAAGCAGTTTTTTTTCCCCCTAGCTAAGCTGCAGAAACGAAACCGAAACCAGGATCTTTGGTGCAACGTGACAAAATGAGGCAGAGAGAGATTTATTTTTATTTTTATTTTTCCTCCCCAAAAAAGGTAGGTGAAAAACTGCAAACAATGGGAAATTTAGGAGGAGAGTTCAAGATTTTAAAACACAAAAGAAAAAAAAGCTGTATTTAACTAGGGAATTGTAATAATTGAGATACTATTAATTGTATATTGTGTTGAAAGCAGAAATTGTTAAGTTGTGGTTCAGAGGAATATATGGGGGAAATTATTTGGTTTATTATTATTGGTAAATATAATTAATTGATTTGTAAGAAATTGGATTGCATGGAAATAATTGGAATATTCATCTTCATATTGATTAATATACAAAAAAGATAGTTTTATAACTAATTGATTTATATTAAAATGTTGAATTTGTATTAAACAACTGTATTACATAATTACATAATTAAACAATGTAGGGATGGATATAAAAATAGATGACAATGGGAAGGGGTATAATATAGAAGAGAAAAATTGAATTTGATTAAGATTAGAGATGAGGATGAAGGGTAATATTGGTTTTTTTAAAAAAATAGATGAGGAATAAATATGGCAAAAAGGAAATATAGAAATTGTAAATTTAATTGAAGTGACTAAACACTGTTTAAATTTGTGAACCAGCCAAATACTCTGTTCAAAGAAAATAAATTGTATGTTTGTATGTGTGTTTCTAATTACTGCTATTTATTCATATTTGTTCTCTTTTATTCTTTAAAGTTTAACCATTCATTCTTTATCTTAATATCTTTATATTTGTTTGGGGTTGGCTTTCTTCCCTTTCATCTTTTTTTTTTTTTTTTTTATTGAAAAAGTTTTAAAACAAACACAATTTCCCCACAACCCTCCCTCCCAACCCCCTCCCCCTCCCCGACTTCCCAGAGCAGAACACAAGGTATTTCTATTAACCTTTAACAATGAACTAAATTGCATAACCATTCATCAAACTAACACCCCCTAAAAAAAAATTCTTAACCCCCCATATATAAAATCTTATTTCTTAAACATAATACTTCTAATATCACTTATATAGCGCTTATACAAATAAAAGAAATCATTCATAAGCTATTTGATATTTTTTGGTCTGATACTTATTTTGTATATAATCAATCCATCTTCTCCAGTCCTGTATATACCTTTCTTGTGTGTGATCCTTCAGATATGCTGAAATTTTAGCCATTTCAGCTAAATTAGTTACTTTCAATATCCAATCATCAATAGTAGGCAAATAGTCCTTCTTCCAGTGTTGTGCTACCAACAATCTTGCTGCTGTTATCAAGTTCAAAATCAATTTAGTCTCTGCAACTGTACAGTCCGTAGTTATACCCATTAAGAACAACTGTGGAGTAAATTTCAGTCTCTTTTTAAAAATATTCTGCATCACCCACCAAATCTTTATCCAAAATGCTTTGATTTTTCTACAAGTCCACCATATATGATAATAAGTTGCATCATCACAATCACATCTCCAACATTTAGCTTGCACATTAGGATACATACATGATAATTTTTTGGGATCTAAGTGCCATCTATAGAACATTTTATAAAAATTTTCTCTTAAATTTTGTGCTTGTGTAAATTTCACATTTCTAATCCAAATCTTTTCCCAAGTCTCCATCATTACTGGCTCTTGAAAATTTTGTGCCCATTTAATCATACAATCTTTAACCAATTCCGTCTCAGAATCTATTTCCAATAAAGCATTATACAACCTTTTAATATGCATTTGTTTTTGATCTCTAATTTGTTTTACCAAATTCTCCTCATTTTGCACAAAGCCAGTTTTTTGATCTTCCTTCCATCTAGCTTGAAGTTGACCGTACTGAAACCATGTGTAAATTATACCTTCTTCTCTCAGTGTATCTAAAGATTTCAAATACATTACCCCCCTTTCAATAATAAGAAGCTCTTTATAGTTAATCACCTCCTGTTTTTGTTCTATACTTATATTTTCTATTGCATGTCTAGGATTTGCCCATACAGGTATCTTATAATTTAACTTATATTGATATTTTTTCCAAACCCTCAACAAAGCATTTCTTAATATATGAGCCTTAAATACTTTATCCACTTTTTTGTCATATAACAAATAGGCATGCCATCCATATAACAAATCATGACCTTCTAAATTCAAAATTCTCCCCTCAGTTAAATTAAACCAATCACTAATTTGTGATAAAACCGCTGCTTCATAATATAATCTTAAATTAGGCATTTTGAGACCCCCTCTTTCACGTGTATCTTGCATAATTTTCATTTTTATTCTGGGTTTTTTCCCAGCCCAAATAAAAGTATTAACACCTTTCTGCCATTCTCTCAAATTCTCATCTTTCTTAAGCACAGGTAACATTTGGAACAAAAATAAGAATCTAGGTAAGACATTCATTTTAATTGCTGCAATTCTTCCCAATAAAGACAACTGTAATTTTTTCCAATTTTCCATATCCTTCTGTACCTTCTGCCAAAGGACCTCATAATTGTTTTTGTATAATTTTGTATTTGAAGCTGCTATGTATACCCCTAGATATTTAACCTTTTTAACTATTTCAAAATCTGTTAATCTCGCCAGTTTATCTCTTTCCAGTATAGTCATATTTTTAACTATCATCTTTGTCTTATGTGGGTTAACTTTAAATCCTGATACTTTCCCGTATTGATCGATTATATCCAATATATATGGAACCAACTCTATAGGTTGGGATAAGGTAATAACCAAATCATCTGCAAATGCTCTTAATCTATAATCTTGTTGTCTAATTACAATACCCTTCAGTTTTTCTGAGTCCCGTATCTTGTTCAATAATACCTCCAAAGTCAAAATAAATAATAGTGGGGACAGAGGACACCCCTGCCTTGTTCCTCTCTCAATTTTAAAAGCCTCTGTTAAACCTCCATTAACTATAATTTGTGCTGTTTGCTGCTGATATATCGCTCTAATTGATTGTGTAAAATATTCCCCAAAATGCATTTTCTCTATTATTTTAAACAAAAATTGCCAGTTCAAACGATCAAATGCCTTCTCTGCATCCAAAAATATAAACGCTGCAGGGACTTGATTATTTTTTTCCAAGTATTCCAGTAAGTTTACGATTTGTCTAACATTATATCTCATTTGTCTCCCTTTTATAAAGCCTGATTGATCATTATGAATTATTTGTTGCATAACTGGCATTAATCTATTAGCCAATATCTTAGCAAAAATCTTATAATCAGTATTCAGAAGTGAAATTGGCCTGAAGTTCTCAGGTTTAATGGAGTTTTGGTCCTCTTTTGGAATTAGTGAGACAAAAGCTGTTTTCCAGGAAGGTGGTACTCCTCCTCCTACTTGTATTTTATTAAATAAGATTTTGAGTGGTTCTAACATTTCAGATTGTAAATGTTTATAATAGACAGCTGTTAATCCATCTGTTCCTGGAGCCTTACCTATTTTTAATTGTTTAATTGCCCCAACAATTTCCTCGGACGTTATTGGCTGATTCAATCTCTCTCTCTGTTCCAATGTTAATTTAGGAATCTCCATCTTTAAATATCTATCAATATCAACATCTTGAATCACATCTTTAGCATATAACTTTGTATAAAACTCCAAAAAAGCCTTTTTTATTAAATTCTGTTGATAAATTTCTTTACCTCTAAATTCTATCTTATCTATAACACGTAATTTTTGTTTTTTCCTCATCGTATAAGCCAACCATCTCCCAGGTTTATTAGCATTACAAAATGTATTATGTCTGGCATATTGTATGCTAGTTGCTACTTGCCCAGCCAATAACATATTAAATTGCTCTCTTAAAATATTAATCATATCTTTTGCCTTTTTATCTCCCGGGTTAGTTATAAGCGATTGTTCTTTCTTTTTAATTTCCTCCTCTATCTCTTTCCGTCTGTTTTGTTGTTTTAGTCTATATTTATTGTTCAAAAAAATTAATGTTCCTCTCATATATGCCTTACTCGCATCCCATACCATCTCCATCGAGGTTCCTTTATTCATATTGTTAACAAAAAATTCTTTCATTTGTTTTTTAAGCTCAGACAAGTTATCTTCATATCTAAATAAATTCTCATTTAACCTCCAAGACCTCCTTTCCCCTCTTTCCTGCTCTAATTCCACCCAAACCGGGCTATGATCAGTTAAAGATCTTGGACATATCTTCGTGTTCTTCACCCTAGAAAAAAGATCATTTGTAGTTAATATAAAATCAATCCTAGAGAAAGATTGATGCCTATCTGAAAAAAAAGTAAAATCACTTTCTGATACATTCCTTTCTCTCCAAATATCTCTGAGCTCCATATCCTCCAGAATATCAAAAAAAGATTTAGGCAACTTAGCACGCATGGATATCTTAGATAGACTTTTTTTATCTTTCTGGGTATTTATTGCCCCATTCCAATCACCCATTAGAAGTAAAGATCTATAATCCCATTGTAATATTTTAGTATGTAAAAATTTATAAAATTTATCTTGTTGTTGATTAGGTGCGTATACTCCAATTACAAGCAGCTTCCCATTCTGTGTTGTTACTTCAATTGCAATATATCTACCTTGAGTATCAGCCTCAATTAAATTAGCCACTAAACCTCTTTTAATGTATATAACTAGGCCATTTTTCTTCTCTGGTGCTGATGCCACAAAATGTGTACCTAATTTCGAATTTATCAAATACTTTTGATCTGAAGATTTAATATGCGTTTCTTGCAAACAAATAACATCATTCTGAAATTGCTTCAAGTAGTGAAATATTCTCTTTCTTTTTTGTGGAGAATTTAAACCATTGACATTCCAAGATAAGAATTTATTTGCCATCTCTTGGCGCCCCAAGCTTTGAGAGCATCAGCTGAACCTCCTCCGCCATATTATACTTCGGCCTAGCTCCTCCCACTGCTTGTGTTTTTTGAACTTGTTGGGTTGAATCTTGAGGCTGTCGTGCCAGATGTTGTTTGTAAGTAGCTCTTGTCAGTCGTTGATCTTTTGGCAGCTGTATCATCGTTAATGACTCAAGGGTTGGTGGTGGACCCCCACTCAGCAGTAAATCTTCTTCCAAATTGGCTCCTCCAGCTAGAGCTTGAGCGTAAGTTTGTGGTTGCCCTCCATCTTTCTCTTGTTGTGTCGTTTCCAATTGCTTTCTAGCGCCCCCTGGTGAGGGTGGCCTTCCAGCCTTTAAAACATTGACATAAAAATCTTTTGCCTTGCCAACTGTGTTTAAATGATCTCTTTGCCCAGCATATGTCACTATTATCCCAAAGGGGACATCCCATCTGTACTGGAGCTGCTGATTTCTTAGTTCATTCACCAAAAAACCAAACTGCTTTCTATCTCTTAACATTTTAGGAGGAAGCTCTTTCAGGACCACCAGCTCTTGTCCATCCACTTTAATCTTGTTTCTATAAGAAGCTTGCAGAATGTCATTTCTAATTCTCCTTGTTGTGAAATAAATCACCACATCTCTTGGTAGCTGCTTTTGTTTTGCCAGCTAGGAATTAACCCTATAAATTTTATCCATTTGAAATGCCACGTCTTCTGGCCTTTCTGAAATCAGCTCTGCTAAAGCATTGGAACAAACATCTTTTAAATTTTCACCAGTCTTTTCTTTCAAACCTCTCATCCTGAGGGCAAATTCCATTGATCTGTATTGTAACAAAACCATTTCATCATCCACTTTCTCTGTTTGTATCATAACCTCTCCTACTTTAGTTGCAAGCTCCAAATTAGCATCATCAATTTCCCGTACTCTCTCCTCAATCTTTAACATATGAGTGGCCAGTCCTGAAACTGCATAAACAATGTCATCTCTTATTTCATCATGTTTTTCCTCCACCACACTTTTAATTTTCTTTAACTCCTCTGAAAATTGTTTCATCATTTCTGTCTGATTGTTCAGGGCACCCATTATAAATTCTTTAAGGTCTTGTGACTGTGTATCAGCAGGAAGTTGTTGTTTTTGAGTCACTACAGGGGAACCTCCTCCCCCTTTTGAAGTTGGTGGCTTTAATTGTTTAGCAGCCATTTTATTTTAAAAAGAGTTTTTTCCTTTTGCAGCCACAAAATCTTGTAAACAGTCTTACAAAGTATGTTTCAAAGTTTTTTCAAAATAAACAATCCTCTCTTCAAGCTATACTCAGTCCCCAACAGTTTTCTCTTCAGGCAGAGGGCTCTTAACAAGCAGTTTCCTTTTAACTTTCACTTTCCCTTCCGCCCATAACAAAGGCTTCCTCTGAAGCCTCCAGCTCAAGAGAGCTCCGTTTGCAACAATGTATTCACGGAGTTAAGTTCTGTTTCTTTTAAAAAGCTTGCACTCTTGCTTCAGCTCTGTCTGCCTTGTTAAAAAATCATTAGAACTCACTGTTTGCCGGCAGAGTTGGACGCAGACGTCTTGCTCTGTTAAACAGAGGCACCAGCGATCCGGAGCAATGGGAGGGGTGAACTGGGGAGCTCTCACCCTCCTAGTCCCTGGAATTAATCCAGTGACTTTCGGGGAGCTCTACCCACCCCCTCCGACTCTCCTCTCCTTCTTTGCCCGAAGGAGAGTTTTTTCAAACCGCCGGACAGCAGTTTAACGCTGTCAGGGCGGTTTTAACAGATCGGGTGGCTGGCGGTCTATGGAGACCGTCCTCGTCGTCAGCGGAGCCAGCGGAAGTCCTCCCTTTCATCTTTTTTATTGTACAGCAATCTTTCTCCTCAAACCTACCACTTCTCTCTTTTCTTTCCTTCTTACTTTCTCTTCCCCCCTCTTCTTCTCCTCCCTACTTCCTCTTCCTTTCTCCTTCTCCTCCTCTCTTCCTCCCCCTCTTACCCTCACTTCTACTCTAATTTCCCTTCCCTTCCTTCATCCCTCTCTATTGCTGTATCCTTTTATGCATATGGACTACTCAGAGGGCTGAAAAAGTTATTTTTGATTGGTCCTCGCACTTTTGTCCAGTCCTCAAACTTACGACTGTACTCACATTTTATGTTTTTGGCCCAGTCTTATCACCATGGTGAAGAGAAGCAGTTGTGAAATGAGTGACATGGTTGTTAAGAATGCTGCATGGGCATAAATGTGAGGATGGTCATAAGTGTGAGGACCAGTCAAAAGTGCGAGGACCTGTCAGAAATGACTTTTTTCAGCCCTCTGAGTAGTCCCTATACACATAGCCATGGCCACCCGGTCACATGACCAGGTAGCCATGGCCACCCAGTCACATGACCAGCTAGCCACGCCCACAATGGTGTCCCTCTTTACCAATCTTAAAATCTGGTCACCTTACACTACACTATTATCATCACCACTCATACAGGTCAAATTTAAGGACCCATTTGGTCCACCCAGTAGTTCTAAATCAGCAATGATTGTTTTTGATTAAAAATTTTGAAGTTAAAAATAGCTGAACTTACTATGGTATAAACAATTACTGTTTTTCAAATAAGTGAAGAAGACATATGGGTGAGTCAACAGAGGCTTTGTATGCTGTGGTGGAAAGAGGACATTACTGCTCATATCTGCTGTTGGGTTATAAATCAGATCTAGTATCACTCTGTAGTGTCCATATGTTTCTTCTTTGCTGCATCAAATGACCTGGATTTCAACGTTTTAAATTAAATCAGTGTACTGCCAAAATATGCTAACAGAGACTATATAGAATCTGTTAAACTTCACTTACATAAATTGTCAGAAGCTACCTGGTTTCGCCCGGTCTAATTAAATGGTTTTAAGGGAACAGGAAAGATCTTATACATATTCTAAAGCTGTGTAACCTTTAGTTTGGCCATATAAGAAATAAAAAATGGGAAAATTACAAAAATACTTTTTTTTTTCATTGGGAGCAGAAGTATGTTCAGAAAGGAACATTTTAACCATGAATTCTTTATGTGGTCTTCAATTAAAACAGGAATTCTCCTTTCTGAACCTGTGGGCAGTAGCCTTAATGAATGATGGCTTTTACATAAACTCTTTTCATCTTAGGATATAAAAGCACTTTACAAACATTGATCAGGCTGATTGATGTAAATCCACTGAACTTCAGCCATCACTAAGACAGCGGTTGCCATTTCAGCTGACACAACCCAGAAAAAATGTTTTTACCCATCTGGGAAAGGCAGAAAAACGCAAGTAAGATATGTACGGTACTAGGAAAGTGACTTTGAAAGCTATCAGGTTTGGTTTTTATCTGTATGGATATAGGTTGGCCTAATAGAAAGACCATAGATTTGTTCAAAGTCCCCAGCAACAGTCTCTGATTTTTTTTTTCTTTTGTTCAGTTATGTCTGATTCTCAAAGATTGCCTGGAGTCATTGCAATTTTCTTGACAAGCTTTTTCAGAAGTGGTTTGCTATTGCCTCCTTCCTAGAGCTGACTGAGCCAGTCAGGAAATAGAAACATCACACGTTCATTCAGGCCTGCATTCATCAGTGGTCTGCATTTACTGCAGGTCAATACTGTTTGGAAAAATATTATTTTATATCAGCACTGAATGCTTCAAATGAAACATTTTGGAAAGCAGGGGGTTGTCCTTCAGAAGACTGTCTTGTGTATTTGAATATTGGAAACCAAAAGAATCAAGGTGTCATTGCAGTCTAGTGGCTGTTATATGAGACTCAAGATAACATACAGATAACATGTACCATCATCTTTTTTTCAATGTGGCTCATCATCTTACTATGGAAATGTGAATGTCAGTGAAGAGGAATCTGGAATATTGCCTGATCGTATTGGTATTTCTATGATGGCTACCTCTATGACGCTTGGTGTGCCGTGGAGATTTATTTTTTTTTCATTCAGTGCCCAAAGGAAAGCAGTAAGGAAAAATATTAGTTTGTAAGAAAAATCAGAACTGGAACTTTATTCCTTACTCATAGAGAAAGGCAAAACTATTTCCTGTGGTTAGGGCCCCCAATTCACTCTAACTCTAACTGCCTAATAAAATACATGGAACTTATTTTCAGGCTACTTTGTTGACAGGCAAATCTAACTCAAGATATGGCTTTGGGGAAGATCATGTTTGGGGAAGAATATAGGTCATGATGACCAAGGTTAAACTCATTTTAGAAAACTGTTTCTTTGTCTTTGAATTTTTATTTATTTATATGGCTCTTTTTGAGCCATTGCCACCAACAATAGCAATCAGGATATAGGCAATGTTTTTGAATATGTTTTTGAAACTTAGAAGATTCTATTTAAATTTAAAACTTTTTCTTTTAAACTATTGCCGAGCAAAGCTGTCGACCCAAGCTATTTGGGGGCAGGGGTGAGGGAAGATGAGGTTGTTTAATATAATACTTTTGTCAATGACCAGATCTTATAATTGATCACATTTTGAAAAAAAACTATTTTATATTTAAAAAATTGGGGATCTCCAGTTTTCAATGATTAAATGCTAAATCACATTGCATAAGAAATATTGGCTTCCAACTGGATTATGCTGTTATTTTATTAAATTATTCAAAAGTCAAGGCAGAAGTCTCATCGAAACAGGTTAATGGGAGTATTCTTTGATAACTATGGCTCCTAAAGATGGAGGCTGGAAATATCCAGGGTCTACTTCCAATGGGAACTAATAGGAAGAAACCCTATGAATTCAGGGGAAAGTAGCAGCTTTTAAACAGATGGGTTCAATTATGAAAAAAGCAGGAAGATGTTTGTAAAGCTCCTGATTTAGTTCACTTGTATTAGCATTTTCCTTTCTGGGTTCCTGAGATTGTCTCTTTGATTCTTTGGGTTTTTTAAAAAAATTATCTATGTCTGGCAAAACTTTCTTCTTATAATACTCTTTGGCAAGTTGGTAATTTTGCCCAGCAAATGTTTATAAGAACTGTGTTTGCCAAACTTGCAGAAGTAGAGATTGGAGCCTTCAGAATTAGATACATGTGTTAAATCTAAACTCAGCAGAGCTGTTTGGCTTTTTCCATATTGATGTAAAGAAGCTCACTGAGCATTTGACCATCCTCAGATCCCTAGTGGAGGATGAAGTAATTGTTGCCTAGTGCTTTGCAGGTAATTGCTGGTTAGGACTGGAGCCAGCAAACAGGCAAGTAGCAAACAGGATCTTTCTTAGTTAAGTGTGTGAATCTCCAGACAACTTGTTTTCTTTCTTCTGAGACCCTGAATGGTATTCAGAGGAGCCTTATGCATTAGGTAATCTTCTTTGCCTTGTAGTCTGGTAATCAGGACTCCAGACGGACCCATCTCTCGATCTGCTTTGGAGATACTAATTTCATGAACTTCAATCACTTCCTGATCTCTCTTAGCAAAGCTCTAAGCTTTTCTGCCCTGTATTTGGCTTTCATTCTTATCCAATGACTGCCACAACCCCTCTAGAGTTTGGCCATTTGGTAGAAATGTAGAAATCCTGCAGATAGCAGGTGCGAGTAGAGGAAGGAAGAGGAGGAGGAGAAAAATTCATTTGTAAATGAAAATAGTTCTTATTTCTATGATCACATCTTGGTCTGGATTAGTTCTTCAGGAGCCCTGTAAAAATAATTGATAAATATACATTTTAAAAGGGTATTTTTACAGCACCATAACCTATTCAGTACAGGTAGTCCTCAACTCACACAACCTTTGTTGTGGATATCCTAAAGTTTGGGACGTTGTTTCTGTAATTTGCTATATACGTTAACCATCCCTAGGCTTATAACTCTGGGCAGTGTGTATAGTACAATAAAATGAAACAAATCCAGATAATAATACCAAAGTTAAATTATTATTATTATCTGGCTGCTGTCTCCACCCAATGAGAAGGTGCGTCTCAGGTAGGACCAATGCCCCATCCATGAAAAATATAATAGAAATCTACAGATACAGGTAATCCTTGATTTACAACCACAATTGAGCCCAAAATTTCTGTTGCTCAGTGAGATGTTTCTTAAGTGACATTTATTCCATTTTATGACCTTTCTTGTCACAGTTGTTAAGAAAATCACTGCAGTTAAGTTAGTAATGTGGTTGTTAAGTGAACCTGACTTCGCTATTGACTTTGCTTGTCAGAAGGAGGCAAAAGGGGATCACATGACACTGCAACCATCATAAACTCAGTTGCCAAACATTTCAATTTTGATCACATGACCATGGAGATGCTGCAATGGTCTATAGTGTGAAAAATGGTCATAAGTCACTTTTTTCAGTGCTCTTGTAATTTCAAATGGTCACTAAATAAACTCTTGTAAATCGACGACTACCTGTGTAAGGGGATTATTTTCTTGCCAAAAAAAATAAAAATAAAAATACTTATCACTGCTTTCTTCCAAGAAGTTTTTTCAACTTCTCCATCTAACCTAAGGCCTTGGGATATTCTGGAAGTGTCCCATCATAATTTTTTACATTTACAACTTTCCATATATTGTATTTCAAATTACTGGTTCTTTATATGTATCATAAAAGTTCATTCTGGAAGAGGGGTTATTAACCCATAGCTAGAGAATTAAGGGAGAGAAAGAGGGATTTGTTTTGTTATGTGATATTGCTACAACCCAGGACTACCAGATCTGCTGTTATCTAGTGGTCGTCCAGAGTTTCAAAACCCAAATCTGATAGTCTTACTACAGTCCGTAACCCTCAAACTGTTTAATAGCAAATTGAAATTTCTCTCTTACTTTACCATTTAAGTACCTTTTTCTTCTGATGGTTTTGTGGAGCCTCCAAAGGACCTTCTTATGACTAAATATAATAATCATGCAAGGGTGGTAATTTCCTTTCTCTCCCTCCACATCCCCCCCCCCCCCAAATTAGGTCTGTCAACCAACAGCCTTGGCACTTAGAAGGCTGAGGTGACCCTAACTTGTTCCTCTCCCTGTACTTTCTCTGCCCATGGGATCCTGCCTCTTTTTCTCCTTCTCTGCCCCAAGACCTGCTTTGCCAATACTCTAATCCGCTCCACTTGCCCCAACAGCATTTCTTTCTTTCTTTCTTTCTTTCTTTCTTTCTTTCTTTCTTTCTTTCTTTCTTTCTTTCTTTCTTCCTTCCTTCCTTCCTTCCTTCCTTCCTTTCTCTCTCTCTCTCTTTCTTTCTCTTTCTCCTTCCTTCCTTCCTTCCTTCCTTCCTTCCTTCCTTCCTTCCTGTCTCTCTCTCTCTCTCTCTCTCTCTCTCTCTCTCTCTCTTTCTTTCTTAAATGAAAGATTTACTTGCCATTTGGAAGTATTAGGACATATTTTACAATTTACTAAGAGCCTCTAGTACAGTGGACTAAAGCACTGTTATTAACAGATTAACATCTGCTGCTTGCAATTACTGCAAATTCAAATCTCACCAGGCTCAAGGTTGACTCAGCCTTCCATCCTTTCAAAGGTAGGTGAAATGAGGACCCAGATTGTGGGGGCAATAAACTGACTTTGTATAAATATACAAAAGTATGAAGGCTATTGCTTAACGCATTGTAAGCCACCCTGAGTCTCCGGAGAAGGGCGGCATATAAATTAAAGCAAAAAAAAAAAACTTTAAAATAGGCTTAACTGATTTTTAGATCAAACTTATCCCCACCCACGCAATTCCAAGAGAATCACAACATAGACTCACCTATGAGCAGGAATCAGGCTTCCCTCACGTCATCCTCACCCCAGCTATCTATTAACTATCCAATCTGGCCTTTGGTCATGGGACCTAGCATGTGTTGACTCATCTCATCACACATGAGGAAATGGATTCCCTTGGCTAGAAATAGGGATGCATGGCAAAAGTTGTCTCATTGTGATATGTGATCAAATATTGATCAAGAAGTTGCCTCTTTTTTAAAGCACTTTTATACTAAAATGGCATCATGAGTGGAGGAAGGAACATGAAGCATTTTGTCCCAACTATATACAAGCAGAATATGCTCATGTAGGAATTGCACTCAGGGGGCAAAAAAGGTCTCATCAACATTATTTTGTTTCTCAAGTTGTGGGCAACAGTTTGGGCTCCTTATTGTCCAGGAACTCCAAGTACAACATCCCCCACTTGGTTTTGTGCCTCTCCCCATTCCCTACTTGGGTTATTAGGTACTGATATCAACAGCATCGTCTTTCTTTATTTTCTATTTTTAAATTCGGAGAAGAGAACTTTTTGGACAATAGTATCTTGATTTCTCCCAATGCTCGTGCAATCAAATCCGGTTTGCAGACTCTGGATAATCACTATATGGCAGTAAAGACAGAAAACTCTAGTTCTTTGTTGCCATCTAGATGTCATTTAGATGTCTGCAGCAGTGGTGGGTTGCTCCCGGTTCGGTCCAGTTCTATAGACCCGGTAGTAAATCCAGTGGGAGGCTCCACTCAACCGCCACGACATCATCATGGGTGATTTGCGCATGCGCGGAAGCTTCTGTGCATCCGCAGAAGCACAAGCGTGCACACTCCTGTTGCGAACCAGTAGTAAAGGTAAGTGGAACCCACCCCTGGTCTGCAGTGTAGATCTGGTGGTTCTTCCAATGCTTTTTAACACTCTGGGAAATCAAGATGATGGATTTAACAAAAGCATTGCCTTTTATTTTATTTTTGGCAGTAAGTAATGTAGTTACTGGGGACTTCAGAGGCCATGTGAGGTCTTAGAATTGTAAGTTCTTCATCCTGTTTTACAGACTAATCCAATTCCAGTAAGAAGAGTAAAGTACTCTTATGAAAAAAAAAAATCTATTCTACTGATGAACCTATTTTCCCGCTTGCAAAATTTAGTGGATGTTGGAAATTGAAATAAATTCACAGGACAAGGCTAAAACTGCATTCTGTATTCAGCAAAATACCTGCATTTTGTGTATTGCTATCACACTATCAGAAACTTTCCAGAATTCAATAGATGTTGTTTTAGCAGATCTCTGGGGCACTTCCTGTATCAGAATTGTTAGTGAAAATATATATCTTTCAGAACTCTGTGCTGTACTGCAGTGGTTCAGATCAGCACATGTAAAGGTAAAATGCTTTATTTGGAAAGAAGATAAAGTATTTTAAGATATGTCTGCTGAGGGAATTGCAACTAATCATGAAAGAAATGAGACTGTTTAAACAAGACTGGTGCCAACCATTATTTTAGTACTGAGGTGATTTATGGCTTGGCTTCTTATTACTGTAAATTTTTAGAAAGTTATGTTATCATTTTTCTCTCAAGATTTCCACTAACATAAAAAGGGATCAAATTCACTAGCTGGACACCAGCTTCTATTATTGGAATTATTTAGGCAATGATTTAAAACGCTCCATTTCCTTGTTGGGCCAAAGAATTAAACAACTAAATCCCAGCAATAATGTTTTTGTTGTTGTTTGTTTGTTTGTTTGTTTAATCTAATTTTTATACCGCCCTTCTCCCAAAGGACTCAGGGCGGTGCACAGCCAAAGATAAAACAAGTACCCATATAAAATTTAAAAACATTTTAAAAACACATTAAATAATTTGGCCCCGACGTCATTAAAACAAAAACAACCCATTAAAATTAATGTTTAGGCCAACCCAGCTTGTTGGAACAATAACGTCTTGAGGGCACGGCGAAAGATGCACAAGTCAGGGATCATCCGTATCTCTGGGGGCAATTCACTCCAGAGGGCGAGTGCCCCCACAGAGAAGGCTCTCCCCCTGGGTGTCGCCAGTCGACATTGTTTGACCGACGGTACCCTGAAGAGTCCCTCTCTGTGGGAGCGCACTGGCCGGTGGGACGCTATCAGTAGCAGAAGGTGATCTCGTAAGTACCCAGCGCTCTAAAGATGGTAACCAGCACCTTGAATCGCACCCGGAAGACCACCAGGAGCCAGTGCAGCTCGCGCAGGAGTGGTGTTACATGGGAGCGCCATGTCGCTCCCATAATCACCCGTGCGGCCACATTCTGGACCAGTTGGAGCCTCCGGGTGCTTTTCAAGGGGAGCCCCATGTAGAGAGTGTTATAGTAGTCCAGACGGGAAGTGACGAGGGCATGAGTGACCATATGCAAGGAGTCCCAATTCAGAAAGGGATGCAACTGGTGAATCAGGCGAACCTGAAAAAAGCCCCCCTGGTCACGGCCGTCACATGATCTTCTAGAGACCATGTTGCTGATGTTGTAATACATATACTACAGTGTGAAATCATAGCTGCCAGTTCTTTAACTGGTTTGGCCTTCCTTTGCACTGAGTTCTTCCCAAGGACCTAGGATGTTGTAATGTATCAGCACAGCAAATCCAAGCAACATGGCTTTTTATAATTGATATATAGCAATTTTGTCAATGCCCAGAATTTTCTATTACTTTGTCTATTTTGGGGTCCCACCAGTTGTTGCTTACAGGCAAGTGGTATTTCTTGCAGATGATCTTCCAATGCACCATTGTTGCTACTTTGTCATGCTGTTGCTTGTAGTCAGTCAATACAATTTTCTTACTGCAGCTAATTAGGCCACTGTTTGCATTTGCTGTCTGTTACTGTTTTCTCAATTCTAGCCTTGTATTTATTTATTCTTAAGGCTTCATCTTGTGCAGCCAGAGTGAGCCCCTCTGTCTCTTTCTTCAGTTGTTCTCTTAGCCATTGCCAGGTCTTGTTGTTATCTGCCTTGCCTGCTAATTTTTTATGTACTGGCCATGTAATACATTGCTTTCCCTTGCCATGTCTTTTTCCCAGTCTTTATCTGGTCTTTTTAAAAGCTAGTTTGGTGTCTCCAGTGCTCAGTAAGCCTTCCTGATATATTAGCTTCAGTGCATCTTCTTCAGTGTCCTTCAGATATTCTTCCAATGTTCCTTTTTCTTCTTCCATACTTGCAATATTCCACAGCCACCTATTTTCCTTGCTAAATACACTCTCTCAAGGTCATTGCATGGATGAAGAGTATAGTTCATTTTCATTATTTTTACAGTCTTCCCATCCAGAGCCTTTAGTTCTGCTTGAGTCCAGTCCACTATTCCAGCAGTATATCTAATGACTGAAATTATTGCTTTGCCTTATTATGATGATTAATCTTCAATTTGATTCACAGTCTGAATTATTATTGATCATTGCACAGTCAGCCAGATGTTCAGACTGAGTTTGGCATTTTTGTCTACCTATCAAGTCCTTACCAAGGGCCTGGGATAGGCAGATCTGGATGTTGGATGGAAGCTGTTCCACGTAAAGCCACCTTCTGCAATTGACTGATGGTAAATTATTAATATTATATACTTTATTCATTAAACATGAAACTCAGTCAACTGAGCACTCAAAAATGCATCACAAATATCATTGACTGGTGCTAATGGTTGATGCGGGTTGCTGCCAGCATCCTAGGTATCAACCAAGTACCTTCTTAAGATGTACGATGTTCCAAGTAGCACAGTTTTTTGCAGTTCTGCTGGTGTTATTGCAGGAAGCTGCAGTTTGTTGCTGTATCTTTTAAAATTCTTGGACATGGTACCAAGTGCCCCGATGGCTATGGGTATCAATGTTACATGGCCAGGTCGCAATATTTCATGATTTTTTCCAGTTCTTTTTCTTCAACTCTGGCATCTCCTGGTATCGCAATGTCAATAAATTGTACATTTTGGTTTTCAACAACTGTGATATCTGGAGTGTTGTGTTCCAAATGACGATCCATCTATATTCAAAAACCCCACAAGATCTTCACCTTCTCATTTTCTATAACTTTTTCCACTTTATGTTCCCATGACTTTTTGGATACAAGTAAGTCATAGTTTTTAAATAATAATAATAATAATAATAATAATAATAATAATAATTTGATTTATAGGCCGCCCTTCTCCGGAGACTCAGGGCGGCTTACAATGCGTTAAGCAATAGCCTTCATACGTTTGTATATTTATACAAAGTCAGTTTATAAAGACCAGTGGATTAGCAACTCAGTTGTGTCTAGCTTTGTAATCAGTTTGTGTGATTTTGCTGCATTCACATATTAAATGTGAAACAGTTTCAACTTTGTTGTTGCAAAGTTGGCAATTTGGATTGTTGGTGGATTTTTGTATCTTCGTTTTCATGGCTTTAGTTTGTAGTTCTTGTTCTTGAGCAGCGAGTATTAAACCTTCTGTTTCTTTCTTGATGATTCCCATCTTAAGCATGCCCATATAAAGTTGTCATCACATTTTCCTTCAATGTTTTTCAAGTGCTGTCCATGCAAAGCTTTGGTTTTCCATCTATTTAATCTGTCATCCAGCTGTTTTTCCTTATATTCTGCCTTTGTTTCTGTTGTTTTTATAATGTTCTCCATTTTCATAGCCTGCAGCAATTTTTCTGTACTTTGGTTCACGTAATCATTCAAACTTCATTTTTCTTCTTCTACAGTTTGATAGATTTGCAATAGTCCTCTGCCCCCTGTTTTTCTTGGCAGGTACAACTTGTCGATGTCACTTCATGGATGTAAAGCGTAGTACATATTCAAAAGTTTTCCGGTCCAAGTTTTCCAGTTCAGCCAAAGTCCAGTTGATTATTCCAGCTGAGTAGCATATCACTGGAACTGCCCATGTATTAATGGCTTTAATTATGTTTCTAGCATTCAGCTTTGATTTTAATATTTTGCGGACCCTCCTGATGTATTCCTTTTGTGTTGACTCTTTTACTTCTCCATTCAAGATGTTATCTGCTTCCAATATGCCTAGGTATTTGTAACCATCATCCTTTGCTAATGCTTTCACTATGTTTCCATTTCCCAGTTCTATTCCTTCTATTTTTTCCATTTTTCCTTGCTGCATGGATTTTTTATTTTTATTTGTATTATTATTATTATTATTATTATTATTATTATTATTATTAGTAGTAGTAGTAGTAGTAGCAGTATTAGTATTAGTATTATTATTGATAATAATAAATCAGTTTGATTTATAGTCTAGGATTGGTAAATCAAATCTTCAGTTTGATTTATAGTCTAGGACTGGTAAAAACTTAACAGTTCAAATCCTAACCAAGGACCTAAGAGCTGTTAATGTAATGTCTGAGTATATAGGCAGTTCCGAGTAAGGTGGGTTTTTTTTTTTTTTGCAAAGTCAGAATATTCAGGTCTAATAACTTCAAAATGTCCATGTATCTAGGCAATCCTTTGGGTATTGCTCCAAAGGCTCATATTACTATTGATTTCTTCCTCCGCAATCACTCAACTTCAATTTGCAGATCACAATATTTTGTTATATTTTCAGCTGTTTCTTTTCAATTCGTGTATCACCTGGTATTGCAATATCAATGAACCAGACTTTTTTCTGTTCTACAATAGTGATGTCAGGCGTATTGTGGGCCAGATGTCTGTCTGTTTGGATCTGAAAGTCCCACAGGATCTTGACTTGCTCATTTTCAAGAACTTTGTCAATTTGGTATTCCCAGTAATATTCTTATTTCCCTTTGGATATAAATTGGTACCTTGAGATATTTTGTCTGTTTGTGAGAACAAAAGAAAGTTTCTGAGTTCCCCTTTATTTTATTCATAGAAGCAATAATAAAATCTATTAACATTCCCAACTTCTTTATATAAGAATTTCCATACAGAAATATTTGTTTGTGAGAGACAGATTTGAAAAACGCCCACTTGGGCCAACTCCTCCTCTCTGTTGTGGATGGGATGAGAAAAATGTATCCATTCTGGTTCTACTTGACCTCTTGGTGGCTTTTGATACCATCAACCACTCTATTCTTCTGGATTAGGTTGGAGGATTGGAGTTAGGTGACATAGTGTTGTGCTGGCTTACCTCCTTTCTTTGGGGTTGATACCACTCATAGATAACTGGGGAAGAGAGATCTTGCCCTCAGCCAGGGGTGAAATCTACTTACGTTCCCTACCGGTTTGGAAGTGCACGTGCCACGTGAGCATGCTTGCTCTGCTTGCGTGAACGTGCATCTCATGCACACGTGGACCCTCTCAGCATGCACAAATCCTTCTGCGCATGCCCAGAGAGTAAAAAACAGGTTACTTCCTGGTTAAAACCAGGAAGTAATGATGACCAGGTGGGTGGGTGGAGCCTCATGCTGCTGTCACTACCAGCTCTCCAAACCACCTGCTGTCATTGCTACTGGTTCGGCCGAACTGGTCCGAACCAGTAGGATTTCACCCCTGCCCTCAGCCCTTGCTATTAGGAGAGCTCTCTGCTCTTTCCTCTTTTTACTCTATTTCAGGCTGCTGGATGATCTCATCCAATGCCCTGTGAGCAGAGGTGGGCTTCACATAATTTAACAACCAATTCACCCCAGCACCAAAAATGTGAGCATGAGCACGGCCTTCTGAGCATGCACTTTGCTCACACACGTGCTTCCACGCATGCACACAGTTTAAAAAATGCAGCTAAATAGGACAGCATAATGCCGGGGCGGATGGGTCACAACTACTGGTTCTCCCGAACCGGTACAAACCGGCTGAATCCCACCCCTGCCTGTGAGGTAACATCAGTGTTCCAGGGATGGGCTCTAAAACTTTTTACTACCGGTTCTGTGGGTGTGGCTTACTTTGTGGGCGTGGCTTGATGGTCATGTGACAATTATTTAGGATTTAGCAGAGGTACTGGTCTACCAGGCTTTTAACTGCTTGCAGAGCTGTACTGGTCTAACCATTTATTTTTGCAGGCATTGATCTACTCATGTATTTTTGCAGGCACCGGTCTACTCATTTATTTTCTTTTAACACTGATCAGCTGTAGGGCAGCCCTTTGAAGCCCTGCAGCAAGAGTTTAAACAGTTTTTTTCCCTCTAGCCATCAGCTGGGACTCAGGAGGCAGCAATAGATTGGGGGTGGGGCCAAATAAAAGGTAAGAATAATGTGGCGGGTGGGGGGGCGGGGGGCGGGGGGGCAGAACCAGTTCGGTGACATCATATCACCACTACCGGCTCGGCGGAACTGGGCAGAACCGGGAGGAACCCACCACTGCAGTGTTCCCAGCTATATATCTCTGCCCCTGGCAAAAAGCAATGTCTTATCCATCTGGAAGCTGACAGGATCTGGCTGGGAAACAACAGGATTCACTAAACCCTGGCAAGACTGACTGGCTCTGATTTGAGGAGCCTACCTATTCTAGGATTATGCTATCTTTAGTTCTGATGGAGTCACAGTGTCCCAGATAGACTCAGTGCACAGTCTGGGGTATGTGAATGTTCCTCCTAGACTCACAATTCCTGCTTGAGAGGCAGGTGGCAGTCATAGCTAAGGGTTGCCTTTGCACAGCTTTGAGCCACGCACCAACTGAACTTGTTGGATCAGGAGGCTCTGGTGATAGTCACTCATGCCCTAATCACCTTGAGAATGGCCTATTGTAATGCAGTCTATACAGAGCTGCCCTTGAATAGCTTCAGCTGGTGCAGAATGCAGTGGGTGGGTAGTTATGTGTGCTCCTAGGATAGCACATATTACGCCTCTGCTTCATGAGCTACACGAGTTGTTTCTGAATCCAATTCAAGATGCTGATTTTAACTTTTAAAACTCTTCATGACTTGGGATCAGATTATTAGCCCGAGTACATCAGCCCAGCCCATTAGATCCAGCAGAGGGGACATGCTAGAGATGCCATCTGCCAGAAGCTTACATTTGGTGGATCCCAGGTGGTGGGCCTTCTCTGCTGTGGCACTTGCCTTATGGAACAATTTTCCGTCCAGACATTAGGTTAGCTCAATTCATTTTGATGTTCTGGAAGTACCTCAAGATCTGATTATGCCATCTGGTATAGATGGTATGGTGCAATAAGGAATATGGATCTGAAAATGAATATTTCAAAGACAAGGTTAACTGTGCTTGATAGAGGAAATGGAATGAACAGCTGCAATTTATACATAAAATCCAGAGCAAAGATAAAAAACAGTAGAATGTTTGCTAAAGATTGGAAAATAGACAAATGTTAAGATGTGCAAATGTTGGCTTAAAAAGTTAGTGGATAATATCTGGTTTGCTGAAATAAGCAAAAACAGTTGTCTGTAAGAACGTTTTGTTACATGCATGTGAAAGTTGGGTATGTTCAATCAGATATAATGGGAATACAGTACTTAAGTTCTATTGTAAAATAGGAAGAGGCAAGGTTAAGAATCAAAGGATACTGAATGAATGTGGATTGAATACAAAACTGAGTGACTATATGATGAAGTATGTTGAGGTGGTATAGTCATTTAGAAAATATGTATGAAGATTGAATCACAAAATAAATCTAGGGGGAAAGAATTGGTTGAGGAAAGAGGAAGATGAAGTCTTAGATAGATGAAAAAAGGAAAAAAGTGAAAAACTTAAAAAAAGAGAGAGAGAGAAAGAGAGAGAGCAATGTATGAAGAAATTCGTGGAAGTGGTGGAAACAACGAAGATTAGCCAAGACCCAAAAATACAGGCAAGTATAGTAAATGGTATTGGTGTAAGCTAAGTTTAGCTAATTTCTTTTCCTTTTCTTACCTCATGCCTTTAGTTCCTTTGGTTTACTGGTGCTTATTCTCTTTCTGCACTTTCCTTTGAACTATTATGATGGGTACAAACACATGTATCTTCAAACAAATGTTCCTTTTCTTTCACCGTTTAATTTATCTTATTTCATTTATCAATAGGTATATGGAAAAATCATTCCATTTGCTTCAGAGGCAATTTTTCTTTCTTTTTAACCAGATGATGAGCTCATTCATCTGTTGACTCATTTTTGAACTTCAGAAAGTTTCACCTCAGTTCTTCCCCATCGTCAGACTGTCTCTCCTCACATTCCCAGTGGCGTCCCCACTCTTCCTGATCTTGAGTTCTAACACTTTTGGGCTTGCACTGACTATCCACCTGGCTGAATCCCTGATTTTCAAGACTTGTTAAAGGCAAACACTCAGCTTCATTTCTTACAGCAAACTGGGCAGTTTTCCTTTTTCTGTAAAAGAGGTAATCCTTTGGACTTCTTTTTGGCACACTGGATACTCTTGAGGGTGCCAGAATTACTCTCTCCAGCCACACTTCAGACACATCAATAAAGTAATAAAAAAGAAGGAACTACTTGTCTTATTTTAGAGTCAGACTTAGTAGGGTGCCTCATAAAACATCTTGAATTGTAATCTCCCCACACACAGACCCGCATAAACACATTACACATTTAATTTTACTTACCTCTCTTTAATAACTACAAAGTAACTTTTAAATATGTACCAGCAACCAGTCTGAATGGTATACACAAACTCTTTGGTACATTTCTGTGCCTGCTGTTTTTGATTTTGATCTCCGCTCATAGCTCTATAGTGTAATGTGAATAGCATTAATCACTAATCAACCAGTCAGTTGACTGATATATGGCTAAAAGTCCAAGTGGCAGAAACTTTAAAGACTTCCCACAAATCTAGGAGCAAAGTAAAACCTACACTTTATGAGCAATTGTAGTCTTACTCCATAGTGTTTAAAAAAATAATTAGACTCTTAGTACTTTCCCCCCACAATAATTTGATGTGGCATCCAGACCCAAGTTTTGTACATTCCTCCTCCCTGGCCCCCCCATCCCACACTGCCTTCTGTTTTAGGTTCACCTCAGCTCTGTGGATTTGTTTTATGCCTCACTTTATAGGCAATTTAAAACTGATTAATTAACAACAACAAAAAAAAAAAATCCTCAGACATTTCCATGAGTCATTTTTTTCCCTTTTCAGGTCTGAATCATGGTTTTTATTATTGCTCCACATACACACAATAATGCTGGGAAATCAAGTATCCACTGAATATGGAATAGTCTAATTCTCACTTTGCATACTTAGTCAAATCAATAGTTGTGAGCTCATATCCTATCTTACTTCACCTTGATTTTTTATTCTATTCATCTGGGGGGAAAACTGAATATGATACAGCAATGCTTTCTGATGGTCTGACATATTCTTTAGGGTAATCTATGTAGGACAAGATATCTATGTAAAATGATATCTTGTCCTTATTAGCAGCACCCTTTCTATAAAACAACAACAGATCAATCCGTTCAAGACAGTCAGAAGAAGTTTTTAATGAACTTGTCCAGCTTAATTTAAAAGCAGTAACTCCTAACTGGGCTATACTATGGTGAAGGAAATCAGTCATATGAATTACTAGACATTCTATAGCAAATAGGATTTGGTGGCTATTGTTTAATCTGTGGGCAATTTGAAAGATACCTAAATCCATGGAGGCCAAAAACAAACCTTTTCTGGAATACATGAACTTAAGCCCAATCAAATATTTATTGTTGGAAGACCAGGGTACGTGCAAAAATAAGACAAAACAAAACTGAAATAGGACAAGAACAGAACGTGCTAGAAGCATTAGCACTAAAAGTGAACAATGAAAAACTATACAGAGTAGAAAAAGTACAAAACCACTAAGAACATCAGCAAGATTTTCTTTGCACTTTAATGCACAAGGGAGGATTTATTTGGGGGGGGGATCACTAGGCAAATTAGAATGGTCTCAACTGCTCATCTGTTGGTTCTCTAAATACTTCACCCTCTTTTTCCTGGAACTGGAGATTGCCAAAATTCCAGATAGAATGGCAGATAGCATAGAATTTGGTAGAAAACTCAGGAAAATAATTCTTAGGAATACTTGCTAGATGTTTTCCTTTGTTTTAGGATCCTGCTTCTCTATTATTCTGATAGTTCTCATTCTCATGTTGGTTTATATATTGTAAATGATACCGTAGTTTGGTTCCTGATTGCTATCTGGATAAATTCTACCACGCCCACTTTCACACAGGAACTCAGAATGAAAAATGTCATGCTGACATTGTGCTGTTTCTACTGAGATTGACTAGGGAAAAATGAGAGGGAGGGAGGGAAGGAAGGAAGGAAGGAAGGAAGGAAGGAAGGAAGGAAGGAAGGAAGGAAGGAAGGAAAGAAACACCCCTCCTTCCTCCAGGAAAAATGAAACAAGAAAGAAAAACTATGCATTCAAAGCTTCAAATAAGTAATTCCTTCTTCCTTCATTTTCCCTCTCTCCAACATTTGGCTGATGGGTAGTGACCTACCTATAGGTAGGAAACTTAGGACTCCAAAGTGAAAATGTGGCATCTGTGTTGCCATTACAAAATTTTGAATCAAATACTTCGTACTTTTTAACACTCAATATTCTAAATTAAAAATAAAAATGCTTTGAAGAACTACTGTAAGAAATGTAAAGTAAGAAATACTTTACATAAGGAAATGAAATGTTTCTTTTTAACTAGAATTAGACTGTTTATATAGAGTAGTTCTGCTGAGTTATGGATGCTGTTATATTAAGAGTCTTTCCCAACTTCATAGATAATAGTGCTTCCCCCGCACAGAACATACTGTCTTTTCCTAAATTTCCCTGCAGCCAATCACTCACAAATAGAAGCAGATGCTGCACAGCAGTCTTTTAAGGCAAAATCTATTCCTACTGCCTTTTAGGTTCATTCAGATATTTCAAAGGCTACTTTTGTTGAAGTTGCTATTGGTTAGATCTCTGCTTGTAGCCTTTTTAATCCTTGTCTGCTTAACACTTGAGTTCTACTACCTAGCGTTGCCTCCTCATAGTCACCTACTTCAATTGTCAGGTTTCCTTGGAGCGTGGTTTCTTAGACCATTTCTCTCTTCCCTCAGTTGTGAGTTTTGCTTCAACCAATGAGCTTCGGTTTAAAAAAAAAGTCATGTTTCAAAATCACTCTATATATTCAAATGTTTAAAATGTCAATGGGAATTCCTCCTTGCTTAATCATAACTCATTTAACCATAATTGAGCCAAGCCCAATCCAGAATAGCAAATCCAGGCTTAATTTATGACTCCACACAAAGACAGATATAAATACTGTAAAACAATAGACATATGGAAATGATAGACATCCAAGAGGGGAGAAGTAGACTGCTGATACTGTTCCCAGCACTTCAATGTAATTGCCTTAGATGACTACGGACTACTATTTGCTTACTGTCAAGGCCAATCTGATGAGTAATATTCAGAAAGGAACAAACATAAAGCAAGCAAATGCTTGTTGAATGGGCTCACCTTAAGTCAATTTAAAATATCTGTCCCAACTGCTCACATTAACCACAGAAGGCAAAGAAATACCCGTTTAATACACTATTCAATTCCAGGGCAAACTATTCGAAGATATCCTTAGGCAATCACACCACTTTTCCTAAATGACAAACAGAGAAAATGGATTTCTCTAGGCGGCAATCTGGTAGATTGTCTTCAGTGTGTTCAATGATACTGGGCTTTCTAGGCTGTGACAATATTAAAGAATACTGAATACCTGCATTGTTATCATTAATATGACAATGCACAATAGATTCAACTGGCAATCTTTTCTACAAAGGTTTCTATGCTAGAGAATTAGATAAACTGTTGATATAAGACTATAGGTGATTTCATATTAAACTAGATAAAACTAATGATGCCCTAAAAGCAATTAGATCAGGAGTTCTGCTGCCAAATGATCAACAGTCAGAATCAAGGATCTATGTCTCTGTGGTTATAGAGCAGAATTCAGAACAAGGATCTGGAAACTATGCACAAGATCACTGTATCCATGTTCACTTTCAGTATCATAGGGCAACTTTGCAGCTCAGGAAGTTAAATTTAGAATAGCACACAATTTAAATTTTTGAGACCAAATTGCAATTCCTGTCATTTCTCAAGGGACAGATTTCTTATTGCAAACTGCTTTTTAATTCTGCAGTATTTTGTTTTGTTTTGGCATCATTAGTCTTCATCATAATTGCTGCTATTTGATTGTTTTTCTGATTCTCATCATTTTAGAGTTTTTGCTTCCATATAGAAACAATGCCTAAAGTACTCTGTGTAAAATCCTTCTCATTCCTGTTGCAAAATGCAGAATTTTATAAAAATTTATATTCTGCATTTTCACCATGGCTCAAAAAACCATGAAAAGTTAGTCAAACAGATTGTTAAGGGCTTTGCCTAGTGACTAACACATATATTTTGAAGAAAAAATTGAGCTAGGAATTGCTGGAAATCCATTTTCTAGAGACATTAACAAAATGCTTTATTTCTTTCATATTTAGGCCACATTTTATATCTTCTATTCTCTTTCTCCCTCTTGGACCATCTAAAAGCCAACAAAAAGTGTGTTTTCTTCTATGAAGATTCCCTCAATCTGAGATAATAATCCTTTAGAGATGGTTGGGAATTGGAGCTGTTTTATGATGACTTGTGTCATAGTGAACTACTGTTGCATTTTAATTTTCTTTTTACTAATCAAATCTTTCTCACAGCTTAAAAAAAGAAAAGTTAGGCATAGAAGAGAAAGGCATAAAGAGAATCTGACTTTAATCCAAGGGCAGCTGGAATTGTTCAACTTGACAGTATCACATCCTGCAGGTTTAAGATTTTTCTCAAGAGGAATATTTTCTTTAGAATCCAAATATCTGTTCTAAAAATCTACCTTGGTTGACTGTGATTGTTGTTTTGTACAATGGTTTTTCCTGGGATGGTTATTCTTGTTTCTTTTGCAGATTCTGAGCCTTGCACTCCAGATACTCCCTCTGCCACTGCTTCACCATCATCTTCTGAAGATCCTGCAACACTCACAGCTCCTCCTTCACCATCTCCTCCATTTGGTTGTGAGGTCTCCATATTTCCCTCACCACAGCCCACCTCCACTATAGCCTTGAATCTTGAATCATCACAGGTATCAGTTTCTGGCTCACTGAACCCACCTTCTGCTTCCATTTCCTCCCTACATTCTGGCCTTCCTTCCACCGTAACACCAACTGCCTCTGCTTCAGTTACGCAACCCCACATTTACTCACCTCCAAATAATGCTGGGTCACCTAGCCATGGCCCACATCTTATTGACTGGCTTCCATACCTTGCCTCAGTGATGACCACCACAAAGAGAGGGAAGGAAGAAGAACAAACAACCCTTGGAACGGGCCCACCTGAGCACATGAAGCGGTGTGGAAGCACCTATTTACCAGTACTTAGTGAAGGGGAGAATGTTCATGCTGGTTTCATTAAACAGCAGCCTCCAGAGTCAGTTTGTTCACCACCCCCATTTCAGGACATTCCCCTCCATTCTGAGCAGGTACCTGTCACTCTAGGAAACATCCTGGCAGAGTTGAAGACAATGAACCACCACCTTTCCATCATAGCAAGGGCTCTTAGCCACCTTGCATCATCTTGCACAACTCAACAGGATTCCACAAACGTGCAAGACTTGTAAGAGGAAATGTCTGCATCTTCTAACTAGAAAAACAGACAGATTGGTATGAAAGACTGTGTGAAATGTAATTACAGACTGTGGCAGGAGTGATTTCTGGGAATTTGCCTGACCCTTGATACAGGAGAGGTTGGGTAGGCTCTCAGGCTCCTTGTTCTTCTCTTGGAATGCAGACCACAAAACTATATCTGTATCAATAAAGTCATTGGTACACACAATAGCTGTTTTTCTTTTTTTCTTTTCTCTGTCTCTTACATTATTTGAGATGAGGAAGTGTATATACTCATACAAACCCATTCAGTATGAATGAAATACAAAAATTGCTCTCCGTGAGCATTGGAGCAGGTCATCGGAAGATAATCTTGGAAACTGCTGGCCTTGTCTGTTTTGAGCCTTTCCGTCTCTTATATTTTAAGATTCAGAACAAGGCACATGGGTATTTGTGGGGGAAGGGATTGTTTGATTGGGACTGGCTGCATGGCTGCAAGAGGTGATTAATGCTCCCTAAATGAACATTAAAAACATGCACTGTCTATTTAGAAAGTGCTTCTTGGATCTGGACCTTTGTAATTATAGGCCACTTTTCAAGCTTCTATTTCAGGGTAAGATGATCAGGAAGGTGTGGCCTTAAGGTCCAGAAGCATCAGAATGAAACTGATTATACAGACCTATTACATTTGGGATTTCAGCTGGAATATGGATGACCTACGCTAGAAATAGATGAGGGGAGTGCAACCCTGCTAGTTAGAATGACAGAGTTAAAAGGAAACTCTGAGATCATTTCATCCAACCCACAGTTCAACTAATCATCAAGTTATTATGTTGATGACTCTCAGCTCTCATTTCTTTGATTCAAAATAAAAAAGCAATCCCTGAACTCACTTAAACTCAATAACATGCTGGACGAGGGAGAACAAGCTGAAATTAGCAGGAAAGGCCCTTTTGAAGACTCCTGGCACCAGAATCTGACTGAAAGTTGACTGCATAAATGGATTGTGAGAGAAGGTCTTCTCCTATATGGTTTCCAATCTACAGAATGAATTGTCAAAGGGAATGCCGCCTTTGCTCCCCATTTGCCCAGTATTGGTGGCAAGATCCCACCACTTTCCCAGAGCGGTTGATTTTTGCTTGCAAAATTTTAGGTTTTGCCTCAATTTTAATATTGTTTTTATTATGTTTTATGATGTGTATTTTTGATTGCTATAAGCTACTTGAATGTTTATATTAATGGAAAGGTGGGATACAAAATCTAAGAAAGGATAAAGTATTTCTAACAGACTAAACTATTGAGTTGACTGGCCCTGCAAATCCTCTAGATCAGCAAAGGAGATTCATATAGAAATTAGGTTTTCAGTGCAGTGACAATAGAAGCTGATTTGGCAAGGTATATGTGGCATATATACTCCATGCATATGTGGCATTCAGGCTTCATCTTGTAATTGTATAGTGGCACAGCTTTCACTCAACTGCTTCAAACAACATTTAAGACTAAATCAAAAATTCAGGATAGAGTTTCTAAAAAGCTTCTGATTAATAGTTGTCAAGTGCACTGCTAGATGTCTATGGAGATTCTCAGTCATCCAGGTCATGATTGTCATGGTTGACAACCATGATCTGGATGACTGAGAATCTCCATATACTTCTGATTAATACTTTTTAATGCAGTATCTGATCTTCCAACATGGTTAATTAAGCTATAAAGGCTTCCTGGCCCTTTCTGGTTTTTGCAGAAACCCCTGCAATCCTTCACACAGCTAAATTCTGTTTACACAGGGTTAAATATTATATGAAGGTTACACTGACATAAGGGCAAAAGAGCACACTACCATGATTCTACATTATGATGTCTACTATCACCAAGGTATACTTGAAGTTCTGCCGTATATGATAACAAACATGAGAAGATTCTGAACAAGAAATTTATAAATGAATATTCTCAGTTTTCTTTGTGTTTCTGATTTTTTTAAACCTAGTGTTTAGGAGCTGTTCCCTTTAAACAAGAGAGAACAGCATTGCCATCAATAGAGTAGATGCAATGTTAATATCCAAAGCAAATGAGCTAGATATATTGGATTAAGAGTGGTAAGCAATTATTTCTGTTTAAATATTTACAAAATTACTCAGATTTAAAATGGGGAAAGCTACCAACCATTACCTGATGCACAACATTTTATAATACATATTTCAAAGAATAAATTCTGAGTATGAAAGTGATGTTTATAATAATTTATTCTTATCATCTGCCTTTTAAATAATTATGAACTGGAATTAACTCTAAAGAACAAAACAGATTTGATTTTTTGAACAATCATACTAAGTGAAATGTTTGCCAGATAGCCTCATTTTTTTGATTGGTGATAAATTGCAGGACTGTGTGACTTGATTTATTTTTCTTATGTAAATCACTAATGGAGATTTATGGATTAAGTTCAATTGTCATAGTCTTGCTTCAACAAACCAATCCAAGATTGTATGTATGCCCACATATTTCCCATTTCTCCTTTTGCATAAATGGTTAAAATAAGACTTTTTGGCTTGTAAAGCAAGAGTTTAAAACAGCTGTGAAATAGAGTTTTGAATTAATATGATATATTGTAATTTGATCTGGGTTTACAGAAAACATTCCAATCAACTTCCCACAAGAAAGATTGCACCAGGCATACCTTATTTGGAAGACAATTTAGAATGGGTGGGGAGAGTAATGAAAGACTACTTCATTGAAGCTAGCTGCCATGGTTCAGCTTGTACCTCGAAGAAGTCCTCTGAAGATGACCTTAGGGAACCAGTAATAACATTCCTTCAGATACCATCTCTCCTTTTAACTGAATCCAAATATGACAGTGAACTCATTGGTTGTAGTGGTGCACTCTATGAGGGCCAGAAAACTGATCTCCATCCAAATAAGACAGATGCTATTAGTGGATGGCTTCTGTGCCCAGAATGATTGGCTTCAATATGTTTTAAATGGGGTTGCTTTCCCCCTCTCTGAGGATTAATGTTTTATGGATGCATCATCCAAAATGCTGGAAGCACAAATGGCCTCTGTGACATAAAGAACCTTTCACTACCTTAGGCTGGTGTGCCATTGATGGATTATTGAAGGAAGTAATCTTGTAATGGTCATCTATGCCCTGGTAATTTCTTGAGTTTGTTGCAATACCCTTGAAGATGATTTGGAAACTTCAGTCAGTAAAGTTGTGGCAAGAGACAAATTGGGATTGAATTTCTCCATGTCTTCTTTATGATCTTGACTAGTTCCTACTTTGTTTCCAATTCCAACTCATGGTGCTGGCTTGCCCTTCACAGCTATCTGCATGAGCCATTCATCTCTAGGTTGATATTGGAGTATTGCGGGGGAGGTGGGGAGGTATGTGGGAAAGTTTTTGATTTCATAGGAACCAAAGATATCTGGGAAAGTTTTCGATTTCATGACCTCCATAGGAACCACACTTATCCCAATTAATTTCTGGTCTGACACATGAAGATGGTTACACATTAGAGTTCACCTTGCAACACTTGTGTGATGATATAAATATGAAGGGCATTACACCTACCCCATGGCAATGGTCAGACAAATTCTTGGTGCAACTAAGGTTAACTGGTACTCTGTGCCACTGAAAGATGGGATCCATTAGAAAGTCTGTCCAGGCGCCTGATAGTCCTGAAAGGTACCTGGGGAAATTCCCAACTATCTGTGTGGGAATTCCACTGATTCTCTATGGAGCCTCTAGCAATATATAATAAACAAAGCACCATTACTTCTCTCTTATTACATTCATGGGCTGTCAGCCAGCTGCCTTGTTGATAGTAATACATTCTGTAATAGGAAAAGATGTTCAGGAAGACCTGGCTGGCTGTTTGCTCGCTGTGATTCTTTGGCTCACTAGTTTGCCAATACAGTTGCTTAAAAGTCCTGACTGCACTGTTACATTCTTTTTGGCCTGTGATTTATCAAGAAGTGGATAAGGTGCTCTTTAGTATGATCCCTCCCACATGTGTGCTTGGCCTATATCCCATCCCTTTTATCTTAGCTGTGCTTTGTGTGGCAACCTAGATTGGGGGATTGGGGCAACATGTAACATGTCCACACTGGAGCAATAGGACTGGGTGTTTTGTTAATATGATTTATTGGGTTAGGGATTTTCTGTCTTCACTGTGAGTTGTATTGTGTTGAAGGGGTGCACTGAGGTAGCTCAACCAATCTCATTGTACATACCATATTTTTTGGAGTATAAGACGCACCGGAGTATAAGATGCACCTTAGTTTTTGAGGAGGAAAATAAGAAAAAAGCTGATTGGTGGGTGGATCAGCCTCCCGGAATACCCTCAATCAGCTGTTTCCAGAAGTGAATTTTAGCAACAGGTTCGTTGGTTGTGAGCTCTGTGCCTTGCTTTTTTTTTCGGCCTCTGAGACTTCTGAAACTCTGTTTCAGAAAAAAAACTTTTTTTTCTGTCTTTGAAAGCCTCTGAAATAGAAGGCTTTTTTTCTGAAGCTTCTTTCAGAGGCTTTTTTTTTGAAGGAGTATCTGTACTCTGTTCAATCTCCTTTCTTTGGTATTGGTATGTAGATTAACCTCTTCTGATCTGTTGGTTATTGTGTCATTCTCCAGATTTGTTAACATAGTTTGGTTAGAACCTTTAGTGATTCTTCTTTTGTTGCTTGCCATATTATTTTAGATAAAATCCTTTCAGAGGCTTTTTTTCTGAAGCTTCTTTCAGAGACTTCTTTCAGCTTCTGAAATCTCCGTTTGCAAGGCTGGGCGGGGCTACATTCGGAGTATAAGATTTTCACCCTCTTTTTTGGCCGAAAAAGGTGCGTCTTATATTCCGAAAAATACGGTATGTTGTACACTGACAATAAAGATTTGAAATTGATTGTCATTGCTTTACTTTAGGAAGGGGGTGATACCAGCAGTTTGGAAGGTCCCTGGTGTTAGATCGGAGCAGGAAAGGAAGACGTGACCAGCTCGTTACATTAGTAACTTTTATTGAGTACAAGAAACAGTAGCAAGACTGGCCGTGCGCTGCCGGAGCTCTCCTTATATTCGCTCCGGCAGACGCACCGCCCCCTGACAGGGATTCAAACTTTCCTGCCCGGTGGCTGGCAGCCAATCCGGGCGGATGTCCTTATAAGGACATAACACTCCTCCCCCCTAGTCCAAAAAAAACGTTCAGAGTTCGTCAATCAACGTGACGTAGTCCCGCAGGTACGTAGGACGCCTAGGCACCCTACTTGACCTGCGCAGTCTCATTTCTTCCACGTCCCCGCCCTGGACGGACGGGGTTCCTGTTGCTCCTGGCTCCCTCCCCGGAACCAGGCTCGGTTCGGCTGGCGAGTGTGCGGGGTCACCCTCAGCGCCTCCGGCCGGACCGCAGACCTTGGATGGCTGGTTCTGGTGGTCTTCCTCCTGGCCTGTGGATCTTTCGCCTTGGTGGTGCTGTTCGGTTCCGACCCGGGAAGAGCGTCTGAGTCTCGGTAGGACCCCGGCTGTCACTTGCTCTTCCTCGGTCTCCCGGTGGCTGCGGTTCTGCTGCGGCCCGGTTCGCTGTGGTCCGGAGGGTGGTTCGGGCCGGTGCCCTTGGGTCTGGTCTGCTCGCTGTGGGTGGTGTTGGCCCGGGTAGCGGTGTCCGACCTTGCAGGGGTGGCGCAGGTCTCCTCTGCCGGGCTGGCGTTGGCCTTCCCCGTCGGGTTGGTAGTGGTCGACCCGGTCGGGGTGTCGTTGAGGGGATTCCTCCTCGGGCTGGTGGAGGTCTCCCCTGCCGGGGTGGCACAGGCCTCCCTGGCCGGGTTGTTGTCGGCTTCCCCTTCCCCCTAGTCCCTGGTCTACCGCCTGTTGGTGGTTGGGGTCGTCGGGGTTGGGTTGTTGTTGCCGGTTTGTTTCTTGCATTGGGCGGGGGTCCCTCTCGCCGGGGAGTCGTGTGCCACCCTCACCCATGTGCTGCGGTGTGCCCATCTGCGAAGGTCCCCGGTCTACTCGCCTTGCGTTGAGGTCTCCCTGGTAGGGCTGCCGTGGGTTGCCTCCACTGGTAGGGTGCGGTGTTTCCCTTCTGGGCAGGTCCCGGTCTACCTGCGGGCTGAGTCGGGGGTCCCTGGGCCTGCTGTGCCGGGTGCCCACCTGGTCGGGTTGGTGTTGCCATCCCCCGTGCGGTTGGCCCCGGTCTACCTCGCTGCACTGCCGACGTGACAGTGCCTGGTAGTGTGCTGGGCCGACCTCGTCGGGCTGGCGTTGCTCTGCCTCGCAGGGGTGTGGTAGGCCTACCTCGTCTGGGTGTTGTAGGCCTACCTCGCCGGGGTGTTGCAGGCCTGCCTCGTCGGGGTGTTGTAGGCCTACCTCGTCAGGCTGGTTTTCGTGTGCTCCCCCCCACCTTTTCCGGAGTTGGTCGATGTGACGTCTCACGACCTGTCCATCTTCCAACTCGACGGTGTAGGATTTGGGGCCGGTTGTGCTGGCAATCTTCCCCTTCAGCCACTTAGGGGAGCCGTTGAAATTCAGCGCGAAAACTGAATTTCCTTTGCTGAAGGCGCGAAGCGGGCGGCTGGCGGTTGCGGTCACTTCCGGGCTGTATTGGGGGTGCAGCCGGTCCAAGGGTGACCTCAACCTTCTGCCCATCAGGAGTTCGGCCGGGCTCTTGTGGGTGGTGGCATGCGGCGTGATGTGCTGGGTGAGGAGGAAGTTGTCGATGCGTTCTTGCCAGTCCCCCGGGCCCATCTTGGTGAGGGCTTCTTTTGTGAGCCGGACCATCCGTTCCGCTTGTCCGTTTCCGGCCGGCCTGTACGGGGCGGAGAGGGCATGGCGGATGCCCAGTCCTGCCAGGAAGGACTCCATGGCCAGGGATGTGAGCTGGGGGCCGTTGTCCGAGACCAGCACGTCCGGTAGTCCGTGTGTGGCAAACAGGCGGCGCAGGGCTCGGATCGTCGCTTCTGTTGTGGTAGATGCCATGGGTACCACCTCGAGCCACTTGGAGAAGGCATCTACCACGATGAGGAGGTGCCGCCCTTGCATCGGGCCCGCGAAGTCGATGTGGACCCTCGACCATGGGTTGCTGGGGGTCTCCCAGTTCGTGACTTCGGATTGTGGCGGTGCTGGGCGGACTTCTTGGCACGGGTCACATCTGGAGACCCATTGTTCAATGTCTCTGTCCAGTGAGGGCCACCAGACGTAACTCCGTGCCAGGGCCTTCATGCGGACGATGCCTGGGTGCCCGTTGTGCAGTGTCTCAAGCGTCCGCCGTTGCAGAGTGCTTGGGATCAGCACCCTGTCTCCCCATAGCAGACAGCCCTTAATGGTGGACAGCTCCTTCTGTTTCCTGGTGAACGGGCTGAACCTCTCTTCTGTCTGTTCCGATGGCCACCCCCTGAGGATCCAGGACTTTACTTGGCGGAGGGTGGGGTCTTTCTGGGTGTGTGCGGCCACATCTGCGGAGGAGACTGGACAGCAGGCGTCGTCATCTATGTGGAATAGATGGAGCGTGGGGGCTGGGTCTTCCACTGGTTTCTTCGATGGGCATCTACTGAGCGCGTCGGCGTTTCCTATGGCTGTGCCTGGCTGGTGCACGAGCCTATAGGAGTAGCCGGCCAGGAAGATGGCCCATCTCGTCATCCGCGGGGACATGAAGGTTGGGGTGGGTTGGTCGCCTGCGAGTAGTCCCAGGAGTGGCTTGTGGTCGGTGACTATGGTGAAATGCCTTCCGTACAGGTATTCGTGGAAGCGCTTCACTCCTGCCACGATGGCCAGGGCTTCTTTGTCCAGCTGACTGTAGTTCTGCTCTGCGCCGGACATGGTTTTCGAGAAGTAGGCGATGGGGGCTTCCGTGCCGTTGGGCAGCTCGTGGCTGAGGACTGCCCCCACCCCGTATGGCGACGCGTCGCAGGTCAGCTTGATGGGGAGCGTCTCGCTGTATTGGATGAGGACGCTTTTGGACGTCAGTAGTCCCTTGATGGCCCGGAACGCTGCTTCCTCTTCCTGGCCCCACTTCCAGGAAGCCAATTTCCCCAGCAGGCGGTGGAGTGGCTCAGCAACTGTGGCTTTCTGTTTTAAGAAAATGGCGTAGAAGTTGAGCAACCCAAGGAAAGCCTAAAGCTCCGTTTTGTTTTTTGGGCTTGGAGCTTCATGGATTGCTTCCACTTTTGATTTGGTGGGGTGGATGCCTGTGCTATCAATGAGGTAGCCCAGGAACTCAACTTCCTGTACTCCTATGATGCACTTGTCCCGCCTGACCCTCAAGCCCTTGGCCTTGAATCGCTGCAGGACAAGCCTGAGCCTTTCAAGGAGTTGAGCTCTTGAGTCACCGGAGACGAGCACATCGTCGAAGTAAGGCACCACCCCTGGAACGCCTTGGAGGAGGCGTTCCATCATGGATTGGAAGATGCCGGGGGCAGCGCTGACTCCAAATTGGAGCCGGTTACATTTGAATGCCCCCCTGTGCGTGACAATTGTTTGAGCCTCCGCCGTTTTTTCGTCCACTGGCAGTTGTTGGTAAGCCTGGGCCAGGTCCAGTTTCGCAAAAATTGATCCAGATCCCAGGGAATGCAGCAGGTGTTGCACCACTGGGACTGGGTATGCGCTCTGTGCCAACGCCTTGTTGATGGTACAACGGTAGTCGGCGCAGATGCGCACAGACCCATCATGCTTCAGTGGGGTCACGATGGGGGTCTCCCATGAAGCATGATCGATCGGTTCCAGGACGCCCTGGGCGATCAGCTTATCCAGCTGCTCATCTACTTTGGGCCGCAGGGCAAACGGAACTCGGCGGGGCTTGAGCCTAATTGGGGTGATTCCCTTGTCCAGATTGAAGGAGATTGGCCTCCCCACAAATTTCCCCAGCTTACCATCGAAGACTTCCTTGAACTCTTCGATGAGGTAGTCGAGTTCGTCCCTGCCAATTTGGTTGATGCCCTCGATTGAGAGCCCCAGCGGCTTGAACCACTCCACTCCTAGCAGGTTCGGTCGGCTGTCCCTTACGACGGTGATGGGGAGCTTGCCTTCGAACTGCTTGTAGGTGACCCGGATGTTGGCTCTTCCTAGCACTCCGATGGGGTTTCCCCCGAAGTCGACGAGCTTGGAGTGTAGTGGCTTCAGCTCTCGCTTGGTGATGCTGGGTTGCAGGCGCTTCAACTGCTGCCAGTCCATGATGGAGTAGACCGAGCCGGAGTCTACCTCCATTTTGCAGGGTGCTCCTTCCACGTGGATGGTCACATGGAACTTGGTGGCACTGTCTGACGTCGTGTGAGCGATGGTCGTCTGGTGGACCGCTCCGCTCCGGGGAAATTCGTCGTCTCTGCGTCTGGGAGGGCCAGAGGACCGTTTGGATGACCTCTGGTAATCCTTCCGATTCTCGCGGGGACGGTGGCTGGAGGGCTCTGGGGCTGGTTCCTCGGCTCTGCAAGCTTCGGCGATGTGACCCCTCCTGTTGCAGCGTCGGCAGGTCGCATCTCTCCACTTGCAGGTTGCTCTGGCATGGTCCCCTCTGCAGCTGGTGCAGCGCTCCCCTTTGTAGTTCCGTTGGGCGGTTTCCCGCCTTGGGGGTCTGGATACCTTGTGGACGGTGGACTCTCCCTCCGACTCGGATCCAGCCGTGGAATCCTCTGTTGATGATTGCTCTGTGGAGCGAATCTTGTGGATTCCCTTGGCTCTGCTTACTGCGGCAGCTGCTTTCTCCGAGATTTCGGATGCGGTGGCTTCCTCCACCACATCCTTGAGCACGAGCTTCTTCCTGCTCAGGAATTTCTTTTGCAGGCCTCTGTCCCTCATGCCGAAGACCACGCGGTCAGCAATGGCATTGTCCACGTGGTCGAACTCACAGCTGGCTGCGATCTGGCGTAGGGCGGCCACGAATTCCTTGATCGTTTCACCCTCCTTCTGGTCCCGTTGGTGGAAGGTGAAACGGTTCGCCACCGGTGTTCCTGTTGGGGCATAGTGGTCCTCCAGGATCTGCAGCAGGTCTGTCCATGGCACTTCTTCGATGTCTCGTGGTGCTACGAGATCGATTGCCATGTCGAGGACCTCGGAGCCGCAGTTGGCCAGGAAGATTCCCTTCTTCCGGTCATCATCGGCATCCCTGATGTTGTTGCCTCTCAGGTATTGTCGGAATTTCACTACGTAGGATTTCCACTTGTCCTTCCCTGGGCGGAAAGGAGCAAGGGCTGGCAAAGTGACTTCAGCGGATGCCATGCCTTTGGAAATGCCTACTGTAGTTCCCGGTGCCGGAGTCTTGTCTTGTTGGCTTGGTGCCGCGAGGTTCGTTCTTCTCTCAGTCCTTCGTCGCCAGTGTTAGATCGGCGCAGGAAAGGAAGACGTGACCAGCTCGTTACATTAGTAACTTTTATTGAGTACAAGAAACAGTAGCAAGACTGGCCGTGCACTGCCGGAGCTCTCCTTATATTCGCTCCGGCAGACGCACCGCCCCCTGACAGGGATTCAAACTTTCCCGCCCGGTGGCTGGCAGCCAATCCGGGCGGATGTGCTTATAAGGACATAACACCTGGATCCAGGACTGTTTGATAATGATTTCCCAGTGTCTAACTTTTCCTTTTTAGGGAAGATTGCAGTGGTGGGATTCAATTTTTTTAACAACAGGTTCTGTGGGCGTGGCTTAGTTGGGGTGTGTGGCTTGGCAATCATGTGACTGGGTGGGCATGGCTAGCTGGTCATGTGACTGTGTAGGCATGGCTAGCTGGTCATGTGACTGTGTAGGCGTGGCTAGCTAGTCATGTGACCAGGTGGGCATGGCTATGTACATAGGGACTACTCAGAGGGCTGAAAAAAGTCATTTCTGACTGGTCCTCGCACTTTTGACCATCCTCACATTTATGCCCGTGCAGCATTCTTAACAACCGTGTCAGTCATTTCACCACTACTTCTCTTCACCACGGTGACAAGATAGGGCGCAAAACGTAAAATGTGAGGACAGTCGTAAGTTCAAGGACTGGTCAAAAGTACGAGGACCGGTCAAAAATAACTTTTTCAGCCCTCTGAGTTTACTACCGGTTCTGTGGGTAATGTGACTGGGTGGGCATGCCTACATTTGGAAAAACACACCCAGAATCCACTTTCTGCCACACATTTAACTATAACTTCTATACATTTAGAACATTACACACACCTTCAGATATTGTTCCCTATCTAGCTTGCACATGACTGTTAGAGTCAGGAGAGGTCATGGATTGAGTAAAATGTGGTGAAACTCACTTAACAACGCTCTTGTTTAGCAATAAAAATTTTGTGCTCAATTGTGGTCATAAGTCAAGGACTATCTCTGCCTTCCTCTGCATGGCAGCCTTGTCCTAGTAAACTCCTTTTCCTTTCTGGCAATTTTCCTCTCTGTTGGAGGCACCAAAACAATCTAGACGATATAAGGTTTCCTGCTGGAGCAGGGGGTTGAACTAGATGGCCTCCAAGGTCCCTTCCAGCCCTAGATTGCTATCCTGTTTCAAAGCATCTTCTGAAACCACGTCTAGTGCCATGGTTTGTGGTCCTTCCTTCCTGCCTTTCTCTTCTTTCTTTCTCTTTCTTTCTTTCTTTCTCTCTCTCTCTCCCTTCCTTCCTTTCTTCCCTCCTTCCTTCCTTTCTTTTTCTTTCTTTTTTTCTCTCTCTCTTCCTCCCTTCTTTCCTCCTTAAATGCCAGCAAAACCCACTACTTTGCTCCTAAAATGGTCTAGGGCAGAGGTCCCCAATCTTGGCAACTTTTAGACTTGTGGACTTCAACTCCCAGAAATCCTCAGCCAGCAAAGTAAAGCAAAGCTGGCTGAGGAACTCTGGGAGGTGAAGTCCACAAATCTTAAAGTTGCCAAGGTTGGAGACCCCTGCCCTAGGAAAACAATCCACGTTGCTAAAACAAACAAACAACCCACATTGCATCTGTTTTAGGGGAGGAGGTTCAATTCATTGCCCAGTTGGAAGACTGAAATGAAATGCTCCAAGCTGACAGCATTGCTTCTAATGACATTCGGCTCCAGATCAGATCTGGCTTTTTTTTTTTTTTTGCATGAAAGAGGAACACACAGCGAATGAAAACAAAAAGCCTCCAGCCTCTGATGTGAAGCAAATTAAAGCCTCTTTCTCTCCTCTCCCCCACTCCCCCTGCTTCCCTTTTACCTTTGGTTAATGCTCTGGAAGTTTTTCTCTCCCAGGCAAGAAGCAGCAGGGGACAGAAGCAACAGCCACTGACTTGCAGACCACATGGAGCCGTTCACGTGTTCACTGGCAAGCTGCTTTCTCCATCCTGCTCTCTTGCGTCCGGAGCTGGTGGGGAACCACGTGGCAGCCCACGTGGATCCCAGGCAGCGGAACTCAGGCTAGGGAAGGGGTGGGCAATTGTGGCTCTTTTACAACCTGTGGCCTTCAACTCCCAGAATTCCTGAGACAGCCAAGCTGTATCAGGAATTCTGGAAGTTGAAGTCCACAGGTTGTAAAAGAGCCACAATTGCCTACCCCTGGCTACTGTAGGCTGGCACCGCGCGGGTGGGAAGCAGGGCGGCGCGAGAGTTGGCCGAGCCAGCAATTTAACAAACGGTTCGGTGTGCTGCGGGGCCAATAAATTACAAAAAAACACCGAACTGTTTGTTAAATTGCTGGCTCACTCACCCGATTTATTGGGAATAAATAGCAGTGTGGAGGGGCGGGGCAAGGGGCGGGGCAAGCCAGCAATTTAACAAAGGGTTCGGCCGAACCCCCTAGAACCGGCAGAATCCCACCACTGGAAGATTGTGGAGCATTTACTGGGAATTTAACTCCAGAGGAAATGAGTTTTCTGCTCAGGTTCAGGCCTAGGCATGGGATTAAAAAATACTTGTTTACTCAAGTAGATTTCCTTTTAGAAGACCTTGAGGGAGGAAGTGTTCTTATTAGATTTCTTGGTGGCTTTTGATATCATCAGTCATGGTATCCTCCTGGATAACCTACAATGAATGGGGATTAAGGATGAATGTGTTTCGTTTCTACCTCGGTATTTTTCTTGTGTCCTTGAAAAGCTGCTCCTAAACAGAGGAGGATGGCAAAGGATATGACATGAGGAAGTTGGAATCACTGCATTCAAAAGAGGAATATGGGGCAGCATGAACCCATATGTTTTGCATCAAGAACATATAGGTAGTCTGTGACAAATGACCACAATTGGGCTCAGAATTTTGATTGCTAAGCAAGGCAGTTGTTAAGTGGGTCATGCTCAATTTTGTGACCTTTTTTCCATAGTTGTTAATCAAGTCACTGCAGTTTTTAAGTGAATCACATGGTTGTTAAGCAAATCCAGCTTCCCCCATTGAATTTGCTAGTCAGAACCCATCTGGGAAGTTTGCAAATGGAGATCACATGACACTGAGATGCTGCAACCATCATAAGTACACGCCAATTGCCAAGTACTCATATTTCAATCATGTAACCACATGAAGGCTGCAACAGTTGTAAGTGTGAGGACCGGTTGTAACTTTTTTCACTGCCATTGTAATGTCAAATAGTCATTAAATGAAAAATTGTAAGTCGAGGATTACTTGTATGTGGATACTAACAATTCAGTAGGGACTTCATCTCTCAATACCAAAGCCATTCTTGAACACAAGAATGGACAGAAAACAGGAAAAGGGATGCTGTGCTGTTGGATGGTGTGGCTCTACGCAAACAATTCACTCTCGCCATTTAAGGTAATGAAAAATGCCAGCCTGAGAATGAGCTTTCCTGCTACATTGCAGTACAAGGTGGACCAGCAGGATGTTTCAAGCACCAATATGCCCACAGTTACCTCTCTTTGGTGTCCACTAGGCCACATAGCTTTTTGTTTTTTGTTGTTGAATATGTATTTCTATGAAAGGCACAGGTTTTTGCAGACAAAAATGGTATTCCATACAGAAATAAAACAGAGAGCATTTTTAAAAAGACTTATTAATAGAAGAAAATACTTGTAACTAAAGGATGAACTGTGGAGTCCTTGCTACTCTCTGACTTGGTTGTTTTCCTACAGACATTTCCTTACCCAGCCAGATAACTATACAAGTACTAACAAAGTGCTAACAAAGATTGTTGCACCAAAAGTATAAAAGAACAATAAAGAATTTTAACCAATCCTTTAAATAGCAAAAGGAAGAAGCAGGAATGTCTGATCCATAGATGGAAATAATAACAGTAATTAAAAAAACAAACAAACCCCAAAACAACAATACAAAGTTGCTGTTTGCTTTGAAGGCTCTGCTTTGCAGACCAAATGTGGGGAGAATTTGCCACTGATGTCTTTCTGGCAGGAATTAAAGGTGTGAAACCAGTTGCTGTGGTGGCCAGAAAAAACAATCTGGTCCGCTTTTATCAGTAGCAGCCCAACGGCAAAACCACTATTCTTTTTCACTCCTTTAAAGGAAACGTCTGAGAGTGATAGCAATGTTAGATGAGGCTGTGGAGCAAGATCCCTCAAGCAGTTTAATCCCTTCCAGCTGCAGCACATCACAAGGTTGTGCCAATTTGAGGTTCACAGCACTGTCTGTCTGTGTTGCTTCTTCTTCACCAGAACAAGCATCTCAACACCTACAGCTTTTGGGATGTATTATGAACTGGAAGAGTAGCAAGATATGCTGCCATCTTAGAAAGGCTCCCAGAAATGCTGCACTGAATGGATTAAAAACTTCCTTCCTATGCATTACAATGCTTTGGAGCCACTTTCCCTGCTGGCAAACATGATACAAACATATTTTGGGCCTACTGACCTTTGCAAAGTTATTGGGCTTGTATATATGGTGGGTCACCCCACCTAAGTTGAACAGCTCCTTCCAGTGGCCTCCTGCTACTTGTGTTCACCTTTAACAAAAATCTGCAGGAGACCTGTTAAGGTAGTGGTGAAATCCAATTTTTTTTACTACCGGTTCTGTGGGCGTGGCTTGGTGGGCCTGGCAGGGGAAGGATACTGCAAAATTTCCATTTCCACCCCACTCTAGGGGAAGGATACTGATCTGTCCCCGTCCACACACACACACAAACACAGCCAGCCGAGGGTTAAGAAAGTACTTGGCACGCACACAGGTCGTTATCTCAAACTTGGCAGCAATATAATCACCGTCTGCCAAGAGCTTTTACTGCAACAGATAACATAAAATTACATACGCATTGCAAATAGTCCAGCAAAACAAAATCCCTTTCGGCAGCTTCAGACGTTGTTCAAGTGACTAGCCAAAGTTAGTTTTTGTTCATCACAGAGTTTTACCAGCCACCACCCTCTCTTATATAGTCTCTGGGGTGTGGTCCAGTGACTCAGTTCTAATCCCTAGCATGCCTCCTTAACTGCTGCAACCGTTTATCACGTCTTTGTTGGTGTGCATCCAGGAATGACGGCTCTCCTTCGCTCTCATCCGAGACACCTGGCTCCTGGCTAATCTCTTCTCCCTCGGCCGGCACCTGAGACAGTGCCAGGGGGGAGGGGCCTGGAGAGGGAGGCCTGGCTGACTCCTCTTCCTCATGTTCGGAGCTTTCTTCCTCCGATGAGATAGGCTCAGCAGGCGGGGCCACAACAGATACTGCAAAATCCCCATTCCCTCCCCACTCTTGGGGGAAGGATTTTGCAAAATCTCCATTCCCACCCTACTCTGGGGCCAGTCAAAGGTGGTATTTGTCAGTTCTCTGAACTGCTCAAAATTTCCGCTACCGGTTCTCTAGAACCTGTCAGAACCTGCTGGATTTCACCCCTGTCTCAAGGGTAGGGTAACCAGAGGTCCTGCAAAAGGAGGACATGTCCTCCTTGTTTTCATGTTCATTGTCTCACAGACATAATTTTAAAATTAAATATCATCTAGCTCTTTGAATGCCTTCATTTTTAGTATTTTGAACTGTTTTCACAACAGTAATCATTGAAACATTTGTCTGTTGTAATCTTATAAATTGTCTGGCTTTCCCTTGTCCGTCAACAGACTCAATAGCCTAGATTTACAAAATTTGATTTATTTTCTGATTCCAGCAATCAGCTTCAATCCAGGCCTTTCAAATCTGTGTGATCCATGACTCATCCTATGTTTCTGTAGTAAAATTTGAAAAGTGCATCATCATCAGTTCTAGGTTATTGGTAGCATGTGTTCTTGAAAGAAAGATTTGTTGGAAAAAATATTGCAACTGAAAATCAGCCTTTCTGTTGCTGGAAAAAGTAAGCTCATATACAAATAGACCTAAGAATTCTTTCTTCCTTCCTTCCTTCCTTCCTTCCTTCCTTCCTTCCTTCCTTTCTTTCTTTCTTTTTCTTTCTTTCTTCTTTTCTAGAGTATTATGCAACATAGTCACCCAGAGTAGCCCCATATGAAACAAACAAAATGTTAAAAAGTTATATTTATGTAGTTATTTACCAAGCACATCTAAATTACATTAAAGTAACCAAAATATCATTACAATCCCCAAGGCATATCCCAATTTTTGAGCAATTTTTGGAATTTAAAAGTTAAAAAATTTGACACACCCTAAAATTGCCACAATGGGCAGCAAATAAATTTAATAATAAATAAAAAATAGGACAGCAAAGTTTTCTTGTCACTCAGCTATCCTTGATGTGGATCTCTCTCGCTCCCCCTCCCTCTCTCCCTCTCGTCCATAAGCATAGCATATACCTTACCAAAAGCTCCTTAGACACAGTATGCTGTGATGACAAACTTTTTTGAAGCCTAGGGCACCTTGCCCTATTTACTTTCAGAGTAAGTAAAGTGAACAACAATGGATTCATAAAAAGCCTCTTTATAGCCAAGTGGGAATCCAGTGCTTTAGGACTAAATACAATGGGTACTGACTCCTCGGCATCTCAAAATTTACAATGGGAAAAGTTGAGTTCAGATATAGTATATGTATATTCTACATGCCCCCTCTTTTCCTATGTCTACACTGTGTTCCCTGTAAATAAATCAGTTATAAACACTGTTTTACTAATGTTCCTCAGGTAAGATTCCTGCTCCCAGGAAAGTCTCCTGAACTGTTGAAGGAAGAAAAGCAAAATATTTTCAGAAGTAGACACAGGGACACTCCAACTCATGGAGGAATGGAAGGATTAGAACTGTTCCTCAAGTCATTTAGGGTGAAAATTCTCTTGAAGTCTCAAGAAGTGTTGGCCAAAGAGACTCCAATCAAAGCAGGCAGGAGCAAAGAACCTGGAGTGCTGCAATTGACAAAGCAACTAAAATAATCTGCCTAGTGACGAATGATTCAATCTTTAAGAGATTAAAATCAAGTCACCATCTCATATGAGAAAAAATCCACAATCTAGGAGAAATGGTCATTGCCTTCATTCTAAATTCATTGTCCACAAATTATTAAGCTGTGATACATGCAACAGAAATGAAAGACACTAAGTTAATGATAAATCATTTGCAAGATTATAATTTTTGTGCCTCTTGAAAGCAAATTGCAATTTGATGAAGAATTTGAGAAAAGAAAGAAAATGCTTCATTTGCAATGGCTTCAGTCATTTGTTACTTGATTCTCTTAGGAAACAGAAACATAGCAAATTCATCAGACTATATTCCAAAAATATGGACCCAGTACAATGTAAGAAAAAGCTAGAAAAGAGATAAAACAATGAATCTCACAATAAACCGGCGATCAAATGGTGCCTATTTTTATTCTGCCTGAAATTCTAATTTCACAGGGGAGGGAGATTAATTGAATTGAAAGAATGTAAGTCAACCACTTACTTGTCAGACAGATAAAACATCAACTAAAATATCAATTCAGATTCTGTAAGCTTTCATTGAGCACTAGGCAAAAGGAAAAATGCTCAGTTTAACAGTTGAGATGCTTTATATGTTCCAGATCTGGAGGTAAGTCTGCTCTCAGCAAAATATATTATAGAAAAAGGATGTGATGTAAGATTTAAAGACAATCATTGTTATGTTACTGAGAATTATGAAAAGTACCTTCCAAGAAAACGGACCATTTGAATTAGAAGGTGTGGAAGATAAATGATATAGTGTCGTGAAAACACAGTGGCCTATACTATACAAGAGAATGGAGTGGCCAAGAAAAGTTGTTCCCTGACTGAAATGATGAGGCGTACGATGCAAGATTGACAGATAAATATAAAGTAGTTAACACAAGCAATTCCTTGCAGAACAGTGTCCTGAAAAAGTATACTGCACTGCACAGATGCGGTGCAGTATGAAAGGAAGGCTTGTTAACTGAAAGAGACTAGGAAGCTATGAAAATTCTGAAAACACATTTCAAAAACAAGGAGGACCTTCCCCTGAACCCCACCACCTTCAAGAGTATGTGGCATAGATAAATAAATAAAAATAAAAATTGAGAAGAGGAATATAAACAAAGCTCTCGCTGCAACACTTAGTGCTTTCTGTTCTGAAGAATGCCAGAGGAGCCACAGTGAGACCCAGCACATTCTTAGCAAGTTGAGATGATTGCAAGGAAGAGCTTTTTCTTGCCTGAAAACAAGGGAGTGGGACTGTGACTGGAGTAAGAGGTTGTCAGTGGGACTGTGACTGGAGTAAGAGACTGGAGAAAGCGTGCAGCCATGTTTAATTGACAGGCTGAGATTTCCCTATGTATATTTTAGACATTATAGACTCATAGAAGGATAGAGAAGTATATTAGAAAAATTCTCATAGTACAGAATCACAAAATATTGAGGATTGATTATAGTGTAAAAACAAGGTAGCCACATATGAAAGCTGATGGCCTATAACCAGATTTGAAGATTTTCACAAGAGCTTCAAGAAATGAAAAAGCATTTCTGAATTTGGATTCTACATTTCATGCATTTTTCCATCTCCAAAATCAGAACATGTTTTCATATATAGAAAATTTCCTATTAGTTGACAGACATATCTGGACATAATTCTTTCTTAATGGAAAGAAACCTCACACCCACAATTTCTGAGAAAACAGCAGGTATGAGACTGATATGGATTGATAGTGTGAAAGCCTTCATATATTCAAAAGATATACACTCCATATGTCTATATGGAGAGTTATTTAATTGTTTTGTTTCATGTTTTGAATGCTTCAGGAGCTAAAAACTGCTAAAGGGGGATTGTCTATGGCAATTTTAAAATTTGTTCTTGACCCTTATTAATTTTTTTTCCTTTGAGAAAAGACCCAAGCTATCAGGAAAGGATCTTCACTCTCTATTTTGTTTTCTTAACGCTCGTGTTTTATATTTATAAAATATTCTAATTCCTTCTATGCAAACCATTAAGTATAAGCATTGCTTATTTTGATGAATGGGAAAAGTAAACATGATGTTTCAAATTTTGTTCCTCATTTCCAAGCAAATAGTAAGCAGAGACAACTAGCTTCAGAGGAGGTCCTCACTGTATGCCAAGAAGTTGACTGTGCAGCAAATCCAGAAGGGAAGCAGCAGATGCTCCAAGAGATCCAACCAAAGGTCCACCGTGAAGGTTGACCTAGGTTGCTAAGAGGGAACATGTGGAAAGATTCAGCCATTGAAGGAGATAAATGGAGAAAAGCTGCAGAAAAGCTGGAGATTGACTCACTCTACGAGGATAACATTAGAAATGTATCAGGCATCTGTGCTGCTCTTTCCGTATATAATGCCCAACTGACCCACCAAGAAGTAGTAGGGGTGTAGCTTATAAAATATTTACTCCTTTCCGCCCTCTTTTTCTCTCATTTGTTTGCACTTTGCCCATGAGGATGCTACTTTGAGATCACTTCCTTTAGCCTGTCTTCAGAGGGACCCAAGCACAGGGCACATGTGAAGGTATGGAAAATATTCTACCTCCAACAGAAGGCATACAAAATAAGTGTGCCAACTGGGATGGGTCCTGAGTGAATGAGCTGCCTTTTATTACAAGGGGAAATCACTGTTCCATCCTTTCCTTGCAAACTGAAGAGAGGTGTACTGCCAGCCCATCAATTTCCCTTCTTATCCCACACATATCTGGAAACATTCCAGAGCACACGGCAGGAACCAAATTTTCCATTTGGAAAAGGACATCATGGTATCCCTGACCTGCTCCCATAGGGCACATTCCCAAGGTTCCTTACTCAAATAACGGCTTTAAGCCTACAAATGGCCTATTGCCTGTCATAGTCAATGGTAGGAGGACCCTAAAATGTCTGCAGCAAATGTATGGTAGAACCAACCCACATATTTCACTTGCTTATGATGAATTATTCTCAGAATCAGTTGTTTCCTAATCCATATAATACCCACGCCTAGGGCTTTGATATATATTAAGCTGGATGAGCATTGCAACTAACACTGAAGTCAGCAGCTTGGTGTAAGTGTTTGAACTTTGCAATCATGAACATACCATAATGAAAAGAAATGTACAGCAGAATAGTAGAATACTGAAGATTAAGAGGGAGGGGGTCAAATGGTTTTTCTTTCTACTGCTGGTTCTTCTTCAAAATGTTCAGCAGCTTTGCTTTATGTATTTCTCAGCTCTTCAATTCAACTTAAGTGACAAGAATCCTAGGTTTGTAATCAACAGAATCTGAAAAAGGCTTGGAGATGCATTCCTCTTACATTTAAAAATACTGAACATTAGCAGCACATGAAGCCAAGAGGCAGCTTCATTGCTTGCAGAAGATGTCTCCTCTTTATCTTTTTCTCTGTGTAATATAGTGCAGGAACGGTTTTCAGGGGTTTCTGTCAAGTTCTTCCCCATTTCCCAAATCACACAGCTTTAGACTATAATCAGAATCTACATCTCAAAGTGTCTTTGATTTAGCTGTAGTTCTCCTTTATTTATTTTGAGATTCTGAGAAATTCAGTAGACCACTGACTTGCCATTGGAAGTTGATATGTATATGTAATATAAAATAAAAAACTTGAAAAAGGAAGTTCCCATAAGGTCAAGTATTGCTATCATTTTTGCATAGAGAGCAGGCCTAGGCTTTCTGATCTCTGAGACAGAGGAGAGTGGGAGGCATGGGGAATGTTGTACTTTTCTCTCTCTTTTCCAACTGCCTTGAAAGAAATCTGTGCTGCACTTTCACTTGAGTTGTCCACGAGGCTATTTTAAGATGCTGAATTCAACATTTTCAGGATGCGCACTATAATTTCCTAAAGCGGTTGGAAGGTAGCTCATGCTGTGCACATTGCACATGTGTTTGTTTAAATGGATACCAAGCTTGCTGACCATGTGAGGTTTAATGTCAACTTTTGGGGGGGAGGAATCTGATGGGGGGGTGATTGATTTCCTGGAAATAGGATTGTAAACAATAAATCCTGAATTTCCTCAGTTCAAACTCCTTTCACTCCTTTCACTATGTGTGAACAGGATTCTGTGGTAATTTTGGACTGCACTTATGCTCCCTTTTCTAAGGAAGAGCAGAGGAAAAGCTGATGCCAGATTTCTCTGCTTCTATACACATTTTTGTTAACTCATAGCACAGAAACATTTATTTATTAAGAAAATTTATATGGCCACCCAACTCACTCATAGTGATGCTGGGTGGCTTGCCAAAGTAAAGCCTCCCCCCCCCCAAAGCAATAAACACTTACCTTCTGCGACAACAATCAAACAATCTGATCCATTTATTTATTTAAACTGTATTTCATAGCAAATAGTTATGCTGCCATAATTTTATTAATTTCATTCAATTCTATTTATTGCTTTATTGATTGATGATAATAATTAATTAATTAATTATTAAAGTATATCGGATAACCAAGTAGAAAATGTAGAAAAATAATGAGACTATGTATTACATAATAAAAGTAGATTTTATTTGTTTCATTAAATTTAGATGCTGTCAAATTTCCCAACAGACTCCTTTTCTTAATAGTGAATCAGATCTTTGGTCCATCAAGATCAAGAACATGGACTTTCCAAACATGGTGGCTTTCCAAAGTGTCAGAGAGAGGTTTTCCTGGCCTATCTGGAGATACTTGAAGTTAGAGGTCAGCTCTAACAGTGATTCCCACCCTTAACTAAGCCAGCATTCATTCTTCACCCAACTTCAGTTATAATTTTACAAATGTATATTTGTGTTTTGTTTTCTACACTGATTACTCAAGAAATCCATCCATGTTCTTTTTAGACCCGTGATGGCACAGTGGTTAGAATAGAATAGATAGAATATAATTTTTTATTGGCCAAGTGTGATTGGACACTCAAGGAATTTTCTTGGTGCATATGCTCTCAGTGTACATAAAAGAATTATAAGGTACAACACTTAATGCTAGTCATAGGGTACAAATAAGCAATCAGGAAACAATATCAATATAAATTGTAAGGATACAAGCAATAAAATTACAGTCATACAGTCATAAGTGGAAGGAAATGAGTAGTGGGAATGATGAAAAGATTAATAGTAGTACAGACTTAGTAAATAGTTTGACAGTGTTGAGGGAATTATTTGTTTAGCAGAGTGATGGCATTTGGGAAAAAGCTGTTCTTGTGTCTAGTTGTTCTGGTGTGCAGTGCTCTATAGTGTCGTTTTGAGGGTGGGAATTGAAACAGTTTATGTCCAGGATGAGAGGGGTCTGTAAATATTTTCACAGCCCTCTTTTTGACTCGTGCAGTATACAGGTCCTCAATGGAAGGCAGGTTGATAGCAATTGTTTAATGCAGTACTGCAGGCTGCTTCTGCTGACTGCTGACTGCTGACTGCCTGCAATTTGGCAGTTCAAATCTCACCAGGCTCAAGGTTAACTCAGCCTTCCATCCTTCAAGGTTGGTAAAATGAAGAAGACCCAAACTGTCGGGAGCAATAAGCTGACTCTGTAAACCGCTTAGAGAGGGCTGTAAAGCACTCTCTAAGTGCTTTAGATGTGCTCTTAGATATAAGTCTAAGTGCTATTGCTATTGCTATTATCCTGTAAAAATACTCAAGTTCCATAAGCAATTCAGCAGTGTGAATATATATATATATATATATATATATATATATATATATATATATATATATATATATATATATATATATATATATGTATATTTAATTGTATTGATCAGCTCTCTTTTTGAAGCTCTTCATTCCCAAACAAAAGATGAGCAGAATTTTTAAAAATGGTTTGAGACAGCTTTTCTTGACATCTTCCATCAAACTACAGAAGAGGTATGGTGTAAATCAGCCTTTTCTGACAAGATACTATCCAGATGGATATTGGCATCTGGTACTACAAATGATCATTCTAGCCAGGGATGATGGAAGATGTAATCCCACAGTTTATACAGAGTTCTATATAAATTGTCCCATTTAGCAAATTTTACTGAAACAAAAGAAAATTAATTGTAATTTTTAAACCAAATTTGGATATGGAGCAGAGATGAAAGGATTTTTATACACGCAAACACATATACACATATACATGACCTAGATAATACCATAGTAAATAAGCAGAATACAGAATATGAGAGTTGGAAGGGACCTTGGAGGTCTTCTAGTCCAACCCTCTGCTCAAACAGGAAGCTCTACACTATTCTGGACAAATGACTGTCCAATCTCCTCTTAAAAACCTCCTGTGATTAGCAAAAAGTTCATCTACAATATCATCAACAGCAAGTACAGTACAATAAAAATATGGACAACATACAAAAAAATCACAAAACTATAATTTCTGAAAGCATTTTCAAATTGTTGAACATTTTCAAATAACAGTGAAATGTCCTGGGGCGCATTGTACAACAGAACTTTGAAAAGGGAAAGTTTCAAGGTCGAATCTGGATTGGTCACCAGGAGCAGAGATTTCCTCTTTCGAGCTTTCGGAATCATGCTGGAGCCCATCTTCAGGGAACTTCTCTCTCCTGGAATATATGCTTTGAACTATGCTGTGAGTCATGTTTATGTGGTGCCACAACTCACAGAATAGCCCAAAGCATGTATTCCAGGAGAGAGAAGTTCCCTGAAGATGGGCTCCAGCATGAGTCCGAAAGCTCGAAAGAGGAAATCCCAGTGACCAACCCAGATTTGACCTTGCATTATTATATCAGGACATGTATATTTGCCTTCATTCATGAGGGAAAGTTTCCACTCTGCTATCACACCTTCTTGTCATTTTTGTATCCTGGAAACAGAGCCTGGAAGGAAACCCTTTGAAGGGCTAGGGTCTGAATTTGGTTGCAAGAATTGGGTTTGCATGCTTTTTTTCTGCACATCTCTGCAGTCTGTGCTTTCAAACATGTCAGACCCTGGTAAGGGTTTCAAAAGATGACCCTCATTGAGAGACATATCTGAAATAGGCTTAGATGTAAGTAAGAAACTGTATCTAATTTTGTTGCAAACACGGCCTGTCTATTCTTTTAATCAAAAACTACTTACCGGAAAATCACTGTAGCAATCCCCCAGCAATCAGGCCAGAAGAAAATGATAACCTGCTGAATTTTGAAAATAACCTCTCCAGAGGATGCAGTGACATTTGAATAGTGCTATGAAATCTCATCCACAAAATATTGAGCATCCATCAGTCTCTCAAACAAATAAGAGAGAAGGGAGCCACAAATCTTTTTCAAAGTCATAGAGTTGTAGCAGTAAACTTTTGGATATTCTGTAGAAGGTTCCTCTAAAAGCCTATGAGAAATTGGAGTAATGGAAACATGAGGTATTATGTTGCCTCCATGTATATATGCAATTTAAATCCTGTTTTTATGGCTCAACTGATCACTTACTGAAGGTGAGCTTTCCTGGCCAAGAAACACAAGTATTTGATTTTATATTCTGATGCTTCTATTTCTATTTCTAAGATCTTGTCTAAATCTTACAGAATCCATCAAAGTTCAACCCTGGCAGGGACTGTCATAGCACAGCCATAGTACCTTGACAGAAGTTTCACTAGGAAAATGATGCTTATCATCAGGAGGTTCTGCACAATGTTTCCAGTGGAATTAACCTGCCCACTAAATCAGCAAAGTCTCAGTTCCATTTCCTCTGTGTCAAATATTTAAACCTTGCCATTATGTCACCCCTCTTTTCTAAGCTAAACATACCCACTGTAGTTTCAACTACTGCTCACTGAATGTAAGCCCTCCCCCAATACTGAGATGTTTGTTTGTTTGTCATGTTTCTAGACCAGGGGTGTCAAACTCAAGGCCCGAGGGCAGATCCAGCCCACGGGGTCCTTAGAACTGGCCCGCGGGACCACCTTGGAAACAGTGAAGGACTGGCCCGTGGTGCCTCTGCCAGCAAAAATGGAGCTTGGGAGGGCCGCACACGGAGCTCTCAAGCTCCATTTTCACTGGCAGAGGGTTGCAGGAGGCCATTGCAGCCAAAAATAGAACTTGCAAGGGCCACAGGCAGCCCTCCTGAACTCCATTTTCAATGGCAAAGGCGTTATAGGAGGCCATCTCAGCTGAAAACGGAGCTTGCAAGGGCCACGGGCAGCCCTCTCAAGCTCCGTTTTCACTGTCAGAGGGTTGCAGGAGGCCATCACAGCTGAAAACGGAGCTCGGGAGCCCGTTTTCTCTGGCAGAGCGCTTGGGCCACCACAGGTGCCCTGACATAAGTGACGTTGAACTGGCCACACCTATTTTGGCCATGCCCACTCCACCCCAAGGTCAAACACAACCCTGATGTGGTCCTCAATGAAATCTAGATTCTTCATCTCTCTCCAAGAGGAAAAGTGGTTTTCAACCTTTTCTTCACCACAGATTCCCTTTAAATACCTTTTGTGGCCATGGAACATGGCCCCCGACCCCCAAGATTTAACTCAAGATTTAAATCATAAGATTTTTTCAAGCCTTTGTTGACCCCCTGTGACCCCAGGGTCTGCAAACCACAGGTTGAATACCACTGCTTTAGCTGATAGCTGATATCAAATATTAGATATGCTCCACAATTCTGTCACTTGTTGGTGGAAAGTACTAATGGTCACCCTGGTTAATTATTATTTTTTAAATTAACAAAATAGACCTTTTCAGGGAAAAGCATTAATACTTTCTCCTCTGCAGAACCAGAAGGCAGATATAAGAAAATTCCCGTTCTAAAAAGACACTGCCAAGTGGAAAGGCCAAAGTAATGGCTCACATTCTTATAAGCTGCCATTTTTACGAGCAAATCAGGCACAGAAAGGTAACTCCATTTATTAAAAGGTTTAAAGGGAAGTTATTTTATCTTCACTTGTTGCTGAGGGCCACATCCCCTAATATTTCAGCACCAGTTCCAAAATTTTGCTCTGAAGCCATAAAAAGCATAAGTACTTTACAGATTAAAAAACATCAGCAAGCTTCTCAGGGCAAAATCCTATATTTCATACTCATTTAATAAATTATTATTTTATATCATTTATATCATATATCATCAATTTATATCATCAATTATTTTCACCATTTATTTTTTTCTTTCTTATTTTTATGTGTATCTAACCAAGGATTATACAGTAGCAAATAAAATAGACAAGTTTTATAGATTTAGTTAACTAGTTTTTATAGGTTTTATGTCTATAATTTGTTATGCTATCTTAAATTTACATATTCATTTACTTCTCTATACACACATGAATATTTTGCTATATTGTTTCTCCCCCCCCCCTTCCCTCCCCCTGCACTGACCATTAATAAAGTTCTGGTTATTCATTGTCATCTGATGTTGTCTGGATTTTTGCTGCCAAGATCCAAATAAGTTCTTCTGAAATAGTCTTCTGATATATCTCTCACAGAGAACTATTGCCTATAATATGGTCAAATTTTCAGCAGACACAATACAAAAATGATCTGTTTAGTGTCCCTAATCACTTCATCAGATGCAAGGAAAGAGGCTTCAATAGCTGAAAATGTCAACACAATATTTAATTCATGCAATTGAAACCTACTTTGGCCTTTCTCATGCAGGGCTCTCAAAATAGGTTGGGATTTCATCCGCCAGACCTCTGGAAAGCATCTGGTTGTGAGAAGTTCTCTAAATCAACGCCATCCCAAAGTAACTTTGGTAGCATCTCTGTTTCTCTGCCCCTCTCCCTGTCACATTCTCAGAGAGTTACTTGCCAAAAAGGCAGTTTAAGGGCCCTCTTGTTTAAAGCCTAATAAGTGATTCATCACAGGCACTTTTAACTCCAGTTAATACAAATTAATACATTTGGGGTACCTTCTTTAAGTGGGAAGCATTTGACTTTCAGCCAAATACTTCCTCAGAGAGGAAGAGACTTCTTTTTAACAGATAGCCAGCCATAGTATTTTGACACTGCATTCATTTGGAAACACTTCCCTTTTAGAAAATTCAGGATATTTAATTTTTAAACAAAAGTTTTCATTGGCAGAATTCTGATGGGTTTGAGTGGTGTGCATGTGCATGTGTGTGACTTTAGATTTTATTTAGATTGAGGGTAACTATCTTCTAAAAGGGTTTTGCATATATTTTAATCTCCAGCCTATTGCTCTATAGCTCATTTTGTGGAAGTTCCAAGCCAAATATAATTGGGGATGGGGTGGAGATTGTAGCCTTCATATTACTTTACTATTTAAATGACAACATTATCCCTCAGAGTGGTAATTAGAACCATGGGGAAACTTGAGTACTCTGCAGAACATACAAAATGCCAAGATTCAGCCAAAGAAGTTATGGAGGCATGCAAGACAAGAGGAAGTACAGCAAACAAAGCAATAAGCCAGAAGAAATAGAATAGAAGAGATAAGAGACTGCCATACCCTTTACGGGGTATGATATAATACACTGGTCAAGGTATAGGGAAGAAAGAAAGGGAAGCAAATCATACTCTTCGATACATCAAAACTGAGTGCTAGCAATTCTCTGATGTACATTGAGTTTCCTCTAAAAGCATCAGAATCAAAGTGAGCCCTTTAAGTCCAGGATAACCTATTACCTGCCATTTATTTTTGAGCAGATTTAGAGGCAGGCCATGATGCAGTGGTGAAATGTAAAATTTGTAACTACCGGTTCTGTGGGCGTGGCTTGATGGGGTGGGGGTAATGTGACTGGGTGGGCGTGGCCAACTTCTTTTTTTTTTTACTTATAAAAGCATTTTTTCTACAATCTATTCGGCCAAAGAGGTTGTAGAAAAAAATGCTTTTATAAGCCTCTAAAGATCCCAGCTGAGCTGCGTGATCATCAGAGGGTTTTTTTTTTACTTTTAAAAGCATTTCTTTGGCCAAAAAGGTTGTAGAAAAAAGGCTTTTAAAAGTAAAAAAAAAAGCCTCTGATGATCACGCAGCTCAGCTGGGCATGTGGGGCCCAGGAATTTTTGCTACCATTTCCCCGAACCACCCGCTACCATCGCTACCGGATCAGGCGATACGGTCCGAACCAGAAGCATTTCACCCCTGCCATGATGTCTGCTCCTTTTTTAACCTGAAAGAAATGTTAAGGATAATTAAGATGATGGGTAGTGACCCGTGGATCTCCTAAACCAGAAATCCCCAACTTTTCTGTTTTTATGGACTGGCAGCGATGGTGGCAGTGGTGGTGGGGAGAGGGGATAGTTTCACGCGCACCTGTCGCTTGCACAAATGGGGCTTTGCGTGCTTGCCCAGTACTTGTGTGGCCCAATTTCCAACAGGCCACAGACCAGTACTGGTCCATAGACTGGGGGCTGTGGACCCCTGTCCTAAACCAATGGGATACAAGTTAAATGGAGAGAAGATAAAAATATGTTGTATTATCAGCTAAATCAGTCATTTTAATTCACTATACTTCAGGCCCCATCAAAACCATATGGTAGGGTATGTGGACCAAAACTGCTTCTGATGCAAAGTTGTGTTCTTGCTCATTCATGGTCAAAGTATATGCTTGCACTCTGGTATAAACAATGCACAATTAAATTATAGTTTCATTAGTGAAGACCATAAATTTAAGCCTATCAAGGAAGATTATATTACATACTTACAAATACTTTGAGTAATATGGAGGAAGAAGTCATGCTTTTGTGTCATATTTAGGCATTCTACCTCCCAGTGGAACATAGCGTTGGAGTAGATGTTGCTTCTTCTGTTGTCAGTGTATAATGAACTGTCTTGATAACTAAAATAGAATAATGTGAAGCCAACATTGGGGGGGATATGTTTGCTAAACATTCCCAAGAAACTTTCCTGGAAAAGTCTGTTTCTCAGATTTCTTTCCTAGAATAAACATTAGCCTTCCTGTATAGATGCATTTAGCAATAAAAGACTGGGTGTTTTGTTTTTTTTAATAGCTAGTTTTCTTTTAAGAAATCTTATTCCTTGAGCCAGATGCTAAAATAGTAAAACACATATTTGTTTATGGATTCAACTCAGATTATTGACTATAAACAACTAAAGACAAGACTGTCTTTGACAGACATGTCTATGTAATGCTTCCCTCTACTGGATTTCCCTAACTTTTTTTTTTAAAAGAGTAGAGCATCCAGACTCCTATTAATACAAAATTATTTGTAGATAAGAATACCACAGATTAAACTTTCTATCAGCATATAGTATTGTGTGCAGGTTGGTGTCAGGAGTTTTTAGTTATTAGAAACTAATTTTTCCTTGTAGTTCATTTGTTTCTGGGACTGTGATAACTTTTAAAATTTATGAAGTCTTCATTGCTTGTATTTAATCTGTTCTCAGTTTCCTTCTGAGAGGTATTGCTAACGTTTTTGAAGGGATTATAATTCATTTTATCCAACCTTTCTTCAAAGAAGATCATATCATCACCAATTGTTCTATCTATGCCACAATAACAACCTTGAAAACAGAGGACTGGTCCAAAGACAGGGTCACAGAATAGTGAAAATTTGAATGGGAATCTGACACTGGTTTTGTAGATTTTTAATTAGCCTTCCAGTGGTGGACAAAGTTTCCTTTATACTTGGCATAAGCCAAGTGAATTTTGCCTCCATATCTTCTACATAATATTTAATGTACTGACCGATCTTAAAGAATAAATATCCTCCTCTGTGCAACTTGTAAGCACCCACTAGATTTTAGCCCTAATTTATTATCAGTACTCTGCTATTTTGAAATGCAGATGTGTAGCTCAAGTCTAACAACAATATTTTTGCTGTGACTGTAAACCATGCAGTGAAAGAGACCTTGTTCATAAGGAGATGAAAACTGGAATATGGCTGCCATCTGAGAGATTTCAACAGAAAAATAGTTATACTGCTTATTGTCCCATTCCAACCTATACGTTGAAGCGCAGTCAGTAAATGGAGGACATAATGCCTGTCCTCTGGAAACAAATCTCAAATTGTTGGTGTGTGTTGTTGGCAATGGCCTTGTGGTTTTTAAGAGAACAAATTGCTAAGCAGAGACAAGGAAGCTGTGAACTCTCTGAAAACATCCTTCATAAACAAGAAGGACCTCCCACTAAATCCTGCCACCTGCAAAGCTATCTGGCATAGATAAATAAATAAAAATAAAACTGAACATCAAACATCTTTTCCTTATGTAGAAAACATTTTTATTACTTGACAGGCATAGCTGAGTACAATCCTACCTTCAAGCATTCCTAAAATGAAATCTCTCACCCAAGGATTCTGAGAAAACATAGCAGGTATGGGACTATCACAAGCCTTTATATGAGCTTTTAGTGAAAAAAGCCTTACTAACTGCTGCATACAAGAAATCTAATATATATATATTCAATATGCAGAAGGTTTAACTCTTTTGTTAAATAGTACAGTATTTTAAATGCTTCAGGGTTAAAAACTGATAAGAAAACGCAAAACTGTCCATGGCAATTTTAAAATTTTTCTTTGACCCATGTTAATTTTTCTTTTCTTGAGACAGGATCAAAGGTATCAGTGATTATCTTCATTCAGAATTTTGTTTTCTTAATTCTCATGTTTGAAGTTTATAAAGGACTGAATTACAGGGAAAATTTAATACACATTTGCAAACAATGTGCAGTTTTTTTTTAAAGTGCAAACTGCATAGTGTAACTTTGGAAATGTCATTCAACTGGAGGGGGTGGTCTTCCAATTTTATACTTAATTGTTGTGACTTGGTGAAATCCATTCCAGGGCATGTGCTGTTTGCTCCTGAAATAAAGATTTCTATTTAAGCAAATTGTTTTCTTGGGTTGGGAACTTAGTTTGGTTTGCATGATTTGTACTTGCTGAATAATACATGAATTGGAACATAATTGTCATATTCATTTCAATTTTGCAATTCAGTTGTCGACTAATTTATGCATAAAAGAAATGTATATTTTGGGAGAAAGTCTGCATAACATAAGCATGTTAGAACTGATACAACTATGATTAGATTAGTGCAATATGTTGGTAAAATGTATTTATTAGGGAATTGGTACAGTGAAACAAATGTAGAGGAAATGAGCAGATTTTTTCCCCAAGTAAGTCAATGCAGAGATGAGTAAAATGCATTTAAAGTTGGAAAATAAGAACTTACACAAAAGCAAACATGACAATTCCATCCATTCCTAGACAGACGATTCTTCTCCTTCTCCTTTTCCTTTTCCTTCTCCTTCTCCTTCTCCTTCTCCTTCTCCTTCTCCTTCTCCTTCTCCTTCTCCTTCTCCTTCTCCTTCTCCATCTCCTTCTCCTTCACCTCCTCCTCCTCCTCTTTCTTCTTCTTCCTACTCCTCCTCCTTCTTTATCAATCATCATAATTATCATATTTTTGAAATCTTCATTACTTCTCTAATGATATAGTCTTTTGGCAATTTTCTGAGCCATACTTACTCAGCAACGTTCAGTAAGTTCTCTGAAGAATTTATATTCTTTGTTATACACAGACTCTGTTGCTACCAGTGGAAGCTATTTGTGCCATAGAAACATTATTATAAGGAAAATGAAAGCAGATACATCAGTCAAACAAAAGACAAAGAACACTGGCAATGAGCAAGCTCTCTTGCAGTTGGTCCATGACCATGACCTGATATGAACTCCAGAATGTGTTGCACTCAGCCGCATTCAATCCAAGCCAATTTTGTTGCTTCATCTCTTTTAGACTGTACAAGAGAAACCTTGTGACAGCAATGTAGCTCTCCCTATGATTCACAGATTTGACCTCTTTCGGCAATTTTTGAAAAATGCTTGATTAGCAATGTTTTGCAAAATGTTGAAAAATAATAGGATAAAGTATGTAATGTTTGATTTATTAACAAATCGAAGTAAGCTAAACCAACTGAAAGCTGGAAAGAAAGAAAGGGGGGGGGAAATAGAGTTAAAATCAAGTTACACCAATGCCACTCATTGCCACTTTCTTTCCTTGCATTGCTTCATGTATTGTTTCATGTATTCTGTTCTTTAAATTTTGCAGCAGCAGATTTTTTTAAAAAAAATTCGGTTCAATTAATATCTAGCTTGAAGGGGGAAAAAACAGATCTTCAGGGCCTTCCGGTAGGGCAGATTCAGTGCTATCCAGATCTCAGGAGGAAGATTGTTTCACAAGGCAAGGGTTGCTACAGAGAAGGCATGCCTCTTGGATGGAATGAGACAACTCAGCACAGCCAAATCACTGTGGCCAACTCCCAATGGCCATCCTGCCATGGTCAATTTGCTGCAGCCAACTCACAATGGCCATGACCCAACTTGCTGCAGGATAATTTGCCACGACCAACTCGCCACGGGACAACTTGCCACAAGACAATTCAACCATTGAATTTAATTATTTAAAATAATTAAAACATTACTTTAATTTTTGTCATTCACATTTTATTTTGTCCCTCCTTTGACATTCTTTCTTTAATGAGTCTATTGGATATTAGTGTAACTCTTGTCTTGTGAGTTGTCCTAGACCACTGGATCCCACTAAAAGGCATGCAGGGGATCCATCCTGCCAATTTAGTGGGACAGATATAAACCATTGGAACACATGAACCTACAGAGGGCCCTCTGCCATGCAGGGTGTTAAAAGTGATTAGAGGCACCTTGAATTATACCTGGAAGCTGACTGTGAGCCAATACAACTCATGTAACAGTGACTGTGTACCTAAGACTGCATTCACTGCTGCACTCTTGATCAACTGCAGCTTCTGAATGCCTTTTAAGGCTAGCTCCATGTACATTAAGTTCTCTAATCAGAAACTGACTGAAGCCTGAAATACTTAAGCACAGTGTCTCAATTTAGGAATGGGAGTAAGCAGCACTCAAGATGGATTTGTGCAAAGGCCTTCCCAGCAAAGCTCCCACCTGTTCCTTGAGCAGAAGCCCTAAATCCAGGTGGACCCCCAATGGTACAGGCAGAAATGGATACAGAAATGTGCTCATATGCACATCCATTTTCACTTTCTTTGACAAACATATGTTATTATCTGTAATGACTTAGATTACATAATTTTGTAAGCTTGCTCTGAATATTTACCATTCACCTAGAATCTGCAAAGGTTCACTTCATTTTCTCTGTGAAACATAATTACCTTGGTTTTGGGGTGAAGTGCCATCTGTACGCTGATGATACTCAGCTGTACATCTCCACCCCAGACCACCCCAACGATGCCCTTGATGTGATGTCTCGCTGCCTGGAGGCCGTGCGGGTCTGGATGGGGAGGAACAGGCTTAGACTCAACCCCTCCAAGACCGAGTGGCTGTGGCTTCCGGCGCCCCGATATAGTCAGCAGGTGCCATCGCTGACTATTGGGGGTGAATCTTTGCCCCCCACGGAGAGGGCTCGCAATCTGGGTGTCCTCCTGGACGCGCGGCTGTCTTTAGAAGAGCATATGACGGCCGTGGCCAGGGGGCCTTTTATCAGGTTCACCTGATTCGCCAGTTGCAGACCTTTCTGGATCGGGACGCCCTGCGCACGGTCACTCATGCCCTTGTTACTTCCCGGTTGGGCTATTGTAATGCTCTCTACATGGGGCTCCCCTTGAAGAGCACTCAGATGCTCCAACTGGTCCAGAATGCGGCCGCGCGGGTGGTTATGGGCGCAACCCGTTGTGCCCATGTGACACCCCTCCTGCGCGAGTTGCACTGGCTCCCAGTGGTCTTCCGGGTGCGATTCAAGGTGTTAGTTACCACCTTTAAAGCGATCCATGGCATAGGACCCAGGTACCTCCGAGACCGTCTTCTGCCACCAATAGCCTCCCACCAACCAGTCCTTTCCCACAGAGAGGGTCTCCTCAGGGTGCCATCAGCCAAGTTATGTCGGCTGGCGACACCCAGGGGGAGGGCCTTCTCTGTGGGAGCCCCAGCCCTGTGGAATGAACTGCCCCCGGAAATTCGTAAGATCTCCGACCTCCGGGTGTTTCACTGCGCATTGAAGACCCTGTTGTTCCGCCAGGCCGGACTATCAACACAATAATTTTTAAATTGGGGTATTTAAATTTATTGGGGTTTTAAATCTGAGCCACTTTATTTAATTATTTTAAATTTTATACTGTTGTTTTGTCTGTGTTTTTAAATAGGCTGTACACCGCCCTGAGTCCTTCGGGAGAAGGGCGGTATAGAAATAAAATTATTATTATTATTAGTATTATTATTATTATTATTATTATTATTATTCAGTTTTCAGATGCATACTCCTGTATAATATTTGCTGTAAAATTTTCAGGTTCTCAACCAAAATCTTCATCTGCAAAGAAAAGTATATGTACATTCAAGTGTTCACCAACATGTATTCAATGTCATCACATGTATGCCTTATACATTTATCCTTAAATATACAAGTGATCCTCAACTTACAACCATTCATTTAGTGACCATTCAAAGTTACAGCAGCACTGAAAATAATGACATGATCAGGGGTGAAATGCTACTGGTTCAGACCGGTTTGGCCAAACCAGTAGCGATGGCGGCACATGGTTCAAAGAACCGGTAGTGGCTGCAGTGCGAGGCTCCACCCACTCACCCAGACATCATTACATCCTGGTTTTTGAGCCTCTACACATGCGCAGAAGGTTTTGTACATGCGCAGAGGGTCCAAGCGCATGTGAAACCCTGGTTGGCCCCGCCCCCACCCGCCCACTCACCCAGGCGCTTGCCTGCTTTTGCAAGCTGGCCACGGGGACTGCCGGGAAGGCCATGTGGAAGGCAGGCAAACAAGCATGTCGGGGCTGCCCAACCGTGTTGAAGGGAGCTAGGAGCCTACTCCCTTCCCTGAAGCCCTGCCATGCTTGCCTGCCTTCCATGCGGCCTTCTCGGCATTCCCCCATGCCTGCTTGCCTTCCGAGGTCCAGTCCCACATCCAGCCCTTGGTGGGAGATGTGCCACTTCCGGCCCAGCCCGGTCAGCAGGTGGGCAATTGGCCCTTGGGGGAGATGTAGCTGCTGTGCTGGCACTGAGAGAGGGGTAGTGGCGGCACTGCATATGCAGCCCTGGGACATCCGCCCTCTCTCCTGGAGCACCGCTGCCGCCCCAAAGCTCACCTTTGCCTCTGCAGCCCATTGGGTCCTCTTGCCCTTCTCTTTCTGGGCGCAGCGCTTCTGCTTTTTGGGCTACTTCCCCAAAGCCGGCAGCTCCATGGCCAGTGCTTTGCTTTTTCTCTCTTTTTGGGAGATTCACAGGAGGGTTATGCAGCGGCACTAGCACTGACATGGGAGAGGCAGGCAATCCAGACACCCGGTGCTGGTGCTTGTTTGGTGCAGCTGCAGGCAAGCCAAGAGACAGTGGGGCAAAGGAGCTGGTGCCTCCCCCATGTCTCTTCCTTCACCTTCTGCTGGTGCCACCACGCAAGCCTCCCATGAGGAAAAAGAGGGAAAAAGCAAAGTGGCTGGTTGCAGAGGTGCCAGCTTCGGAAAGTGGCCCAACAGGCAGAAGTGCCACACCCAGAAAGAGACAGGCAAAAGTCATTCTGCACTGAAACAGAGGCAATCCGAGCCTTCAGCATTTCCCAGGATTGCAATGCTGAAGGTTCGGAATGGAGCCATTTCGTGAAAGGCAGAAAAATGCGGAGGGGGATTTTCCTGCCTGTCATCCATTCCTGAAGCTCAGCACAGACTGTAGGAAGAATGTTAGACAGGAAAATTCTCCTCCCCATTTTCCTGCCTTTTGCAAAAAAGGCTCTATTCCGAACCTTCAGCATATCCCAGGATTGCCGTTTTCGTGAAAGGCAGCAAATTGGGGAGGGGGAGTTTCCTGTCTGTCATCCATTCCTGAAGCTCAGCACAGACTGAGAGAAGGATGGTAGGCAGGAAAATTCCCCTCCCCATGTTCCTGCCATTCGCAACATGGAGTGGCTGGGAGGGGAGGGGCTGGGTGAGGTGCCCCTTGACGTGAGTGAGGTTGAGTTGGCCATGCCCACCCAGTCACATGACCACCACCAAGCCATGTCCACCAAGCCATGCCCACACACAGATGGATCCTGGACATGGGCTTCAAATGTCGTATTCCTCTTGTCAAGCCGCTCCTGAACAACAAACAACATCAGAAGTGTCTTACCTGGGCTAAAGAAAAAAAGAACTGGTCTGTTGCTCAGTGGTCCAAAGTCCTCTTTTCTGATGAGAGCAACTTTTGCATCTCATTTGGAAACCAAGGACCCAGAGTCTGGAGGAAGAATGGAGAGGCACACACTGCAAGATGCTTGAAGTCTAGTGTGAAGTTTCCACAGTCTGTTGATTTGGGGAGCAATGCTGGTGTTAGTCCACTGTGCTTCATTAAGTCCAGGGTCAACGCAGCCGTCTACCAGGAAATTTTGGAGCACTTCATGCTTCCTTCTGCAGACAAGCTTTATGGGATGCTGACTTCATTTTCCAGCAGGACTTGGCACCTGCCCACACTGCTAAAAGTACCAAAACTTGGTTCAATGATCATGGGATTACTGTGCTTGATTGGCCAGCAAACTCGCCTGACCTGAACCCCATAGAGAATCTATGGGACATTGCCAAGAGAAAGATGAGAGACATGAGACTGAACAATGCAGAAGAGCTGAAGGCCGCTATTGAAGCATCCTGGTCTTCCCTAACACCTCAGCAGTGCCACAGGCTGATAGCATCCATGCCATGCCGCATTGAGGCAGTAATTGATGCAAAAGGGGCCCAAACCAATACATCAGTACTGAGTACATATGCATGCTTATACTTTTCAGAGGTCCGATATTGTTCTATGTACAATCCTTGTTTTATTGATTTCATGTAATATTCTAATTTTCTGATATTGTGAATTTGGGGTTTTCATGAGCTGTAAGCCATAATCATCGAAATTAAGACAAATCAATGCTTGAACTATCTCACTTTGCATGTAATGAGTCTATCTCATATATATGATTCAACTTTTATGTTGCATTACTGAAATAAATGAACTTTTGCACAATATTCTAATTTTTTGAATTGAACCTGTAAAAATTCTGACTGGCCCCGCCCCCATCTATTCTCTGCCTCCCAAGTCCCAGCTGATCAGGAGGAAATAGATTTCGCAGTAACCTTCCCCTGGAGCGGGAAGGAAATGGAGATTTTATAGTATCCTTCCCCTGCCACGCCCACCAAGCCATGCCATGCCACGCCCACCAAGCCACACCCACAGAGCCGGTAGTCAAAAATTTTGAAACCCACCACTGCAGCCACCACCTCCATTACAAAGCTAATTTTTGAAATGTGCATTACTGGGATTTATCTTTATAAAAAGCATGTCTTTCCTCTATGTATAGACAAAGAACTCAGCACATGTTCAGCGAAAAGAGGCAAAGAGCCTGCTGCACAAGGAGGTTTGTGTTTTCCTCATCAAACTGCCCTCTCCTCATTTTGATGCTTTCCTGGCAGTCTTTTGATTCCCCCATTTTGAGAAGAGCTCAGAGGTGCAGAGATTGCAGGAGAAAAATAGTAGAGCAGGAAAACATACGGCTTGCAAATGAGACGTTTCTGTGTGGAAGCAGGCCTGTTTTTCAATATTTCTGCCTGTCCAGTTTAATTTGGCAAATATTTCTTAAATCAGAAGCTACTTTGCTATCTATATTATCCCAAGACATTCTAGTGGTAGAATTGGGAAAAAGCAGAAGCTGAAGGCGGATGGAATTTTTTTCTGCATGTACATAAATACAGAAGAGCCAGTTCGGTCTAGTAATTAAGGCACTAGATTAGAAAGCAGGAGGCCATCAATTTATATGCTGCCTTATCCATGAAAACAGCCTGAATGATTTTGGGTCAATCATTCTCTCTCAGCGCAGCCCACCTCACAGGGTTGTTGTTGTGAGGAAACGAGAATAGCAATAGCACTTAGACATATATACTGCATCACAGAGCGTTACAGCCCTCTCTAAGTTTACAGAGTCAGGATATTGTTCCCAACATTCTGGGTCGTCATTTTACGGGCCTCAGAGGGATGGAAGGCTGAATCAACCTTGAGCCGGTGAGACTCGAATTGCCGAGGAAGGTTGGTTGGATATGTTTGTGCCTAGAGTTATTTGTAAAAATAATAAAAATGTAAATAAATAAATAAATAAATAAATAAATAAATAAATAAATAAATAAATAAATAAATAAATAAATAGTATAATCAAAATTAACAGCTTCTTTCTATTTAGTCCAAGATTTCACCTGAGGTGGGGGGGGGGAATGAAGAGGATGTAAAAGAAGCAGACTTGGATTTCTATATTTGATGGTTTTTTGGAATTAATCCTTTCATCTGACTTAGGCACTTCCATAATTTTATTGATGTTTTTAGAGCCAGCCTAAGAGCTTGCTTCCCCTCCCGCCTCCTGCCCTTTTGTTTCCTACAAAGTAACATGGTCTTTTGTAACCTAGAAGGATATGATTGAGTTACAACAGCATGCTGCAAGCCACTGGAAAGTGCTGGAGTTTGGTTAGTCCGATCCTAGATACACACAAGCACATCTGGACAGGAGATCATGGGACAAGTAGTTAAGCCAAGAGCATATCCTGCATACTCTAAAAATGGATTCTGTTAAATTACAAAGGCTTTACATATTGGCTCAGCTGCTTCCTGCCTAGGATACTTTTTCATCATTTTGGTATGTGATGCCAGATTTGTGATCTCTGAGAACTTGATTAAATATTGCAAGTTCATTGTGTGGCTCATTTTGTTCACATCTTTGCTGTCTGCCAGCCATCCTGCACTTTCGCAATTTAAGAAGCTACTGATTCAAGAAGAGAACATTGTGTCCCCATAACAGCTTTAATTTAAAAAAAAAACCAAAACAAAATACAAGCAGAAATTCCTTCTTTTACATATTAAGAGACATTCCACTGTTGGCATAGATTTTCAAGTGTTTTCTGGGAGAGGAGGAGGCTTAGTCCAATTCCCCATTGGTACTGAATTCTCAGTCATTTTTGAAGTAGGTCAGTGTTTGCTTAGCCCAAGATAATTGCAACATTCATCTCTGGACTTTCGACAAAATAAAGATATTTGTCCTAAAAGCACAATTTTCTGCCCATGTTCACCACTCAGAGTCCTCTCCTCAGATGACCTTAAAACTGCCAGGTATCCCAATAATCAGAAGCCTAATTGTATGTTTTTAAAAATTTTTTGGTATTGTTACTTATTGATGGCCACAAGCCATTGAACTTAAAAACAACATCCCAGACAGACGCACAATGCTGATACTTTTAGACTGAGTTTGTGAACCTTTTTAGATGGAATATGTATAATTAAAACTGTATCCCAAAATCAATGAGATGATATTTCACACAAAGGTCTTAAGTGGATTATGAAAACTGATACTCATATTGCCATTTCTTATTGTATATTTTTTTTTCATCTTGTGAGTGAACAATACAAATATAAATGAATAATGCCCCATTTTATATTGGAACTACTTATAATACTTAGACTTGTTCTAGATTCTTGAGGTAATAATAGAATACAGATTTCTGCAAAATATTGCAGTGTTCTCTACTTCATTGTTCCAAATAGAGTGGTATGTGGTCAGTGATAGGCATGTCTTGGTATGCCCATGTTTGCTTCGCCAGCTGCACTGGTCACTGGTATAGGTCCAGGTACAATTCAAGGGGCTAATTATTATCTATAAACCCATTCTGGCACATGGCTTGGTAACTGGTGGGACTGCTGACTCCCATGGTTTCTGCTCAGTCAATATATAGGCCGACAGAGTTGGCATGGCTGGGTCCCTTTGATGGTGCCCTTTGAAAGTACCATCTTTCAGGACCCAGGAAGGGTGCCTTCCCTGTCACAGCACTGCCCCTTGGAATGAGGACCCCCTCAAACCTGTGTGGCTTCCACCTGGTTCCGTTCCAGAAGGCCTAAAGACCTGGCTGTTTTCCCAGGCCTTTGGGAAGGACGGAAAGAGTCCCTTGTGGGATTTGTTGTTGTTGAGTGGCTGGATTTCCAGCTGGTTTATTCATTCTATATTGAGTTATTTAATTTTTAATCTATGTTGCTATATTGTGAGCTGCACAGAATCATTTGGGAGTCAGATGGTGCTTGAATTAAATAAATACAATTCTTAGTTCTGCCACTGGCGTTTCTTAGACCTGTTCAGAGATTCTTTAAAGAAACAGAAAACCCATTATCATCCAACTTTAAAGTCCATCTCCTTTGCTTCAATAACACAGATAGGAATTCCAGATTTCTACTACAGAGAAAATATAGATTTCAGTATTGAAACATGTTCAACTTATTTTTCAGGTCACTGTACCTGTAAGTAAAATAATTTAAAAGGTGATGCCTGTAACTCTTGCACAAAAGCATCCAAACAAAAATCAGATTCTTAACATTTGCAGCATTTTTTGGACTAAAAATCTAAATTTAGCATGGGGATTCTGAAATCAATGTGACAAACTATTCCTAGCCGAATAATTTTAATGGATCTTTTCTACTACACTCGTTTCCCTGAGATAAACCCCAAACTTATATTTGACTGCAGTGTAATAAATTTGACTGCAGTTTGAGCCAGGATCTTTACACCATAAAATCTTTAAAATCTATTTTTAATTTTACAATTATGAAGACTTTTCTCCATTGCCCTGCATAACTCATCCCCTTGTTAATCATCTAAATCTTTTTTTTCCCATTACAGCATTTTGGAGACAAATATGCCTTATAAACAAGTTGGATTCTACTCCATTTTACTCAAATAAAACAAATATCAAAGCAAATTTAGATTTTTCGATTTAGACACATCATTGTCATTATCATCATCTGAGGAATTTGGCAAGAAACTGAACATGTTTGATAAATTAATTGTATTGTCTTATGGAAGCAGTATCTGATATTTCTAACTATATACAATCCATCTCTCATGAAGAGGCCAATTTCATTACTGCTTGGAAGAAACATTACACAAATGTGATGGTTCATTTTCAGAAACATATGGCAATCACAGTTCCCAGCATTAGTCACCAAAATGATTAATCAGAAGCTTAAAGGTTCAGATGCATAGACTTCTATGTTAATTTCTCTTGCTTGCATGCATAAAGCAGAACAAAAAAACTCTGGAAAGACTTCTCCATGGTGGTGTTTGTTCCAATACTGTCTCTTTTTAGGGCTCTAACACTCATTAATTTATTTGAAACCAACAGTAAAATATGTACCAGCTCACTAAATCTCAAGGAGGCCCTTGGGCTTGTTTGTCCTCATCACACAATAAATCACAGTGGCAATAAAGGGTGTTCAGCAACTTAACTAATCTTCCTGTGGAAATCCACCAAATGGCTCCCTGAAATACTTACAGGACACCTGCCAAATACCAGGAGTTTACCAGAGAATCTATAGATCCCTTTTTGCATGTTATAAAGATTCCATTAATCCAACACAGTCTATATTAAAGTCATTAATGCATCAAAGCTCACAAGGTATTATCAGTATATTGTTTCTGAAGCTTTTCTTGTCTCAATATTTATACTGGCATACTACCAACTGTATGAGGATTACTTCATTATTCATTGACAATAAACACAGTGGAAGTAATAGGATTCAAGTATGGTCCAGTATGACCAAATTATGTTCCATGGGGAGGATCCACAGCAACTTCAGGTGTTCTGCTAAAGATGAATGCAGATTTCTAATTATTCTTGCAAATATATACTTTCTGAATTCATTTGTATCGTACTTTTGGTGTAACAAGCATTTTTATGCAGCTTAAAAAAAAGCGAGCAAATGTTTTATTGCAAAATTTGTTTCAAAAGTGAAGCCAATGAAACTTGAGCAAGAAAAAAACATATTGAGCTTTAATATGCTATTCTTTTACGTTTCCATGGTAGAAGCTAGGAAAATAATTCTACCAACAACAATTTGAAGCCATTGGAATCAAGGAGCACCAAGCTATTTTGTTCCCGGAGTTCAAGCATTACTTCTTCAGCAGTTGCACTGACTGCTACTGTTATAAAACATTTATTCTTTTAATAGTTATGATTCTGAGGTGGGAGAAGACTCATGGTGATGTGAAGCCTAAGGGCACAAATTGTCTTGAAATTTGGAAGAGGGGGGAGTCTTTTGTAAGAACAACCACAACAAAAACCCTTTGTCAGCCCTGGAAGCCAACTTTTTCTTTGGATCTTCAGGGCTGCCACACTTAGTGCTGTGGGAAACTGGGAGAGGGGATTGCATAGAGCGGTGGAGATATTTAGCCATAATAACATTCCTTTCTCTGAGAGTCAAGGACATTTAGCCCTGCACCTGGAGTGGCGTGACTGGGAGGTATCTCCAGTTGGGATGGTGCAGGGCTGACAAAGGGTTTTTGTTGTGGTTGTTCTTACAAAAGACTCCCCCCTCTTCCAAATTTCAAGACAATTTGTGCCCTTAGGCTTCACATCACCATGAGTCTTCTCCCACCTCAGAATCATAACTATTAAAAGAACAAATGTTTTATAACAGTAGCAGTCAGTGCAACTGCTGAAGAAGTAATGCTTGAACTCCGGGAACAAAATAGCTTGGTGCTCCTTGATTCCAATGGCTTCAAGTTGTTGTTGGTAGAATTATATTCTTAGCTTCTGCCATGGACACATAAAAGAATAGCATATTAAAGCTCAATATGACACAATAAATGAATACTGGACAACTACACAGCTTTAATTATGCATTTATTATTGCAACTTAGATGAAGTTTCATTTTCAAAAATTCTGTGTGGCTGATTACAATATTAATATAAAAAAAGAAAGCAAAATCAATTAATAAAATAATAATGTATCAATACATCAATATTTGGAGTACCATTACCTTACCAAACTACAAATCGCTTCCTGAAGAACCATATCTTTGCAGTTCCCCCAAAATGCAGTAAGGTGCATCCGGATATCTTGGGATAAACTGTTCCAAAAAAGGGGCTTGTTATCAAGAGATGTTAAGAATGTGTTTTTCTCAGATTTTACTAGGCAAGGAGATTCGACTCAGAGAAAGTAGTGAATCCCAAGGAAAATGCAATTTAAAAGGTACCTGAAACTTGCATCTCCTTAAGCATGGTTTGGATATTAATCCATTATTTTAGATTGTGGCTTATTCAATCCTTAGTTTTTATAAAGTCACAGAATTAATAAATTGTTATAATAGTCTGGCAATGGTCTTGGGAGGCTGGAGGAAGAGCCTCAGACAGGATAATCACTGTGTGAAAGTTGTCCCAGCCTGAAGAAGGGGGGATGTTAGGGGAGGGAGGGAAGGAGGGATTGTTCCAGTTTATGCTGTTACTACAATGTCACTGCAACAAATATACTTTGAGAACAGAATCCGAAGTTGTAGAGGGTGGCCAAAAAACAGATCTTTGGACTGAGGGCATCCATGGCTAACTAGCACTACAGTTACTTGTTGGTAAAAATAGTCAGGAAGGTCCAAGCTGTTAATGCAAACCATTAACAGTTAGATAGTATGAATGTAGCCACTTCTGCTTGGCCAGTTCCTAAAAAAAAAAACCCTTAAAAACAATAGGATGAGCCTTAGTCCATTCAAATACAGTAGTACAGTACAAACACCTTTCAATAAATTCAGATACAGATGATGTTGGAGTGGCAGCAGAGATTTTCTTTTTCTTTCTTACTTAAAGACATAACAAATGTAGGAAACTGTGTGGGGGAACTTTTCATAAATAACAGTGCACACAAAAGGACCTTGCATCTGCACCAGCAGCCATGAGTATTCAACTAGATGTTTCTCCAATATGTTTGGGGGAATTTTGGTGGGCTCTGACCTGCAGTTTTCACTTCCAAAATAACTTGACTTTTCTAAAGTGGTAATTTCATTTTCATGATAATGCTAAACTCAAGCCACATGTGCTTTAATTTAAAGCAGGGCTTGGACTGGAAGGCCTGCCAGAGCACAGAAGAGCAACATGCTTATTCTACTAGTTTGCTTCAGGCATTCAGCATTTTTGAATGCCTGGGCAGAACTAGAGATTCAAAATCAGCCAAAGAAGGGCAAGGGGTGATTGGAAGAGAAAAGAAGGAAAGGAAAGAACAGAAAGGAAAAGAGAAAAACTGTATTCATATTTTGCTGATACCTCATTGAATTACGGATTAATCATGAATAGATGTAGTAGCGTTAGCAAGAGGTTTCCAAATTTCCAGCCTGATGCCTTAACCACTATACTAAACTTGCTGATATCTTTCATCTGCTTGATATCTTTATAACTAGAGGTTTCCCAGATCACCAAAAATCCTCTATGGATGAATTATCAGGTTCCCAGAGCCCATTGTCTGGGCTTTAAAATGTTTTATCATTTTTTAAAAATGATTTTAAAAAATTCCTTGCCCCAAATCATAACTAGGATAAAAAATTGAATTTTCCTGAAGAGATTGCCATATTAGTTGAACATGGTTAGTTGCCATGTTAGTTGAAGAATGGGAGGTGTTGTTAACTCAGTTCATAGCTGAGCAACTTCAGTCCAAATACTGACCAACTGAAGATTTGAATCATTTCATGAGGAGGAGAAAGTGGGGAGGAAATCCCCTTGAGGGGAGCATATGGGACCGACACCATTTTTTTCATGCATGCCTTCAGTAAAAATGTGGTATTTATCAGTAAAGAAGATGAATTCAAGATAACCCCCTCAAAAAGAAGAGCAAAAAAATAAACAAAACCAAAATCCTGTGCAATGCCCAGCTCTCCCACTTTGTCAACAAGCCAAAGAAATATACTTTAGATCTATGATTAGGACTAGAGGATGAATGGGTGGTTATTTAGGGAACCTCAACATAACCATCATTTGCCAAAAGATGCAGAGGGGCAACATTTTCGTATGAAACACCTTCTGATACCTAGATATGAACCAGTGCTTCAGACTCCCCTATAGGATTTGAGAAGTTCACATATAGAATATATAATTATAAGCATATAATTATTATTTATAAATCAGTGTTCAAGACTATGAAGCCTGATTGAATGTCAGTGCCAAATCATTTTTGTTACGTTTCTATACCTTTAAAAATAAAAGTTTTTTAACAATATTACTGTTTCATGTATATTAACTATATCTTTTCAGCAAGAAATGGTTCATTCATCTAATTGTTGGGAGTCTGGAGCTGAAAATATGATTCCTATGATATGACGTCTAAATAGAGTTAAAGACTCCCTTCTGGAGAAAAAGTATTTCACATATTAATGTTATTCTGAAAAATACAGTGTCCTTTGTAAATGCTCATGTTCTATTGAGTTATTTATCTGTGGTTTGGCAATTAACAAAAGGACAAAAGAAATGGATATTGCGCATTTGATGTTACACAATTGGAAGGAGGTATGTTCTCAGTCAATCAGAAGATGATCTGAAGAATTTACCTTCCTTTTATATTAGAACAAACTTCATTCCATCAGCTATCATAACTAGAGGTAACTTAGAATAGGACTGATAGATTTATACATCCCTTTTTCCTCTTTCTCTCTAAGTATATACATGTATACACACATACACACACAAACACACACAGATATATACACATATACATAAACTTACACACACACACACACACACACATACACACACACACATTATATATATATATATATATATATATATATATATATATATATATATATATATATATATATATATAAAATTGTACATGTCACGTTATAGAATTATACAATTGTATATGTATGTACATGTGTATGTATGTGTGTGTGTATGTACGACATGAATATACATGCCATAATAACTTTGATTATTATATGAAAATTGTAAGTTTTCATAGGATTTTCTTCTCACTTTTCCTTAAATCTGGGACTGCTGATGACTCTTAGAGGGTGTATTCATGATCCAACTGCACTTTATGCAGCTCAGAGGTCCAATAGGACCTCTTGTGCTTCTATTTTCATGTGGGATAGAGGCTTTCTAGATGCCTCCTACCCAGGACTTGCTCCAAATTTAAGTGGCTTGATAAGATGAGTTCAATATAGCATACAAATTCCTTATGTCCCTGGATAAAGAAATATCACTGCCTCCAATTTCAAAGTGATCGGGAGCAGGCAGGAGCAACAGCAGTGGTAGGAGCATTAACAAAGTGATGTTGTAGCATTAATTTTGTTAAACATTTCTAGGCAATTGATATTCTGTAGGCCATTGCTTGCCAGCAACTACAACTGCTGCCACCTATGGAGTATGAAGACAAATGAGTGATTGGCAAAAGCAAGATTTATGGGCCTTTGCAGATATCTTCAAAAGTTTGGCCACATTTTCAATCCACAGAATTGCTGCTGGTCCAGGGTTAGTTGCCTTTAGAGCTGCTGGTCCCCCATATAACTCTTATTTCCATTAGCAATGGATGTAGAAGTTACTTCCTCAATGAGCCTTTATAAAAGTTCACCAAGAATGTGTAAAGTGCCATGTTTCTAGGCTTCCGTGCACTGAACATCATTTTCCACCTACATCTCATTAGCTATGTCTTACTGCTTGGCTTTTGTGTGTCTAAATGTTGCCCTTTCCATATTGAACATACATGTGAGAAACATTAACGGCTTTAATCCTTACTTCCTCACTCCTTGGCTGCAGCATTGTTTCCATCCAGCCTGGCTGGTTATTGCTTCAACCTTCTATTAAGCATCCCAATTCCAAGTCTTTCTGCAAAGCTCCACTTACTGGTACTCAGCCATTTCCAGCGAGAAATAACAATTTTATGCCAGCTTAAAGAGTACAGCAATGAATTTTCTGTTTCTGCAATGCTGGCCCCTGTCTGAGGGTCCCAATGAGATCTGCATGAGGCACTCAATTTGGCACATGATGGGGCCTTGAAATCCATTCATTTAATCAAACATACACATATGTGTTGCACAATTGTGTCTCAATTACTTGAATTATTGTGACCTTAAAAATAATATGGATTTCAGTCCAATTTTTAAAAAATAATTTTATTTTCGGTTAAGTATCTGAATCATATACAAATGGTTAGAATAGCATAAATTAATCATAATTTAAAATCACAAATTTATTTCAAACCAGTTAAAAATAATTAGCTCACTAATGCTAATTAAGGGAACAAGGATCCATTTGCCATTAGTCTAGCCCAGGGATGTCAAACTCGCAGCCTGTGGGCCAGATGAGGCACACCCACATCCAGTTTAGTGAAGGGGGGGGAGTCACAATACGTCATGTGATGACATGACTCCACGAGTTTGACATCCTTGGTTTAGCCTAAATCTAATCAGGCAGGCCTCTATTTTATTCAAGGTGCTGCTACTTGCCCAGAGTGATCATCCAGGCCAATACACATTTTGGTCAGACTGCAAGTTTTCGAGCATAAACTATCATGGTTTTCCGCAGTTTGACTTCCATAACTTTCCCTTCTGTGAAATCCTAGACAGATCAGAAAGTGACCACCTATTTTTGTTACACTACAGCAGCTTCTCCAGTGGTCCCTTGAAAGACACTCAAAGGCAAAAGCAAACCAGATGAGAGTCTTATGAGAATAAGGTGGAAGGGAAAAGCAAGTGAAGCAGCCACTAATTGATGCAGCTCTTCAGAAAGTGATTCCTGATGTAAGGCCTTTTTGAGAACAATATGGCTTCCTGTGCAAAGAAATGTTTTGGAACTTTATTATTTAACCATTCAGAAACTTCAGGCAGTTGTAATTGATACAGAAGCCAAGCTGATACCACACAGTCCCAACTCTAATAGGTGGTTTGTTTATGATAGTGTGGCTGCTAAAAAAGAACAACTTGATTTCTTTCAAATCTACAAAGCAAAAACTCACAATCAGTACCAGTTGAGTTGTGGTTGAATTTAGAAGGTATTATAAATCCAGACCCTCATAACGGATACCATTGGAAGGAGAATACCTATTTAGAAGCCCCGTCCCACCATACCTAATGGTGGTGGTGGTGGGGACTCTTAGAGTAGACTTTAGAGGCCAGCCTTGGCTGGGCAGGTTCTATCTGGAGTGAGTGGTCTCACAAATAACCAGGTCCCAAAAAGTTATAACCAGCAACTTAACTTGCACCTGGAAACAGATTCTCAGGTAATGGTGTTACATGGAGAGAGTACATTATTCCTGATCTGTTGTTCGATCATGGGGTGGGGAAGAATTAATGCCTACAGAAAAGCTAGCCAAGGGATAAATTTTAAGCTATCAAGAAAACCTCATAGGAATGGAAAGAATAATTGCTTTGGTTATTCTTTCCCACATTTGTTTATATTCAGGATGATGTGTTTAATAAATGCAAGGGGGGGGAGGGGTGTTGCAGCTTTATGGTGTTCTTTGTTTATGTTCTGGGTACAAGAAAAAAAGAGGACTGGTTGTTGTTTTTAGCTACAGGAATAGAAACTAAGCTCAATGTACCAGCACAAATCAACCTGTTCTTTGCATTGTTAAATGCACCCTGAAGGATTTCAGTACTTTGAAATGTGTTGCATATTCCTCACATGGACACCCAGATTTTAGAATAACAGTGATACCAAGTAAAACCCTTTTAGCTGCCTTGAACAATTACATAAACTCAAAAACACCATCAAGAGAAAAATCAAAAGAAATTCTCAAACATACTGAGATAAAATATTTAAAAAATGCTTTGGCAGGACAAGAAAACATTTAGGATATTTGAAGGGGCAAATGTTGGTATATCATTAGTCTGCATATCAGTGTAAATGAAATGCTCCAACCCTTATTCAGATTTTGATCTATGCACTCTCCATTCAGCTTTTAAAACAGATAAATACATGAAAAATCTCTTCCTACAAGTAATCAGGTGAGGGATCCCTACTTTCATTAGCTCTAGTAAAATCTTTAATCCCTAATCAAAGTGCTAGTCTTAAACCTTAAAAATAAATAAAACATTTGGGACTATTCAAATAATCTGTTCTGGCAATAGGAAAACTATTAATGAGCATTTGCAGCAGCCAACTTGCCACAGGGCAACTCGCTGCGGGCCAAGAGTTACAGTAATATCAAAGAAATAGTGGAATAGAATCATTAAAGAAAGGATGCAAAAGGAAGGACAGAATGAAATGTGAATGGTAAAATGAGTAATTAATTTGGTTTTGCAAATCTAATAATTTGTCTTATTAAGAATTACTAGCTCTTAATAGCTTAATTGTTTGAGAGAGTCAGTTTGGTCTAGTAGTTAGATACTAGACCAGAATGCAGGACTTTGAATTCTAATCCTGCCTTGGGGACAAAGCCAGTCACTCACTCTCAGCCCAGGGAAACAGGAAATGGCAAACCACTTCTCAAAAAACTTGCCAAAAAAACTGCAGGGACTTTTCCATACAGTTGTCAGGAATCAAAATCTGACTCAAAGGTACAAAAAAAAAGTTTTGGGAGATTTCTATCATAACAGGTAGCCACCCCAGCTGGCCTTGATGGATTTCAAAGAAACTAAGCACTTGGTTAGTTGTTATCTTGGATAGAAGACTACTAGGAAATGGTAGATCCCTACCAGGAAACCATGTTCCTAAAGAAAGCAATGGGAAATAATTTTTCACTATTGTCACAAAAATACTTAGGCACTATCTATGATTTCACCAAGAGTCAAGGTCAATTAGAAAGTAAACCTACTTTTCAACCTTTCGAGTTCTCTGGGGACTGCAGATTGTGCACCTTTACTGTAGAGTATTTGACCTCTTACAGTATTATATATACTTCCAAGATATTTTCTGAATGAAAGACAGTTTTATTTATATATATAAAGATCAATTTAAAAAAACAGAGTCAATCCTTTGTTTTATCCAGTGAGGCTTCCTGCTGCAATCCATCTGGGTGCCAGGTTTTACAGACAATCTGTTTATCTAAGGTCCTATTTTGCTTGGCAGAATGATTCTTAAAGCTATTTTAGTCTATCACAGCCACATTTCATTCATGTTATAATAAGCCCTTCATGTGTGAATTTAAAACTGAGGTTTCGGTTATGGCTCAAAGAGAATGTTAATTTCTGCATTAGTTTAGCAATCATTTAAAGCCTGATTATAGCACATTGGCAGTCCAATCTTGTGCATGGCTACCCAGAATCAAATCTCACTGAGCTGCTTATTGCCCAAGTAAACACAGATAGGATGGGTGCCTTTTGTTACCTCCATAAGCAAGAAAGTTCACTCGGCAAGATTGTGATATAAATGCATACAGCTGCTAAAGCTGACTTGCCTTTGGCCTGCCTGAAAAAAAGTTATTATGCAAAGGAGCAATATATCATGATGGTTATCAAATAACACCATAATTTCTCTACTGACATATTTGGAAGACTTTATATGCTTAAATTGTATGTTTGGACTAAAATACTCTCTCTGTAGAGCGTGGCCTCTTCAGAAATTGACATTGCCACCATTACTGGATATTTGATGTTCTTGAGAGCCGATCACATTTCTCAGCAACAGCTTCTTGAGCAAACAGTAAGGGATGTCATAAAAATATCTTACTCTAAAAAGCTATGAAGAATGAATCCAGGAAATGGAGTGAGTTCCAATTCTTTGTTCTGCAGAACTTCTGTCCAGATACTTTTCACGTTGGATGCATTTAAACCAGGATTACATCTTTTGAAGTTAATTAATTCTGGCTCCCTATAAATCATTTAAAGACAGGCAAGAGAATTATATTTGGCTTTTCATTGTTCAGGCTAAATACTTTTCTTAACAGAATGTCAGCTAAAGCATTTTAGGCTTCTCATGGTGGTCAGTAGACACATGCCCCAACTGCATTTTCCTCACTTTTTCAGGAGGACAGTTCCATAGATTGTGCTTCAAATATAACAGAATACAACCTGGTTCAAAGCTGAAAGGCAACAGAGGTGAGCCTGCATGGCAACTGGAACTTTATATGCGTAGCGTTGTCACAAAATCAGTCATTTGCCACTTAGCTCCTGGGGTAGGTAAGGGGAGCAGGTTTACATGCAGGCTCTTAGCTACCCAGCCTGAGCAACTGACTGTTGTCCAGGCTGCCTTCCTGCTCAGACTATGGAGTCACTGCCCTGGCAACTAGAATGGGAAAGAAACTTTGTACAGCCCTCCCTTTGTATATATAGTTCTCCATTCAGTGAAGGATTTCAGCAAAAGCTCTATATCTGGTCACAATTAACAAGGTAATTAATTGACAGAACTTATCAGTGAAAAGAGCTCAAAACAAGTTGCCATGTTTATGCATAAAAAGTGGGTGTGTTATATACAGTTGATCCTCATTATTCACAGATTCCGTATTTGTGAATTGGTCTATTCACTAAAATTATTTGTGGCCTCTGTCTGCACTGTATGCTCACCATAACTTTATAGGACATAACTACTGCAAATAATGAGAATCAACTGTACTTGTTGCCTGTTAAAAAGGTTTTCCAATGAATTAAAATAAATTTAAAAATAACAATATATATAAAGTTGCCACAAAACAAAATCCTTGATTTTGAATCAGGAGCCTTCTAATTTGCCTGAGAAAGGGACAATTTGTTTATCTGTTACAATGAATGTACTGAATAAATAAAGTACTCATTTTTATAAAGAGTAAAATTATATTTTCAGAAAAATGTAGGTAGAGTCCATGTATGGATTTAATCAAAGCGGTACAAAATTGGGATCCTTCTTCATTTTGTCTTGATTCATGCTCTGCCAGTCTTGTTCACTTTGATCACCAAATTCCTTTTCACTGCAATTTTGAGGTAATTGGGAGAAGACTCGTAAAATGGATTGGAACATTTTTACTTGAGCTTTCATAGCACAATTTTTTTAAGAATTCAGTGTTCTGTGACCAAACAGATTTACAGCATTTCAACCAATACTAAATCGGAAACCAAACTAACCTGTCACTAAAAAGTAACATGTTGACTCACATTGACATACATGCCAAACCTTATAATAGACTTGGAAAGAACTCTAAAATCAAGATGCTTTGCATCTGCTTTCTATTGGGCACTGGAAGATATGATCATTTAGTTCTACTGTATTTTAAGTTAACAAAAGGAGTTGCCAAGAGGAAAAGAGTAAGTCTTTTTGAAAAAGCACTAAAAACTTCATTACCAACCTTTAGAGTTATTTGGCTAAATACGTGTCACAGTTAAAATTATTCATATGCTCATCTGCATGTAATAAATGTACTGACATTGTTTTAATTATTTATGAAAATTATTAAAAGAAAATATTTATTCCAAAGCTTGATATCAAAAATCCCCACACAGTGTTAGTAAATTGTCCTTTTAGAAACAGCAAACTTATTACTGCTTTCTGTGGGGAGGAGTGGGGGAGAAATCTGCTTTGCTTACTTGCTTGCCCTTCGGCACAAGGCATTCTGTAGGATTTACAGCAAGGTACATGCATATGCACTATCATGCATTTAGGAAGGCATGCACTTTCTAGTAGTGGCTTGTGCTAAGACATAGTGGGCCACATTTCTCCATTCTTCCTGAACTTTGTGCATGTGCCCATTATGTGTGTAAGAAAGGAAGAAGGAATACATATTGAATGACTGGTGTATACTGCACGAGTCAAAAAGAGGGCTGTGAAAATATTTACAAACCCCTCGCATCCTGGACATAAACTGTTTCAACTCCTACCCTCAAAACGACGCTATAGAGCACTGTACACCAGAACAACTAGACAGACACAAGAGCAGTTTTTTCCCGAATGCCATCACTCTGCTTAATAAATAATTCCCTCAACATTGTCAAACTATTTATAAAGTCTGCACTATTATTAATCTTCTCACCGTTCCCACCACCCATCTCCTTTCACTTATGACTGTATGACTGTAATTTTGTTGCTTGTATCCTTACGATTTATATTGACATTGTTTCCTAATTGCTTATTTGTACCCTATGACTATCATTAAGTGTTGTACCTTATGATTCTTGATGAACATATCTTTTCTTTTATGTACACTGAGAACATATGCACCAAGACAAATTCCTTGTATGTCGAATCACACTTGGCCAATAAAAAATTCTATTCTATTCTATTCTATTCTGTTCTGTTCTGTTCTGTTCTGTTCTGTTCTGTTCTGTTCTGTTCTATTCTATTCTATTCTATTCTGAGTTGGAGGTGGTGGTGTGGAGATCTTATGTGGCTTATTTTGTAGAACAGATTTTCTTAATGAAATAGCTGTCTTGAACATGTCTATTACCTTCTTCTTCTTCTTGTGCCATATCCATCTTCAGACGTTGGCGATCAGGTTAGCAATCCTATTTTTGTCAATAGTCGTATGAAAAAATGCTGCTGAGTTTTGTCCAAATCACTCCCTTAGATTTTGAAGCCATGATGTTCTTCTTCTGCCTGAACCTTGTTTGCCTTCAATCTTTCCTTGGAGGATGCCATATTTTTCTGGATGTCGCATCACAAGTCCAAAATATTCTAACTTTCGCTTTTTAATGTCTTTGATTATTTCCCTTTGCTTTCCCAGGTGGCTTATCACCTCCTCATTTGTGATTTTGTTAACCCAACTTATACATAACAGTCGCCTATAAATCCACATTTCAAATGCTTCTAGTTTCTTCAAGTGGTTTTCTGTCAAAGACCAACTCTCTACTCTGTAGAGCAGGATAGAAAAGATGTAACATCTGACAAGCCTGGTTTTCAGTCTTAGGTTTATGTCGTGACTGCAGAAGACCTTTTTCATTTTGAAGAATGCTGTTCGAGCTTTCTCTATCCTTGTCTTTACTTCACTGATCATGTCCCAGCTTTCACGTAAATTAAAACCGAGGTACATGATCCTTTCAATTTTTTCTAATGATCTATTATCTAGGACTTATAAAATAGAAGTATGATGTAATACAATTTCAAATTCTTTCTGAGAAGGATTTATTTTCTGCTTTGTGAAAGCAGCATATTTTTTGTCAAATAGACTCAGGTGCTTATTACTTGTTCAAAGGAAAGAGATGCTCTTTTTTACATAACCGCAGGGTCTGTGGGACACCTAGAAAAACTTCACTTTTTTTAAAAAAACTAAGAAAGATCTCACAGATAAGCTGTGTATTCCCATCAGCTTCAGATTAAAATTTGTAATTTTTAGAGAAAGGAGAAATCCAGGTGAAGTGGAGTTCCATAAAATTCTGTAGAAATACACATTCTAGTCAGGATTTGTGTGAGATTTTTCTTTTCCTTTTCTCAGGGTAATGCTAAATCAAGTTTGTTGTTGTGTAGGTTTTGTTATCAGCCTATACTCCTGCTTCAAAACTGGACATGAAGCTATTATTTGCACTTATAATCTTTTTGTGATCTCTTACACGTTGAAATCCCTGAAGCATTTTGTTTCATGATTCAGTTATAGAAATTCCTATTTGGAGGTCACCACCATCTTGTCTTCTTGAAGCATTACATATTCCTTTGCATTTTATTATTTAAATAAATCTGTACTTTTCTCTTCCAACATTGAATGCTTATATTCCAGATATTTAAATTAAACAAGTTTGATTTTGTTGATCACTTATGAGATTGGTTTACTTCCCACCTGATGAGTTGAAATCTTTGGCCAAATGCCTCTATGCTGTATGGCCAGGAAATGGAAATTAACACTATTGGAATTACTTCTGTTAATTGTACTTCTTTCTTTTTAATAATCAGAAAGGCAGCACAAGTTCTTAGAGCACAGTGTCTATCACCAACTGCATTTCAAGGCTGGATACTAGGTGAGGCACCTCCTGGAAGACAGGAAATGGCAACAGGAATGACCAAAGCAAAAGGTCAGGATACAAAGAACCAGAGAGCTTTTATGAGAGAAGGTATGAGCTCTCCAGCCTTCTATTAATAGGTTATGCTACATATGTGTAATGGGTAAAAGGAATAACATTGAGGAATAGAAAGACGAGTCGTTACCAAGACAATGATCAGATAAAAGAAATCTGAGTCCAGGCCAGAACTGTAAACCAGGTAAGCATATCAAACAAGACCCATCCAAGTTTTCAAGAGATAAAGGGAAAGATAAGGACAGCAAATTCAGACTTGCAAGATTCTGTTACTATAACGATATAATAAAAGTAGTATTAGCATTCATTCAGATTTCCTAGAATGGTCTACCTGAAAAAGACTAATAATCCTTGAAAATTTGGACACTATTTTTATTATACCAATCTTCTTACATCCTTTCTTTCTATGACATAACCATTTGCATTCTTCCCTTTTCTCAGGATCAAGTTATACATTAATGTAATGAGTAATAAATTATGTTTTAGGGAAGCGTGATAAAATAATTTGTAGTAAATAAAATATGCTTTTGTGTATTTGTTCATGTTATGCATTTGTGATCAAATAAAATATGCTTTTGCGCAGTAAATGTTTAGAAAATTATGTAAGAAATGCTTCTGAACTTTTACAAGTGTAGCACTTATCAGTTGCCCATTAAAGCAGCCATTCTTTTTTCAGGAAGTTTGAGAAAATTTCCTGAAAAACAAGGAGCTGTTTCAATGAGTAACAGCCAGGGCTGTTAAGGTGGTTTATTTATTTATTTATTTATTTATTGTAGCATGTAGAGCTGCATTAACCTGCAGCAAAGTAAGGATCCTTGGTGGAATGGCAGGCGAATGGGCTATGAGAAGCAGTCTGATAGTGTGAAATTGAAGAAGTCATGTTCCCTGCTTCTGTCACACCCTCCCTTATAGAGCATCTCTTTTTTTTTTTTATTGCAAAAGTTTTACAGTTACATTTTCACCCCTTTCCCCCCCCCCCACAACCCCCCCAATCTTCCCCACCTCCCTAACCCACCCTAACCCTCCCCTCCCCCCAGACTTCCTAGTATACTCATGTCAGATAAAAGGAAAAAACCCTCCTTTGTATATAAAACTTGAACCCCTCCCTCCCCCTTACAAATTTTCATCTTCCTTACATTAACCTATTTCTATCTTAATATAACATTTTCAAATAAATTTTCATCCTGATTACCTTAAAGATATTTCTATCTTAATATAACATTTTCTAACAAATTTTCATCCTCAACCTTAAAATATTTCTATCTTAATATAACATTTTCTAACAGATTTTCATCCTCAACCTTAAAATATTTCTATCTTGATATAACATTTTCAAATAAAAGCTATTTGATACTTCCTAGTTTGATATTTATGCTGAACATAATTTATCCACTTCTTCCATTCCCATTCATAAGTCTCTTGAGAACAATCTTTTAAATATGCTGAGATCTTCGCCATCTCTGCAAAACTGGCCATCTTCAAAGTCCATTCCTCAATCGTAGGCAGCACTTCATTTTTCCAGTATTTACCTATCAACAATCTTGCTGCGGTTATCATGTACAATATCAATTTTGTTTCACCCAATGTAAAACCCTTAACTACACCCAATAAAAACAGTTATGGAGAAAATTGAATTTTTTTCTTCAAAACATTCTGCATGACCCACCAAATTTTTATCCAAAAGGCCTTAACTTTCTTACAGGTCCACCAAACATGATAATATGTAGCGTCTAGGCAATCACATCTCCAACATTTAGGCTGCACATTAGGGTACATACACGACAATTTTTTGGGGTCTAAATGCCATCTATAAAACATTTTATAGAAATTTTCCCTCAGATTCTGCGACTGTGTAAATTTAACATTCTGAACCCAAATTTTTTCCCATGTTTCCAACATCACTGGTTCCTCAAAATTTTGTGCCCACTTAATCATGCAGTCTTTAACTAATTCAATTTCTGAATCCCTTTCTAACAAAACATTATAAAGTCTTTTAATATGCATTGGGCCTTTCTCTTTTATATGTCTAACTAATTCTTCCTCATACATCATAATACCAGTTTTTTGGTCCTCTTTCCATCTCAATTGCAATTGATTATATTGTAACCAAGTTAAATTAATCCCTTCAGCCAACAATGTCTGTAATGTCTTCAGCTGCCATCTGCCCGCATCTGTAAAAAGAACCTCTTTATATAAAAACCCCCCGAGTGACATTATATTTGTATTCCACAAGGTATGACCAAGATCCAGCCATAGCGGTATTTTATAATTCCAGTTGTTTCGGTGCTTCTTCCAAACTCTCAACAAAGAATCTCTAAGTATATGGCTTTTGAATACTTTGTCCACTTTACTGTCATAAAATAAGTAAGCGTGCCATCCAAATTCCAAATCAAAACTTTCTGCGTTTAGTATTCCAGTCTTTTTTCCTCCAAACCAATCACTTGCTAAAGTCAAAGCTGTTGCATCATAATATAATTGTAGGTTTGGAAGTTTGAGACCTCCCCTTTCTGGAACGTCTTGCATAATTTTCATTTTTACTCTTGGTTTTTTCTCGTTCCAGACAAACTTGTTCACACCAATTTGCCATACTTTTAATTGTTTATCATTTCTGAGCACCGAAATCATTTGAAACAAAAAAAGAAATCTTGGCAAAATGTTCATCTTAACTGCTGCTATTCTTCCAAGTAAAGACAGCTGCAGTTTTTTCCAAGTCTCCATATCTTTTTGCACCTCTCGCCACAACACCTCATAGTTATTTTGAAACAATTTCATATTTGATTCTGCAACCTGAACTCCTAGATATTTAACCTTTGGTACAATCTCAAAACCTGCCCTCCTTTCTAACTCCAGTTTACGATCTTGTGTCATATTTTTAACTACCATCTTAGTTTTTTTCTGATTCAATCTGAAACCTGAAACTTTACCATAGTCTTGTATAATGTCGTTCATCTGGATTATCGATTCCATTGGCTGTGTTAGGGTAACAACCAGATCGTCTGCAAATGCCTTTATTCTGTAATCCTCTTGCCTTATCATTATACCTTTCAAAGTGTTAGAATCCCTTATTGTATTTAACAAGACTTCTAGTGTTAGGATAAACAACAATGGGGACAGTGGACATCCCTGTCTTGTTCCTTTTTCGATTTTAAACTCTGTTGTCAAGCTTCCATTAATAATGATCTGTGCCTTTTGCTCTTGGTAAATTGCTGAGACCGCCTGTATAAATTGGTCCCCAAAGTCCATCTTTTTTAAAGTCTTTAATAGAAAATTCCAATCCACTCTATCAAAGGCCTTCTCCGCATCCTTATAGAGCATCTCTTGTTCTCCTCAAGCTGATATGGTTTTCAGGAGAGCTGATATGCCATATGCTCATTCCATGTTAGCCAACAGCTAGATCACACTGAGGGAATTTATGGAGGCCAGATCCACTCACAGATTACCAAGAGTTCTGTGTTATCCAATGAGTGGATCAAACTTACATGGCTGTTCTCCTAAGCAAGATTATACTGCATGGTGAGTAGTTATGTGCAGATCATTTTATGTGATTATTTCATCATATTTATTTTGCCACAAAATGTGATTCTGGGGAGCACATAGTGAAGTTCTTCCAAAGGACCATGTGGGGTCCTTGATGCTCTCTGAGCTTGGTTGCTTTCTTGCTGATGTTTCATTATCCAACATGGTAAAATAATCAGGGCTAGAAGGGAGATTCCATTTTCAACATGGACACAGTCACAATGTGCTTATTCTGATCACTTTGATTTAAAATAAAAAAACACTATGTGGACCCTTAATTAAATCTCCAGGTTAAGCAGACTTGTAAACATTTTTCATATCCTTGATCGTCAGTATTTGTCTGTTAACTTATCCTATAGCTGGAATAAAAATTGATGTGCAGTTATGTCACAAGTAAATGCCTTATTCTCAAATGGGGAAAATGTACATACACAGGGTATCAGGGGTTAATTTATTCTTCCTTCCTTAATATATTCATATGTAACCACTCCCATCCCTCTTGCTTCTATCTGTGATCATTCAGAGAATATAGAATGCCTATTGTAAATAAATAGTACTTTGTTTGAATACTTTGTTCCTGAATTATTTATTGAGTCTGATCCTCAAAATATTGTAACAAACTGGTAGCAGAGGATGGTTAAACTGACTCAATAAAAATAGACATGCCTAAGAAAGGAAACTTCAAAAACAGAAGAGAAAGACCCAACACCAGGGCACACGATAAAGAGATGGAAACGGATCAAGAAATGATCAATGAAACAACGGCTATAATAACTAAAGAATCTGAAGACTGCATTACAGACAACGAAGAGGTAATCGATGAAACTGACGACCAAGAAGAGAACGAGATAGAGGGCAACGATCTCAGATCGGAGATACTGAGACTACTGAAAAGCCAAAAAGATGACTGTAACCTCATCGCTAACCTCCGAGGCATCATAAAAGACAGCGGAGCAGTGAGAGAAAACCACATCGTAACAGCTGAATCTAAAGACCTAAAAATGGTGAGCGAATTACCTATAGATGAAAATGTAACGAAAAGAAAGACTAACGGTCCCGCACAAAATTTTGAATGGCAGCCATCTTGGTTCCAACCGACCACTAAGATGAGCGAAGCAGAGCCAATCAGAAAACAGGATTCAAAATCTCTGGCGCGAAAAGCCATACACAGTGTGAAAAGTAAAAAAGAAAAACTCTATTCTTCAGAAGAATCTGATACAGACATCGAAGAAACCTCTACCAAACTAAAAATAAAATCAGCCATGAGAACACTGTTCGCGACATTTGGCCCAAATTTAAAAATTACAAAAAAATCAACAGAAGCTGCTGATCAAAAAATAAAGAAAAGACAAGCAAGCAAGCAAACGTCTCTGAATTCACCCGCTTCCATCTGGATGGCGAAAACACCAGCACCTGAACCCAGAGGACCTTGCAAATACTCCCCCACACCGCAGACACTTCTGGGAGCCAGAGACTTCAACCACGACAGCTTCAGTGAAAGGAAGTGAGCGCCGGCCATCTCCTGGCACCCAAGGTCGAACCGGAGACCGAGTCGTCGGAAGAAGAGCACTACGAGGGAGCTACAGCGACGAGAACCTCTCCCGACAGCTTCAGAAGTGAAATGAGCAACGCACATGCGCAAACACACACAGACAACTACGGAAGACATGAAGAACAAAGAGAACCATTCAGACTCATTGCGAGCATACCCATGCCATTCTGCAACTACCAACATCTACAAGATCATGGACAACCTTCAGTTGTAAGTAATGGAACAAACAATATTGGGAACTTGCCTAATGATTTCCCAAAGCTGAGAATAGATGGTATTAATTTACAAGAATGGTGTCAACAACTTCAGGTTGTTTTTCTAAAAGAGAATTTATTATTTTTCATAACTAACCCTCCCAAAAAACCTTGGACTTTAAAATTGGATTGCCTGCACCACAGAGCATTCTACTTATTAATATCTAGTATATCTCCTGCTATGTATTATAGTATTAAGCATAATCTCACTGTCTCAGAAATAATTCATTGCATGTTTAAACTGTTTCATAGTGAAAGCGTAGCAACCACAACAAGAATGTCTAAAGATTTCTTCTCAGCCAGGATAAAATCTGGGACCACTATAAGTGAACACTTAATATCACTAAACAAAATCAGAGCAGAGCTACATTTAAGGGGAGAAATAATATCAGATCAAACAATGAAAAGTGTTATCCTTAATTCATTAGACTCATCATGGGATAACTACATATCACATTTAGACACAATTAATTTGGGATACCTATCTATAGAAAACTTATCAAATAAGCTAATAGCTGAAGATAATCTGAGAAGAAGCCGCTATAGTACACACACAGAACATAGACAGACTAAGAGAGTAGTATTTCAAGAGAAACATCGAGAATCAATTGAATGTTATAATTGTGGATCCAAAGAACACTGTAGAAGAGATTGTCCTAAATTTCTTGGAGAAAGACAAAAACATGACTATAGAAGCAGATATCATAACAGACAATCATCTATTGATAGATATAGATATAGAAACTCACCAAACTTTAGAGAGCGTAGAGGGGGCAGAGATAATTCAAGAGATAGAAAATCTGGATCATTAAATGGATTAGATAAACATAACATAACTAACATACAAAAGTCAAGTGATAATGCTTGGCTCATTGATTCTGGAGCAACTAATCACACAACACATGACAAGAAAATACTATCTTCATTTATAGAAGATAAATTTGTAATAAAGGTAGCCAATCAAGAAAATGTCCAAGTTATTGGAAGAGGAAGTGTGAATTTACCTGGTCTAGGGAAAATAGAGGGGGTATTATTAATACCAGAAATACCTCGCAACATATTTAGTGCAATAAAACTAAGCAGAGATTCTGACATAAATATAGTATTCTCAAAAGGAAAGGCAATCCTAGAGAGAAACAAAACAAATTTGGGTACTATGGTTATCAAAGGGGGCCTACCTTATTTAATCACAGAAGAAAAATGGCTACATAATATTGATTCAAACACAGAAGATAACACTATCATAGAGAATGAAGACAACAGTAATAGTGATAATGAGGAACATGAAACAAACCATGATCACGAAAACACATCCACTAGTGATACATTCAATAACAAGAAACCCACCATTGGGAAACCAATTCATGATGAATGTGCACATATATTACATAGAAAATTAGGGCATGCTAGTTTTCCTGTAATACAAAAAATGATTGAACATGCTGAACGTGTTAAAATAAAAAATTGTAAAAATTATTTGGAATGTTCAGTATGTAAGTCCTCAAAACTCAGAACTAATCCCAAACCAAAAAGGGCAACAAGGTCATCTGACCACATTTTTGATCTGGTACATATGGATCTAGTTGGTCCATTAACCCCATCAATCACATATGAAAAACGATATTTCCTAACTATTGTAGATGACTATAGTCGTTACGGGTTTGTCTATACTTTGAAACACAAAGATGAAACTTTTCAAAAATTTAAAGAGTTTTATAAACGTGTAGAAACACAACACAATATTATAATAAAACAAATCATGACAGATAGGGAATCTGAATTCATGTCAAAAGAATTCTCTCAATGGCTAAAGGATAAAGGAATGCTACACTTCACATCTAGCCCTTTCTCTGCATTCCAAAATGGAGTGGCAGAATGAAAAAACTCGACACTACAAACCATGATTAGATGTACATTAGAAGATGCTGGCTTAGGAAAACAATTCTGGTCAGAAGCCTTATTATATTCAAATTACACTCAAAACAGAACTTGGTCCAGCATCATAAATAAAACACCATATGAACTAATGTATAATAGAAAACCTAAAATATCACACATGCACATATTTGGAGTTACAGCGGATGTACACATACCAAAACAATTAAGACGTAAAGGAGATAACGTATCCAGAAGACTTAGATTCATGGGATATGAAACAGGCACAAAAGGATACAGATTTATTGATAATAACAACAGATTCATAATTTCTAGAACAGCTGTATTTCATGAACAGGCCAATTGGTCTAAGATACATCTTAATGAGATATTTCCAATTACAAAAACAGACATTAAACATCAAGATAAAATAGAGAGAGAAGAACATAACCACAACATACATGAAAACAAGAATAAAACATGGACAAATAGTCACACCAGAATAAGAACAGATTCATTAACCAATAAGGAAGCAAGATACTTACACGATAACGAAAGCATACCAAAAAAGACAATTAGATGTAACAGAAATCAAGTACCAAATAAATATAAAGATTACATAATGTGCATGAACAACGAAACATCAATACCCAACACATATGAGGAAGTATTAAAACTCCCCATTGAAGAAAGAAAAAAGTGGGAATTAGCCATGGCCAAAGAAATGGACAGCTTGCGAGAATTAGATGTATTCACACCAACTTCTGCACCTAAAGACAAAACAATTATAGGCACCAGATGGATATTTAAAATTAAAAATTTGGAAGAAGGCAACACATTATATAAAGCTAGACTAGTTGCACAAGGTTACGCTCAAAAGTATCTTGAGGATTACACAGACACATACTCTCCCACTGTAAAAACTGAGAGTGTTAAAACAGCTTTAGTTATTGCATCTGCACTTAATCTTGATGTTTTTCAATATGATATACAAACTGCATATTTACATGCAAAACTTGATAAAGAGATATATGTGAGAGCACCTCACAGCCAATACACAAACAAAAATGAAACTTGATTATTAAACAAAAGTTTATACGGATTAAAGCAATCCGGCAAACGTTGGTATGAATGTTTGGTCAATGTACTCAAAACCATGAATTTCAATGCCACAACTGCAGACAACTGTTTCTTTGTTAAAAAGGAAGGTGATTCATTGGAATTTGTATTAATTTATGTGGATGACATTTTATATATTGGTAAACATAAAGAAAAAAGAGATATATTTGTAACAAAACTAAATTAACATTTTTCTTTGAAATCACTGGGGAAAGTAAATAAATATCTTGGAGTTCAAATCAGTAAGACAAAAAAAGGATTTAAATTATCTCAGAAAGATAAAATTATAGAACTTCTGAATAAATGTAATTTAATTGATGCTAAACCTTGTGATACTCCAATGCAAACTGATTTTCTAAGAAATATGGATGAATCATCCCCTGAATTTAAAGATAATACACTTTACAGATCGGTTATTGGTTCCCTTTTGTATATATCTAATTGGACTAGACCTGATATTGCTTTACCCCTTAATCTGTTATCCAGATATGTTAGTAAGACACTAATATATCATTGGGAAGCTATTAAACGAATATTGAGATATTTAAAGCATAGCATAGATTTCTGCCTACTTTTGGAACCCAATAATGTTAAAGAACCCATTCTCACTTGTTACGCTGATGCGGATTGGGCAGGTGATACTAAGTGCAGAAAAAGCACCTCAGGTTATGTATTCTTTCTTAACGATTGTCCAGTCTACTGGTATACTGGGAAACAAGATTTAGTAGCCACATCAACAACTGAGGCAGAATATGTCTGTTTGTCTAAAGCCTCAAATAATCTAGTATGGTTTAATGATTTGTTATCAGATGTTTGGAAAAATCCTTCATTACCATTTATTATACATGAAGATAATAAAGCTGCTATAGAGATATCTAGATCTGATGCCATTGGTCAAAGGTCCAGACATATAGATATCAAATTCAAACATGTAAGGCAATTATCTCAAGATGGATTCATTAAGGCCATTCATTGCGGAACTTCAGAACAAATAGCTGATATATTGACTAAGCCTTTGCAATCTAAACAACATAAATATTTAACCTCAAAATTACAAGTCTTATATTGTTCTGAATCTGAATGTAATTATTGTTGTATATCGAATCGGCATTTAGAGGGGGATTTGTCACAAGTAAATGCCTTATTCTCAAATGGGGAAAATGTACATACACAGGGTATCAGGAGTTAATTTATTCTTCCTTCCTTAATATATTCATATGTAACCACTCCCATCCTTTACTCCGCCTTATTGATATAAAAGGGGATGTATGCACCTCCCTCTTGCTTCTATCTGTGATCATTCAGAGAATACAGAATGCCTATTGTAAATAAATAGTACTTGTTTGAATACTTTGTTCCTAAATTATTTATTGAGTCTGATCCTCAAAATATTGTAACAAGTTAATAACCACTATATCAATTGATATTCAATTATCAGTGGCTATAATCAGAGATAACTTGGATAATCTTTGGATAACTCTGGATAACCTTTGCTTTTAATTATTCCTAACAAAGTAAGACCAGTAATATCAGAGGACATTTTCCCCAAAGATCTGTCCAGAAGCACAACTGGTTCTGCACAGTCCTCAGGGCCGGATTTTCCTATAGGCTAACTAGGCTTCAGCCTAGGGCCTCAAGATCAAGAGGGTCCTACATTCAAATTGTTAGCAAAATTAAAATTACACTTTCACTATAGGTGAAAGGGCCTCATAAGTGGAATAGCCTAGGGCCTCTTTTCATCTAAATCCGGCCCTGACAGTCCTACTAAGCTAACTGATAATAGTGATTTTTTCATCTCACTAATGACATGAGCATCAGGCATGAGTATGGTCCTCAGCAGATACCTGACCTTAAAAATATGGTGACCCCTTGCATCTGGTTCTTCTACACATCCTTGTACACTAAGTCAGTAAACAAACCCTCCTCTTGCAAGGCCCTTACTTAGCATTCCAAGTATGAACTTTTTTAGAGGTGTCTCCACACTCAGGAATAGAGAATGTCTTATGTGTATGCTCTGTCCCATGTCCCACCCACCCCTACACACACATACACTACATGTGTAGGCTGGGGTGCTTGCAGAGAACATAAAAAGAGATTTAAATCTGAGATCAGGATTGAACCATTCTAAAAAATAGATGTTAACAAGGCTGTTATTTTATGCCACTTTCCCTCACCATTTTGTTTTCTGAAGTCTGGCTTTTATCAACAGCTCCCCTGCTTTAAAAAAGCTTTGACAAGCCAGCTCGGTACATGAAATAGAAGGGTGTTATGCCTTAAGCTTTTTTGTTATAAAGTGGTGTGCATTTAATCAACAGAATTTCAATGCACTTTCACGACTCTGAGCAAGTGCTCATGTCTAATTATCTTTGGGACTGATAAGAAAATTGTTGTTATTTAAACCAGGACTTGCTTTTTATTCTGGCTGCTATTTTAATGTTACTTTAAAATCATGAACTAGAGTAGCAGAATGATTACATCAACATGTACTGTAACTCTCTTGGGAGGTAGAGTCAGAGAACTTGAGTTACTTATCTTTGCATAGTTTTGGCTTATAAAACACATTTTAATATAATCTGCCTTTGATACAGGAGTATGAAGTGCAGTATCATGCTACACCTTTCACTCCTCATGTAAATTTATTATGATGGATCTACTGCATTTTCCTCTTTCGGGTATACCTTTTTAGCCAAGATTTCACACTTGGATACTTTTTGTGTTATAAAAGTAAAAATTACTCAAGGAAAGAAAAATGTGGGGTAATATCTACAATTCTGCTTTTAAATCATTGTTCTTTGGATAGAAGCAGGAAACTTTGAAAATAAGAGTCAGGAGACGGTGCTTTCAATCCCTGTCTCCCTGGTACAGCTTTTTGGTACATCAGGAGAAGAAGTCCAACTGAACCGATGGGAATTGCTTTCAAATAAACATGATAAAGTAGCACTATTAACAAACTCTAATCTTTCTGCATTCCTCTTTTGGGGGTAGCAAAGTGTAGCCCATTGGAATCTTCTGAGAATAGGTCTGAATTACCAACTTCCAAAGTGTTTATCTCTTCTAGCATAAAAGGAAGCAAGACAGATGTGGCCTGAAATTAGCCAGGCCAGCAAGGTTCCTAGGCACTAGTTAGATGCTTAGAATACTTCAGCTTGCTTGCAATCGGGTTTCTCATAAAGAGCATTGGAAAACTTTAACTGAACCAAAATGAGGCATTTGACTGCTCACTATTGATAGATATAAAAACCATATTATTGCCATCTACATTGGTAACCAATTGCTTTCTTGATTCAGTTCTAGAAGTTACTCTTGAACTTTATTTTAAATAATATAGGAGTAATCTATTTGATGGTCATGTACCTTGAATGTACAGCTAGGCTGGATAAACCTTTCTGGGGCACATAATGACCTTCCTATGAGAAAGTCTTACGGTCAAGGCTTCTTCTGCATTGATCTTGAATTGTAGATGAGATTTTTGGAATAGTATGGATAGGAATTAAGACATGATCCTTTAATTTGATTTTTTTCTAATGGTTCGTAATAGTTTTGAAATATTGCATTTGTTTTTTATGGTTCTCATGTAATTGTTTTCCTTTTTTAACATCTGGTGATGTTTGTTGAAAAGTCATTTATAAGAACTGGTGCAGAGGTGGGTTTCAGCAGGTTCTGACCAGTGGAAATTTTGAGTAGTTCAGAGAACCGGTAGTAAAAATTCTGACTGGCCCTGCCCCCATCTATTCTCTGCCTCCCAAGTCCCAGCTGATCGGGAGGAAATGGGGATTTTGCAATATCCTTCCCCCGGAGTGGGGTGGGAATGGAGATTTTACAGTATCCTTTCCCTGCCATGCCCACCAAGCCACGCTTACCAAGCCATACCACGCCCACCAAGCCACACCCACAGAACTGGTAGTAAAAAAATTTGAAACCCACCACTGAACTGGTGCCTTATAAAAATGATGTGTTTCTACAGTTTTTCAAAAGAAAAATTGTGGTTAAGATTTCTTTAAAGGAGAGGAACAAGTGGATGAAATTCTCACAGTGAAGGGTGAGGTTACTTCAATTATTTGGTTCTCAAAAGCTGCATCCAGATAAACCAAAATGGCATCAAAAAGATTATCATCACACAAATGCAGCAATTACATATGTAGTTCATGACACCTAACCCAGATACAGACATTATAGCATTTATCTGATGCCATCACTTCACAACTCTCATCATTTGCACACCTGTGGACACCCTGTTTCCCAGATAATGAAAAGGTCTGTCCTGTTTTTCATCATGCAGCAGATTATACTCTTCCTGATTTTTCATACTTCGATTAAATTTGAAGAGAAGCCATTCAATTGCCCCACTTGCCTTTTTCATAATACAAAGAAGGCAGCCAAGGAGGATTCAGGATGACAGAAATACATGTAGAAGCCTCTTTTCACTATTTCTAACAATGAAAAAGGCTCCAGAACACTATCAACCTTCTTGAGAATAAACAAGAAAACAAATGCCTCCTCTGAGGAAAAAAAGCAAGACAGGTTTCAGATCGCATTAAATACAAACTAAAATATCTTGCTTAGGAAACTTGTAACTTGGACTTTGGTTCAAATCCTAGCTGAGCTCTTGAGAAGTGATCTCAAATATCACCACTCACTAATGGTGAGATATTTGCGTGTGTTTTGGTGTTTGTGTGCTCAAAGAGTTCTACTTATGCTCTTGCTCTTTATTATGGAGCCTGGCTGCTGGTTCAAATTACTTTATCTCATCATTTCCTTCACCAAAATGCCTTATGAATTAATAGGATCTCCTATCAAAGATTTCTTTGAGGGCTTTATGGTGCTTCAGATATGATCTGCAAAAATTTGGAGTATATAGAAATGTACTATAAAGTCCTATGCTTCAGTTGCCATGCAACCCCAAGTACAGTCACAGCTGCCTCAAGTATTACAGACAGATGCTAAATTCACATGCCAGTGTGCTCCAAATCACTATTTGAAGATTAGGGATTGTTGGTGTTGGTGAGTTTCATTGGATGCATAGTTCTTGAGGAGTGGACCAGAAAAAGATAAGGTAAGGTGAGATTTGTTTGCCCTTTATTTGATTCAATGTTTCTCATTTGTAACTCCTAAAAAAAATCATCTTAATGTCCATCCAGTTTTGGTAGTAGATCCTGAGCAATTTAGGATTTAGCACATGTCTACCCTTCCCCTCTACCCTTCCCTATGATTTTGGCACCATCCAGTTTCAGTCACTCCATGACAGAGATAATGTGGATGGTACAGGTAGTCTTGCAAGATGTTTATGTTAAAACTGATGTTTTATAACAGCATTCCCCAACTTGGTGTCTTCTGGCTATGTTGAGACTGCCTGCAAGAAATTTATGCTTGTAAACAGCATATCTACAGACTCACCTATTGGATTCTGCCACATAGGCAGTTGATATACATGGTTGATCTTTTCAACAAAAACCAATTAATCTGAATAACTTCATTTTATATTAATTGTTTAAATTACACAGGATTACACTGGATAAGATAATACTGTTCTGGATGGAATAGAAAGATATGGATGTATAAGGAATAATAATAATAATAATAATAATAATAATAATAATAATAATAACAACAACAACAACAACAACAACAACAATAATAATAATAACAATAATAATAATATCCAAATTGAGTGGAGGAAACATCATAAAAGCCATAAATACCTGGGCTATACCTGTGATTAGATACTCTGCAGGAATAATTGACTGGACCCAGATGGAGTTAGACAATTTGGACAGAAAAACAAGAAAGTTAATGACAATGAATCATGCCTTGCACCCTAAAAGTGATGTTGACTGATTATATTTACCAAGAGCAGAGGGTGGTCGAGGACTCCTACAAATAAAGCAGACTGTGGAAGAAGAAAAACACAGCTTGAATGATTACATCCAGAAAAATGAAGAACCAATGATTAAGGAAGTAAATAAAGAAGGCCTTTTAAAGACAACTAAAACAAAAGCAGAATATAAGAAAGAAGTAATTGAGCAAAGAGCTGAAAATTGGAAAAGCAAAACTCTGCATGGCCAATACTTGAAAAGTATTGAAGGCAAAGCTGACCAGAAACTAACTTGGAACTGGTTAAGATCAGGAGTATTGAAAAAAGAAACAGAAAGTTTTATTTTGGCAGCTCAAGAACAAGCCCTAGCCACAAACTGCATGAAGGCAAAAATTCAACATGTTACCACCAACAGCAAATGCCGCCTCTGCAATGAGAAAGATGAGACAGTCAACCACCTGATCAGTGGGTACAGCAAAATTTCACAAACTGACTACCTACAATGCCATGACCGTGTTGCTAAAATCATTCGCTGGAAATTGTGCCAGAAGTTTGGATTTGAGTACAGCAAAAACCACTGGGAACATCAGGTTGAGAAAGTTTTAGAGAATGAGAAACTCAAGATCTTGTGGGACTTTAGGATTCAGACTGACAGGCACTTGGTCCACAACACACCTGACATAACAATAGTTGAAAAGAAAAAAATATGGTTCATTAACATTGCAATACCTGGTGATGCACGGATTGAAGATAAGCAGCAAGAAAAAATCACAAAGTGATTGTTGAGCACTTGAAGTTGAGCGACTGTGGAAAAAGAAATCGTGTGTTGTCCCGATTGTAATTGGAGCCCTTGGAGCAATACCCAAAGGGCTACCCCGCTATTTAGAAATTCTAAATTTGCCGGACTTGAACATTTTGACTCTACAAAAAACCACCTTACTCGGAACAGCTTACATCCTCCGACGATACCTTAACAGTTCCTAGGTCCTTGGTTAGGACTCGAGCTGCTGAGCTATTAACCAACCTCAAAGGCTGTGAATCTCACGAAAGATTAAATAATAATAATAATAATAATAATAATAATAATAATAATAATAAGTGGCAAAAGAAAGCAAATTTAGTACCAATAGGTATAGGCACTATTGAGTGCAATGCCAACACATCTGGAGCATCACTTGAATACCATCAGCATTGACAAAATCACAGTCAATTGCAAAAAGCAGTTTTACTCAGAATATCCTGTGACAATACCTTTAACACATCAGCATCTGCCTATTTCAGTTCCTTGGAAAGAATTTGATAGGTGGACAAAAAATTCAAATCCAGTTTCAATATCTGGCTGAGCTTGCAATAAACCATTATATCCTTACTATGAAAAATTGGAGGACTTGGTTTATAGTGGACAAAATAAATAGTTGAAGAAGAAAAAGGTGGATTAAACTATTACTTGAAAGCCAGCAAAGAGAAAATGCTCATCAAAGTTTGCAAAGAAATGTCTTGGAAAAATAGCAGAAAGAAAGAATTATAAAAGTGAATTGTTAGAAAATCATTCATAAAATTGGAAAATTAAGCCATGGCTAAATGTCTATGGAGATTCTCAGTCATCCAGATCATGGTTGTCTCAAAGGTGTTTATTCTTGAATAGCAAGATCTTTTTGCTTCCTTCTCGATGGTGCTAGTTTGTAACCATTGCTAATTAATTCCTGGAATCAGTCATTGTATTTTCAGTTTCTTCTATGTATTAGTCATGGCTTATCCCAAAGGTGCTTTTCCAAGAGGCAACTGGACTTTCTGTTTTTTCTTTGATCCAAGAAGCTTCTTCAGCTCTGACTGGATGGTGGGGAATGGAAGGATTTATACTCCTTGCAGACAGTTGCTCATTTGCATTCTTTTAGTATAAATCCTTCCAAAAAAGCAAAATTCAACATGTATCAAACAATGGCAATTGCAAAGTGCTAGAAAAAGATGAAACAATGGGTCATTGGTAGATGCAATAAAATTACTGAAACTGACTATAATCACTATCATGACAGAGTAGCCACTACGTTTTTTTGGCATCTGTATGAAAATTATAATTTCTGAGCTTCCTGAACATGGTATAATTATAACATTGAATGAGTTGTTGCTGTTAAAAAATGTATGGGATTTTTCCTTTGAATTGATTGTTATCTAGAAACAACACAACAGATATAACAATAATTGAAAAAATAATCCTTTTGTAGAAGTAGCAATATCTGGGGAGAGCAGAATGGAGGAAAAATGAGAGGGGATTACAAATATACAGATAAACAGACAAAACAATAGGTAGATTATAGAAAAAAACTTGCAAAGTCATCTCTAGAGTAACTGATGTATTAGACTGAATAACAAACAAATTGACCATATTTTTAAAAGAACTAAGTATTTTGCCTCTATCAACTGGAGATTTACATCAAAACATCTTGCTGGGTACATGTTATATCTTAAAACAGCTAGACTCAAATTTCAAAAAACATCAAAGACTATTTTCATTTTTCTTTGTTATAATAATAATGCTAATAAAAATAATTAAAACAATATAATAAATTAGTTTTAATCAGTATACTCAACTTTTTGACTGAAAAGAACCTATCTTTTGCAGCACACTTTTAGCTAAAGAATTTAATGAATTTAGGCAGGATAAGTCTCATTCATTAATGTTTCACAGCTCATAGTTTGTTAAATTTCCTTTGCCTAGACTTCTGCTTCAGATCACATTTGTGGAAAATTTAAGGAACACTCTTTTGACTTGCTAGAGGCAGAATGAGGTTTCTGGATGGTTTTTGGAACCCTCTAGTGGTTAATCTTTGAAGTCTGGGGAAAATATTTCTTGTTCACTTATTGTCATAGTTAGCTGTTGAATCAGAAAATATACTACTATATGGCAATTACAAACAAAATATTTTGCATGTGTTTCTGAGATATCGATGCTCAGTGTTCAATTTTACCATTAAACACAGTATAATTTAAAGTTCTACATCGTAAATAAATGCTCTCATATTAATGATTAAGAAGCCCATATAGTTTAGGCTAACTGGCTAAGTACTTTTTGTTTTATCCATTGTCATGCGAGAGAGAGGGAGGGAGGGAGGGAGGGAGGGAGGGAGGGAGAGAGACAGAGAGACAGAGAGAGAGAGACAGAGAGAGACAGAGGAAAGAATTGGTGAGAGCCAGGGTCAAAAATCTACATTTAGTTATGCAGTTGGATTCATTATAGTGGTGGGTTGCTACCAGTTCGCCCCAGATCAGGGAACTGGTAGCAGTAGCGGCAGCAGAAGGCTCCATCCACCTGCCCGGACACTTCTGTGCATATGCAGAAACATTGTGCACATGCGTAAGCACCCATGAGTGAACCAGTAGCGACAGGATTTACAACCCACTACTGATCCATTAAGGGATGCGGTGGCTCAGTGGCTAAGACACTGAGCTTGTCGATCAAAAGGTCAGCAGTTCAGCAGTTCGAATTCTTAGTGCCGCGTAATGGGGTGAGCTCCTGTTACTTGTCCCAGCTTCTGCCAACCTAGCAGTGACATGGACATCAATAGCCATTTGAAGGGCCTCCCAGTCAAGGACAGTTAATAATTGGTTCCCAAGGTAAAATTTGTAAAAATCCTTCACAGTTGCTCTTCAATCAGGAGCTGCCAGTCTAGGAAGATCTCCAAGGTGTGTACAAGTCTCAAATGGGGAAGTGCAACCCCATCCCAAAACAATGATGGAAATATCTCTGACTCTGAGGGCTAAACAGCCACAGTCACTCAGTTTTGTCAGGATTGTTTCTCTCCATCCAGACCAGAACTGGCCCTGTACATTGATAATGTCACATAACTTGCATGGGATTGAGATCTATGATTGAATATAATCTGCATACTGTTGATACTGAACCCCAAACAGATGGATGACCTCACCCAGTGGTTTCATATTCAGCAGCAGAGGTGAGAGTGTTAAATCTGGAGGGACCCCACATGAGAAGAGGCCGAGGCACAAACTCTCTTACAGGTTCTTTAGCTCTATTCTAGGTGCTTGACTGCACTGACTGGAATGTTTTCGAAGATACCTCTGCAGACTTGAATGAACTCACAGATACTGTAACATCATATGTCAGTTTTTGTGAAAACCTATGTGTGCAAACCAGAAACCTGTGAATATACAGTAACAATAAACTTTGGTTCGCAGCTAAACTTAAGCAGAAATGGTGGTAGATTTTAGGAGAAACCCTCCCGTACTACCACCTCTTACAATACTAGACAACACAATATCAACAGTAAAGACCTTCAAGTTTCTAGGTTCTATCATATCTCAAGACTTAAAATGGACACCTAACATCAAAAACGTCATCAAAAAAGCACAACAAAGAATGTTCTTTCTGACCAACTCAGAAAGATCAAACTGCCCAAGGAGCTGCTGATCCAGTTCTACAGAGGAATTATTGAGTGTGTCATCTGCACCTCTATAACCATCTGGTTTGGCTCTGCAACCAAACAAGACAGGCGCAGACTTCAACGGATAATTGCTACCAACCTTCCTTCCATTGAGGATCTATATACTGCACGAGTCAAAAAGAGGACTGTGAAAATATCTACAGACCAGTGGTGGGTTGTTACCGGTTCATCCCGGTTAGGGCAAACTGGTAGCGGTGGTGACGGGAGGCTCTGCCTACCCACCTGGACGCTTCTGCGCATGTGCAGAAGCATCGCCCAAGTGCCCACGAGCAAACCCACTCCTGCTACAGACCCCTCACATCCTGGACATAAATGGTTTCAATTTCTATCCTCAAAACAATGCTATAGAGCACTGCATACAACTAGACACAAGGACAGTTTTTTCTCAAATGCCATCACTCTGCTAAACAACTTATTCCCACAACACTTTCAAATTATTTACTAAGATTATATTACTATTATTCTTCTCATCTTTCCTCTTATGACTATAACCATGTTGCTTGCATCTTTACAATTTATATTGTTTTATTTGTTTGTTTCCTAGTACAATTTGATTGCTTATTAGTATCCTATGACTATCACTAAATGTTGTATCTCATGATTCTTGATTAAAATATTTCTTTTTCTTTATGTACACTGAGAGCATATGCACCAAAGATAAATTTCTTGTGTCTTTGGCCTTGTGGCCAATCATATTTGGCCAACAAAGAATTCTATTCTATTCTATTCTATTCTATTCTATTCTATTCTATTCTATTCTATTCTATTCTTGAGGAAAGAAGATGCAACCTGACCCAGTAGCGAAGGAGTTGGGAGAGTGGCTTGTTCAAGGAGGTAGGATTTTGGAGTAGGGAGGGAACCAGAAGGATTTATGCCATTTCTGTCCCAGTAAAACATGGGAGAATGGATAAGAGGATTGGTACAAAAGTCTAAGAACTGCTAAAACTGACATTTTCTTTTCAAGTGCTTTTACAAAGTTAGTTGTAAGAAATTATAGTACTTAAGCAGCTACTGAATATTGCCGTTTTTGCAGCTTACCTATCTCTTTTTTCCTCTAACTCCACAAATGTGCATGACTAAAGAAGCAGAGATCCATTTTAAATTTCACAAGGGTCAATTTTACTTTGGGAGAAAATGCATTTAAATTCTCAAAGGAATTTTTGTTTTTTTAAAGTTAGAAATAAATGCAAAAATGAAACAGAATATATTAATGACTAAAGCTGGAGAAAGTGACATGGACTGGAAATAAAACATATTTGTCCAATTCTTCAGGATGATACCAAGCATGCAGAATTTTCTGCTTTTCCCCTCACATCTGATTTCATGTTTATATCATGTTCCAGGTCCAATGAAAATGTATTTTTGAATTTATTTCAGCTTTGTCATTCCATCAGTTAGTAATGCTTAATGCCCAAAGCATTGCATTTGCATGCAAACTGGGCAGGTCTGCTCCTTCATCTCATTCTCATTGCGGATTTCTATGCCTGATGATGGCAGAGTGTGGCTTATTCCAGGCATCTGGACAATTTTCCTTGGTACTTAAAGAAAAGCAAATTAGAAACATTAAATATTCTTTCTAGGCCCTCACTTTTTATATTATAAAACTTTAATCACAAAACAGGGAGAAAATGGGAAAAGGCTGCCTGTTATGCTTCTGTTAATTCTTCATATGTTTAGCTGGAAATGAGCTGCTCCAAAATGACTACTGCTTACTTAGTTTTGCTAAAAATGAAAAGCAGAGCCTAAATGCCAACGTCAGTCAAATGTTTAAAGGGAGCATCACGACCCTAAGTAAAAGCTATAGACAGAGCATGCCAGAAACCAAACTGATTTTATTATGCTTCCAGTTTAGCATAAATAGGCAACTGTCAAAACACAGAATCTTGTTATTTGACAAACTTAAATTCCACCAAACTGAATTAACTAGAACAGAGAATTGTTTGTACTTTTGACAGGTCATCCTTTCCCTTCTCTTCCACAAATGTAAGCCTGTTTGGCAGGAGGTTCAAGCTTCAAATGAATGAAACATGTTGGAATACTATGAAGGAGAGATAGTTCTTAACATGTGAACTTTATTAATTAGAAGATACACTGACAAGCCAGAGTGTGTAAATTGTGGATCTGACTAAAAGAAACGGTTGCCTTTCTGAAGATCCATCAGCCAGCCTTGAAGTCCTCACACTGGAGGGTTAGCTATACTTGCCATTTGCCCGTTAAGCCCTGCTTCTTCCCCAACTCTCTGACTTTACTTCATGCCAGCTATACTCCTGGATTTACCTGAAATATGACCCTCCATTTAAGACAAACATCTCCAAATAAAAATACTGTATATGTAGAGAAAAAGCACAGACAAATCCCCTCACTGAGATGACACTATGTCAACTTGCACAAGCCTAAAACTGAGGCTTTAAAAATTAAATGAACTAAGTTCCTATCTGTATACTTCAGCAGATATATATATGAACCTTTCTTAGACAGAGGAGCTAATACACCACAAAGATTTAATGCCTAACTTCAGGAAGGTCAGTGAAATCACTAGATGGATCACTAGAGCAACATGCAGAGAGAGGAATTACACCAGATTGGCTTCAGAAAATGTATAACAACTGGCCAGTTAGTTCACTGAATCACTAAATTCATTGATTTTTTTTTAAAAAAAGAATGGATGGAAGATGGAAAGCTCTGTAAAACAAGTGTCTGGAGATGTAAATCAAATTCATGACAAACCAGAAATTTTGTAAGGCAGAAGTTATAGAGTTGGAAAGAAAACTAAACAATCTGGTTCTGTTAGAATTGAGAAGAAGGAATTTTGTTTGAGTTTTAGAGCGCTCATAGAGGATGCTGATGAAGATACTAGAGAAAAGATTATTAAAGTTTTAGCATTTTTTATTGGAATGAGGTGGATACAGAGAGAGAAATGATACATTCAAAATTTGCAAAAATAAATAGCACTTAGACTTATATACCACTTCATAGTGCTTTACAGCCCTCTCTAAGCAGTTTACAAAGTTAGCATATTTCCCCCAACAATCTGGGTCTTCTGAGACTGGTTTTAATGAGCTCAGAAGCATAGAAGGCTGGGTCAACCTTGAGCCTGGTGCGATTCGAACTGTCAAATTGCAGGCAGCCAGCAGTCAGCAGAAGTAGCCTGCAGTACTGTACTCTAATCACTACACCACCGCAGCTCATATTAGATTTGCAAGTGTAAGAAATATTCCAAGGGATGTTTTGGTCAGGAAGAAGTCAAGGCAACAAGTTTTGCAGCAACATCTAATCTATATACTACTAAAATTCTCCAGTTGCATCATATGATGGATCATAGGGTAACGTTTTTTGAATCAATGTACCTCAGATAGGCTAAGTTACATGGTATGTTCAAAATCTGGAACCATGATGCCTATGGAATTAAAAATTGGCAAATTTGTGGTTGCTTCAGTGTTGCTGCACTGCCATGCAACCAGTCAGCCACAGCCATATGATCATCATTTCCAGTGCTTCCTGCCAGTTTCCTACAAGAAAAGTCAATGGGGAAGCTGGCAGGAAGTAAGAAGTTGGTTCTGTTCCAACTACTTTTTTGCCCATCTGTGGTCATTCTGTTTCTCTGTTTAGATAAGGAAATATATTTGAAACAATGAACCAATGCAGCAAGGATTGTTTCGTTTTAATACAAAATTGAAGATTGATAATAAAGATGCAATTGTTCTTAAAGAATTTCCTTTCAGTATCTTGTATAAGAGAAAAGAACATGATGGAAAGTTTAAAGCAAAAAGGGGTCTCATTCTAATGGGGGAAACTTTATGATTTTAAACAGCAGAGGTTTTGACTGAATTCTGTCTAGAAGGTAAGGGAATTTCTATAAAAATTCCAGAAAGAACTGAAGGAGATTCAAATAGAGTCAAGTGTAGTCAGAGGAGAGTACACAAACGTTTCAATTAGTGCAACAAGGACTGCTGTTGACCTGTGCACAGTCACTCATGCCCTCTTCACCTCCCGTCTGGACTATTGCAACGCTCTCTACATGGGGCTCCCCTTGAAGAGCACTCGGAGGCTCTAACTGGTCCAGAATGCGGCCGCGCGGGTGATTATGGGGGTGACTTGTCACACCCACGTGACACCTCTCCTGCACGAGCTGCACTGGCTCCCAGTGGTCTTCCGGGTGCGATTCAAGGTGTTGGTTACCACCTTTAAAGCGCTCCATGGCTTAGGACTGGTGTATATACGAGACCGCCTTCTGCCATCGACAGCATCCCACTGGCCAATTCGCTCTCACAGAGAGGGGCTCCTCAGGGTGCCGTCAGCCAAACAATGTCAACTGGTGACACCCAGGGGGAGAGTCTTCTCTGTGGGGGCACCAGCCCTCTGGAATGAACTGCCCCTAGATGTGTGTATGATTCACGACCTGCGTACCTTTCGCCGCGCCCTGAAGACCCTCTTGTTTCAGCAAGCCGGGCTGGCCTAACATGAATACGAATTTTAAATGGGTGCATGTTAGCTTTTAATTTGTGGGCCAAATTTTTGTATATTTGATTTTACTGGTTTTTAAATTTTGTAAATTATATGTGTTTTAATATGGCTGTACACTTCCCTGAGTCCTTCGGGAGAAGGGTGATATAAAAATCTAATAAAAGTAAAGTAAAGTAAAGTAAAAGGTTGGCACTAAATTAGACACTACCAGCATAGATTTTTTTAATTTATTTTTTTACCATGGTTAACAAATACTTAACATGGAATATTAATGTAACAAATGCTCCTCAAAAGAAAAAAATCATTATTTGAAAAAAATAAAATAAAACAAACTATAAATTGCTACAAGAGACACAAATTAGAAGAAAGGACAAAAATCAGATGAAGAATTTATTTTAGAAGGAACAAAAAAAAGAGAGCTCTTCTATATGTAAATCCCCAACTAAAACCAGAACTTGTACTGACTGAGAAGCATGGTACATTTGTTGGGGATAGAAGTTAACTCAGGGTGAAATCTACTTACCTTCCTTACTGGTTCGGAAGTGCATGCACCGCATGCATCACGTGCACGCGCAGATCTTCTGCGCATGCGCAAAACCTGAGCATGCGCAAAAGATAAAAAAACATTACTTCCTGGTTAAAACCAGGAAGTAATGACACCCGGGTGGGTGGGCGGAGCTTTGCTCCGCCATTGCCACCAAATCAGTGAACCAACCGACAAGATCGCTACCAGACCAATCTGGGAGCATTTCACCCCTGAGTTAATTTGTAAGGGACTAAGATTTTGAAATTGACATTTTTTATTTATTTATTCATTCAATCAGTTTAAATGCCACCCATTTCACCTGGAGGTGACTCTTAGGTGGCTTACAATCTTTTATTTATTCATTTATGCCACAAATATTTTATAGAATATAATACTGAATTTAAAAGAAGAGTCGGCAGAAAACCCAAGGTATTTTGAATGAAATTAAGAGAAAAACAGAAGTAACAAAATTTCCAGACAAGACACTATTTCTCAACAAATTAAGCATTTATGATGATAATCTATGTTAACCAGAGGAGAAATGGAAGTAGAAAATGAATTATGTAAAGAAATAAAAATTAGTTGCCAAATAACCCAGGGAAAGGGCTAATATATAAATAATGAAAAGAAAAAGAAAATGAAGTTACGAGAGGGAGATACTCTATTAATGGACAATGAAAAAGCATTTCATCAATATTATTCCATTTAGGACTTCCTGTTTGCTCTCTGTCGCTGCCAGACGGTCCCTCGGGACTGCCAGTCCCGTCGCCTGTAAAGAGCCGCCTTTACATCTGAAAGGCGGCTTGAAAAACTCCATTTCCATAAGGAAATATGAGACAGAGCAGGTGAGGGCAGGTAGAGCTCTCTGCGAAGCCCCGAGAGTTTTTTTTTTTTACTCTTGGGGGCGAAGCAGATGAGGCTCCCTATTTCCCTCGCCGCTGCTCCAGGCTTTGGGAGACCTCTGCTTTTTTGCAGAGCCAGGCGACGAGAACAAGCTCTTGAAAGAAAATTAACAGATTAATTAAAGAGGATGAGATCTGGACCTGTGACCCTAAATCGCAAGTATTTTCATTTACTTTATAAAAGATACTGAAGAAAGGAATATTATTCCATTTAGTATAAAGGAAGTGACATATTTCTAGAGAAAATAGATGAATATGCAGAATTAGAGGAACAGAGAAAGATTATGAATAGACTTATAACAGTAAGGGAAGTTTCTGAAGCTATAAAAAGGATAAAACTAGGAAAGATGCCTGGACCAGATGGATTATCAGGTTCTGTCCCCACCCCCATGGCAATGTATGATGAGACCTATTTTCTTTATTTCTGCATGAACTCTGTAAAATTCTATAGGATGTGTGATAATACCAAAGCGGGAATTCTCCCAGTGTGAATCTGTAGGTGGTTTAGTGGTTTTCACAAACACACTGGGCAGGTATTCTGGGATCTTCTTGCTTTGAAGTTAGTGGGACTATTATATTCTATACATTAATCTCATAGTCCTTGCAACCTTCCCTAAAACATTAAGGTCTGAGCTTTGGCCAAGAGATTCTAGAATGCCAGATGTTTTCAGCAGAGAAAGCTGAAGTATTCTGTTTTAAAATGCTGGAAGTTGAACTGATTAGGCTGGTTACTTTGCAAAAAGAAAATGAGTAAAAGGTTTGCATTTGAGATTTTCGTAAGCACCAGCCTTTTGGTAATAAGTCTATTTTAAAAAAATCAGAGGCAGCTAAAAATAATGATGAAAGCATTTGGGAAAGTATATCTGTTTTGGAAAGGAAACAAAAGCTTGGAGAATAAATGCTGAAAAGCAAAATTATATTTAATCCTGTAAAACTGGCCATGTATTGATTCCTTATGGTCATCTGATTCATGTGATCTTATAAACAGGAGGGTAATTGCACATCAGAGTTACTGCATCAAACATCCCAGACAAAAAAAATTCCAACGGCAATAAATCTCAGTATAAATATATGTTTGCTCAGTTTCAGAAAAGTTTCAGCATAACATCCAAATTACTTTTGTCCTCAAATTGCTGACCCTAGTTGTGGACTTTAAGTCAGCAAAATGATCCTTAATCTTTCCCTTTTTAATCTTTTTATGCTTTCCTTGTGTAGTCTCATCCATCTTTTTAACTAGCACTGTTTTTTTTTTTTTGTTTTTTTAAAAATAGCTTTCCTAAGAATAAATGTGTGCATATGTATTTCTAGCAAGTATGAGGGAAAATATCTGGGAACGTTGTGGAGGTGCAAAGGAATGAGAACATCCATAAATTACTTTTTTCTCCCGGTCATCTCTCCTGTCACTGCTCTAAAACATGAGTCTTGGTGACTGCACTGTTTGGACAAAGATATTTTAAGAAAGCTTTCTGATCTAGAAATGACAATGAAAAATATGAGGAAGAGACCTCACTGTCAAAATGTATGCATCAATCAAGAACAGACAATATAGCTGGCAGATCAGAGAAATAAATGTTTAGCTACGAGTGAACAAGTCTGGAAATCAGAAGGATTAATTAAATAATGATACAACCAACAATTTGCAATTTGCCTTTGCTCTTTTAAATCAGGTTGAATTTTTATTGTACAATTATGTTCTATCTGTAGGCTAAGAGGATATCATGGTCAAGATGTACTGTGCTGCTAGAGACAGATAGGCTACCTACCTACCTAAATTGCAGGAGACTCATCAAATCCTAACACTTAAAGCCAGCCAACTTAATTCTGAGTTTAGTATTCACAAATCAGGAATGTTTCAAAAGCATACATAGCTAGCTTCACATTGCTAAAGGCTCTTTTTATTAGAATCTAATATTAAATCTTCAAAATATCTAGTTATACCCTCATTGTGGAAATATTTCCAGTCAGGTATGTTCAGCAATCAAGTGACCTCATAGACTGGCTTATACATAATATAGAAGTAGACACAACACAGATTGTGTTCCATGTTCATGTAAATATACTGGAAATCAGCATCAGTCTTCCCACTGATTTAACTATTCAGCTATTCAATCAGTTCAAGAATTGGTTGAATTCAGGAGAATTCCTGTACATAGATTGGATGCATTCTAAAAAGGCATCTCTCAAAGACAAACATAAATTAGGAAAAATCTTTTGATTGGAGTAGGAGTTGGAAAAGAATAATTGTTCTTGCTAATAAAGGATAATTGAAATCTGTGTATCTCACAAGGTTGTTGATTATTAAATTTTATGGAAATTTGTAAGAAAAAAATGGAGATTTCTTTGCAGTTCCATTTTTAAAAAATGAAATCTTACATTAGAGATTCAAAGTACAGCTGCATCATTAGCAGGTCAGTTAGATGCATAGATTTAATTCTGCTGTAGTTTACTTTTAGAAATGCCAACATTGTTCTTCAGAATAAACTAAGAAGCAAACTTTGAAGGATCAAGAGTACACTTAAATTCTTCTTTGGGTCATGTTAAGAGCTCATCTAGAGAAGACTTCTTTGTGACATTATAATCCTTAAGGCTTGAATTACAAACATGTAACTTTTGAAGACAAGTTTCTGAAACTGGTTATCCTATCCTATCTCATCCCATCCCTTTCCAGTCCTATAAAATGAACAAAAAACAGAGGAGTAATATTCTGTCAAAATGTCTTTAGCTGTTAGGACTTCTGGTTGGCACCGCAGGCTCCGTGGATGGTCTTTTAAGACCGCCAGCCCTGTGTCTCCATAAAAGCCGCTTTGACAGCGCAAACCGGCTGTCTGGCGGCTGAAAAACTCTCCTTTGGGAAAAGAAGGAGAGGAGAGCCAGTGGGCGAGAGTAGAGCTCCCCAAAAGCCCTCTGAAACATTTCCAGAGGCTTGGAGGGTGAGAGCTCCCCAGCCAGCCCGCCAAGAAGCTCCGGAGCCAGGACGACTCTGCGAAGGCAGAGCGAGAAGCCACGATCCGATCCTGCTTTTAAAAGTGAGTTTGACTGATTACAAGCGCAGGCAGAGCAGAAAACAGGAGAACAAGCCTTAAAAATACAGAGCTTAACTCCGAAGTTACTTTGTTTCAATTTGAATCTTATTGAACTGGAGGCTGAAGATGGCGTCTTTGTTATGGTTTTGAAAGTGAAAGCCAGAAACGAAAGTGCTTGAGAACTTTGTGCTGGGAGAGTGGATTAGCTGCTTATTAACTGCTGGGAGCTGAGAGTTTGTGGAGGGAAGAAAAAAAAAAACTATTCTGCCTGGCAAATTAGAGATTATACTTGGTTTCAGTATGGTCAGCTTCAAGCTAGATGGAAGGAAGATCAAAAATTTGGTGTTATGCAAAATGAGGAAAATCTGGTGAAACAGATTAGAGATCAAAGCAAGACGCATATTAAAAAGTTGTATAATGCATTATTGGAAATAGATTCAGAAACGGAATTGGTTAAGGATTGTATGATAAAATGGGCACAAAACTTTCAGGAACCAGTGATGATGGAAATGTGGGAAAAGATTTGGGTCAGAAATGTTAAATTTACGCAAGCACAAAATTTGAGAGAGAATTTTTATAAAATGTTTTATAGATGGCACTTAGATTCTAAAAAATTATCATGTATGTACCCTAATTTGCAAGCTAAATGTTGGAAATGTTAATGTAATGATGCAACCTATTATCATATATGGTGGACCTGTAAGAAAATCAAGGCATTTTGGATAAAAATTTGGTGGGTGATGAAGAATATTTTGAAAAGAAGGTTGAAATTTACTCCTCAATTGTTCCTACTGGGTATAATTACGGACTGTACAGTAGTAGAGACTAAATTGATTTTGAATCTAATATCAGCAGCTAGGCTGTTGGTAGCGCAATATTGGAAGAAGGACTCTTTGCCTACTATTGAAGAGTGGATAATGAAAGTAACGAACCTAGCAGAAATGGCGAAAATCTCAGCGTACTTGAAGGACTATACACAAGAAAGATATGTATCGGAATGGAGAAGATGGATTGACTATATTCAAAATAAGTATCAGACAAGAAAATATCATATAGCTTATGATTGAACATTAAGTATTAGAAGTATTTAGTTATCTATAGTGGAGTTAAGGTTTCAGGGAGGGAATTAGTAGTCTGAGGATAAGTAGCTTAATCTATTTTATGATTGCTAAATGAAATACCTTGTATTTTGCTCTGGGAAGTCTGGGGGGGAGGGTGGGATGAGGGGAGGGAAAGGGTGGGGGGAATGTGGGGGGGAAGAAAATTTTTGTTTTTTGTAAAACTTTTTAATAAAAAAAATGTCTTTAGCTGTTAGAATTAACTTGTGAGAATGACACTTCATAACTCTATATTCAGACCTATGAATCTTTCAAAACAGAGTAACAAGTTTTTATTTTGGGTTTGCTTTACAAAGATGAAGTGGTCTGGTCTATTTGTCCCTGAAAATCCTTTCTTTTCTGAGAAAAACACAATGTTTCAAAATTAAGAGGTGGTGAGCTTATTTGACTCCAGTATTGCATATCATAGCATTGCTTAGTGTACACGTAAGCTGTACTGTAAAAGTGTTGTGTTCTTGCTTCCTACTCAGAGGGATTCTATTGAACATCTGTAAAAATTGTAAAATACCAATTATAAGGAGTACAGTTAAGCCAGTTCCAGATAAGAAACCTTTGTTGACTACAGAAATGTCTTGGAGAAAGAAAGAGATATAGATATAGTAATATATGGAAGACGAGGGGAAGGATTAGCCATGGAATTTCTGATTTCCTAATATGACCTTCAAATAGTTTAGGCTAGCAGGATACAATTAGATTATAAAAATAAAATATTCCTGATGTATTAATTATAATACCCTGTTTTCCCAAAATAAGACATCCCCTGATAATAAGCCCAATCGGGCTTTTGAGCACATGGCAATATGTCCAAGTGCTTATTTCAGGGTTCAAAAAAAATATAAGACAGTTGCTGATGTTAGCTTCTATCAGTCAATAGTTTGAACTTTTGACTATCTACTATTTTCTAGGACATTTTCTAATATTCTATCAAATATTAAGAGTTTATAAACTACCTAAAATTAGGAGATTAGGTGACAGATGTATTTTGATAAATAAATTGTGTAAAAAGTTTCTGTACTATT